>OX101828.2:38149855-38820855 GCA_944452925.2 Chrysolina oricalcia | reverse complement strand
TGGTGTCTCATTTGTTTTTTATATGTTATTGTCTCTCGAGAAACACTGTGATTACGAAATGTCCATGAAACTGTTCCTTGAATGCATCTTTTCCCATCGTTCCATGACTATTTTTCACCTCAATTTTTCATTTTGAACCTCGTTGGCATTTTATGTTTCACGTTACCTTTTCGTTTCATTGCGATTCGTTTTCTTCAACACGTCAAGTCAGACACATAGTTTATTAGTTGTTGTTCTCTATATTTCGTAGTATTATTATTATTTTCACGACTCGACGTTTCGTTCAATGCATTGATCTCTAAACCTGTCGAACGCGTAATTTATGCTCTTTCTCTATTTCTCATAATCACAATTATTCTTATGCTTTCATTCATTCATTTTTGCTTCCTTTCATTTCATATCGTTTTGTTCCTTCCAACGCGTCAAGCTTGATACCCGTCGGACGCCTACGGTAAATGACGTCGACCGCATTTTTATTATCATTGTCATTATTTTCATAACTTTTTGTGTCGTTTCGTTTCATTCAAATCATCGAATTTGATACATTCCATATTTATTTCAACCTCTACATTTATTACTATTATTATTATTATTTTCATAATTTATTTGATTCATCCCGTTTCATTTCGTTACTTCTGACGCGTTGGGCTTGAAATCTGCCGCAAGCATAATTTATTAACAACCTTCTATACTCTATAATATGATGTCTTCTACATTTTTTATTATTATCATCATTATTTTCTTTATTTTTTGTGTCGTTTCATCGTTTCATCCAAATCGTTGAATTTGATCCCTTCCATACGTACATTTCAATGCGCTGACATCTATATTTATTACTATTATTATTTTCATAATTTCGTTGATTCATCCCATTTCATTTCATTTCATTTCTTCTGACGCGTCAAGCTTGAAATCTGCCGCAAACATAATTTATGTACAGTCGTCCATACTTTATATGACGTCATCTAATTTCTTTTATAATTATTACCACTATTTTCATGATATTTTGTGTTGTTTTCGTTTGATCCAAATCATCGAATTTGATTTTTTTATACGAATATTGTATCATGTCCCGATAAAGGTTTATTATCTGATTTGAAAGCTGCACTTTTGAGAGTGATTCCCATTTATAAAAAATTATTGTAGATAAAATAATCAATTAACCAATAATGACGTCACCATGCCTCACAGCTAAAACTTTTATGAAAATTTCACTCAATCACATTTCAGATAATTAAACACAAATGGCGAAAATGTTATCTTATTTTGTAATTAGACTCTAATAATTTGTAAAAACCCCTATATTTAATAAAACTGACTATCTCAAAAAAAAATCATAATGGACTTATGTATCCAAAACGGACTTTATTCAAAATTAACATTGTGAAAATCGACAACACGAAATAAATTTTTGTAGATGCTAACTGAAGTAAAATGAATAATAATACTCATAATTTCCTGGATAAATTCAAGAAATGAAATATAAACGCCTATCGCCCTAAACCACACAATGGTGATAACTCCAATGATAAAACACGATATTTGCTAAAATTATGTTTTCTCGACTGAATGATCAATTATTGTCATCTTTAGACTACGTTGCTACATGATTAACTGAAACCCACTTACCTCAAAATCATCTGTACTTTCAAACATAATCCATATTATATTGAATTACAAACTACACATACTTAAAATGATGCCGGTACTGGTCACAAAACTATGAATAACATTTTCATTTCTTGGTTATCGCTCACAGGAGATGCGATAATAACTCAACGGGAAGTACGTCGGTTGTAATAATCGAGTTTTGTTTTGTGCCTCTAAGATCCGTTCTGTGGCCACTATCACCATACACGAAATCACGAAAACTCATGCTTTTTTATGGATTGTTCAATAGAAATAATCTCTACCGACCGAAGGTCTTACCTTTTTTACGTCCACGACGTAAGCTCAACATGTAGTGATACTCATTTTTACGTGAATTGCGCTTTTAAAATTTCAATTTTGAACGTAATAAACGTATATTTTGGTCATATTATTTGAGTGAATTGACGTTTATCTTATTTGTAGCGTGTAAAAACGTCCATTTTAAACAATTTAGAAATGTCAAATCTACATAAGAAATACATGTAAACGTGTATATTGTTTGCCCTAATTTTCGTCATAATAATTAATGCGAAAACGGCTATTTTTGTATGTACGTATTTTTGCGTGAATTGACGTTCGTATTTTTTATTTTTTCTGAAACGCGTAAAACGTATGTTCTGTTCACATTTTTGCGAGTTCAAACGCTTTTTAAATTTACTATTTTTTTTTGGAGCGTGAGGAACGTCTATTTTGGTCGCATTTTTTTGTGTGTATTGACGTTCTCATCAATTTGTATACAAAAAACCTTGATACAAAGACACATCAACTATTGAAGAAAAATGGTCGATTTTTCCCACTTCAAAAACGTGACTATCTTACTACCAAATTTCACCAGTTGGGCCTACTTACACGAGTTGTGAACTTGGAGGATTATAATAATACGTTTTGGATGGTTCACACATTCAGCAACAATGATGGCATCTCACCTTGTATGCATACATTCGTCGCAACAATACCAACTACAATTGCAGCCTCCGAAACGTAGATATTCTTTACAGATGGCTATGTGATATGTT
This sequence comes from Chrysolina oricalcia, assembly GCA_944452925.2. Classification (NCBI taxonomy): domain Eukaryota; kingdom Metazoa; phylum Arthropoda; class Insecta; order Coleoptera; family Chrysomelidae; genus Chrysolina; species Chrysolina oricalcia. Next base: position 38,818,189 of record OX101828.2, on the reverse strand, counting down.
ACCGAAATAAAAATGCTTAATAAATTTTGTATTCAAGTTGTTTGAATTTTTTACCCTATCCTACAATACCAACATCTTATTATGTATACTTATAAGTAAGGTTGGCCGAGCGGTCTAAGGCGTTGTGGCGTTAAGCTGCGATTCCCAAAGGGAGCGTGGGTTCGAATCCCACACCTAACATCCTTTTTTTAGATTTATCTATCTAACCTCACTTTATGAAAATTTACTATACAAACTGATAACTAAATAGTAATTTTTAATAATAACAACAAAACGTCCAGAACTGAGTGCAACTAGTTGAAGGAAGCCTCATAACCACCAAAATACCCAAAGCTAAGTGCAATTGGGTAAAATTTACTATATAAGTGTGATAACTGGTACTTTTTGATATGATTTTTTACTTGTTTAAACGCTTACAATTTTACTCGTTTTTTGGGACGCGAAAACGTCTTTTTTTGTTGCATTTTTTACGTGTTTGAACGCTTCTAATTTTACTTGTTTTTGGGACGAGAAAACAATAATTTTGAACGATTTTGAAATGTCAAATCTCCATAAGAAATACATGTAAAAGTAAATTTTTATCGCTTGTAATTTTAATCATATTTTGGGACGCGTAAACTTCTATTTTCATTGCATTTTTTACGTGCTTCAACGTTTCTAATTTTACCCGTTTTTATGGGAAGCGAAAACGTCTATTTTCGTTGCATTTTTTACGTGTTTCAACACTTCTAATTTGTCTTGTTTTTTGGAACACGAAAACGATAATTTTGTACGATTTCGAAATGTCAAATCTCCATAAAAAATACATGTAAAAGTAAATTTTTAAGCTTGTAATTTTAATCATTTTTTGGAACACGAAAACGCATGTTTTCGTTACATATTTTATGTAATTCAGCGTTCGAAATTTTATATGTTTTTTCGAACATGAAAACACATGTTTTCGTTGCATTTTTTACGTGTTTTAACGCTTCTAATTTTAATCGTTTTTTGGGACGCGAAAACGTCTATTTTCGTTGCATTTTTACGTGCTTTAACGCTTCTAATTTTACTTGTTTTTTGGGACGCGAAAACGATAATTTTGAACGATTCTGAAATGTCAAATATCCATAAGAAATACATGTAAAAGTAAATTTTCAACGCTTGTAATTTTAATCATTTTTTGGAACGTGAAAACCGCGGAATTCGTCAAATTTTTTAAACATTTCAGCGTTTGTTATTTTAGTTGTTTTATAGACGAAAGAATCCTCAACCTTCTGTCTGTACTCTTCAGATACCATTCTATTGGTGATTACTTCAACTACCCAATGGCACAAACATACTTTCCAAAAATAATGCCTTTATAATGACGTCAAATGGCGCGCATGTTTTTTTTTCACTCTAAACGACTACGCATCTTTTTCTATTTCCAGTGATATTTTTTCGAAACACTCGGTATATGTTTTTCCGCAATGGTAAGTTTTTCGTCGATCCATTTTCCCATTTAGCATTTAAGACTGAGGATTTTGAATCACCCTGTATATATATTTTCCACCCAAATGGAAAAATTTGTGAGACGTCCCTGTTCTACTATAATGAGCTTTGACCAATCAAACTCCGCTATGTTTTTTTCCCAAATGAACGGTCCAAACGTCCTCTTATTACACATTTAGATGTCGGATGTAATTCAATCTCTGCATGGGCAAGTAGTTGTTTCGAATCTCCATATGCCCATTGAAGCGTTCTTCCATCACTCATGCAGCCATGTTTTTTCTCTTAATGATTCACCATGTTTTTTCTCTCAAACGTTGTGGGACACCCGGTATATACATTGACAACCAGCCACCATGTTTTTTTTCTCTTAATCGATGTATTTTGAGACATCCTGTATACCAAATTTGACAGCTGTCATGTTTTTTTTTCTCTGTCTTATGTCATTTGACAGCCGCCATGTTTTTTCTCTTAATCGATATATTTTGAAACATCCGGTATACCAAATTTTACAGCTGCCATGTTTTTTTCTCTTAAATGCCAAGTTGGTACCTCCTGTATGGCAGCAGCCATGTTTTTTTCTCTTAAATACTATGATGGTACACCCTGTATGGAAGCAGCCATGTTTTTTTTCTAAAATGCCTAGTTGGTTCACCCGGTATACCAAATTTGACAGCCGCCATGTTTTTTTCTCTTAAATTCCAAGTTGGTACACCCTGTATGGCAGCAGCCATGTTTTTTTCTCTTAAATACTATGATGGTACACCCTGTATGGCATCAGCCATGTTTTTTTTCTCTTAATCGATGTATTTTGAGACACCCGGTATACCAAATTTGACAGCTGCCATGTTTTTTTCTCTTAATCGATGTATTTTGAGACATCCGGTATACCAAATTTGAGAGCTGCCATGTTTTTTCTCTTAAATGTCGAGTTGGTACACCCATTATACTAAACTCACGAATCAGCTTCTAAGATTTAAGCAATAAGTACATAACGCATTGATATGTGCGGTTTACGGCCCTTATGGCAGTTGACGTACGCAAATTCTATTATTTTCTTGATCTCCCATGAAAGTTGTCTTCTTAGAGTACCCGCACGTTTCTGTAACTTTACTAATAACGAAGATAGCCTCCTATGCCCTTTTGACCTCGGAAAATGCTTAAAAATGTTTCTTGACATCCAAACGAATCTATTGATACCAAAATCATCAAAATCGGACGACCAGAAGTGCCATTTCCGGTTTGGACCGGAAGTAGCCATTTTATTGCAGATTTTGACTCTCCTCGATGTGGGTAATCCGAATTTACCATTACTTTTCTTCTGTCTTAATTTTTTGAAACCGGAAGTGCTTATTTTTTGATGATTCGTACAGATCCAAAATATTATTAATGTATATATTGAACGACAGATGGCTCTGATGTATTCCTTGAAAATGAATTGGTATCACACTTCAAAAATGACGGACCCCGTCACGATGCTCGTTTATGAGACACCCTGTATATATTGTTTGCCTCAACTGGCACGTTGGTACACCTGGTATATATTTTTTTCTTAAATGACAAACCCCATCACGATGCACGTTTATGAGGCACCTTGTATTTTTTTAATTTTTTTCTTAAATGATGTATTTTGACACACCCTGTATACGTAAAATGAAAACTTCTGAATCCCTGCATGCCCCAATGATGCGATGCTCCAATGATGTGATGATTCATTTTTCCGATGTATTTTGAGACATCCTGTATACCAAATTTGACAGCTGCCATGTTTTTTTCTCTGTCTCATGTTATTTGACAGGCAGTCATGTTTTTTTCTCTTAAATGTTGTGTTGGTTCACCCGGTATACCAAATATGACAGCTGCCATGTTTTTTTCTCTTAAATGCCAAGTTGGTACACCCTGTATGGCAGCAGCCATGTTTTTTTCTCTTAAATACTATGATGGTACACCCTGTATATTTTTTTTCTTCCATAATTAAATTTAAAAACCGACAACTTCCCACCCTCCGTAACTCTACTCCTTAATTTTAAATCCGGCAACACCCAACGTCACGCGGTGAACCCAGCGACGCTGAGAAGTCGCTACTATTTAGTTATCAGTTTGTATAGTAAATTTTCATAAAGTGAGGTTAGATAAATAAATCGAAAAAAATTCGAACCCACGCTCTCTTTCGGGAATCGCAACTTAAAGACAACGCCACAACGCCTTAGACCGCTCGGCCAACCTAACTTATAAGTATACATAATGAAATGTTGGTATTGTAGGATAGGGTAAAAAATTCAAACATCGTGAATACAAAATTTATTAAGTATTTTTATTTCGGTAATATATCACATAGCCATTTGTAAAGAATATCTACGTTTCGGAGGCTGCAATTGTAGTTGGTGCGGCGATTGCGACGAATATATGCATACAAGGTGAGATGCCATCATTGTTGCTGAATGTGGGAACCATCCGAAACGTATTATCATATTCCTCCATGTTCACAACTCGTGTAAGTAGGCCCAACTGGTGAAATTTGGCAGTAAGATAGTCACGTTTTTGAAGTGGGAAAAATCGACCATTTTTCTTCAATAGTTGATGTGTTGAGTGATCTTTGTATCAAGGTTTTTTGTATACAAATTGATGAGAACGTCAATACACACAAAAAAATGCGACCAAAATAGACGTTCCTCACGCTCAAAAAAAAAAAAAAAACAAAAGGAGTAAATTTAAAAAGCGTTTGAACTCGCAAAAATGTGAACAGAACATACGTTTTACGCGTTTCAAAAAAGATAAAAAATACGAACGTCAATTCACGCAAAAATACGTACAAAAATAGCCGTTTTCGCATTAATTATTATGACGAAAATTAAGACAAACAATATACACGTTTGCATGTATTTCTTATGTAGATTTGACATTTCTGAATTGTTTGAAATGGACTTTTTACACGCTACAAATAAGATAAACGTCAATTTACTCAAATAATATGACCAAAATATACGTTTATTACGTTCAAAATTGAAATTTTAAAAGCGCAATTCACGCAAAAATGAGTATCACTACATGTTGAGCTTACGTCGTGGACGTAAAAAAGGTAAGACCTTCGGTCGGTAGAGATTATTTCTATTGAACAATCCATAAAAAAGCATGAGTTTTCGTGATTTCGTGTATGGTGATAGTGGCCACAGAACGGATCTTAGAGGCACAAAACAAAACTCGATTATTACAACCGACGTACTTCCCGTTGAGTTATTATCGCATTTCCTGTGAGCGAAAACCCAGAAATGAAAATGTTATTCATAGTTATTTTGAGACCAGTACCGGCATCATGTTAAGTATGTGCAGTTTGTAATTCAATATAATATGGATTATGTTTGAAAGTACAGAGGATTTTGAGGTAAGTGGTAAGAGGTAAGTATCTTGAAAATTTCTTCAAATAGAATATCTAATTTGATCAGTATTTGGAGCAAAATTCGAGAGTTGTATCATCACCAATGTTACGGCTTCAAGTTTATCAACCGTACAAAGACAAAAATTGAATTTTTGAGAGAAGAAGACTCACGTTGAAAATACAGGAATGACTATTAATTTTTATTTCAAATGCTAAAGTTTGCAAAATAACAAAAACTTAAACAAATAAGCATGTTTGGGGAATTAAAATTATTGGTTGAACAAGATGCTGTGAATAGATGTCTCGTTCCGTCATTGGAAGCAAAACAACGGCTGACGAATGAATTCGAAACTAGTATTAAAATGATTAAAAAAGAAAAACAACCTTGAATACCTTTACCACTCGGGATGTATCATCTTTAAAACCTGCTGAGGTGATGCAATTCATTTATAATTATAACAATTTGAGGAATATTTGTACCATACACCGATAAAAGGAGGCTGATCAAGAGGAGGCAGGACGATGGAGAAAAAATTATATATAAAATCATTTTATTCACATAAATCGTCATTGTCGTCAAAACCCTTGAAAAGTTTTTATTTCTGAATAATGTCAGTTTTTTTGATTTTCTCAGTTCAAGTGTAATCTGGTCGAAATTGCACAGCACAAACTCGGTAACATGGATATGGCAGGATTATTTCAGTACAGATGAAATGTTGCCAAAACTACACTGCGCAAACTAGTTCAAATAAATATCAGTGTACCATACACCGATAAAAGGAGGCTGATCAAGAGGAGGCAGGACGATGGAGAAAAAATTATATACAAAATTATTTTATTCACATAAATCGTCATTGTCGTCAAAACCCTTGAAAAGTTTTTATTTTTGAATAATGTCAGTTGGTATGAATATTTCATTAGACCACATGTTATAATTTTTTCATAGAATTGAGATATGATCAAAAGTCTTTCAATGAATGTAAACATCATAACCATCATTATGTTCTTTTTTTCTTTTGGTCGTAAATTAGAATGGATCCATTGATGAAAGTCTTGGGCTTTTGGCATCTTGGGAGCATTAATCACCTCAAAAATTCCAGCATGATTAATGAATTTTGATTGTGGGCGAATTCGTTTTGAGAGGTACCCTGAACAGGCGCCTTTCAAATCCCCATATTCGCATTGGTTTTCTTTGGAAACATGTAGTCGTTTTGAAGTCGGTCCGGATTGGGTCGACTTTAACGTTTGTAGTTTGTATTCCGAAATATTTGGTTGAATTGAGATCTGCCGGAGAATATACGTGAATTCAACGCAATAAAAGTCTCTGAAATAATTCAATATATATTTATTCTGTCATGCAATAACTTTCAATACTTTGACACAAATCACATATTGGTTCAAAAATTTCCTCATCATCATCTTCATCAGCCTCTATACATCTCTCTGAAAAATTCGCAACAATTTCCAGAAAATTATGATAAAAATCGAGAAATTTCATTTTATGTAATACAACCAATTTTTTCGATAGGAGACGGTCCATTTGAATGAGTTGACATACATGTTCTTTGTTGAAATGAAAACTCATAGTGTCTTTGCTAATTCTCACCACCACGTCATCGTTGTCGTCGTCACAATTATCATGAAATATCAAACTGATTTGGATGGGATCGCCAAAGTCCACCTTCATTTGAGACGACGTCTCTGAAAGTGTAAAATTGTTTCTCAACAATCCATTCATCAACTTCATGAAAACAGGCCACTCAAAACTATTGAAGGAAATTTGAGAGGTGGCGTCTAACTTGTTGAACAGCTTGACTGCAGGTTCAAAACTCCTCGCAGGACTCAGCCCACAATGTACGTTGTAGTCAGTGTTGTTGGAGAATTCGAAAACTGTATTTAGCACGTAAAAATGTTCGTTTTTGATAGCTTCTTCATATTTCAAACAAATGTTGTTGAGTTCATGATCAAAGTCCGGTGAACTTATACACATGTTTTCATCGTTGAAATTTTCACAACATTCACCCATGACTGCTCAATACTAACTAAATTTTATAGACGATTTGATGCGTCAATCCAACTATTGAGAGAATTGTCAAGTCCAAGCCATTTCACATAGACTTCACCAGATAGACATCGGGATTTTTCGTTTTTTGCAATAGATCGCAGTCGCTTCAAGAGACGTATTGCAGAAGCTGAGAAAATAATTGCCCCCCATTTTGAATGGTCAAATTTGGTATACCGGGTGAACGAACGCAACATTTAAGAGAAAAAACATGGCTGCCTGTCAAATGTCAAGAGACAGAGGAAAAACACAGCATTTAAGAGGAAAAAAACATGGCTGCTGCTTGGCAAATGTCTGGTGGAAAATGAGGCAACGAACAAAACGTTTAATTGGGGGTATGGAGGATAAACTTTAATTTCACCAAAGGATTGACTGAATTGATTGGTCAACGCAGTTGTACAGGGACGTTCCGTTACGTTTAGGAAAATATATATAGGGTATCTCAAAATGTGTGTCGTACCATGATGCGCGTTGACTAATCAAACACCACCATCTTTTTCTAATGCTATTTTGAGATACCCTATATATACATTTTCCTAAACGTAACGAAACGTCCCTGTACAACTGCGTTGACCAATCAATTCAGTCAATCCTTTGGTGAAATTAAAGTTTATCCTCCATACCCCCAATTAAACGTTTTTTCGTTGCCTCATTTTCCACCAGACATTTGACAAGCAGCAGCCATGTTTTTTTCCTCTTAAATGCTGTGTTTTTCCTCTGTCTCTTGACATTCGACAGGCAGCCATGTTTTTTCTCTTAAATGTTGCGTTCGTTCACCCGGTATACCAAATTTGACCATTCAAAATGGGGGGCAATTATTTTCTCAGCTTCTGCAATACGTCTCTTGAAGCGACTGCGATCTATTGCAAAAAACGAGAAATCCCGATGTCTATCTGGTGAAGTCTATGTGAAATGGCTTGGACTTGACAATTCTCTCAATAGTTGGATTGACGCATCAAATCGTCTATAAAATTTAGTTAGTATTGAGCAGTCATGGGTGAATGTTGTGAAAATTTCAACGATGAAAACATGTGTATAAGTTCACCGGACTTTGATCATGAACTCAACAACATTTGTTTGAATTATGAAGAAGCTATCAAAAACGAACATTTTTACGTGCTAAATACAGTTTTCGAATTCTCCAACAACACTGACTACAACGTACATTGTGGGCTGAGTCCTGCGAGGAGTTTTGAACCTGCAGTCAAGCTGTTCAACAAGTTAGACGCCACCTCTCAAATTTCCTTCAATAGTTTTGAGTGGCCTGTTTTCATGAAGTTGATGAATGGATTGTTGAGAAACAATTTTACACTTTCAGAGACGTCGTCTCAAATGAAGGTGGACTTTGGCGATCCCATCCAAATCAGTTTGATATTTCATGATAATTGTGACGACGACAACGATGACGTGGTGGTGAGAATTAGCAAAGACACTATGAGTTTTCATTTTAACAAAGAACATGTATGTCAACTCATTCAAATGGACCGTCTCCTATCGAAAAAATTGGTTGTATTACATAAAATGAAATTTCTCGATTTTTATCATAATTTTCTGGAAATTGTTGCGAATTTTTTAGAGAGATGTACAGAGGCTGATGAAGATGATGATGAGGAAATTTTTGAAACATTATGTGATTTGTGTCAAAGTATTGAAAGTTATTGCATGAAAGAATGTATGTACTACTTAAAAACTAAGGTGCTTTTTGATATAGAAATGAAAAAACTGTTTGTTTCAAATAAATATATATTGAATTATTTCAGAGACTTTTATTGCGTTGAATTCACGTATATTCTCCGGCAGATCTCAATTCAACCAAATATTTCGGAATACAAACTACAAACGTTAAAGTCGACCCAATCCGGACCGACTTCAAAACGACTACATGTTTCCAAAGAAAACCAACGCGAATATGGGGATTTGAAAGGCGCCTGTTCAGGGTACCTCTCAAAACGAATTCGCCCACAATCAAAATTCATTAATCATGCTGGAATTTTTGAGGTGATTAATGCTCCCAAGATGCCAAAAGCCCAAGACTTTCATCAATGGATCCATTCTTCTAATTTATGACCAAAAGAAAAAAAGAACATAATGATGGTTATGATGTTTACATTCATTGAAAGACTTTTGATCATATCTCAATTCTATGAAAAAATTATAACATGTGGTCTAATGAAATATTCATACCAACTGACATTATTCAAAAATAAAAACTTTTCAAGGGTTTTGACGACAATGACGATTTATGTGAATAAAATAATTTTGTATATAATTTTTTCTCCATCGTCCTGCCTCCTCTTGATCAGCCTCCTTTTATCGGTGTATGGTACACTGATATTTATTTGAACTAGTTTGCGCAGTGTAGTTTTGGCAACATTTCATCTGTACTGAAATAATCCTGCCATATCCATGTTACCGAGTTTGTGCTGTGCAATTTCGACCAGATTACACTTGAACTGAGAAAATCAAAAATATATTTTTGAGTGTGTTTGTTCAGTGCAGTTCCAATTATATCATATTTGAACAAAATCTGAATAAAAATAATTAATAATTTTTTCCATTGACAATTTTGCATCAGTTTGCTCATTACTACCAATTGATGAAAATATTCCTCAAATTGTTATAATTATAAATGAATTGCATCACCTCAGCAGGTTTTAAAGATGATACATCCCGAGTGGTAAAGGTATTCAAGGTTGTTTTTCTTTTTTAATCATTTTAATACTAGTTTCGAATTCATTCGTCAGCCGTTGTTTTGCTTCCAATGACGGAACGAGACATCTATTCACAGCATCTTGTTCAACCAATAATTTTAATTCCCCAAACATGCTTATTTGTTTAAGTTTTTGTTATTTTGCAAACTTTAGCATTTGAAATAAAAATTAATAGTCATTCCTGTATTTTCAACGTGAGTCTTCTTCTCTCAAAAATTCAATTTTTGTCTTTGTACGGTTGATAAACTTGAAGCCGTAACATTGGTGATGATACAACTCTCGAATTTTGCTCCAAATACTGATCAAATTAGATATTCTATTTGAAGAAATTTTCAAGATACTTACCTCTTACCACTTACCTCAAAATCCTCTGTACTTTCAAACATAATCCATATTATATTGAATTACAAACTGCACATACTTAACATGATGCCGGTACTGGTCTCAAAATAACTATGAATAACATTTTCATTTCTGGGTTTTCGCTCACAGGAAATGCGATAATAACTCAACGGGAAGTACGTCGGTTGTAATAATCGAGTTTTGTTTTGTGCCTCTAAGATCCGTTCTGTGGCCACTATCACCATACACGAAATCACGAAAACTCATGCTTTTTTATGGATTGTTCAATAGAAATAATCTCTACCGACCGAAGGTCTTACCTTTTTTACGTCCACGACGTAAGCTCAACATGTAGTGATACTCATTTTTGCGTGAATTGCGCTTTTAAAATTTCAATTTTGAACGTAATAAACGTATATTTTGGTCATATTATTTGAGTAAATTGACGTTTATCTTATTTGTAGCGTGTAAAAAGTCCATTTCAAACAATTCAGAAATGTCAAATCTACATAAGAAATACATGCAAACGTGTATATTGTTTGTCTTAATTTTCGTCATAATAATTAATGCGAAAACGGCTTTTTTGAAACGCGTAAAACGTATGTTCTGTTCAAATTTTTGCGAGTTCAAACGCTTTTTAAATTTACTCCGTTTTTTTTTTTTTTTGGAGCGTGAGGAACGTCTATTTTGGTCGCATTTTTTTTGTGTGTATTGACGTTCTCATCAATTTGTATACCAAAAACCTTGATACAAAGATCACTCAACACATCAACTATTGAAGAAAAATGATCGATTTTTCCCACTTCAAAAACGTGACTATCTTACTGCCAAATTTCACCAGTTGGGCCTACTTACACGAGTTGTGAACTTGGAGGAATATGATAATACGTTTTGGATGGTTCCCACATTCAGCAACAATGATGGCATCTCACCTTGTATGCATATATTCGTCGCAATCGCCGCACCAACTAATGAAAATTTACTATACAAACTGATAACTAAATAGTAATTTTTAATAATAACTACAAAACGTCCAGAACTGAGTGCAAGTAGTTGAAGCCTCATAACCACCAAAATACTTAAAGCTAAGTGCAATTGAGTAAAATTTACTATATAAGTGTGATAACTGGTACTTTTTGATAGGATTTTTTACTTGTTTTAACGCTTATAATTTTACTCGTTTTTTGGGACGCGAAAACGTCTATTTTTTTGTTGCATTTTTTACGTGTTTTAACGCTTCTAATTTTACTTGTTTTTTGGGACGCGAAAACAATAATTTTGAACGATTTTGAAATGTCAAATCTCCATAAGAAATACATGTAAGAGTAAATTTTTATCGCTTGTAATTTTAATCAGTTTTTGGGACGCGTAAACTTCTATTTTTATTGCATTTTTTACGTGCTTTAACTCTACTAATTTTACTTGTTTTTTGGGACGCGAAAACGTCTATTTTCGTTGCGTTTTTTATGTAATTAGGCGTTCGAAATTTTAGTTGTTTTTTGGGACGCGAAAACTATAATTTTAAACGATTTTGAAATGTCATATCTCCATAAGAAATACATGTAAAAGTAAATTTTTGGAGTTCGTAATTTTAGTTGTTTTTTGGAACACGAAAACGCATGTTTTCGTTACATATTTTATGTAATTCGGCGTTCGAAATTTTATATTTTTTTTCGAACATGAAAACACATGTTTTCGTTGAATTTTTTACGGGTTTTAACGCTTCTAATTTTACTTGTTTTTTGGGACGCGAAAACGATAATTTTGAACGATTCTGAAATGTCAAATCTCCATAAGAAATACATGTAAAAGTAAATTTTTAGCGCCTGTAATTTTAATCATTTTTTGGAACGTGAAATTCGCTGAATTCGTCAAATTTTTTACACATTTTAGCGTTTGTTATTTTAGTTGTTTTTTGGAACGAAAGAATCCTCAACCTTCTGTCTGTACTCTTCAGATACCATTTTAATGGTGATTACTCCAACTACCCAATGGCACCAACATACTTTCCAAAAATAATGCCTTTATGATGATGTCAAATGGCAGGCATGTTTTTTTTTTTTTTTTTTTTCAATCTAAACGACTACGCATCTTTTTCTACTTCCAGTGATATTTTTTCGAAACACTCGGTATATGTTTTTCCGCAATGGTAAGTTTTTCGTCGATCCATTTTCCCGTTTAACATTTAAGACTGAGGATTTTGAATCACCCTGTATATATTTTTTCACTCAAATGAAAAAATTTGTGAGACATCCCTGTACAACCATAATGAGCTTTGACCAATCAGACTCCGCTATGTTTTTTTTCCAAATGAACGATCCAAACGTCCTCTTATTACACATTTAGATGTTGGATGTAATTCAATCTCTGCATGGGCAAGTAGTTGTTTCGAATCTCCATATGCCCATCGAAGCGTTCTTCCATCACTCATGCAGCCATGTTTTTTCTCTTAATGATTCACCATGTTTTTTCTCTCAAACGTTGTGGGACACCCTGTATATACGTTGACAACCAGCCACCATGTATTTTTTCTCTTAATCGATGTATTTTGAGACATCCTGTATACCAAATTTGACAGCTGCCATGTTTTTTTTTCTCTGTCTCATGTCATTTGACAATCAGCCATGTTTTTTTTCTCTTAAATGTTGCGTTGGTTCACCCGGTATACCAATTTTCATAGCTGCCATGTTTTTTTTCTCTCAAATGCCAAGTTGGTACACCCTGTATGGTAGCAGCCATGTTTTTTCTCTTAAATACTATGATGGTACACCCTGTATGGCAGCAGCCATGTTTTTTTCTCTTAAATACTATGATGGTACACCCTGTATGGCAGCAGCCATGTTTTTTTCTCTTGAATACTATGATGGTACACCCTGTATGGTATCAGCCATGTTTTTTTCTCTTAATCGATGTATTTTGAGACACCCGGTATACCAAATTTGACAGCCGCCATGTTTTTTCTCTTAATCGATGTATTTTGAGACATCCGGTATACCAAATTTGACAGCTGCCATGTTTTTTTCTCTTAAATGTCGAGTTGGTACACCCATTATACTAAATATTTCAAACAACTACTACTAAAAGGTCTCATAGTCCGGTGTAAAAGGTGTTGCTCCGTAATCCAAAGATGGCCGGCAAGCTCACTTCAATCCATAGGCCTAACAACCCTTTTTCTTTTTAAATGTAAAATTATATAACTAACTTCACTCCAAATCGCACTTTAAAAATGACGGACCCCGTCACGATGCACGTTTATGAGACACCTTGTATACATTTACATGTGTCGGGACCACATCTAACGTTGGGATTTGACTTTTGTTCTTGCAATTCACATGTTTGTTTTTGTAATGGTGGTGCGATAAGTTATCCGAGTTTCCAGCATCTCGAGAGGCTATCAATAATTTGAGACGTTCGCAGAGTTCGTTGGGATCGTCCCAACGAACGCCGAAAATACACTTTTACATGTAATTCTTATGGACAATAGGCATTTCAAAATTGCTCAAAATGTTCGTTTTCGCGTTCGAAAAAAACAGTTAAAATTTTAAACGTTAAAACATGCGAAAATGCGGCCACAATACGCATTTTTTCAGGAATTCTGAACGAAAAATGACAAACTTTTACGAATCAGCTTCTAAGATTTAAGCAATAAGTACATAACACATTAATATGTGCGGTTTACGGCCCTTATGGCAGTTGACGTACGCAAATTCTATTATTTTATTGATCTTCCATGAAAGTTGTCTTCTTAGAGTACCCGCACGTTTCTGTAACTTTACTAATAACGAAGATAGCCTCCTATGCCCTTTTGACCTCGGAATATGCTTAAAAATGTTTCTTGACATCCAAACGAATCTATTGATGCCAAAATCATCAAAATCGGACGACCGGAAGTGCAATTTCAGGTTCGGACCGGAAGTAGCCATTTTATTGCAGATTTGGACTCTCCTCGATGTGGGTAATCCGAATTTACTATTACTTTTCTTCTATCTTAATTTTTTGAAACCGGAAGTGTTTATTTTTTGATGATTCGTACAGATCCAGAATATCATTTATGTATATATTGAACGACAGATGGCTCTGATGTATTCCTTGAAAACGAATTGGTATCGCACTTTAAAAATGACGGACCCCGTCACGATGCACGTTTATGAGACACCCTGTGTATATTTTTTGTCTCAACTGGCACGTTGATACACCTGGTATATATTTTTTTCTTAAATGCCAAACCCCATCACGATGCACGTTTATGAGACACCCTGTATTTATTTATTTCCTTAAATTTTGACACACCCTGTATACGTAAAACGAAAACTTCTGAATCCCTGCATGCCCCAATGATGCGATGCTCCAATGATGTGATGATTCATTTTTCCGATGTATTTTGAGACACCCTGTATATAATTCGATTTTTGACAAACTGTTTTTTCTGTCATGTTACGTTGCTACACCGTGTATATCTTTTTTCTTCCATAATTAAATTTGAAAACCGGCAACGTCCCACCCTCCGTAACTCTACTCCTTAATTTTAAATCCGGCAACACCCAACGTCACCCGGTGAACCCAGCGACGCTGAGAAGTCGCTACTGCGCATGGTGGGCTCGTACATATGTTGTATCACTAATTATATCGGTCTGAACTGTTGGCATAGAACCTATCTAAACGGGACTTGACGAAATCTCCCACTTTTTCTAAATCTTTAACATGTTCAGCTAAGCTTTCTCGATTTCCAAACTCGAATTCGGGATTCTCAGCGTCATGACCAGATTTATTATAGACTTTTCCTGAAAGATATAATTCCCGACCAAAGTTAAGAAAAGCAGGGCTATACCCGGTGATCTTGTGTACTGCTGTGCGTAAAGCAAATCCAAATTTGTTGATGTTCTCATCCCAAGAACGATGATTATCTTTGATATATGATCGTATCATGGTTTTCAATACTCGATTCACCCTTTCAGTTGGGTTAGCCTGAGGATGGTAATGAGCATTGAAAATAATTCGAGAATCATAGGAAGAAACAAGATTTCGAAACTGATGGCTTACGTATTGACGACCATTATCACAAATTATGCGTTCCGGTACGCCGTAAAACATAAAAACGTCGTTCTCTATATGATTAACTACGGCTTGGCTAGTTGCAGATTTGATAGGAAACAGTAAGACATATTTGGTGAATAGGTCGGCCACCACTAAAATGAACCGATTTTTCTTCTTACTGATAGGAAGAGGACCGATAAGATCCGTACAAATGACCTCCCACGGACGCGAAATGACTCCTTTATTCATTTGTCCATGAGGCAGCTTTTGCTCCGGCTTTTGAGCCTTGCAGACCTCACATTTCCTGACATACTTCGCTACATCCACATTCAATTTGGGCCAGTAATACAGGGAAGCGATTCTATTTCTAGTTTTAAAATAACCTAGATGACCTGAGATGGGAGCATCATGATTTTCTGCAAAAACAGCTGCTCGACCAGATTTGGGGATCACCAATTTCCAGTCCTGATCAGGATCGGAAGATAGAGTCGACCTAACTAACTTAGATACTCTCCCCTCACTTTCTCGCCATTTGGGGTATTCCTCCGGATTTGAACGAATATTATTCAACAGTTTTTCGTACCATGAATCATAGTCTTCCTTGGTGACGTCAACATAATTTACCGCCTTAGACAAGGCGTCTGGCACCACATTGGACTTCCCTTTCCTATGAATCATTTCAAAGTCAAAACTCTGAAGTTGTAGTGACCATCTGGCTAGACGACCTGACGGATTTTGCAGTTTATGAAGCCAAAGGAGTGAAAAATGATCTGTTATGACCTTGAATCGTACCCCTTCAACGTAACATCGAAATTTCTGGATCCCCCATAACACTGCTAAACATTCTAACTCTGTGGTAGAATATTTAGATTCCTGAGAAGTTAACGCCCTACTGCCATAGGCGATTACGTGTTCGCCGTCGTCAAGATATTGAGCTAACACGCAGCCAATACCCACCTGAGAGGCATCACATTGTAAGATAAACTCTCGGGAAAAATCTGGACACGTCAATATCGGAGCCGATATTAATAATTCCTTCACGGCTATAAATGCTGATTCTGCTTCCTCTGTCCACAGAAATTTCTGATGTTTTCTCGTTAATTTACTGATGGGAGAAACCAGAGAGGCAAAGTTTGGGATAAATCGCCGATACCAACTAACTAACCCAATAAAACGACGAACCTCCTTCACTGTTGTCGGAGTCGGATAATTTAACATTGACTCTACCTTTTGTGGGTCCGTACGAAGACCATTTTTATCTACCAGATAACCCAAAAATCTGAGCTCACTTTTAACAAACTCACATTTATTTTTATTTACCGTTAGTCCAGCTTCCAACAGTTTATCAAAAACCTTCTTCAAAACTCTAAGGTGAGAAGGAAAGTCTTTGGTAGTGATAATAATATCATCCATGTACACGAAAACTGATTCTTCTAATTCAGCTCCTAAAATAGTGTCAACAAATCGCTGCATAGTTGCCGGGGTGTTATGAAGTCCAAAAGGCATTCGATTGAAATGAAAAAGACCCTTTCCTGGAACTGTGAAAGCCGTCTTCTCTTTGCTAGAAGGTTCCAACGGGACCTGATGGTAAGCACTATTTAGATCAATTGAACTTAGAACTTGGGCGTCTCTCAACCTGTCAAGAATACCATTGATATAAGGCAGGGGATAAGCATCTTTCTTTGTGACTAAATTGACTTTTAGAAAATCTATACAAAAACGGTATTCATTCATTATTAGGCTTCTTTACCATAACCACAGGGCTGGACCAAGCCAATTTTGAGGGTTCAATTACCTCTAGCTCTAATAATTTATCAACCTCCTTATCAATCAACGCCTGAATATAGGGAGAGACTTGATAATATCGCTGCTTTATGGGCAGTGCATCCCCGGTGTCAATCATATGATATACCCCCTGGGCACATCCTAAACCACTCTTCATTTTGCTGAAAAAATCGTTAACCAGATCATCCAACGGTGATTTCTGCTCAACGCCTATTAGACTTAATCCCTTTGGGATTTTTGTCTCTCCAAATTCCCAAGAATTATTTGAAAAAGAACTGACAATATTCATATCTTTCCAAAAATCTATTCCGAAAATTATTTCAACATCAATATGTTCCACAACTAAAGCCCTAATAACCCTAACTTTATTGTCTAATTCCATTGGAAGTAAAACCGAACCCAGAACGGTGCATTCACTTCCATTGGCAACCCTAACGCTAAACATATTTTTTTCTAATCTAACCCTTCCTGAGGTACGTAATTTTGGCCATCCCTTCTTACCGATGATGGTTTGGGTAGCTCCCGAATCAAGAAGTCCGTGAAACGGTATTCCTTGAATTTTAACATTCAAATAGGGACGTGGATCATTCTTCGAAGAACAAAACAGTGCATCAATTTTTGACTTGCGGAACTGTAACCCCACAAAATGTGTCCATGCAGCCCAAGAATCATTTACCGGTGCGGAGATCGAGGAGATGTTTGACCGGCGGCTTAACGACCTCCTGATCCGTTTCCCTGAGACGTACAACCACATTGATATTTGGTAACATCAGGTCTACCGCAACGAAAGCAAAACTTTTTCGAACGTGTTTTAGAACATTTAGAGAAACTATGACCTATTTCTCGGCAGTTCCAACAAGTAAGACTGGCTACTTCAGCACCTCTAACATATTTTGACGAACGTACTGGCGTTTGTTCGGAACTAGGACCGGCTAAGTCCTTTTCTAGTAAACATATCCTTCTAGAAGGTAACGGTCGACATTCGGCTAAATATTTAGCTTTTTCTAATTTTATACATTCCAGGAGTAACGAATCGGTGGAAATAATATCATAAAGGCGCGAACCCAACCCATGAATGTAATAAATATCGATATTTTGGCGCAGAATCTCAAGTTTTTCGAATTCGGAAGGAGCATGTGGCAATCTATGAAATAAATTCATCATTCGTGCAAAATAAGTACCAATGTTTTCATTAACCCCTTGGATACTAATGCGTATTTCGTTCTTGAGGTCTCGTTCGAAAGTGAAAGGTAAAAATTCATCTTTCAGCATTTGAACAAAGTCCGTCCATGAGTGAATATTATTCCTAACCAATCTATACCAAATCAAGGCATTTCCCGAAAGCAAATCGGTCAAAGAATTTTTGAGTTCTTCATCCGATACTCCTCGAGATAATTTATTTTCTTTAACTCTTTCAATGAAAGCGTTGACCCCCAACCCCGATTTATCCCTAAGATCCCCACTGAATTGAAGTCCCCATTTGTGCACAGGAACATAAGCTTTAAAAACCTCGTGACGAGAACTCGAAGTAGTGGATGCAGGGAGAGGGTTTATGGATGACCCCGCAATATTCGATTCCTCAGCATTAACCGTCACAGATTCGTCATTGAAAATTTTTTCATCTAATTTTATTTCAAGTTCATTCAGTTGTTCAAACAAATTAGCAATAGAAATTTTGAGGGCGAATTATTTCAAACGATTGGCCGAAGGACTTTTTAAAAAAGATTTATTTGAACTAACGTTACAAAGGACAGAAATTGAATAATGAATAATTACATTTGAGGTATATAAATAACATCGGTTCAAGTGACGTATGTTGCTGAGTCGGCAGACTGGCTTCGGGGAACGACCTGGGAACATGCATCCGTAATGTTATACCATCGTATGATATCTTGATATAACTCCTCCCTCCTTAAACTTCGGCTTCGGGCTGGAACAGGGCTGAAGGCGAACTTCTGCTTCCCTTTTCTTCAAGTTTAATTTCGATTTTGGAATTGGGTCTGTTTTTTGTGCAGTATATTTTTCGAATGCTGAAAAATACTACAACAATAACAGAGATGCAAATGAATAACCATAAGGTCCAGTTATTTGATTGGAAATTATCGATTTCATTTATCGATAATTGATTGGTTGCGTCGATGTGTTTTTGAAGTTGGTGGATATCTTCTAATGGGATGTTCTCTATTGTTAATGGTTTTCTTCGGAGTGTTTCCATTTGACTGTGAAGAATTGTTCCTCCGGGCAACTGGACTTCATTTTGGTTTCTCCCGAGGTGATTGTTATGAGGTATTCTTCATTGATTTTGTTGAATACTTGTGTAGGTGGTTTTATAGGCACTTGAGGGCACCTAACATCTTTGTCCTGGATGAGGGCAGCCACGCAGTCTTCTTCTGGGTGGAATCTCAACTGTTCTTGGCTGCAAATGTATACATCTAACACTCGCATACAGGGTTGCTCCATATACTGGTATGTTTCTTCTTCGAGAGCCAAATAAGGTTTTTTTGGAATGATTATGGTATTTTTTTCGGTTGGTATTGGGAATAGATGAAAATATTGAAAGGTTTTAGGATAAATTATAGGAAATTCAATGGCGAAAATGAGTTTTGATTCCGAAAAATAACAATTCGTCTCAATTATCGAGTACCATGAGTGTATATCTAATTTTAAGATTTCTTTAGAATTATAGTGATTGTGCAGTTCAATGAGGATATCTTTCAAATTTTGACTACTCAAAATATCAGGGTGAACTGTGTGTAATTTTGCAAAAGTTATTGCATTTTCTATGTTGTCTAAAAATGTGATGATAACATTTGCGTTCAAAAATATTTGATCCAACATACTCGAATACACAGTGTATTTATAAAATTGATCTGTTAAATTATTGAGATTTGGTTTATAGTTTTCGATATATTTGGACATTTCCTTTTGATTTTTGATAATTGATTCAGTATGTTTTGAAAATTTGTCAATTATTTGTTTAGAAATTGAAATTTGTGAATTAACTTCTTTTACTATTTGCTGTTGATTATTTTTCAAAATTTCAATTGCTTTGTTATATCGTTCGCCATCTGATGAATCTAAAGTACCAAAAAGCCATTTCTGTACTGTTCCTCCAATATTTATTAGACCTCGTCTGTGTCTGATTTTCGGGTTGTTTTGGATATTGTCAAATTTATGTAAAATTTCGTAAATCAATGGTTTCAAGTGCTCATATTTATTGGTTAAGGTTCTGAAATAAATTGGTTTGTCATTTGGTATGTCTCTTAATTTTTGAAAATTTTTTGATAAGTTATGTATTTCAAACTCTAGTGCACCTAAGTCAATGTCATTCAAAAAAATGTGTTTATTTGTTATGATTTTTGCATTTCCAAATTTAAATGGAAGGATTCCTGGGGAAGGGTTTATCGATTTTATTTCAATTTCTGGGTTGGCCTTGGTCAATGCCATTGCCATTAGGAGGTTCAGGATTTTCAGTTTCTTCATTTTGAGCCTGTAACAAAGGAGGCTTTCTTAATTCTTTTATGTGAATTGTTTCAACTTTGCCTTTGGTATTTTTTAATTGTACCTTATTATGTTCCAATAATTTTACTATTGTATATGGGCCTAAAAACTTGTTGTTCTTTTTGTTCCTATTTTTGGGGTTTTTCTTGAAAACTTTTTGATTGATTTTAAATTCGTCATTTGAGTTACCTTCTGTGTTCACTTTTGCCATTACTTTCTCTTTTCGAGATTCTAATTTTTCTTTGACTTTTTCATATACGGGGGTTAATTTTTGTTTGTGTTCCTGGACGTACGCTGCAAATAGTTCTTTCGGGGTGAAAATTTCGTCTGGGTTTCTTGAGTTAGTATGGCCAAATACTAATTCAAATGGGGTAAAATCGGTTGAACTGTGAATAGAACTGTTGTAACCTAATATGGCATAATTGATAAGATCTGTCTCGTTAGGGTATGTTTCTTTCAATATTCGTAAATGTTCAATAAGGGTAGAGTGAAGTCTTTCTACAGGGCTGTTAGACTCGTGGTGTCCGGGGGTGGTGAAATTTATTTTAATTTTGTATAATTTCAAGAGTTCCTTGACCGTTTCGTTGTTGAACTCAAGGCCGCTGTCGGCAGTTATATTTCGGGGGGTACCAAAGGAAGCAAAGTATTTTACTAAAGCATCACAAATGTTAATGGCTGATTTTCCAGCGATTGGTATTGCTTGAGCAAATTTTGAGAAAGAATCGATAATTGTCAGGTATATTTTTGAATCAGAAGAATGCATCAATGTGAATTAGTTGAAAAGGTTTGGATGGGGTTTCTGTCAAAACTAATGGGACATATGGGTTCTTTCGGGAATATTTAGCTCTATTACAAATTTCACAGGAATTTATGTAATTTGATATAGATTTTTTCATATTTATCCAGTAATAATTTCGTTTTATATATTGGAAAGTTTCTTCGATTCCACGATGATTTGTTTTTCCTTCGTGATGATTTTTCATCATCAATATTTGTTCTTCTAGATCCCTAACTGTATTGACTCGTTTTGTACATCTGAACAATTTTAAGGTTTGTTTACTGAAATTTTCTGAGTAAACATTTGTGAAATTATTGATTAATTGTGGATTTTCAAAGTGAATGAAGTAATTAATGTTGGGTTTCAGATAATCTTTCATGAAATTAAATATGAGAGGTTCATTTTCTTCTAAAGGAACTTTTAGAGTTATTATTTTGTGTATCTCGTATGTTTCTTGTTCGATTGAAATTTTATTTTGTTTGTTTTTGAAAACGTGAATTTGATATAATTTGTTATTGATAATATCGTCTCGGATCGGGATTCCATCGTTTATTACTTCTTTTGATAAAGAATGGGGTGTTTCGTCCGATTGAGAGTGGTTGATTTGGATATCAGAAAGTATGTTGATTTTGGGTTGTTTTTCTAAATTATTTTTACTTGTGCTTGGCATTTGATAATCGAGTGGATTTTCTGCGAGATCTTTCAGAAATTCTAGGGTTTCTTCATCGACATTACCTGGGTTGTTAAATACCGAATCAGTTTCGTGCATATTGAGTTGTATACGGGAGAGTGCATCTGCATTAGAATTTAATTTTCCCTTTTTATAAATGATTTTGTACTCATACTCTTCTAACTTTAAGCGCCAACGAAATAACTTAGAATTAGGTTCTTGGATGTTGAAGAGCCAACGAGTGGGCGGTGGTCACAAACAATTGTGATGGGTCGTCCAAAAATATATGGCCTGAACTGTTCGCAAGCCCAAACTATCGCAAGAAGTTCTCTTTCGATGGTACTGTATCTCTGTTCGGTTTCGTTCAGAGTGCGCGATGCATAAGCGATGGGTTTGTCTTGTCCTATTGTTCCTTGGGGTAGGACAGCACCAAGGGCCACATTAGAAGCGTCAGTGGATAATATGAATTCTTTCTGAAAATCAGGGTATTGAAGTATGGGGTCATTGCACAAAATTTTCTTACAGGTTTCGAAACTTTGGATAAAATGTTGATCATGAATGAATTTTGCATTTCGTTTTAAACAGGAAGTCATGGGTTTAGTAATTTTGGCAAAATCCTTAATGAATTTTCGATAATATCCCATCAGACCTAAGAATGATTTGATTTCTCTTTGGGTTCTTGGGATAGGAAACTTTTGAATTGCTGAAATCTTATCCGGATTAGGTTTTACTCCATCAGGGGTGATGACATGGCCCAGATAAGCAACTGATTTTTGGAAAAATTCGGATTTATTCAATTGGATTTTGAAATTGGAATTCCTTAGTCTGTCAAATACCCTTTTAATTCTGAGAATGTGTTCTTCTAATGAAGTACTGAATATTATTATATCATCCAGGTACACTAAACAAGTTTCGTTGTTCAGACCCCTTAGGAAATTATCCATGACCCTTTGGAAGGTGGAGGGGGCATTTTTAAGACCAAATGGCATGCGTTTGAACTCATAGTGACCATTCTGTGTTGAGAAAGCAGTTTTTGGAATGTCATTTTTGTCCATCTCTATTTGGTGATAACCTGATGCCAAGTCAAGAGTTGTGAAATAGTTTGTTCTGCCAAGTTTGTCTAAAATGTCTGTAATATTTGGGAGTGGGTATTTATCATTGATAGTCTTTTCGTTCAATTTGCGGTAGTCGATAACTATCCGCCACTTTTGTTTGCCTGTTTTATCTAACTTTTTGGGAACCACCCAAATTGGGCTACTCCAAGGTGAAGTGGACGGTTGAATTATCCCTTGGTCCAACATTTTATTAATTTGAGAAGAGACCTCATTTTTGTGAATTTCGGGAAAACGGTAAGATTTTGTGAAAACTGGGATTTCATCTTTCATTTTTATTTGATGAGTTATTTCACTAGAGAAACTAAGAGGGATGTTTTCGCAGTGGAAAATATCTCTGTACTCATAACATAACTTCCTAATAGCATCTTTTTCTTCCTTATTACAATGTTCCAACCTAAGATTTTTGAGGTTACTTTTCAGGAGGGTTTCCTGGTTTTCGTTAAAATTTTGATTCGATTTGATATTTCCAATGAAATTTATTTCATTTGGATTCAAAGGTTCAACCTGAAAAGGTTCCGTGATAGTAATTTTGACCGGTTTCGTATTGGAGTTCGTTACAGTTGTAAAAGAAAATAGTTTTCTATGTTTACAATAGCTTGAGGGGATTCTAATTTTTTTCCGAAATCTATATAATCTAGTAAACCTAGCCCGTTTTTTTGACAAACAGGAAGTTTGACCACTTGTTGTGTTCTACTTGGGATAATCAAGGTGTGAAAAATTTTATCTGGAACTCTGTTGGTTGTCATTTCTAACTGTTCAAAAATAATTGGAATGTGGTTCATTGGAGTAATCAGCTATTTTCTATGAATGTCTACTACAGCTTGTAATTGTTTTAAAAGATCCATTCCTATAAGGCCATCGTATTTTTCATTGAAATCAAAAATATAAAATTTATGGAATTCTTCAACGTTAAAAATCTCTAATATGGGAATGACAGCCACTTCATTGTGAAATGAAATACTGTGAGAAGTTTGAATATTAAATTTTTCATTGGATATGCAATTTTTGAAAAATGTGTATGCTAATTTTGGACTCATGAGACTTCGTGAACTACCTGTGTCAACTAAAAATTTTGCTTTCAGTTTAGGAACATAGATATACGGTAAATTGTTTTGTAAGTGATTAAGGTCTATATTTGTTATGTGGTATTGTCGTTGGTCAAGATTTGTGGAAAATTTTCATCAGAAGTGAAATTGTCTGTTTCAGTCATAGTTTCAGTACTCGGTTGATAATAAGAATTGTCAGTGTTGTATTGGTAATCGATATTTTCATGAGAATATGATTCGCCATACGGTTCTGCAGTGATTCCTGAAGCCATATTTTCGTAACCTTGACTTTCAGCTGGGATAATTGAGCACTCATTTGGATAATAATTGGTTTCTATGTTGTGAAGTTCTTCTGCATTGAAATTACGCGGTCCAGAACTTTGAAAGTGGTTTTTATTTGAATTAAAAATTTTGTTTTGTATTGTTGGATTACGATAGGTGGTCGACATTGGTTCTGGTTTATTTTTTTGTACTTGTCCAGTAGGTTTGAAAATGTTACGAGGTGTACCAAAAACTTGTTCATTTGTAAAATATTTCTGAGTAGGGGCGTTTTGTCTTGGTTGAATATTGATAGGTTGAGATGGAAATTGATACCTTAAATTTTGCGGAGGTAAAATATTTCTATTTTCAAAATTTTGGTTACTGAAATTTTGTCTCTGGAAATTTTGAGGTGGTAACTGCGGTCGAAAATTTGAGATTGATTGTGGCGGATTAAATTGATTATAGTTGAAAGACTGTGGTCTTGGAGGCATCATTCTATTTTGTTGAGTTGAATTCGGAAAATATCCAGTTTGTTTTTGATTATGAATAAAATTTTCTTCTTCTAAGACAAAAGATATTGCAAGTTCTAAAGAATTTGGATTCCTTAATCTAACCATATCTTGAATTCTACCACTCAAACCACGAATAAATGTTTTCAAAGAGAGTTCGTCGTAATTTTGTATTTTAAAGGTACGTACTTGAGTAGTTAGGTTCATTGAAATTAATTTGGAAGCTATAGTACTTCTGCTTTTCTGAATTCTTTGACCGAAAGAGAAAAACGATTCATTTTTGTAAGGTTTCATGATGATTAATTCTTGTACAAGACAATCCAAATTTCTCTGATCTCCAAAACTCAGTCTAAGGAGACTTTTCAAATTAGCCCAATCTCTAATTTCCGGTCTACTACCAATTAACATTAAAGCATTTCCGGACAATTTTCCAATTACGGCTCTGATTAAAAATTTATTTAGTGGATCATCAGCATTTTGTGCATTCGTATAGGTTGAAATCAAAAAATCGCAATGTTCCAAAAATACTTCTAAAGTGCCATCATTATTTCCACTGAAATTAGGGATAGTATCGATATAAAGTCTAAGTAATTGATAATTCACTGTTCTTTCTTCTGAATTTGGCATGGTATTATCAGTTTCTAAAGCTAAACTATTCAACTGTCCTATTAATTCGTCAATTTTGATTTTTCAATAAAGAACTTGAGGAAAAATTTTATCAATTATCTTTACTATTACTATTATTAACTTGGAAATGTTAGCTTCAAAATTATTTTCACTATTAATATTATAATCTTGAAAATGTTTGATTCAAAATTATCTTTACTATTACTACTATTTACTTGAAAATGTTAAATTCTAAATTATCTTGAGCCTACAGTATAACTATGCTTCAGATTATTATTTTCACTAATAATCGAAACACAATTGATTTTCACCAATTCAATCACTAGCATCTAAATTTAAAAAAAAATCATATGCATTGATTTCCAATTGATTCAATTCAGTCACTTTTGCCACAGAATACAAATGAAATGATAGGAAAAATGGATGGCTCACCTATTCCTGGTCTTCTCCACTCTTCCTGGCTCGATTTCTTGTTTTCTTGGAACTCCCTGGCCTCTGGCTCGTTCTACGAAATTTTTCAGGTTTCTTGTTCGTCAAGAGTTGAAACTCACAAACGAATTCACGATGAGACGTTTTCGAACAATCCTATCACGACTGCGCCAATTATTTCAAACGATTGGCCGAAGGACTTTTTAAAAAAGATTTATTTGAACTAACGTTACAAAGGACAGAAATTGAATAATGAATAATTACATTTGAGGTATATGAATAACATCGGTTCAAGTGACGTATGTTGCTGAGTCGGCAGACTGGCTTCGGGGAACGACCTGGGAACATGCATCCGTAATGTTATACCATCGTATGATATCTTGATATAACTGGCGTCTTTAGCGCTGTCCAGATTAGATAATCTTGTTAACCTACCATAAAGATGAAGTAATTTAGTATTTATATATTTCTGTTCCGTGCTCGAAGCAGCAATATTCTTTCCTTCAACATATTCGATCAAACTGACAACTTTTTTATTACAAATATCCAGCTCGGAAATAATATCAAGCTTCGAATCCGCATCAGTAACCAAATCTTCGAAAGTTTCTTTATTCAGATATTCCTTTAATTTTTTTCGCATGACTTCAACCGTAAGGGCTGAAGTGTTTTTAAAACCTCTGACATTAAATTCAT
Organism: Chrysolina oricalcia; assembly: GCA_944452925.2. Lineage (NCBI taxonomy): Eukaryota > Metazoa > Arthropoda > Insecta > Coleoptera > Chrysomelidae > Chrysolina > Chrysolina oricalcia. The sequence goes on along the minus strand of OX101828.2, from coordinate 38,791,783 downwards.
AAATCAGCTCATCTCTGCTCAATCGATAACTATCCATTTTGAAAATATAAACCAAATATGTGAATGTGAATGTTTTTTCATTTTTTTTTTTGTATAATAGTAGGTAAAGCAAAAAATATTTTATTTATATATTTTTTTTTCCTAATTAAAACCAGTATAGTAAAATTTAAAATCCGTTCCAACACCTAGGTTTAAGAAAATATATTCAAATACTACGGTCTCCGAGAAAAAGCTGAAAGAGAATTACATTTCCAAGTATTTTTCCCCTTTTCAAAACCTAAAAGTAGTATACCCTAAGTTTGTATAAAAATATTATAAGTATTTATAACACCGACCAGAGCCCCACGTTGGGCGCCAAATTAACTGTTACGTACAAAATGGCTTTACAAGTAAGCGATGAAACAGTTAGAGGTATGCACCGACTAAAATCTCAGTGGAGTCGGGTGTGGTTTCTTTTTATTTATTTTCTGGTATAAATTTTCATAAAATTTCAGTAGGGGCGCCAAGTGATTTACCGAAACATACCCCCTCGAAAGACAACAAATCACTAAACCCTAAAGGCTTACTTGACAACCTTGATTAGTGAAAGAAAAATAACAAATACAAAGTTGAAATATAACTATGTAATAATTTTCGGAAATACCCAGTATAATATTACAAATCGTAGACAAAATTCCTTATTCCACTAAAAATATGGAAACTTTTCGAGAGTCCGGTTCAAAGATAAAGATAAAGTTATATGGGCCATCCCATAACCTTGATCCAGGAACCCCGCAGCTTATCTACTTAATATCTAGTCAACCAAGAATTTAAACAAAATCGAACACTACTATTTGATATGACTATTAAGAAATAGAATAGGGTGAGTTATGTATGGGGAAAAATACTTGTTTTCATAAGTCATTAAAATACGAACTCCGCATATACCACGTTACCCAATTGAAATAAATAAACCAGCCACTATGTGGTACTTATCACGATCCTTTTGGGCTGCTTTTAGGAAAGAAGAGTCTCATAATATGTCCAGTCGTCAGCTACTAACTGAGGGTACTACATCCACTAATCTTGTTCGTAGGTATGGGCTTCTAAGCTCCCGAAAAAGGAAAGACTTTCCCGGTACGTTTCAAATGTTAGTACGACCACTGAGTACCTCAGATCGGCAATGAATATTCAAGATTGCCACAAAATACGACTTCTCGTGTAAATGTTCGCCGGAAAACGGTTCCCAAAAACGTCTAAAAGGATTAAATCAACATTAAAATATGAACCCGATTGAAGCAGTGAAATGAGAATGATATTATTAAAAACTCACCTCTAGTGCGATATCCCGATGCAACCAAGAGACGTTTTAATACAAATTTACGATCCCTATATCCTTCATAATAAAGAACGTTCGACGATTCCCTCAAAATACCAGAAACCATATAAAATCGTCGTGTAGGGTGCAAATAGTGAAAAATCCGTTGAAAACGCTGAATCTACCAGTCACTATTCACCCATTCGTATCTAAAATTTCACTCTCAATCGTTCAACTACGAATACATCCAAACGCTTTTTCTTATCAGGCCCTTTTTTCCACAATATTTCGGCAAACAATCTCGACGACAAAAAACGCTCGGTTTCACCGGCTGAGGCGACTATCAAATTAGCATGCATAAAAATATAAAATACATATACTGAGTGTTATTTTGGCGGAGTCCAAGTACCTTGGATTTGATAATTGAAAATGCGGAAATGAATGACCCTAATGTTGTTCATACATTGATATTGAAATTGCAAGATATATTAGGCGATCGATAAGAGTGTAAAAATGTTATAATTTATCATTACATTCATGACCAGATACGTTGTAGTCCCCAACTTTTTTAATTTCAGCAGCTATTTGATCCCATAATTTGGACTATTTGCATGAAGGCATGTTGAATTTAGCCTCTTGCCTCAAACGACAGTCCAACAATAATTTTATGGAACTATCACTCCACTTGAATGGCATATTCTTTCCTTTATCTTTAGTACTACTAGTACCAGGTGTCTCATCAGACTGACGAGCACTGGAGCAGGGTTCGGTATTGCTTCCATTTCCGAAGGACTTTGTTAGGAGTTCTTGTTAGTATTCAACTTTCTTCAATGTTTCTATTAACTTAATAGCATCTGAAACAACATTTTTTGTGAAATTTAACATTCATGATGTGCAAATGTACATACCATTTGAAATTTCTTCAATTTCGGACGCTGTTAGTAGCGCAGTCAATACTTTGTTCTCGAATTCTAATTTAATTTCAATTAATTCCGGCATTTTTAAATTTTTTAACCGTTTTTCACATTTTCGAGGTTAAGCTGTCATTTCGAAATCATCCACCGAATTTGTCAACCACCTCCAAACATCGGTTGATTGTTTTGCAATTTAGGTTGATGCAACGTAATAAAAAAACGCGTGGGGACGTCAAACTGAAATCCACCAATGAATATAAAAACGCAATTGGTGGATTGGTGGAGCCACCGGTGAATTAAAAAACGTGCCTATGTATACTAGTATTTGATAGACAATTAAATTTGACATCTGCTCTTGACATAAAATACAGGGCGTTCCATTCAATTTAAACAAGTTATTACCGTTCAAAGATTGTGATTATTTTGCCTTAATTTTTACACACCTTGTACTTATAAGTTAGTAAATATTTCTCAACTGCAATATGAAAGTTATTCAGTTAGTAGGCTCTAGCATCAATTTGGTTGAAAACAAGAAAACACTGGTTGACAATTTGAGCATCAAAGCTGATGCTGCATTTTCACAAAATGAGAGATATTTCAAAAACCATAAGGTTTGGTTGAATAAACCCCAATGAAACTTGCCTTTATTTTGATCGCAAAATCCGAAAATAAAATTATATGCAGGGTATTCCATTTAAAAAAATAACAACTTTGATATGTTTCATGTTTTTGGCACACCCTTTACAACATGAAAATATTTTTAAAATGTAGGGCCAATAGGTCCCTATCCATCGTAAAGAAAAAACTTTCAAAAAATCAAATGCTTTAGCCATAATGCTCCGTGTCGAATAACGTGAATAACCCGGTATACAGAAAATATCCGAAGATTTACATGGAAAAAGCCCACTTGAATTGTTTGGGCGTTTTTTGACGATAATGTTATGCAAGAAATCATTTGGTACTCGAAAATCTACGCTGCAGATAATAATAGACCAGAATTCACGCTCGACACAGAGGATTTGGAAAAATTATTCTGAATTCTGATTCTAAGCGGATTTCACACTCTTCCTCAAACCGGTATGTACTGGTCTTCAGATGAGGATAAGGGTGTACAAATGAAAAAGAAAAGTATGTCAAGGAATCGTTTTCTCAGCATAAGAAAATCTGCATCTTGCGAATAATAATGATCTTAACAAAGACGACAAGTTTGCAAAACTCAGACCTATATTCAATCTAGTGAATAAAAACTACTCTCAATTTGGAGATTTCAAACACCACTTGTCTAAAGACCAGAATAATGGTGCACTATTATGGAATACATTATGCCATGGAAAACATTATGCTAAAATGTTCATCAAGAACAAGCCTGTAAGATTTGGTTTCAAACATTAGTGTTTGACTTCAAGTGACTGCTTTTATGATGGTAAGACGGCGGACCAGCGAAATCCCGATCTTGGGCTTGGCGGGAGTGTTGTGTTAGAGCTGTTGAGTATAATCACAGAGCCTAATGCTTATAGAATTTTCTTTGACAATTTATTCACTAGTCACGGACTCATGGTCCATCTGAAGATATTGGCTTTTTTCGCGACAGGAACTGTGAGAGAGAATCGCGTGGCCAGATGTCCTGTGGAACCATCAAAATCTTTGTAGAAAAAACAGAGAGGTTCGTTTCATACACGGTGTGATTGATCATTTCAATGAAATCAGTTTAGTTTGCAGGAATGACAATTCAGTCGTGACCGTCATGTGTAATTGTGAATCTGTTTAACCCGTTATACAAGTCAAACGTTTCAACTTTAAGGAAATATGATACATAAATACAACACTCATGGGAGACGTTGATCTACATGATAATGGTATAGCGATTTACCGAATACAAATTCGAGGGGAAAAAATGGTGGTGGCCACTATTTTCTAACCTAGTTGACAGTGCTACAGTCAATGCATGGAAGTTGGACAGATTGGTGCATTCAGAAAAACCACGATCATAAATTGATTTTCGATCTCAATTAGTTCATGAATTATTATTGAAAGGTAAATACGAAATGTCCAACAACTCTCAAAGTGGACGTGCATCAGGAAAACCATGGGAAGAAGTTCGATTTTATAATGTATACATTTAGTAGAAAACCATCCGCAAAATCTCAAGGGAACTTGTAAATTTTACAAAAGCACTATATATTATCACTGTATAGAGTGTAACGTATTTTTGCACTCCAAGTGTTTTACCTTGTATCATAGGAAATAAATAGTGAGTAGTAGATATATAAATAGTGGTTCCTGTCAATATTGCGAAAACGCAATGCTATGTTGTCTGGTATCCGTTTGAGAATTCTCAATTTTATGTTATATTATCAATATTTGTAGTTTAATAAATATACTTGAACAAAAAAAATCTTTTTTCAAGTGGGTTTGATGGTGGTATTTAAAGGGTTAATATTCGCCCGGAGAGGTTGTTTACGGTCTCTTCCGAAGAACTAATAACCATTTGGAGTCGTTTCATAATAAAATCAAGCAGAAGTTTCGTGTGGTTCATCCGAAAACAGTCATCAGACTGATTGAAAATTCCAACCTTCTATATAATGATTGAGTAATAATTGTAGGAGAAATAACAAAGCTTATACGAGATGACCACATCATTTCAAATCAATTACTTGACGGAAGGGAGACCCGGAGACAACGGCAGGGTTATGTCCGTCAAAATCATTTGCTAGAGAGAGCAAGAAGAGATTTGAAAACGAATGTAATAACATTAAGGTAATATTGCTCAAGGGTATCCCAGTTCAATGATGCCTTGGAGGAAAGATTGAGGAATTGGGCGAATAATATTGATACAGTTGATGCCGAATCAGAAGGTAGATCCATAATTGCATATACCATAATCGCAAATACGAATAAAGCATGAAGTAGAAGTAGAAGTATTTATTTCGCTACAATATACAATAGTAATAGTAGAACGTCAAACAAAAATAATAACATGAAAAAAATACAAAACAAAGATATATAAAGTCACAGTGTAAATAAACATAACAATATGAATATATTCAATACTTCGAATTTGTCCAACCTATAATCAAAATATCAACTTTTCATGAATTGAGAGTACTGATGTACTAAAGTTCAATTAGGGCTATGTTTTGGACCATATTTAACACAAATAATTTTTTATTTCGAAAACAGATAGATAGGTATAGGACATTATTAACAAAACAGTATTATAATGAAAGAGCGAATCAAAAAATGAGTTAATATACGGGGTGTTCTATTTAAAAAAATAAAGTTGCTAGTTTTTTTTGATAGACGTGGCAACGCCGCAAAGCTGAAAATATTTTAGATCGATAGATCAGGTAACAAAATGTAAGATGTGAAATTTTCAGGGAAATCCTGCTTTGCGTTTACCATAAACGTCTAACCTACCATCGACCGTGACACACGCTGTATGTTTATATGTTTGTTTGTGAGTAAACAGGGTGTTCCAAATTGAGTCGACACCATTGCCAACTCCATTATTATTGATGCTACGAATTCGGTTAAATGGGCACACTAGTAGCATTTAGAATGGCCTTCTCGATGCCGACAAAAAAAATGGACAGTCCCGTTTTCAGAATATTTCAAAAAATTATATTTTTTTTAATGGGACACCCTATGTTTTTCCATGCATTTCGATTCGTAATAATATTCTCAACAACAAAGCTCATATCACTTTTCTTCCTAAATTGAAAAATGAGCGACATGTGGAAATGTTTATTTCTTTCACTAGTACAAACAATTTCTTTGTTTTGGCGAATAAAACCTCATGATTGTCCTAACACCCAATTTTGGTACTTATACGAATGACAATATTTTGTTACTAATAGCAAAATACGACAGTAGAAAGAAAAAATTGCGCTGGGATGTGAACTCGTGAACGGGTTTCACGAGGTCATCATGTCGCAAGTTATGATTTCAAGAATTTGTAGATCAGGTTGAATATATTTATTTTATTAGTTCAAAGTAAAATATTGTAAAACAACTATATGGTATGAAATATAAAGTCAGACTGCCTCTCTGAAGGTTATTCTACCGGGCGTTGGGAAGAAAGCCTCGTCAGCGGAACTGCGGAGAGGATGCTGGAGTCGCATTTACCAGGGACGTAACTCCTCCCCTCAAAGATGGAAAACTATTTTTCATCAGGGAAAAATTGTTTTTCTTTCCATAGGTATGGCTGTGGTGGCTGGTTCAGGTTGCGGCGATGAATTCTTGTTCCATATTGAGTGTTTATATTTGAATATTACAAACACACATATGAACAATGCGACGATAACGTACAGGGGGATCGTCCAGGCATGGACCATAGGTGAATTTACGGCCTGCAGGGGTGTTCGGCAAGTGGTTTGAATTCGTGTAGAATTCTTGAATATTCCTATATAATGGGCTTCATCGACTTGTTCGATTATGTCAACATCAATTTGTATTGGCATCTGTCGGCATCCTGAAGGGGTGGTTTCAATATTCAGTATTTGGAATACGCAATCCATCTTGGTGGCTCCAAGGAGAAGGTCGTTGGATTGACAGTAATAGGTCTCGTGGACATCGATACATGGGCATGGAAGAATATTGAAAATACACCTAATTCATAGTCAGGTAGGGTGCCAGTGGAATGAGGGTAGTTTGTTCAGAGGTTGGGATGGAGTATAGATGGTAATGTGTATATTGATTTCGAAATACTAACGAAAAACTTTATTACTAATACTATTTTGCTTTCTCTTTGATAGGTATCCACGTCCAAAATATCATAGTATTTATGGATATTATTAGATTCGGTGCCAAATACTAAATTTTCAGAAAGGTACTGTCGTTTCAGAATTTTAACTAGAATTTCTAATTCGCTGATATTTATTATGCTTGGGTGAGCTAGATTAATTTTCGAGAATGTAATGGCATTCTCCAAATCTACTAGTAACTGGGATATAATAAGTAGTGATGAGCTGATTTGATCGAAAGCTAATTTCGTTTCTAAGAAATGAGTAAAGTTATTTACAAATGTCGATAGATTAGAAGATATTCTATTTATTCTGTCTGTCATGACATTTTCGTTTCGTTTGAGTAGTTTAACTGTTTCATTGAAAGTTCCTATGATATGCTTGGATAGGGAAATTTGATCATTAATTTTCACAATAACGTTTTTCTGATTGATTTGTAGCTCTGAAATGGCTTGTTCATATCTTTCAGCATCTTTCGAATTTAAATTTCCTGAAATGCTTTTTATAATACTGCCTAAACCATTAATCAAGCCTCTTTTTATTCTTTTATTGGGAGTAATTGAGTTATACTTTTCAACTGCTAGGTGTAGTTGAATAATTATTGATTGATTTTTTGCCGATAATTCATTGAAAAATGGATTAGATGGTCCACGATATACAGCGTCGGAAAGAAGTGAGTGTTGATCGGATATCTTTAGTATTTCGTCAGATATAGGTTTTAGGTCAAAATAGTGAATGAAAGTATGAGATTTCTCCCTAACCCTCGCAGTTCCTAGTTTGAAGGGTAGTATGCCTGGGTTTTTGTCAAGGGGTATTACTTAAATTTCCTGGCTGAGTGTCATCGACAGGAAGGATCTGAAACAAGGGACGTTTTAAGTTTGATATATGAATCTTTTTACCGTCTGCTGTATTAATTTTGGTATTTTCATCAGATCTTATTCTGACGATTTTGAATTTGGGAAGACTTTTATTGCGCGGAGCTGTTCCCTTCTAGGCAATATCACCAGTTTGATATTCTAATGGTTCTTCGCGGTTTTTATTTAGATTTCCAATGTTCTTTTCTTTTTGTTTTGTAAGTCTTTCGTTAAGAGCCTTGTACATTTCTTTAGTTTTTTCTTTGTGATTCGCTACATATGCGCTTTGAATTCGATACTCTAAGTCGATATTGAAAGGATCTGAGTTTGAAATGTGACCTGTAGTAACATCGATAGGTCTCATTTTTGTAGCTGAGTGGATGGAGTTATTATAACCTAAAATTGCATGGATCATTAGCTTTGTTATGTCTTTTTCTTTATGAATGCCTTGCAGCAACCGGATGTGTTCGGCAATTGTCGAATGAAATCGTTCGACTATCGAATTAGATTCATGATGGTCAGGTGTTCCGAAATGTATTTTAATTTTGTGAAGTTTTGTCAATTCCAGTATGGTTTCATTTTTGAATTCTGAACCACTATCCGAAACTATCGTTCCGGGTATACCGTGGTGACTGAAAAATATGATCAGTTTGTTTGCTATTTCTATACCGCTTTTATGAGTGAGAGCATAAGCCTGTCCGTATTTCGAAAAAGCATCCACAATAGTAAAAAACTTTTGGTTTTTTATCTGATAGATATCGATATAAATGATTTCAAACGGTTTACTGGTAGTCGGTGTAATAGAAAACTTTTGATTTGGGGGGTTTATGTCGTATTTATTTGTGTGGCATATCTCACAATTATTTATATATGATCTGAGATCGATTCCTAATTTGGGCCAAAAATAGGTTTCCCTAATACGTCTTTCTGTTTCTACAATACCTCGGTGGTTTGTTTTACCTTCGTGGTATTGTTTCAAAATTTGTTTTTGTTCGTCACTGTTGGTTAAGTCTTCTAGAATTTTTGTACAGCGAATAAATTTATATGAAGGAGTTTTAAATGTTTTTTGTACTACTTCGCAGAATTTTGGCATTATATTATCGTTTTCTATATACATGGCATATCGGAATTTCGGGTCTAAATATTCTTTAATTAGTGTGATGATATTTTGTTCTAGATTGTCCAAAGATATCTGAGCAATAATTCTCCTTCTTGTAGGAAAGATTTGTACAATTTTTGGTAATGCTGGAGAATGGAATACAGTTTCGATTTGTAGTTGGTCGTCATAATTGTTTAGCGGATTTTCCGAAATTGGTATAGTAAGGACGGGGTTTTCTCTACTGGTATGGACGGTGTTGGCATCGTCTAGTTCTAGTAAGTCAGGAGGTTCGCCAATTTGTCCGATAATTGATTCTATTTCTTCATTTCTGAGATTGGGAGTTTCATTTCTACTACAAACAGACAGTTGGAGTTCTCTGCTGATTGATTCATCAGTTTCATTGCCGTGAATTTCAACTCTTGATAGAGCATCCGCATTGGTATTTAACTTACCACGTGTATATACTATTTCGTAGTCAAACTCCTCGAGTCTGAGCCTCCATCTAACCAAACGAGAGTTTGGTTCCTTCAAGGACATGATCCACTGAAGGGGTTTGTGGTCTGTTACAATTTTGAATTTACGACCATAAAGATAGGGCCTAAAATATTTGGTGGCCCAAACGATCGACAATAGTTCCTTCTCTATTGTCGAGTAATTTTGCTCTGAGTCATTCAAAGTTCGTGATGCGAATGCTACTGGCTTATCTGACCCAATGTGACCTTGCGAAAGGATAGCCCCAAGGGCAAAGTTACTCGAATCTGTGGTGAGTACGAACGGGTTTTCAAAGTCAGGATGTATCAAAATAGGTTCGTTAACCAAGAGTGTTTTGCAGTGTTCGAAACAATTCATAAAAGTGGCGTCATGAATAATTTTGGAACCTTTTTTTTAACAAAGAGTTAACGGTTTGGTTAGTTTGGCAAAATCTTTTATAAAACGCCTATAATAACGTAATAGTCCTAGGAACCCTTTAATTTGTTTAGTAGTCTTGGGAATGGGGAAATTTTGGATAGCCTTGATTTTGTCGAGATTTGGTTTGACACCGTTCGTTGTTATCACATGACCTAGGTAGGCTGTTTCGCGTTTCAGAAATTCACACTTATCCATCTGAATTTTTAAATTGGCTTCCCTTAATTTTTGGAAAACCTTATTCAAACTGTCGATATGTTCCTGTAATGATGTCGAATAAATCAAAATATCATCAAGATATATTAGACATATTTTGTTAATATATTCTTTCAGTATGTTATCAAGACACCTCTGGAATGTAGAGGGGGAATTTTTCAACCCCATGGGCATACGAAGAAATTCGTAGTGCCCTCCTTCAACATTAGAGGCTGTTTTGTCAATGTCTGCTGGATTCATCTGAATTTGATAAAATCCAGACGCTAGGTCCAGAGTCGTAAAATAATGGCAGCGGCCAATTTTGTCTAGAACATCTGTGATATTCGGGATAGGATACTTATCGTCTACTGTCTTTTCATTCAGTTTATGAAAGTCAATCACTATCCTCCATTTTCTTTTGCCCGAAGCATCAACCTTTTTTGGCACAATCCAAATAGGTGATGACCATGGGGATTTACTGGGACGGATTATATTTTGTTCCAGCATTTTATTTATTTGTGAAGTCACCTCCTGTTTATGGACAAAGGGGTAACGGTACGATTTAGTATACACATGAGTTTCATCCTTCAATTTAATTTCGTGTTTCACTCCAGTTGTAGACGTTAGTGGTTCACCCTCTATATAAAAAATATCCGAATAATGTCTACACAATTTTAAAATGATTTCTTTTTCCTCCTTATTCATATGATTAGTCCTAATTAATTGAATGATATTAGATCTATCAACTTTCTGCAAATTTTCTGTAAAGAATACTTCAAAATGTTCAATGGAATCGTTATCGTTTATACGTAGAAATACTTGAAGGAAATGAGTTTCATTATTTCGTAGCGGCGTAACTTTAACCGGGTATAACATTACAAGTTTGATGTTGTTATACGTGGGATTGAAAATCTCTACCGTCGCTAGGCTATTTCTAGCTGTGGTCAAAGTTTCTGCAATTTTGCAAGATAGTATTTCTTGGTTCTGAATTATTACATCACCGTCTTCATGATCAACTGGAATTTCTGCTGAGATTCGGCTTTGTTTTGGGATGATTTTATCAAATAAAACAATAGGATTAGACTGAAAATATTGAATTTCAATTATTGAATTTAGCGTGGTAATTTCGTTATTGACGAGATCTAAATTGGATTTCAATAGCTGTAGGTTATCTACACCTATTAATCCGTCACAGACATTGTGACATTTATACAGGAAGAATTTGAGTTTCCTGTTATTTTTGAATTCTTGGAAAGCAGGAATATTCATCGCAAATTTATGCTGAAATGAATTGAAACAAGTAGACACAGTAAAAGGTTCTTCGAATATAAATGAACTGAAATATTTCTCGGCTAAATTTGGGTCTAAAAATGATCTAGTCGAGCCTGTATCGACCAAAAGTTTGAGTGGTGGATATTTTATTTCAATGAAAGGCAATATTCTTTCATTTATGTTGTGTGACTCGAATGCTACGGTTGATCTTGGAATTCTGTGATTTTGGGAAAATTTTCATGTTCGGGTTGATCTTCAAATAAATTTTCTAAATCATAACCTACAGCACCTTCAAAATTGTCGTAAGAATCGGAATTGTCTACTGGGTATTCAATTTCGGGGCATGGATTATGTTCAGCATTAAATAATTCTTGAGAAGTGAAATTTCGGGATTGATTATTATTTTGGAAATGATTATAACGTGATTGTTGTTGTTGTTGTGGTTTTAATGAACCGTAAGAAACCCCGCTCATTGGCGTTTGTCAATAATTAATTTGTTGTCTATTTGGGTTTTTCCAGACATTTTGTGAACGACCAAATACCTGCGTGTTTGTTGGATATTTCTGAGGTGGACGGGTGATTGGTTGTATCGGTACAGGTGCACTGGGGAAATTTGAAACTTGGGGAACGTTACGATTGAAGTTCTGATTAAGATTGGGATTGAAGTTTGGGTTAAACTGATTAGATTTAGGATAATTTTGGTGTACTGGGCGCATTAATTTCGGACAATTGTTATGATTATTTTGAAATTTTACTAGTGGGTTTTTGGGGTTCTGCAGATTGGATATATTGATTTCATCATTCATTATTGTCAAAGCTTGTGGTAAAGTTACAGGGTTTCGAGCTCTGACTCTAGCACTGAGAGGGTCCCTCAAGCCGGTGAGAAACACTCTCAAAGTTTGATCAGTAAATAAATTTCTATGACTTACTCTTTCGATTTCTGTTGGGATGTGTAAATCAATATGATTGCAAATTGTATTCAACATGAATGCAATTTGAATAGAACTGATGAGGAGCATCCTGTTCTTGTCTCAATGCCATTGAATTATGTATCAATGTATTGAGATCTTTTTGATCACCAAAATTTTGAAGTAGGGTAGCACTTATTTCCCTCCAATTAGAATCATTATAAATATTGACTATTTCTTGAGCTGGGCCTTTCAACTTCGAAAATATAGTATTTGTTATCAAAATATTTTGGGAAAAATTAGCGTTAACTTCAGTATGATCGTAATAATGATCACATATTTGTGAAACAATTTTTATAAACCTTGCTAAACCAGTTGGATTACCATCGTATTCCGGTATGGTTTTCAGCAGGTCAGAATTAATTACTGGAATTTGCACTGGGGGCATTTTGAAATTATTTAAAATTCAAATAAAATATGTTATAAAATATATAATATAATAGTATATATTATACTTGTTCGCTTATCTATTTCTATCCTAATTTGTGAGAAAATATTTTCGGGAAAGGAACTCTGGGGATTCAGAGGAGTCTGACAATGAATGAAAATCTACTCACAATAAAATAACCAATACCATGCTGGTTGTACAGTTGTGGCTTCCTGGTCTGCTTCTTGATTCTTTTCTTAAAGTATGAACCTCTACTCCTCGATGGAAAGCTGGTTCGCGATTCTGGTTTAGCAGTAGATACTGCAGAAGTGTATTTTCGATAAATTCACAGCTTCCAGAATCCTATTCGACTGCGCCAATTATGATTTCAAGAATTTGTAGATCAGGTTGAATATATTTATTTTATTAGTTCAAAGTAAAATATTGTAAAACAACTATATTGTATGAAATATAAAGTCAGACTGCCTCTCCGAAGGTTATTCTACCGGGCGTTGGGAAGAAAGCCTCGTCAGCGGAACTGCGGAGAGGATGCTGGAGTCGCATTTACCAGGGAAGTAACTCGCATCACTCAATTGACACCACTGAGCTATTAGGTATTAATGTACAAAACGATAATTTCCATCTTAAAGCCATTCCGCTAGCCGCATTTATTTTGCGAATCGAAATTTGTCTGCTATAATGATAACTGTGAAGCCGTTTTTGTACAGAACAGAAAATACTGGAGGGTCATATGAATCTGGTTGGGAAAAATGTGTTTGATTCGATAAAACATAATTATTATGATCAAACAAGTTGCCTTGAAACTTTGTTGAAATACTATTTGTCAAATATTCCCAAGTATATCAATGTCATAAATTATCGTAACTGTTGTAACGTTATTTTTTTATTTATTGACTAATCAGGGTATATCAAAATTTTTAATCATATTTTACATGCATTTTACCACTATTTGCCTTCTGCATTTATTTCATAATGTTCAAACTCTAATAATACCTATATGCTATCACAATGTTGCTTCTTCGAGAGGGTATTCACTTGTAATCCATCCAAATATTTCTCAATTGCGTCCCCATTGCATTATACTACCAGGTATATCCATTTTACATTTACGTCATTGTATTTTGGTAACGTCATATTTCAAGATATCCCAAGGTTAATAATTGTCATTCGTGATTTAGTTGTTTACTTTTGGAACTATGTTGACACTTTTAACTCCATGTCTGGGGTGTGCGCACTAAGCGGAGTACGCCATAGACTTGTGATTGTTGTGACTTCTGCATTCAGTTGGAGTAGCACGGAGTGACTTTTGTTGGTTTCATAACTGAAGATGCGAAATGGGTTATGCCATGCAGTATTACTTAGGCGTGTTTCATTTGAGGATAGGGCTTCATAATATCTTTCTAGCTTGTGGCAAAAGAATAATAAGTTGAGAGTGTAATACTCATCGAGAAGTATACTCGGCAACAATGCACATGGATTTGACATTTTGATCTAAAGTTTGAGAAGAAGAAGATGAATTAGTTTTGACTGTTGTCTTTCACCAGTGTGCTGGATTTTTCACTTTTGACATGGTTGGTGAATAAGTTGTAAGAATTTTATTTCTATTTGAATCGTCCGTAAAGGGATTATATCTTGCAACTGCCAAAAGGTTTCAGTTTTCGTTTAGTCGATTGAATTGCTGTGTATGCATATTTCTGAACCTTACCTCTCGGGGGATTATATAAACCAATTATTTCTGGTAAGACTCGCACATGGTATTCTTCTATCATTTGGTAATTCTTCATGTATTTTAGGAACTGCTTTGTTATGCCTTTTGGGTACTTGGCCCTATGTGCCGCTGTTAACCCTTTGACCAGGATATTTTTGACATCTGAAAGAGCCTACCGAAAGCATCTTCCACTGTGGGAGCACCTAGGCCTGTTCTGGACAGAGGTAGTTATTAGGTCATCCAAGTTGTTGAACAAAGTGTCAAGTTCTTGTTGCATTTCAGGGTTTATGTATAGGGCACTATTATAGTTCCGTCCCACTATATTTCTTTCCGTCCTGGAGGAAGTTACTGGACTCCGTAGATATATGGTATGTCTTCCTTGTGACCATCTTCCACCTACTATAGTAGGGCTTGAGTAGGGCCTTCAGGTACTGCTAGCGTGACTGTCGAGGAAGCAACATTGCAGTTAACATCAGCTGTGTGGTACCAGTCTAGTTGAACCGACGTTGCACTCCAAGTACCAGCTAATAGCACTAAGTATCCTACTGATATCCTTTTTAATTATCAAAGTCTAATGCTACTTTGTAAACGCTACAAGGTAAGGTGCACCATACTATTGCGGATTCGTTAAGACAAATTATTTTCTCCTACCCTACAGCGGTAGATATATTTTGTATTGACTACTGGATACGTTTAACCTTGTCTACGTACTAGTGTCTGTATACTTTCACCTTAAAGGTTGGTTAATGTTTGAACATATATTTGGTCACTGAACTGCACCTGTAGACCAAAGCAGTATTCTTTCGACACATTAGTTCAGAAACATTCAGAACGTGATTATGAAATCAAGTTTGTGAAATAGGGATCCGGATCACAAATATTATTCCTCAAAAGAACAAACTTCTTATTTTTGTAGTTATGTTTTGTATGGAACCTAACCTTAGAAGCAAAAAAATAATTTTTTGATGCAAAATGGATCGGCATATTGAACCATTTAGTGATAAATGTATTATTGATTACATCACATCGTTTTATCTATTTACAAAACGCAAACGGCATATGACACAGAACCACAAAGGTGAAGTTCGATATGTTCCAAACATTCCAATCACGAATTCCGGTATGTTCCTCAGGGGCAGGGGGATTACGGATCATGTTCACAAAAAAACTGTGGTGGGGATGAAACACATTTAGAAAGAACAAGGACACCTTGATCATGATCATTATTTCTCGTTTTGTTCAGAACATTTGTGTCGAAAGAATACACCTCAATTGTAAGGTCAATTTTTATAATCAGTTATTTATATAGCTATTTAGTTTTTGTGTAAGAACGTACCCGGACAGTCAGTTCACTATAATTTTGATGTTTAATAATTATACTTCTCCAAACAGTAAGCTGTTTATCATTTAGAGTGTGGTAACTTTAATTTTTAATACTATTCGTGTTATATGGGAATCAGTATAAATAATCTATAGGGTGAGCCTGCATCATATTTCTGGCGCCCATGTTCTTACATCTCATCACAATTTATTTTGTATGACCCACTCCTGTCTCCACTTGAGTTAGTCGCGAGCCACCCTGTCACTCTGACAGCTTCGTTGCCATTATAAAAGCTGAAAGCTAAGTAAAACCCGTGGCAAAATTGGCGCCCTAACGATTCCAGGGTAAAATAAGTATAATTATTAATTTTGAAATTGAGTCTTCCGAATTTTTTTTTCTTGTGTTGAAGTGGTTGTTCTATACGGGGTGACACAAAAAGAAAAATAATTTTCTTGAAAATAAAAGTTTCTGGATATTTTAATTTTTTTGAATTTCGGTCTTATACAGGGTGATACATTGTCAGTGACCATATATAATTTTTTTTATTGTTTCACCTATAAAGGAGATTATTGCTCTTTGGAATATAACTATTTGACTCCTTGACACTAGTCAGTATTTGAGAATATTTTTTGAAAGGGGATTTTTGATCTATTGAACTTAGGAATATAATTCAAAAATGGAAGGGAAATTTCATGTAGAGCGTCTTGATAAAGAAGAGTTAGCGTATGAATTGGCTACTAGAGGAGTTACTGATAAAAACACGGTGGCAGATATGAGAAAATGTTTGAGAGGTTATTTGAAGTCGGAAAAAAGTTCTGTAACTGTCAAGTATCCACCGTACCCTTTTTCATTTAAAGAGGATTCTGATTATATTGAGTTGAAAATGGCAGAAATGCAAATATTGATTTCTGATTTTGAAGGGGACGAGTCTGATCCAATTTTCTTAAAAATGGTACAAAATTGCAACATTTGTTTATGAGAGCAGAGCGAGCAGTTGCAACTTCAGATCAAGAACATGTTGATAAGTCAAAATATTTAGTTGAAGTTCTTAATTACCAATCTCAACTGAAATCACGAGTTAGGAAATATAAAAGGTTGTCGCTACAAAATCACTCGCCTCTAGAATTGAGTGTACTCATGTCTTCTACTGGCATTTCAAGTTCTTCGGAATCTGAGGACTCGGAGGATGACATAGTTGTTAATATGGTTAGTTAGTCAACTCCTTCAACTTCTTCGAATCATAATAAAGGTGTGCCTGTGTCAAAATGGAACTTGATTAAATTTGAAGGTTATATTTCTCGTTTGCTCACTTAGTGCCTTCTTGGAAAATGTGGAGGAACTTTGCATTTCTCGAAATGTTACGGAAGCTCAGTTGTTTACTTCGGCCAGTGATCTTTTTACAGGACAAGCTCTTATTTGGTTTAGAGCAATTCGAGGAACGATTAATTCATGGCCACAGCTTGTGAAAGAGTTGCGCATTAAACTTTTACCCCCCAATTACAATGAAAAACTATTTCAGGAAGTGAAACAAAGAACACAATGTCCTAATGAAACAATTGGAATGTATATTGCGGTTATGAGTAATATGGTCAATAGGCTAACAATACCAGTTCATGAAGAGGCACGTTTGAAAATTCTACTCAGAAATATTTCACCTTTTTATCAAAGCCAATTGGGGTTGATCAAAATCGATACTATAAAACATCTTTTAGAATTGGGACGTCAATTAGAAGCGCGCAAGGAGTCAATTGAATCTTTTGTTCCACCTCCAAGAAATAAAAATTCTCTAGTGGAACCGGACTTGGCATATATTTATTCTGGAGGGATATCTACCTCAAGTCAGGTGGATGCCATACTTACATGTTGGAACTGTAATAATAAAGGCCACACTTCAAAGCAATGTACCTCATCCGTTAGGACTAGATATTGTTTTAAATGTGGTCTTCCTAATTTTACAGTCAGGACGTGTCCCAAATGTAACGATCGTTCAGGAAACCAATAAAGGAGTCCAAAGATAACCGTAATGGTGCCTCCTTGACCTACCCGGTGGATCTCTTTCTATCACATAAACAAAAGGTTATTCTCGATTATGTTTTAGCTCATGCGCAGAACGATGAGCGACCCTATTTGTCTGTTTCGGTCTTTGATATAACTCTACTTGGGCTTCTTGATTCAGGTGCTTCAAATACAATAGTCGGTGGGCCTGGCTGGGAAGTTTTGAGGAAATTTAATCTTAAATTGAATGCTGATAATATAATTAATTGCCGAGTTGCCAATGGACAAACACATGTTCAAGCATTGGTAGTGAAAACATTCCGATGAAATTGGAAAAACGTTAATTATTTCAGCTTTGATTATTTCGGCTTTACCTCATGCTTTAATTTTGGGCATTGACTTTTGGAAAAAGTTAGAGATTATTCCTGATCTTCGAAGGGAAGAGTGGGTTTTTGCAAATAATCCTCAAGATTCTAGCGACTCGATTGCCTTACAATCTGAGGACCAGTTGACTGCTGAGCAATCCCAACTTTTGAATGAAGTTGTGCAATCGGCTTTTCTTGAGATGGGCGACGAACTGGGTTGTACAGATCTAGTCCATCATGTCATTAAAACTTCTTCCCCTCCTATTAAGCAGAGGTACTATCCAGTAAGTCCGATTATGCAAACTCATATTGACAGCGAATTAAATAAATTGCTTTCAGCA
This sequence comes from Chrysolina oricalcia, assembly GCA_944452925.2. Classification (NCBI taxonomy): domain Eukaryota; kingdom Metazoa; phylum Arthropoda; class Insecta; order Coleoptera; family Chrysomelidae; genus Chrysolina; species Chrysolina oricalcia. Next base: position 38,773,418 of record OX101828.2, on the reverse strand, counting down.
GGAATTGTCGAATGTTCAAAGAGTCCTTGGTCTTCTCCTATTTTGTTCGTCAAAAAGAAGGATAATACTTATCGGTTTTGTGTGGACTATCGGAAATTGAGTAAAGTTTCCGAACGAGATGCCTATACTCTACCGTATATTTCTGCAACCTTAGACAAGCTTCGTGATGCTAAGTTTCTTTCTTCAATGGACATCAAATCAGCTTATTTTCAGGTACCTCTTGAAGAGTCATCTTGTCCCTTGACGGCTTTTACTATTCCTAATCGAGGTTTATATCAATTTCGCCGTCTGCCCATGGGTCTTTCTAACAGTCCAGCTACTTTTCAACGTCTCGTCGACCGTATATTAGGTCCGGAGTTAGAACCACATGTTTTTGTCTACTTGGACGATATCATCATTGTCACCCAAACCTTCGAGAAACATATTGAAATATTGAAGGAAGTGTTTTCACGTTTGAAAAAGGCCAACCTGACAGTTTCTAAAGAAAAATGTCACTTTTGTCGGCCTGAACTTTTATATTTGGGTTACATTGTTGATGTCACGGGATTACAAGTAGATCCGGAAAAAGTTAGGGCAATTTTAGAAATTCCCAAGTGCATTTCGGAAGTTCGGCGCATTCTTGGCTTGGCTTCCTGGTATAGGCGATTTGATCCAAATTTTTCAACCCTGACAGCTCCTCTTTGCGATTTGTTGCGCAAGAATAGAACCTTCAATTGGAGTTCGGAATGTAATAATGCTTTGATTAATTTGAAAGAATGTCTTATAAGTGCACCTGTACTATCGTTCCCGGATTTTTCTTTGCCGTTTGTCATTCAAGCGGACGCCTCTGGATTTGGGCTTGGAGCCGTGTTAACGCAGTCGACTCCTGATGGTGAGAAGGAGATATGTTATTTATCTCGTTCCCTTACTCGACTGGAACGTAATTACACCACTACCGAAAGAGAATGTTTGGCTGTTCTATGGGCCATTGAAAAGCTCTGACCCTACATTGAGGAGGGGCATTTTTTTGGTCATGACTTACGACGCCAGTTTATTGTGGTTAGACAAGCTACAATCTCCTTCTGGTCGTTTGGCCCGTTGGGCAATACGTCTCCAGCAATTCGACTATACCATTATCCATCGAAGAGGAAAAGAACATGTCGAACCAGACACTTCTTCTCGAGCTGTCCCTATCATTGATGCTCTCGACTGCTGTCCTATCACAAACACCGATATTTTCATCGATAAAGGTGACAAATGGTATCAAAATATGATCGTGCGAATATCAAAATCACCACATAAATTTCCTTCTTGGCAACTCTTCCAAGGAAAACTTTTTAAAAATGTAACTCCTTGTGTCCCTGAACTGGCTACAGTTTCTGATCATTGGAGAGAAGTGGTACCTCGTTCTCTGAGAAAGTCGTTGAAAGAGGAAGCGCATTCCGTATTGCTTCATGTGGGAGTTTTCAAAACATTCAGCAAGCTGGCACAACAATTTTATTGGCCAAAGATGCGTTCTGATATAGCTTCATTCATTCGTCACTGCAAAACTTGTCAGTCCATCAAGCCTAAACAAAAACGCCCTCCGGGGTTGATGCTGTCAAAACAGGTATCCATATCTCGTCCTTTCGAAATCCTATCAGCCGATTTAGTCGGACCACTACCAAAGTCCCGTTCTGGAAATCAGTATATTTTTGTTATGTCTGATTGTTTCAGTAAATTTCCCCATTTATTTCCTCTTCGTACAGCCACGACTGCAGCTATTCTTAAAGTATTGGAAGCACATGTATTTTCAATTTTTGGCGCATCTAATTCCATCATCGTCGATAATGGATCACAATTCCGATCTAAAGAGTTTGTTAAATTTATGAACAGCTATAATATTAGAATCCAGTTTGTAGCTTTATATCATCCACAAGCCAATCCCTGTAAAAGAGTAAATAGGGTTATCAAAACTATGTTGCGATCATACCTGTCAGAAGATCAGAGAGGCTGGTATAGCCGCTTGAGTCAAGTAGGATTGGCGATTCGTTCTTCGAAACATGAAGTGACTGGATTCTCTCCCAATTTTATAGTATTTGGTCGAGAATTACCGTTCAAGGGAGATAACGCCCCTTCAAAAGAGATAAATTTTGATCGATCAGGACTTACTGTGGAACGTGAGCAAGTCTTCCAAAAATTATATGCTGATGTGAAAGTCAAGTTAGCTAAAGCTTACGAGCAAAATAGTAAGACCTATAATCTTAGACGTCGTGATGTTCAATATCATGTCCATCAGCTCGTTTGGAGACGAAATCATGTTTTGTCTAATGCAGCAAAATATTTCAGTGCCAAACTGGCACCGAAATTTGTAGGTCCTTTTCTGGTTTCGAAACGTGTATCTTCCTGGACCTATGAATTGAAAGATGATGCTGGTAACTATCGCGGTGTATGGCATGTGAAAGATCTTAAAGCTCATCCACCTGATGAGTAATCATAATATCGCTCTTGGGAAAGTGGGGTGAAGGATGGTCATCCCTGGCGTATGCCTAAAGTAACTTGGACATGGTACGGTCCCCATCCAGTGGCTGGAAATACATTTGGTGTTTTTGTAGGTGTGAATGTATTTTCAGGTCCATGACAGTAACATATATGTTTGATGTGTAGTTGATATTACAGGGAAGGCATTCATTATCGTTCATTACCTTTGATGTCTCCTGTAGTGAATACCGTATTTTAGAACCACCCCTGTTGTGAGTGGCTGAAGGTGCATTAGGTTTCCTTGTTTAATAATGTATTTTCAGGCCCATGACAGTAACATATCGGTTTTGTTTGAGGTAGAACTTCTAGAAGGACATTGGTTTTCTTTATCTTTAATGTCTTCTTGTAAGTACCCTCGGTGTAAGTATATCCCTTGAGTATGCAATTGTGATTAGTTTGATTGATGTTCGTAATAGCTACGAGTTTGGTGTTGTCGATCTTTACGGGTTGTTGTTTTATTTATTTTTTGTATCTTTCTATCTGTCTAGGGTTGTAAACTTTTAAAAATTTCAGGTTGACATTACGTACTATTTATTGTTGGGATGGCAGCTCCTTAATGCTGGACGATCTTTGTGGTGGATTTGGCTTGGAGTGTCCGTTTGGCTGATGGATTTCCAAGCTCATTCCCTTCGAACATTATTCTGGCTATGACGCAAACCTTCCTTCTGGAAGGGCTAACTAATTTTGCTGACGAACTTGCCATGTCTGATGTCCTGAGGGTTTTGAATGGATTTTTTTTGGCGGAATCGATTCAACGGGTTGGATCCATACCACATTGATCTGTGTTGAGATAGGAAACTTGGAGGAGATTTTCTATCGGGGTTTTTAATCCTCTCATTCTTTTATAGAATGGTGCTAAGGTCTGCTGAGATACTAAACTTAGGCGGTTTGATTATGCGTTTTAATGCCTTTCCCTTGTTTGTTTTGTAGGAGACTTGATTGTGTTGGGTGCGAGCACGGCTCAGTCCGGCAGCCTGACAGGTCTTATAGGATCTAGCGGAGGTTCCTCCGTGATCGAGACTGTCAAGCAGGCTCCATGGAAGGGTGTACTTTGGGGGGTGTCGTCAGGCTAGCGTGGAGGTCTAGGTCGGTCACCGTGTGAAGCTCGCCTAAGGGCGGCCGGGCGATGCTACTGGGCGATCCTGAGCTCCATGGATTCGTCGCGACTGGGGAATTTGCTCGCAGTGCCACAATTAGGAATATCTCCGAATTTTTGGGACGTTATGGTTTAACCATTTTCAGCTTGGTGGAGCTACATATCACCCCAATTGAAGTGGACAATTGGTTATCTTTCGATTTTCAAATATTTTTTTTTATTTTTGTTTCCACGTGTGGGATTTAGTTTGGAGATCGTTTTGGCTGTTGGGTTTACTTCTGGGATGTCTCGAGCAGCGATGTGATCCAAAACACGAGACTTCTCCTGTCTTTATTGAGTTGTGCAATTTTGATTTTGTTGAGTTTATTCCATCTGAACTCAACCACATAAGGTGTTCTGGATATTTTAGTTGTGAGACTGGGCAGCGGATATGGTTCATGGACTGAATCCATACACAACAATTTGGCGACGATAACAAACCTAAGGCGATTTATTGTCATGCATTTCAAGCCTTTTCCTTTGAGGACGTTTAGTATTTTTTTTGTTGTTATATATGTATGGTTTATCATGAGTATAGCCATTTTGTGTGAGCTAGGATAACAAACTTGAGGTGATTTGTTGTCATGCCTTTCTTATTGTTATTTTTTTTTTGTTTCAATGGTCAATAATATATAAATATAATGGGTATTACTTTGAGAATTAACTGATTCCGAAGAGTAGATCTTTTCAGAGTATGTGCAGAGTATGTGAGTTATTTACTTGAAGCATGTGAGAAATAAGAGGTATTATATCTGCCATAGTTTCAGTACGTTGTTAACATTACTGTCTGTTTCACTAAAGCTTTCACATAAAATTTCCCGGTTTCGGTAAATTTCTTTTGAAGTAAGGGGAGAATTTGTAACGTTATTTTTTAAATTATCAACTAATCAGGGTATATCGAAATTTTTAATCATATTTTACATGCATTTTACCACTATTTGCCTTCTGCATTTATTTCATAATGTTCAAACACTAATAATACCTATATGATATCACAATGTTGCTTCTTCGAGAGGGTATTCACTTGTAATCAATCCAACTATTTCTCAATTGCGTCCACATTGCATTATACTACCAGGTATATCCATTTAACATTTACGTCATTGTGTTTTGGTAACGTCATATTTCAAGATATCCCAAGGTTAATAATTGTCATTCGTGATTTAGTTGTTTACTTTTGGAACTATGTTGACACTTTTAACTCCATGTCTGGGGTGTGCGCACTAAGCGGAGTACGCCATAGACTTGTGATTGTTGTGACTTCTGCATTCAGCTGGAGTAGCACGGAGTGACTTTTGTTGGTTTCATAACTGAAGATGCGAAATGGGTTATGCCATGCAGTATTACTTAGGCGTGTTTCATTTGAGGATGGGGCTTCATAATATCTTTCTAGCTTGTGGCAAAAGAATAATAAGTTGAGAGTGTAATACTCTTCGAGAAGTGTACTCGGCAACAATGCACATGGATTTGACATTTTGATCTAAAGTTTGAGAAGAAGAAGATGATTTAGTTTTGACTGTTGTCTGTCACCAGTGTGCTAGATTTTTCACTTTTGACATGGTTGGTGAATAAGTTGTAAGAATTTTATTTCTATTTGAATCGTCCGTAAAGGGATTATATCTTGCAACTGCCAAAGGGTTTCAGTTTTCGTTTAGTCGATTGAATTGCTGTGTATGCATATTTCTGAACCTTACCTCTCGGGGGATTATATAAACCAATTATTTCTGGTAAGACTCGCACATGGTATTCTTCTATCATGTATTTTAGGATCTGCTTTGTTATGCCTTTTTGGTACTTGGCCCTATGTGCCGCTGTTAACCCTTTGACCAGGATATTTTTGACATCTGAAAGAGCCTACCGAAAGCATCTTCCACTGTGGGAGCACCTAGACCTGTTCTGGACAGAGGTAGTTATTAGGTCATCCAAGTTGTTAAACAAAGTGTCAAGTTCTTGTTGCATTTCAGGGTTTATGTATAGGGCACTATTATAGTTCCGTCCCACTATATTTCTTTCCGTCCTGGAGGAAGTTACTGGACTCCGTAGATGTATGGTATGTCTTTGTGACCATCTTCCACCTACTATAGCCATTGAGTAGGGCCTTCAGGTACTGCTAGCGTGACTGTCGAGGAAGCACCATTGCAGTTAACATCAGCTGTGTGGTACCAGTCTAGTTGAACCGACGTTGCACTCCAAGTACCAGCTAATAGCACTAAGTATCCTACTGATATCCTTTTTAATTATCAAAGTCTAATGCTACTTTGTAAACGCTACAAGGTAAGGTGCACCATACTATTGCGGATTCGTTAAGACAAATTATTTTCTCCTACCCTACAGCGGTAGATATATTTTGTATTGACTACTGGATACGTTTAACCTTGTCTACGTACTAGTGTCTGTATACTTTCACCTTAAAGGTTGGTTAATGTTTGAACATATATTTGGTCACTGAACTGCACCTGTAGACCAATTGTAAGGTCAATTTTTATAATCAGTTATTTATATAGCTATTTAGTTTTTGTGTAAGAACGTACCCGGACAGTCAGTTCACTATAATTTTGATGTTTAATAATTATACTTCTTCAAACAGTAAGCTGTTTATCATTAAGTGTGTGGTAACTTTAATTTTTAATACTATTCGAGTTATATGGGAATCAGTATAAATAATCTATAGGGTGAGCCTGCATCATATTTCTGGCGCCCATGTTCTTACATCTCATCACAATTTATTTTGTATGACCCACTCCCATCTCCACTTGAGTTAGTCGCGAGCCACCCTGTCACTCTGACAGCTTCGTTGCCATTATAAAAGATGAAAGCTAAGTAAAACCCGTGGCACTGTCAACTACTGTTCGAATATTTTTCGAAATGCCGTTTTCCCATCAAGAAAAATTTGATATGTTAGAATCCTACTTGGTTTGCCAGAAAAATAGTGTAAGAGCACTCCAACACTACAGCAATTCGTTCCCCGATCGTGAATTACCTAATCGGTGTTTTTTTGCTGTGCTTCATCGTCGAAAGTTTATGAGAAGAGGAGAACTAAAAAACGTTTTGTAATATCTGAAGATACAGAAATTAACGTTTCATCCTACTTTGAGGTATATCCAAATAATTCCATCAGAGATTTATCTAGAGAAATAGCTGTTCCACTGTCTGGTATTCAACGAATTCTGAAGTAACATAAGATTTCTCCCTATAAGTTAAGACCAGTGCAATCACTAGAACCTGGTGATCCTGAGAGACGATTGGGGTTTTGTCGGTGGTTTATGAATAAATGCAGACAAGATCCAAACTTCTATAAAAATATTATATGGACCGATAAGGCTAATTTTTCAAATCGTGGGATGTATAATAGAAAGAATTTTCATTATTGGAGTAGACATAATCCATTTCTAGTCCATCCCCACAATCCGCAAAGACGATTTAGTATTAATGTTTGGTGTGGTTTATTATCGACCCATTTTTCTACCATGGTTCTTTGAATGGATCCCGTTACATTAATAATAATAATATAATATAATATAATATAATATAATATAATATAATATAATATAATATAATATAATATAATATAATATAATATAATATAATATAATATAATATAATATAATATAATATAATATAATATAATATAATATAATATAATATAATATAAAATAATATAATATAATATAATATAATATAATATAATATAATATAATATAATATAATATAATATAATATAATATAATATAATATAATATAATATAATATAATATAATATAATATAATATAATATAATATAATATAATATAATATAAATAATACAAGAGTGTTGGAAGAGTTTTTCGATGATCTTGATCTGGAGGCTCGTCAGATGATCTATTTTCAGCAGGATGGAGCACCAGCACATAATGTCAGTGGCGTAAATAGAATGCTGCAAGGCTGTTTTGGAAACGGATTGCTACAAATGGTCCTGTCAATTGCCCCCCCCCGTTCACCAGACATTACACCTCTAGATTTTTATTTTTGGGAATTTCTGAAAAATGAGGTGTACAAAATAAAGCATAATAATGTAGATAAACTGAAAAATTATATTGAAACTATAATAGAATTGATGGCCGAACTGTGTTCCACAATTCAACCAGTCAACCAGTCATTTTCGGAAAACTCCAGTAACACATTTCAAAGAAATGGAAATGTAAATTCTCATTATCATCAAATATAACAGTTCTTCTGTCAACTGCTTGTATAGAAGTTCTCGATATTTTTGGCAAATTCCAAAAAGTTAGAGCTCTACTCGACTCTGGTTATCAAATCAGTATAATTAGTGAACCTTGCTGTACCCGTTTAGGGTTACGTTTCGATAATATTACTCTTTCAATTCAGAGTTATCAACTCTGTGAATTATTTTTCCACCAAAGCAGTGTCTTTGACCATTCGTTCTCGTTATTACCCTGAACCCGCTCTTCAACTCAAGGCCGTCGTATTGCCGAAGGTCTGTTATTATTTGCCAAGTCAAAATGTTGATACACATTCTTGGTCTCATATCTCCCAACTAAAGCTTGCTGACCCCCACTTCAATACTCCTGCTGAAATTGATATCTTGCTTGGTGCGGACATTTTTTCTCTCGCGTTAAAAGCAGGAAGGATTGTTGGCAACTCAAACGAACCCGTAGCTCTCGATACTGTGTTCGGATGGGTCTTGATGGGTACAGTAAAATGTTCTTCTATCCCACCTCCTCCTCTCAACTCGTTACATTGCTCTTGTGAATTACCCCTCGACTCTGCCTTCAGACGCTTCTGGGAAATTGAGGAAATCCCTAGAAAATGTAGAGGTAACCCAGATGATGAAGTTGCTGAAGATATATTCACATCTACTCTCTCCAGAAACGCCACAGGTCGTTTCATTGTTAGTCTTCCTTTTCGCTCATCAGCACCCTCATTTGTTGACTCTCGTGAAATCTCCTTGAGAAGATTTATATCCCTTGAACGTCGGTTACTTCTTAACCCAGCTTTTCACGATCAGTATTGTGATTTCATGGCTAACTACTTGTCGCAAAATCACATGTGTCTAACTCATACTCCTCAAATCAAAGCTGAATCATACTACATTCCACATCATTGTATCGTGCGTCCAGAGTACTAGTACCAAACTCCGGGTTGAGTTCGATGCTTCGGCTAAAACATCTCATGGAACCTCTCTGAATGATATGTTATTAACAGGTCCTAAACTCCAGAATAATCTTGTCACTATATTGATCAAGTTTCGTATTCACCCCGTAGCGCTCATGTCTGATATTCGCCAAATGTACCATCAGATTCTAGTGTCTGATGATCACAGGACTTACCAACGAATCCTCTGGCGTTTCTCTAGAGAACAACCAATTCAGGAATATATGCTGACTACGGTAAGATTTAGACATTATGTACATCTATTTGGCACCCAGTGCAATGCCATTGGTCAGATTCGAATTTAAAACCAATCACAGTTCGAGTGCGAAATGTGCATACAGAATGTAAACTGGCGCCAAACGCACGTATAGAATGTCATAACAGTTCGAGTGCAGAATGTGTATACAGAATGTAAATGGGTGCCAAACGCGCGTATGGAATGTCGTTACAGATGCGTCGCCATCACAGGCGTTAGTTTGTGGCTGTCATTGTTTCGGTAAGATGGCTGCCATGGATAATGCGACAAATTTACCATCTCGTTATAAATATTTTGGAATAGAGCCTGGAAAATATAGGGCAAATTTATTAAATGAGAGTGATGAATTCGTTTCTTTGACAAATACCAATTGGAGAATATTCAAAACCAAAAGGAACATGCCACATTACATATGCAGGTAGGTGTATTATTATTCTGCCATTGATTTATGCAACTACTAGTATTAAGTAGGTAGTCTTTTTTCAACTAATAATTGACATTTCAGTCTGGAATACAACTGTCATCATACATCATATCGTAGAGTGGAGCCAAATGAAAATGCAAAAGGGAAATCAAAAAATTGTAGTTGTAATGCGAAACTTAAAATTGCGATAAAACATACAACCAAAGATACGAGAAAAAAGACAAATATGTAAAGGTGCGGCGATTATATGATGTATAAAGTGAAAGAGTGCAGAACTAAATTTAAAATTTTTGCTTACTGCAAGGAATGCCGGCCTTAATTAGTCACAAACAATCATAGCCATGGTCTGACCTCTGGGCCTCGATTCTTGAAATTGGTAGAAGAGAACAATCCCTGGGGAGCGTTCCTCGATTTGTTTCTACTCCCTCATTTCAAAACGATAAGTCTGTATTCTTGAACACTAGGGAGAGAGCAAAATTATTGTTCCTCGACTAGCGGTGTTGCCAAACATATCAACCAATCAGAAACTTTTATTTTTTGACAGACAAATTGGGTTAAATTTTTAATTGGAGATTTCTAAGTTCTCAGAATCCAACCACTTCCAATAATCATTATTAATTCCAAATAAACCCAACCTACCATTCATTCTTCATTCAGGTAATAGTAACATATTTGTGTAATGAACCTAATATGAACTAGTATTCAGTTGAACTGAGTGAAGTGTTTATTTAGTACTGTTTAGTGAGGAAGTCGAAGTACAGTAACTGCGAACTGCATTAGTATCCCGATTATTCATAAGTTATTATTGTTCTTGTATTGTTTATAATATGGCAAACGTAGAAAGGAAGAAGTCGCATCCTATTACAATTAAACAAAAAGAGGTATTAACTGAATACATCTCCCAAAGAGAAGAGATGTATATGGGTCGTTTCACGGCAAGTTATACCAAAGAAAAAATGATTAAAAACTGGATGGAAGTAACTAATATTTTAAACAGCATTCCGAATGGGCCTGCAAAAGAGTGGCGACAGTGGAAAAAGGTTAGTATCTAATGTACAAATGATAACAAGTTGAAACTTTGAGACAATACATAATGTTTTGAATGTGTTATAATTGTTTCATTGTAAACTTTATATTTATTAGCATCTTACACTACCTACCCTATAATACGATTATTTTTATACTATTAACTATATATATATATATATATATATATATATATATATATATATATATATATATAATCTTGTCAATTACATATTTTGGTGATAATTTGTAAATTAATCTATCTTTAAAAACTTTTTGATAATTCAGAAATGTTTTTTTTCAGACATGGATTGATATTAAAAAAAATACTAAATCAAGGGCTGTGAAAGAGAGGAAATATGCAGGGGGAACCGGGGGTGGCCCTCCATTACCTCCAAATCCTGAACTCGATTTGGACCAAAAAATACTCAATATCATACCACCTGTAACCATCCAAGGAGATGAAAATATAAATGAATCATTTGTATCATTTTCGGAACATGAGGAGGCAGTGACAGTATCAGTAAGTAAAATATTTTTCAAAAAATGCTAACAAACATTTCCTATTGAATTTTAATTGTTCTAAACTAACGCTACTTTCTTGAGCTAGATTTGACAAAGTCCAAGAATGTAAAAAAAAAAATTGAAAGTTATTTTTAGTTCACTTCAATGTAGATTTGTGTAATTATTAATATATTTAAATTTTATAATAGATGTTTTTTTTAGGAGGAAAGTTGGAATAAAGAAAACGAGCAGACCAATAGTATTGTAATGATTGATGGACAGAGGGATCACGATTACCTATACTATGATATACTACCAAGAAGTGGAGAGAAGAATATTTCAACTAAATCCTCCTGTCTCACTGCTCCGATGAACTCTGGTACATCTGCTCCAATGTGCTCGAGTCAGACTGCACCAATGCACAAGAAAATTAGGATGAATAAAACAAGCAGACTGCAGGAATCATTAAAAACAAATACAAAATTCATTGACCTAAATGAAGATAAGTTCAAAAATGACAAGCAATACCAAGACAGGAAAATTCATTTGATGGAAACTGAAAAACAGAATAAACAAACATACCGAAGAAGAAAAGCAACTGCATTGGAAAGTATAGCTGATAGTTTGGCACAAATTGCTTCAAGGATGTCAGAAAGCAGTTTGTAGACAGGAGCATTATGGTGCAAAAATAGTTTTGTTTTCAGAGTCTGTCACTGTTTTCATGATACTTGACTTATACTTTTGTTTCGAAGTTTATATTTTGTTTTAAAGTTTTTTTTTATTTTTATTACATGAAGTTTTTGTATTTTTTTTTGTTGAAAGGCTATTTTTTAATTAAAGTTTATATTATTTAAAAAATTTATTCATTTCAAATATCCTGGAATAACTTAAATTATATAAAAAATGTCGTACTTAAAAACCATTTTGAAAAATTGATAATAGTTTGAATTATGAAGATGAATTAATTCAAAGGTTAATGATAATATTCTGTCTCCTCAACTCTCTTGCTGCTTTTGTATTTTTGTTTCATAGAGTTTCATATTTTATTAAATGCAGTTTTGCTACTGATTATTTATGGTTTGATTATATATATATATATGTTAAACAAACACACAATATATAAAAAATTTATTCACCTCAAATAACCACGAATAAATTATATTACATATAACAATTTTGAAAAAGATAGCAATACTTATTTGAAATATAACAAAGATGAATTAATACAAAAAATGGTTATTGATAATATTTTGTCTCAGCTCTCTTGCTGCAAGCAAATCCAGATTCACCCTTGCATTATGTCTTTGTTCCCTTGGTGGCCTTGGTGCATAAATGCCAAAGTCAATATGATCAAGATCCTCTTCCTGTGGCTCAGGTACATTAGCTACTATGCACATGTTGTGCAAAACCACACATGCATTAACAATAGTAGCTGCAACCGTTGGAGAATAGTGCAAGACACGATGTTTCAGTAGACACCGAAAACGATTTTTCAACACTCCATTACAACGTTCAATACCACATCTGATGCTACGAAACCTTTCATTGAATCTTTCTTCTTCCTGTGTTTCTGTATTGGGTATGGGAGTCAATATCCACGGCCTTGTAGGGTAACCTAAAGAAACATGTATTAATTCAATAATTATAACTTCATTTGAATTTTGATAGCTAAGTATTCATTTTCATACCATCTTTTTTATCAGATGAAATGTACTTTTACTTTACCTGAATCACCAATCACAAAAAAAGTGTTGGCACGATTTCGTCTATAAATTATCTCCAATGTCTCTGAAACCCTAGACTGTGACCAAATAAAGGCATCATGTGTACTGCCTGGAAATCTTGCATTGACATTTAATATTTTTAAGTCACTGTCACATATCTACAAGAAATATATAATTATTATTATTTTCAAAGTTATTGGAATTTGACGAATAAATTCATTACCAATTGAACATTGAGCGAATAATAATTTTTCCTATTGACGTAGGCTCTTTCTGGCTGTTCTGCATTATTCACCCTGGGTGAAACAATCGCCACATGGGTACAATCAATAATGCCAACTATCCCAGGAAACTGATATTTTTCATAAAAACTGAAAAGAATAGTATATTTCATTAGGAGTTCCGTGGGTGTGCGACATGTTCCTGTGGGAGGCGAAGCTGAACACGGGAAGTCGTGCAAGCACGGAAAAAGCATTTATGGACGAGTAATGAACAATATTTTTCATTATATCTACCTGAAAACCATAGATTGTTAAGAAACATTCATTTTTAATGATGAAGGAACAAAAACATGTATTATTAATTAAAATATTTATGGTACAAAAATATCCAAAAATTGCCACAAAACAAGCTATTTACCCTGTTGGTAAGGAAATATTCAAACAATTTGCGATTTCTAGAGAACTGTCACTAACATATTATTTAATTTTGACATGTAAATATAATGACACCTGCACACCGTAAAATTTTCCGTGGGCACGGAAAAATCCCATTTTCGGTATGCTAAATAAGCATGTAAATATAGTGTTTCCAGATAGGTATAATGAAAATAGAGCTTAACTAATCTATCAATTACCAAATATAGAATAAATTCAAACATATTACGCTATATTCATCAAAGTTATAAGAAAATACTTAGATACAAAAAATTCTGATAAGATCATGGATCATATGTTCTCAGAAGTACAATCTACATTTTTTACAAGTAAATGTTCAACTGCAGCTGAACTAGGTTTACTTACTTCCTTCTTACATTCTCCAATTCTTCAATGTTTCCAGGAAAATGAACCCACTGATTGAATATCTCTGGCGAGTTTAAAACACTGCATATTTCTTTTAAGCAGCGGCTTACACTGGGTTGGCTTATTCCAATGAAATAATTGGAACCAGTAATTTCTTGATAACTACCAGTAGCCAAAAACCTTAATGTTGCGAACACCTAGAAACATTATTTGTTGCATGATACCTTCAAGTCAAAACTCTTTTATCATAGGATCGAAACTTTCCTTAGACGCTTTCCAGTAATGTAAATGAGAAGTTCGGTATAGCTGTTTTGCTTTCATGAAACGCTGAAAGTGCATGAGCTGTACTGAGCTTCCCATTTATGTTGCTTGAAAGCGCCACTTATTATATGATATGTCTTCATTAATATTTTGTTTATCAATAACATATTTTTTATTTTATCTCAATAATTTTTATACACATAAATTTCGACTAATAAGCCAGAATTTTAAAAATAAATCTATCATTAAATACTTCATGTATCACGTGAAACCTAACTAGGGGCATTTTTTTTGTTTAGTCCTTCTATGCATAGTAAATATGGGACTTACCTTAGTCTCTACAGTAAGAGCAGAAGCTCTTGTGGGTGCTGCCACATGAAGACTCACAATGTTAATGAGTTGCCTCGTTAAAGCTTTTGTTAACCGAAACATTTTTATAAACTTCTGATCAGACAACTCAAATGGATTTTGTTTTGGGAGTATATCCACACCTACGTTAATTTGTAGTTCGGCATCCTGAATATCTTCATTTATTTGGTCCCAAATTATCGCATTCGCCATGTCCATGTTCAAATCAAAAAATAAGTATTTGTACCCAAATTCCAAAGCACAAATTATAGCGTATAACCATCTGTTCAAATCTGCTGTAACAGAAATTTGAAAACATTCATTTAATTTAATCTTAATCACTGATGTGACTGATGACAGTTGACAGACTAAGGAAGCCAATCAAAAGCATTCCTTGTTTGGTTCTACTGCAAATTCTGAGAGAAGCATTATTTGTTCCCCAGGGAGTGCTTTTGAGGTCAAGAATACGGTTTGAAGTTTTGTGAGGTGGACACGCCCACTTTTCCTTGATCGTTCTACTCCCCGGTTTTCAAGAATACGGGCCCTGGAGAGAGTCTAGGTTATTTACGCCCTACACATGAAGTGAGAGATGCGTTTGAGACCTATTTCGATAGTGGATTAGGAATTACCGAATCTATTCAATATCATGAATCAAAATTAGAATTGAAATATGGTGTGGGAAGCATTGAGTTAGCCAATGCATTGCTAAATCCTAAATATCGAACAGTGTCTTTTTGGTACAACAAATGGAGAACTTTAAATTTGGGACCACGTCATGGAGAAGGTGTTTTGGAGGTAAGTAAACGTCCCTGTAATTTGTATTTAATTTCTAAAAATGGTATTGTTTCAGAAAATACAACAAAAGCAAAAATTGTATGAGGGAAATGGAATTATTGTAAAATTTCAAGAGAATCCATTTGCTATTGTAGTGATAACAACAATTATGCAACGGGCGCATTCCTTACCATTTTCTAAAGATATTGTATTTACAGATAGTACATATTGCTGTGGCTCATTGAATCATTCTGTCACATTTATGCTTACGCCTTGTGAAATTGGAGCTGTTCCTCTAGGCGTCATAATAACTGAGGGGCAAACTGAAAATGACTATATTTCCGGATTTCAGCTAATTAAAAGTAACGTACCCAATTCGTTCTGTGGAGAAGGATATCCTAAGATTTTCATGACAGACGATAGTGACGCAGAAAGGAACGCCCTAAAATTTGTATGGCCAGAATGTAAAACGCTTTTGTGCCGCTTCCATGTTTGTCAATCAATTTGGCGTTGGCTTTGGGAAAAGAAAAATAATGTTCCAAAAGAAATCCGTCAAGTACTCTACAAGGATTTTCAAGCAATTTTGCAAGCATCGACCAATGAAGCGGCACTAGAGGCATTTAAAATCGATATTAACAATAGTAAAGATTATCCGGAATGGGCAAAGTATTTTACAAACTATTGGAATAGAAAAGAAGATTGAGCATTAGCTTATAGAAATGCATTAACACACGGACACCAAACAAATAATTTTAGTGAGATTACAGTAAGATTGTTCAAAGATTTTGTCTTAAACAGGAATAAAGCATATAATATAATAGCATTAATAGACTTTTCCTGCACTCTTTTGGAAGAATATTATCAGCGTCGGCTCAGAAATTTCATTAATAATCGAGATAGTTCCAATCGTTTGTTTTTAAACAAACAACTGAAGAAAATTGAGTATCTACAGGAGGAAAATATCAAAAAAATATCCTCTTCTCTTTATGCAGTTCCAAGCAGTGGAAATAATGGAACTTACTAGGACGTGGACATTCAAGCCGGATTTTGCAGTTGCGAAGAGGGCAGGCTGGGAAGGTTCTGCAAACATCAAACTGCTATTTTGCATTTCTTCGGAGCCCGTTGTACTAACGCGCCGGCAGCCTCTTCGGAAACTCGTATTTCGATGGCTAAACTTGCCTTTGGTAATAATATCCAACCGCTGTCATTTTACGAGCCTTTTGTTTCACAACCATCAACACGCAGTGACGTTGTAACCAACTGCGAAGAAAGTATATCTCAACAAAATGAGTTAGTTCCCATAAATGCCAATAGTACTAAAGAGAAAGAAAAAATTTCAAATGCAACTGAAATGGCGACAAGTGCTGAAGATTTCACCAATTTTCAGAATGTCGTCGATTTATTGCTCGCCAAAAATAGCCAATTTGGTACCAGCACCGCAACCGTCAGAACGTTTTACGAACGATTGCAGCAAGTGAAGACTGGTACAGGTTGGGAAAGTTTTTTGTGCACCGCTGGAAGTTCTTGTACACAGCGATACAGGACAAAGTCTAGTATCAAAGTGCAGCCTACAGCATTAAGCAGAAGAAAAGTCGGCATAACAAGGGGAAGCAAAAGAAGGCCCTTATGCCGTCCAGCAAGTGGAGAACCTATCAAGAAAAGAATTAAAAAGAAGCATAATCTCTCACAAAATGTAAGAAGTATTTAACCAAATGCAATTAAACATGGATCATCGCACTGAATAATTTATTCTTATATTATCTGTTTTCTATTGCTTCTGTTTCATACAATAAACATATTTGCACTTTCGATTTCCTTGTGTATTTGCCTTAGCCAGGAGAGCATAAGATACCCAAACTCGGAAAAATATTCTACCTATTTTCCGCATTCACGCATTTTTGCTGCAATTTCAGGTATCATCACGCGCATATATGCATGCAGAAACTGTGACGACATTCCATACGTGCGTTTGGCACCGATATACAATCTGTATGCACATTTAGCACTCGAACTGTGATTGGATTTAAATTTGAATCTGACTAATGGCATTGCACTGGGTGCCAAATAGATGTACATAATGTCTAAATGCCTACGGTAACGTATGTTGTCGCATCCTTTCTCGCCATTCGAACGTTATTACAACTAGCAGTTATTGGAAGTTCTAAGTTTCGTCTTGCAGCTGATGCTCTCAAGACTTGTTCATATGTTGACGACATAGTAACAAGTTGTGTCTCTCTTGAATATGCGCAGGTTCTCAAATCTCAACTAATTGATTTATTGCAACAAGGAGGATTTGAACTACATAAATGGAGACGCAACAATCCAGAGTTGTTTTCTTCTGATTGTGTATCTGACTCAAAATCTCTCGATCTTGACGAGAGCTCTGTTATAAAAGTGCTTGGTTTGCAGTGGAATCCAACCAGTGACACATTTTCTTTTGGCATCTCTGCTCAGAACCTTCAATGTATTAAGAGAAATATACTCTCAGATTTGGCTCGTATCTTCGACCACTTAGGATTTCTGAGTTCTCTAACACTGTTTGCGAAAAGACTCATCCAGGTTTTGTGGACATGTGGTATCGGCTGGGATGATCAGCCGCCGCCCGATATTGTCAATAATAATAATAATAATAATATTTATTCACACACCTGCATGGTACAATACAATTAAATATTAATAATTAACTGTGAATAAATGAATACTCGATAAGTGTGAAACACTTGTTTCGAGAAGAAAACCTAATAAACAATTACATGACAAAATGTGTAAACATAAAAATTTCTAAATTCAATCTAAATATAAAATGTAAAATTATAGTCATCATATTGACTCATAAAAACAAACATATATATACCAATACACACATACAGACACTTTCACGTATACATACATACATACATACACATATACACATATAAACTATATAAAAAGTACAAACATATATTATAAAAAAATTTAAAAAGTATATAAAGTTTGATATAAGGAATGAAATGTATGAAAACAAGATCATTTCAAAATACCAAGTGGATAATACAGCAAAGGTAGGTAACTTTTTTATTTTTTTGTTTCCTTATCTACTCGAATATTCTATGTAGTTCAATTCTCTTACTTCGAAGTATATGTTTTTTTAGTTCGTTCTTGAAGCGATTGATATTTTGTAATGATTTTATTGTTTCAGGTATACTATTATAAAGTTTGGGAGCGAAGTAAGAGTATGATCTTTGGGCAGCGACCCTAACCATCAGGGGTGTTACATAATGATCTTTTTGGCGAGTGTTATATTGATGAAGGGGGAGCAGTGCTGTGTGCTTATTTGCGTGATAGTTAATACAAGAACATAGAAAATACAATTGTCTTATGTCCAGAATTTGAGTCTCAGAGTACAAAGCATCAGACGAATATCTACTGTTTTTAGAAAATATCAATTTCAGAAAACGTCTTTGCATTACTTCGATAGGGTGGATATGAGTTTTCAAAGTTCCCCCCCACACTGCTATTCCATAACGAATGTGACTTTCAACTAAAGAGTAATACAATGTTTTAAGGTGCTTCAGTGGTAGTAATTCTTTGAGTTTCCTGAATTTGTATAATATGGTTCTCAATTTGTTTACAGTATATTTTATATGCAAATCCCATTTCATATGAATATCAATTATTATCCCAAGATATTTAATTTTGTTTTCGGGCAGAATGTGGAAGGGGTTTTCTGTCCTGATTACCAATTGATCAAATGGAGGTGTTCCAGCTGAATTACAACAAAATGGTAAGTAATGTGTTTTATCTATGTTAACTGTTAATAGTTTCTTATCCAACCAACATTTTATCACAGAAAACTCGGTTTCAACCATAGCTTTCAATGAGTTCCAGTCATCTTCTTTATAGAAGATGGCTGTATCATCCGCAAATCCAATAATGTCTCCGTTGTTACTCAATGAGAAATGTCCGTTTATGTAAATATTAAATAGTGTTGGTCCCAGCACGGAACCTTGAGGTACTCCACAATCAATGACCTTTTCACTGCTCAGTACATCATCTTTTCTTACCGCCTGGCATCTTCCTGTTAGATAACTTTCGAATAATTTCAAAGTGTTACCTCGCATTCCAATATCTTTCAACGACTGAAGAAGAAGGTGATGACTGACAGTGTCGAAGGCCTTGGACAGGTCTATGAACACACACAAGGACGGTTTCTTCTCATTTAAAGCTTGAGTAATTTTTGAATTCAGTGACAGAACTGCATCCTGTGTCGAAATATTTTCTCTGAATCCGAATTGATTATCTGAAATTATTTTATATTTGTTGAGGAAGGTGACGATCTTTTTTCCAATTTCCATTTGTTCAGTCAAGATTTTGTTTTCAGTAGGATGTTTAATTTTATCTATAATGTGTTTTCGTTTTTTTGTTCTTGATATTTGTTGAATAACATCCCACAACATTTTTGAATTATTCTGGTTTTTTTCAATTAATTGGTTATAAAACTTGGATTTAGTTTTGTTGATTAATGAAGTTAGCTTATTTCTATAGCTTTTGTATTCTTTCTTCAGATTATCATTGTGTGGCTGTTTCTGCATAAGACGAAACATCCTATTTTTTTTATTAATAGAATTTAGTAATCCGTTCGTAACCCAGGGAGCTATTTTGTTGTTTTTTCTACGAATCTGACGTCTCTCTGTACATGCTTATAATGTTTTTGTAGTTATATTGATGAATTTTTCTGTTGCAGAGTCTGGAGATGATGCAGTGTAGACGTCGATCCAGGAAATATTACCGAACATGTTGTGCATTTTATTGATATTTAAACATTTAATTGATTTGTTTTTGTTTTCTTTTGCCCTAGTGTTTTCTGGAAGTACAATCTGAAGTAGAGTAGTGTAGTGATCTGTTATTGTAGTTTTTAATATGATAGGTAAAATATTTTCATTCAAATTATGATCTAGACAGATTTTACTACTACCTTGCACTCTGGTAGGTGCGTTTATTGTTGAGATGTACCCAAATTCATTCAACGTGTTCAAGTATTCAGTTGTATCCCTGTCATCTGGATTACACAAATCGATATTAATATCTCCCAAAAACAGAGACACATCTGTGTTTTCGTGATGGTTCTCAAAAAATTAAAAAGATTGGTATTGAACTCTTGAGTACTGGATTTTGGTGATCTATATAAAGTTGTAATGACGAATGTATTTTCCATGCCTAGATCAAGTTTTATTTGAAGCGCCTTCAGCTCATTGAAAATCTCAATTATTTCGTAACTAAAGTTAAAACACGATTTGATATATGCAACTACCCCATCATTCTGGTTATAACGGCTTTCATTAAATAACATATTATATCCATTTATGTAAAAAATGCTTTGATCGATCACATCTCTAGTTTCGCTTGAAATTATGCAGTCAAAATCGGTATTGAAATTTTGAAACATAACTAAAAATTCATCTAAGTTTTTATAAATGCTACGGATATTCATTTGCAAGATTTTGAAATTTTTGGAGCTTTTATTAATATTAAGGATTTGACTGCATTCTTCAATGGTATCTAGGCTATAAGTGTCGATATGATCAATTTTGAAGTCCCTTATATACTGATCCATTAAATAAAAGAAGCTCTACACTATTAAAAAAGGTGATAAAAAAGTTTAAAAAATTGTTCGATACATACACGTTAATTAATGCGAAAAAGTCTATGATCTTGTACTGTTCTTTCGTCGTAAGGGTTCGTTTTGTCCTTGTCCTTGTCCTCGGATTCCGTAAGTTTTTTAAATTATTCCTTATGTTTCATTGTCGTTTTTGGCTTGTTCCAAGTTACATGGTGTTTCCATTCAACTTAGTATGTTAATGGTCGAGTAGAAAGTTATTTTTGATTTTTTTTTCAGTTTACTGTTGTTTACGTTTTCACAATATGACGACAAAAGAAGGTGAACGTCGAGAATTTTGGAGGGAGTTTATTGAGTGCTATCGCGGTTTACCCGAACTGTGGAAGGTTGAAAGTGATGAGTATAAAGATCGAAATAAGAAGGACGCGGCGTACAACATTCTCGTCGAGAAAATGAAAGAAATAGACTCCAGTGCAGACAGGGCAAGCGTGCGCGCCAAAGTGAACTCATTGCGCACTGCCTACAGAAGAGAATTGAAGAAAATGAAGGCGACAAACAAATCTGGAGGAGGAACAGATGACGTTTACTTGCCAACTTTGTGGTATTTTGACGAAATCGACTTCTTGAGGGATCAGGAGACGCAAATGCAAGGAACTTCGACAATGGACGAAACAGAAACTATCGAAGTAACGGGTGAAACGGATGACACGGTAAGAATAATTTTATTAACTTTTTTCATTTAGTATGGTGATACAGATTATGTCAGCCACATAAAGGTAATGAAATAAGAATATCGGTAAACTTGGTGCTTATGTTTACAAACTGTTGGTTCAAAAGTTATTCTTTATTATTGGAATATCTTGTCCTGCCAGTACACAGCACCTTGCTTACTATTGAAGTATTGTGCGAAGTTGAGACGTACTTGTTTTGACGACACCGGGGTATTTTGGCCTGGGAACTGTTGCAGTGGAAGTAATAACGTGCCATCCGATTTCCAGTCAGCATTTACGATCTCCTCTGTACTTGTGTTCTCAAAATCAAAACCACCATGGTTATAGGAGTCCTCTTTTTTCATTCCTAAAAAATTGTGTAGATGAGTACACGCAAGAACTATCAAGCTTGCTTTTTCCGGGCTCAAATTGATTTCTCTCAAAAGTATTCAGAACCGGGATGCCAGTATACCAAAAGCATTCTCAACAATGCGACGAGCACGAGATAGTCTGTAGTTGAATATGGCTTGTTCTCTGGTTAGGTTTTTCCTACTGAATGGTTTCATTAGGTTGTCCATGAGAGGAAAAACATCATCTGCCACGAAAACGTAACGCTGTTTGATTTCACAGTTTGGTAAATCATCAGGCTGAGGAATACGAAGTTTGTTACTAACGAGTCGCTTATAAAATGCTGTATTGGAGAACACCCCCCCCCCCCCATCGGAAACTCTTCCATTGGTTCCCACATCGACCATTATAAATTCGTAATTGGCATTAACCACTGCCATCAATACAACACTGAACGAATTCTTGTAGTTGAAATAGTAGGAACCACTTCCTGGTGGTTTGCGGATGTTGATATGCTTCCCGTCGATGGCTCCGATGCAGTTGGAAAAATTCCACCTTCTCTCAAACTGTTCGGCAATATCCTTCCATTCACTTTCACTGGCTGGAATCTGCAAAGCAATAAATTTCAATTATTGCACCTTTTTAATGTAATTTTTCGATCATAAAAATGTCAGGATGGTTAACCTATGTACGCTTCTAGCAATATCTAATATGAAAGTTTTAGTACTACAAAGGTAAGTATTTCGATTTATTTTGTTTCAAGGTCGTTGAAGACAGCAGTTCTCAGACAGCCCAACTCTGGCCTACACCCGCAGGAAAACGACCGAAGAAAAATGAGACCCCACCAGACCGTGAAGAAGCCAAAAGAACTAAACTACTGTATCTTGCCTGTGAACGTCTTGATTCTTCATGCGGTTACTACATAAAAACTTTCAGAACAAGTGAATTACACATATAATGCTTTCACATTATTTCTTGTTTCTCTAAAATAAATGGCTTTTTTGACGGAATAACTGTTCAATTTACTCACCTTTAAATACCCTTTCAAAACGTGTACCAGAGCGTTACAAGATTCCACTATTATTCTTCCAAGCGTTTGAGCTGAGATGGCAGTTTGAAATTTGAGCTCTTCGAAGGAGGCCCCGCTGACAAGGTATCTCATAGTTGCCAATAATCTCAGTTCTGGAGATATTGCTTCTCTCATGTTCGTGGTGATTTTCTGTATAAAGGGAGTAACCATTTCGAGTAACTCGCTGAACGTAGCTGCGTCCATTCGAATGTAGTTTCTGTAGTCCGCAGCTGAGGTAAGCCTGAGCTCTGTGACCAAGCGGTCATGACCAAAGTTGTTCCTCTTCAGAAGCCAACTCTTCACCCACATGTTTGGCTTTCTTTGTTTTTTTAACACGTTTTTCTGTTCCCAGTGCAAGGATAATCGCGGCACAACAATCGTCCGTGTCTGACATGGTCACATGATGTTGAAAACGAAACTGATATTTGCACAACGGGTTGCAACGTGGATGGGCTCACGTTGGTGCAAATACCAAATTTGCGCAAATTGTTTGACCGTGGATGGGGGCCTTTAGGCAAATTCGCGCGAAAGTTTTGTGAGAGTGGGGGTGGTAGGAAATACCTTATTATTGCCAGTTACTAGGATACGCATTATTAGTGACATTGAAAAATATTCTGACATTAGCCGAGTTGTGTCAAACCAATATTTTTATATTTCATCAGTTAATACATCGTTTAGTAAAAAACATAAAAGTACAGAGTCCATTGAAGTTATTCTCCATAAAACCAACATAAAGTTTGGTCCATTCGAGCCAGGATAACAGAAGTTTGTTCAAAATTTGGATTCAAGCAAGTCGGCCAACGACGTAGTTGAATTCAAGAACGGAAGTTCACGCCAATATTGAACTGTAAGCCAAAGAAACATCGAGTTGAGTCGACCAACGACGTAGCTGAGCCAGGGAACCGCTGTTCATGCCAAAATTGAACTGGGCAATTACCGATCACGACTTGATGACAGCTCGTGTTCGTGAGTCATTCCTTATACCCTTGTATCCTTATATCCAATCTTATTCACCTATTGCATATTGGTTGAGTTTTTAAAATGGCAACCTTAGAACGTACCAGAGGTAGTTTGAAACAAAGATTGACTAATCTAGGAAAATATATTTTGATAATTTACAACAAAGTAAACCAGGGATATCCGAAATTGAGGAAAAAATCAAAAATTTTTAAACAGCATTCAAACAGAATTAGAATTGACATGTAGTGAAGAAGAATTAGATGATCAATATCGGGATGAATTTGAAGATAAATATGATAAATTCATGGGGTCATTAAAACAGTATTATAAGGATAATAATACTGCGTTGAACCAGATACAACAACAACCAAGCAGTGTTCAAAATTCACTCAATAATATTTCATTGCCAAAGATAAAAATAAATACTTTCAGGGGAGAGTTTGAACACTGGCTGGAATTCAAAACCACATTTGTATCTGTTGTCCATAATACCAATATTCCTGATATTCAAAAATTCCAAATATTGAGACAAAGCTTAGACGGTTATGCCAAGACAATCATAGATCAAGTAGAGTTGGTTGATGATTATTATGATACGGCATGGAAAGCTCTCTGTGATCGTTTTGACAATAAAAAAATTTTTTATAAACAAGCACATAAAAACCATATTCAACCTTGAACATATCGTTAAGGAATCACCAAAACAATTAAGGGAATTATTAGGTTTGGTTTCAGAAAGTATTACCTCTATAGAAAGATTGAGAGTTTCCAAAAATATTTTATATGATCTTTTACTTATTTATATGATTTCCGGTAAATTGGATAAATCAACCTATAGAACTTGGAAAGAACATAAAACAGCCGAGGAATTACCAAAGTTAAATGAATTTTTTTAATTTTTGAATGCAAGAATAGATACCTTGGGAGAAATTCAGGATCAAGGTATGAATTTTCAACAATACGAGATTTAAACAAAAATTATTTCATTCATTCACAGTCGAAAAAGAAATTTTGCAATTTTTGTAAAAAAGAAAATCATTTGCTGTACAGTTGCATAGAATTTCTGACGTTAGATGTTTCGAGTCGACGTGCCAAGAATGATTTTTTTCCAAAACTTTTCAGTTATTGAATTGGTCTGGGCACCAGAATCTAACAGAGCCCGGCAGTATACAAAATTACCTGACTCATTTTTTACATTGAATGTCACAGTGGTCAATAAAACTTGAAATTCAACTTTATGATTTTTGAATTTTTCATTAACAAAAAAGGTTTTTGAACAACACTCATTATTTTCTATTTTATTAGTGGATATTTTGATGTGATTTATTTTTGACATGGTGTTTTGTAAATTTCCTATGTCAAGGTGTAGTAAGGAATTATGTTTTTGGTTACATTTTATACATGGTTTTAATGTACATAGCTCACTGGAATGCCCTGAGCGAAGAGAATTTTCACACAACTGAAGTTCTTCAATCTTGGCACGTCCACTCGAAACATCTAACGTCAGAAATTCTATGCAACTGTACAGCAAATGATTTTCTTTTTTACAAAAATTGCAAAATTTATTTTTCGACTGTGAATTAATGAAATAATTTTTGTTTAATAAATCTCGGATTGTTGAAAATTCATACCTTGATCCTGAATTTCTCCCAAGGTATCTATTCTTGCATTCAAAAATTTAAAAAATTCATTTAACTTTGGTAATTCCTCGGCTGTTTTATGTTATTTCCAAGTTCTATAGGTTGATTTATCCAATTTACCGGAAATCACATAAATAAGTAAAAGATCATATAAAATATTTTTGGAAACTCTCAATCTTTCTATAGAGGTAATACTTTCTGAAACCAAACCTATTAATTCCCTTAATTGTTTTGGTGATTCCTTAACGATATGTTCAAGGTTGAATATGGTTTTTATGTGCTTGTTTATAAGAATTTTTTTATTGTCAAAACGATCACAGAGAGCTTTCCATGCCGTATCATAATAATCATCAACCAACTCTACTTGATCTATGATTGTCTTGGCATAACCGTCTAAGCTTTGTCTCAATATTTGGAATTTTTGAATATCAGGAATATTGGTATTATGGACAACAGATACAAATGTGGTTTTGAATTCCAGCCAGTGTTCAAACTCTCCCCTGAAAGTATTTATTTTTATCTTTGGCAATGAAATATTATTGAGTGAATTTTGAACACTGCTTGGTTGTGGTTGTATCTGGTACAACGCAGTATTATTATCCTTATAATACTGTTTTAATGACCCCTTGAATTCATCATATTTATCTTCAAATTCATCCCGATATTGATATTGATCATCTAATTCTGTTTGAATGCTTTGAAAAGATACATAAACTGTTTCAAAATTTTTCATTTTTTCCTCAATTTCGGATATCCCTGGTTCACTTTGTTGTAAATTATCAATATATTTTCCTAGATTAGTCAATCTTTGTTTCAAACTACCTCTGGTACGTTCTAAGGTTGCCATTTTAAAAACTCAACCAATATGCAATAGGTGAATAAGATTGGATATAAGGATACAAGGGTATAAGGAATGACTCACGAACACGAGCTGTCATCAAGTCGTGATCGGTAATTGCCCAGTTCAATTTTGGCATGAACAGCGGTTCCCTGGCTCAGCTACGTCGTTGGTCGACTCAACTCGATGTTTCTTTGGCTTACAGTGGTCCAGTTCAACATTGGCGTGAACTTCCGTTCTTGAATTCAACTACGTCGTTGGCCGACTTGCTTGAATCCAAATTTTGAACAAACTTCTGTTATCCTGGCTCGAATGGACCAAACTGTATGTTGGTTTTATGGTGAATAACTTCAATGGACTGTACTTTTATGTTTTTAACTAAACGATGTATTAACTGATGAAATATAAAAATATTGGTTTGACACAACTCGGCTAATGTCAGAATATTTTTCAATGTCACAAATAATGCGTATCCTAGTAACTGGCAATAATAAGGTATTTCCTAACACCCCCACTCTCACAAAATTTTCGCGAGAATTTGCCTAACGGTTTTCTGCACGTCAAGTCTCACAGACCAGGCGCCCGGCCTGTAGGGTTTAAGGCAATGACTAAGACTATGATAATGATTGTGACTATGATGATAATTTGTTGCATAAATTGTCCCTCAGTTAAAAAATACAAAGATATTGTAGAATGTAAAAAGTCCGACACATTTAAATGGAAGGAGAAGCTGAAAGCTTGGGAAGAAATGAGCAAAGAGTTTAATTTGATCCTTGGCAAAAATACACAAAGAACTTCAAAAAATCTCAAAAAAAATATGAAAGCATCAAGAAAACATAAAAAAGTTTGCCATGGAGAAACGTTGTCATTACAAAAACAGATATTGATATAAAAGAACTGTTGGGAGTTGCTGCCACAGGGTTGACCCATCACTTTGATTATGATTCATGCAGTTATCCCCAAGAAGTTATTGAGGAAATCATTATTGATTATGATTACGCCCAGGATGAAAATTTGAATGAGACTAACTTGGGCAATGGAACAGTTTTCCGGGGAATAGCAGCGGAATCGAACTGGACATCTTGGAACCCTTCAGATCTACGAAAGAGAACTCCATTTTCCCTCAGGGTTGAAGGTAACTGCCTAATGAAAACGCATTTAATTATTATCAACTGTTGCTTTTTTCAATTACATGTATGGTTGAAGATCCACAAACTTCTGGGCACTCAGAGAACACCAAATGTAAAAATGGTTAGTACCTATATAATGAAATTTAATAATGTATTGCATTCAGCCTACAGTTTTACACAAACTACACTTTTGATAGTGTTATTTTTTTTTTTTCAATACATATTTTCAGTTTACCAGGGATGATTTTATTGTGTCTCTTTAGAATATTGTTTCGCTGATATCTATAGCTTAAAAGTTGTTGATTAATTCAATGTGCATTGATATTTTGTAGATTCTCTAGTAGCAAAACCATTCAAAAAGAGAACTAGAAATGATATTACCCAGGAATGCCGATTCAAAATAAGTGCTATGTCTCAAGCAAAAATTGAATGAGCCCATATTCAAACTGATGCCATCAAACAAGAAATTGATTTGAAACAGAAAAAATTTGATCTGAAGAAGTGTCATTGGCAAGAAGAGCACAGTTTGAAAATGAAGCAATCCTAGAGTATGGTTATACAGTATGTCCAAAATAATAATGAGCAGCATGGGGATATCGGAAACGGTAAGAGATACGGGGTCGATTAAATTAGAGAAATATAGCGCATTTATGTGCCCAATAATATGATATTTAGAAAGTTTTAATACCGAGAAAAACCGAAATTTGGGAATTTGGTTTTTATTTTCTCCTAGGTTTATTTTCAAAGGAAATGTAAAACAAATAGCACTTTGTCATGGCCACTTTTTAAGGGCTACCTAATAACGTGAGCAGAATTTTTCTGCGACGTTTCGTCTTTTAGAAAACATCATCAACTTTTTATTTTTTATATATTTTATATAAAGTATACCCTGTATACGACTCCATTTTTCATTGTGAATACAGCAACGTATCACACAGTATGATTTCAGAACCATTTCTCGCGCAAAATGAAATTTAGTGATTACTTAACCTGTTTTTCTCCAACTTTAGATAGTAGGCGCTGGAAAAAATGTCATATTTTGATACATGAAGTAAATTAATTAGTCTCATTTATACAAGTATGAATTTTAACTTACCACTTGCCGGATTTTTTGCGTTGTTGAATACAAAGATAAGTCGCATATCCAAAGTTAAGTTTATAAATGTCGAAGCAACTTCAAGTGGACTGTATAATAATAATAATAATAATAATTGTTGATAGTTCGTGGGTTATTATAATTTTCACTATTTCTCGTGGAGTAAATTTGAGAATAATCTGATAAACGATGATATGGTTCTCACCTGTGATAAGGAGTGTGATGGTTCTAGATCTGTCACAATGCAACTTCTGGCCAGCTAATAATAATAATACGAGTTATGGGTTTGCACGAGCCGTTCCAGTCTATATTCGCAAACGAAGTACAATTCAAGTGTCGAGTCTCGATTGTGTATTTAGCAGGATCACATCTTCTGCCCATGTACGAGGCGCGCTCCATATATTTCACAGCATATGAAACACAGCCACTCGCGATAATAATAATAAATGAGAAAAAAAAAGAAAAGATATAATTAGACAAATACAAACAAAAAATGATGAAGACGGAACATAACCGCCACCAAAATGCATAAGCATTTTGATCAGAGTTACTCAGAGGTAAAGGACAAAGCTTTACCACTGGGCGCTTTAATGAACCTTGTGGTGTACGAACTGTGACAACTCGCACTATCCCGTATGTACCTGGATCAGTATCCGTTACCCGACCTAATTGCCAACGTGAAAGTGGTAGGGAATTATTTTTAATGAGTACCATTGTTCCAAGCTCAATATTAACAGATGGTAGGGTCCACTGTCCTCGTTGGTGTAACGTATGGAGGTATTCCTTGCTCCACCTAGACCAAAAGTCTTGATGAAGTCTCTGAACCATTTGCCAATGAGAAAGGCGATTCAATGCCAAATGAGATAGATCATTATCGGGGGGTGAGTTCAGGGGCTCCAGGGTCAAGAAGTTACCCGGAGTTAGAGCTAAAAGGTCGTTCGGATCAGAGCTGGTGGGACATATTGGTCTCGAGTTGAAACAGCCTAGATCTGAATGAGTAAAGTATTAAACTACTCATAAGTGAGTATCTGGTTGCCGATGACTCTACAGAGATGAGATTTTACAGATTTTATTCCAGCTTCCCACAACCCGCCGAAGTGAGGACTGGAAAGAGAAATAAATCGCCATTCGATTTGTTCATCTTGCGCCGCTTATTTCATGAGCGTGATAAGAACTCGTGAAGCACCAACGAAATTGGTAGCGTTATCACTAAAAATATAAGACACTCGACCTCGCCGAGATATGAATAGTTACAGCGCAGCCACAAATGTGTCAGTGGAGAGATCTGAAGTGAGTTCGATGTGCACCGCTTTGGTAGCAAAGCACACAAATAAACAAATATAGGCTTTGTGCATTTTAGCACCTCGATATCTTCCTAATGAAATCGTAAAGGGACCTCCAAAATCTATACCGATGCAAGAGAATGGTTTGAGTTCGGAAAATCTGAGAAGAGGTAGATTTCCCATCGGGGACTGCTGAACTCCTATGGGACGTTGTCGCCAACAGGTAAGGGAACTAGCGAGACACCTACGAATTGTTCTTTTCGCTGACAATATCCAGAACTTCTAGAGAAGCAGGAAATAGAGAGTTTGCAAACCAGGATGAAAGTACTGTCGATGGGTATTTTCAATGATGAGTTTTGTGAGTCTGTGATGGCTGGGTAACAAAATTGGACGTTTTTTGTGGTAGATGAGTCCAGAGTGGATGAGACGACCGCCCACCCTTAGAAGACCATCCTTGTCAACAAAAAGATTGAGCTTGCGTAATGATTTGCAAAGTGGTTTATCGTTCGCTAAATTGGCGAGTTCATGAGAAAATTCTTGGGACTGAACATACTTGGCAATTTTGATCAGAGCTTGATGAGTATCACGCGAGGTGAGATGAGAAAGAAAATGTTCAGATTTGATTAATCGAGTATTGCTAATGAATCGCAAAACATACGACAAAATTCTTTCAATTTTCGTCAGAGACGAGTGATTTTCCTGTGAATTATTAATAGAATTTTCCTCCTTTTAGACCAATAGGGTAATCCTTTTTTCTTCGAGGTCAGCCTCAGAGCTTAGTTTGAGTTTCTCCGAGGTAGAGGGCCAAAATCGAGATGGTTGCGAGAGCCAAGGTGGACCCGCTCACCATAACGAATGGTTAAAGGGAATACTTGGAAATATGCGGGTGAAACAAATGTCGAGGAACACTTATGTTTGCGAGAACGAGTAGGTCGGATTTGAATGTAACCCAAGCATTGACAATATCGGGCGGCGGCTGATCATCCCAGCCGATACCACATGTCCACAAAACCTGGATGAGTCTTTTCGCAAACAGAGAGCTCAGAAATCCTAAGGGGTCGAAGATACGAGCCAAATCTGAGAGTATATTTCTCTTAGTACATTGAAGGTTCTGAGCAGAGATGCCAAAAGAAAATGTGTCACTGTCTGGATTCCACTGCAAACCAAGCACTTTTATAACAGAGCTCTCGTCAAGATTGCGAGATTTTGAGTCAGATACACAATCAGAAGAAAACAACTCTAGATTGTTGCGTCTCCATTTATGTAGTTCAAATCCTCCTTGTTGCAATAAAACAATTAGCTGAGATTTGAGAACCTGCGCATATTCAAGAGAGACACAACTTGTTACTATGTCGTCAACATATGAACAAGTCTTGAGAGCATCAGCTGCAAGACGAAACTTAGAACTTCCAATATCTGCAAGTTGTAATAACGTTCGAATGGCGAGAAAGGGTGCCGATGCTACACCACACGTTACCGTATTCAGCATATATTCCTGAATAGGTTGCTCTCTAGAGAAACGCCAGAGGATTCGTTGGTAAGTCCTGTGATCATCAGACACTAGAATCTGATGGTACATTTGGCGAGTATCAGACATGAGCGCTACGGGGTGAATACGAAACTTGATCAATATAGTGACAAGATTATTCTGGAGTTTAGGACCTGTTAATAACATATCATTCAGAGAGGTTCCATAAGATGTTTTAGCCGAAGCATCGAACTCAACCCGGAGTTTGGTACTAGTACTCTGGACGCACGATACAATGATGTGGAATGTAGTATGATTCAGCTTTGATTTGAGGAGTATGAGTTAGACACCTGTGATTTTGCGACAAGTAGTTAGCCATGAAGTCACAATACTGATTGTGAAAAGCTGGGTTAAGAAGTAACCGACGTTCAAGGGATATAAATCTTTTCAAGGAGATTTCACGAGAGTCAACAAATGAGGGTGCTGATGAGCGAAAAGGAAGACTAACAATGAAACGACCTGTGGCGTTTCTGGAGAGAGTAGATGTGAATATATCTTCAGCAACTTCATCATCTGGGTTACCTCTACATTTTCTAGGGATTTCCTCAATTTCCCAGAAGCGTCTGAAGGCAGAGTCGAGGGGTAATTCACAAGAGCAATGTAACGAGTTGGGAGGAGGAGGTGGGATAGAAGAACATTTTACTGTACCCATCAAGACCCATCCGAACACAGTATCGAGAGCTACGGGTTCGTTTGAGTTGCCAACAATCCTTCCTGCTTTTAACGCGAGAGAAAAAATGTCCACACCAAGCAAAATATCAATTTCAGCAGGAGTATTGAAGTGGGGGTCAGCAAGCTTTAGTTGGGAGATATGAGACCAAGAATGTGTATCAACATTTTGACTTGGCAAATAATTACAGACCTTCGGCAATACGACGGCCTTGAGTTGAAGAGCGGGTTCAGGGTAATAACGAGAACGAATGGTCAAAGACACTGCTTTGGTGGAAAAAGAATTCACAGAGTTGATAACTCTAAATTGAAAGAGTAATATTATCGAAACGTAACCCTAAACGGGTACAGCAAGGTTCACTAATTATACTGATTTGAGAACCAGAGTCGAGTAGAGCTCTAACTTTTTGGAATTTGCCAAAAATATCGAGAACTTCTATACAAGCCGTTGACAGAAGAACTGTTATATTTGATGATAATGAGAATTTACATTTCCATTACCTTGAAATGTGTTACTGCGGTGGAGAGACTAAATCACAATTTATCAACAAAAATGAAAGAACTCCTAGGAGAAAATTGTAATGTTCGCTCAGTTATTTATTTTCTTTCTAACATAGAATTACTACATGAATTGTAAATACTCAAACACTACTGTACTGCTACAAACGCTAATTGTTAGCCTCTCTTCATTTTCAGTTTAAATAATAGTTTTGTAGCAGTACCTCAAGATGTGTTCAAAAGAATAGACTGGTATGTGGTTTGCTGAACAAGACAAAATACTGATTGACTTCGTCGGGGGACATGAATGTCTTCATAATATCAAATCGAAAGAATATCGAAATAGTCAAGCAAAACGACGTCTCAGTCATGAAATTGGAGAGATACTTCAAACAACACGTAAATAAATAGAGCTTTTATTCCTTGTAGTTTATTTATCTACAAAATATTGATTGTATTCTAATGTTGATGGTAATATTTTTCCTGCTCTTCCACTGGCCCCGTACCATTGAAGTATAATTTCAATGCTTCACGAATTTGAATATTTTTCGAAAGTAATGGCAGCTGTTCCTTGTTATGAGCATGCTTGGTAAAGGGTACATTTGCATCTCGTGATATATTGTGTAGTATGCATGCAAATGTAATTACTTCATCAGTTACTTCTGGTGTGTTTGAAATTGGCTGGAGAAATAGTCTGAAGTATGCGTACATGCTACCGAAAGTATTTCCAGTTGTCCGTCTTGCACGAGAGAATCGATGATTATATACAGCTTTAGATTTGTCAGTTACTGATAGCCTTCTGGGATATGGTTTCATTAAATCTTCATGCAAACCAAAAGATTCATCCCCTAAAAAAATATGGGGAACGGTAACATTCAAACCAGGTAAGGTGCTTGGTGGTGGTCCTGTATTTGTCTGCCAAACTTGCATTTTAAATAGATTCCTGCAAAAACATTGACACTTGGTATATTCAGTAAAAAATATTCGATTTTGATACAGATTTGAGATACCTGTATCCCATTCTCTGGCCTATAATCCAATGTCAACCGCTATAAATTCTGCATCATTCTGCATCAACAATCGCCAACATGACCATCGAATAAATTTTTTTGTAATTGTAAAACAATGAAGCGGTGTTACTAGGGCCTTTTTTTTAGTCGTATTTGCTGCCATCGATGGCCCCCACACAATTTGGAAAATTCCATTGCGACATAAATTTGTTTGGTGTTATTTCAGTAGTTGCCCATTTGTTGGAGGTGGTATCACTATTTCGAGCGTTCTATTAACAATACTAGTTGAAACCTGCCTGATTATGGAGGAAATCCAAGAATGGATCCTGAATTGAAATGCTAAAGAGCAGAAAGACTTGGCTGAAGCCAAAAAATATTTATCATTATTGTTATTCATTATTGTTTTCAGATGTCCAATACTCGAAAAGATGGTCATACAAGAGATAACTGCATCAGGTAAAGAGGAAAAACCCGGTAGAGGTTCCGCAGGCGAAGCAGCAAAGAAGCGAATGGAACAGTTAAGTTTTTTAGATAGTGGCCCATCAGGAAAAAGAAGGTATACAATGGATCACTATCCAGCGGATAAGGTAAAATATAATTGTGAATAATTTCCTGGGAATGTAGCTGAAGAAAACAGCAATAATGACAATTCTTCTAACATGGTTCCAACCATAATTGAAGAAGCGGAAGGCTTTCGGATAGACCGTAAAGAAAAAATAGCATTATTGGCCCCGAGTCATACGATTTAAACAATACACCATCTGGACCATCTCTCAAACGCAAATATTTAGGTTCGAAATCTAAAAATTCCGACGAGAGAATGAAACTTCTCAAACAAATTGCAGACAAAAATTCGAGAACCGGAAATTCGACCTGAACAGGACGTTAACGAGTTATTATTTAGTTCAATGGCCAAAATAGTTGAAAAGTGCAACAGTCAAGGATCAGAATGTACATTACTAACTGTATTGGCAATGCAGAAATTGCGTTCTTATCGGGGTACATAAGCCAGCCAACAACAGCCAATTAGGCTATGCTACATCCTCCAATTCTTATGATGAAACTTTTTTGCTTCCGCCACCATCAGCGTCACAAGCAACTCGAGTACTATCAAGTGATGATTATTTATGAGTATTTTAACTAAATATAATTTCACGTTTCGTTCATGATAAATAACATTAAAAACATGTTTCTTTGATCTAGTATTCCATTTAACTGAGAGGACTTACCATGAAAACACGAAACTGTCCTTCATGCGGTAGTGCCCAGAGTAGAAAAGGCACTCCATTTCAAGGAGTGGGCTCTCGGAGTCTTCTTTGACGTGGAGGGTGCCTGCGATAAGGCAAGAACAGACGTCATCTGCAATGCACTGCAGATTAGGGGAACCCCTCCTACGCTGATTAGCTGGGTAGCTACGGCCATCGAGCAGCGGAAAGTGATGGTGTCTCTAGGAGAGAGCCATGCCGACATCGAGGTGAGGGGCAGCTGCCCGCAAGGTAGCTGTCTCTCCCCTCACCTTTGGTGTATAGTCATGGACGAACTTCTCAAGAGACTAGCTGCCAACGGTTTCTACGCCCAGGCATACGCCAACGACGGGCTCGTCCAGGTGACGGACCCTTTCCTAGATGTGGTCTGTGGCCGGATGCAGTTGGCGTGCAGGAAAATTGAAAGGTGGTGCGAGGAAGTCGGCCTCGCAGTCAATCCGACTAAAACAGAGACGATTCTCTTCACCAAGAGAAGGAAGGTAGATGGGTTCAGATCACCAGTAATGGGTGGAAAACCCTTAGAGCTGGTTAGAGAGGTGAAACACCTTGGGGTGATTCTGGACTCGAAGCTAACTTGGGGGCCACATGTCGATCGAGCAGTCGAGAAGGCGGTGGTCGCTATATGGAGTGCAGTGGCAGGGAGGTCAGGACTCAAACCTCACTTCCTTCACTGGATCTACACGGCGGTAATCAGACCCAGAATCCTATATGGAGCAGTGGTCTGGTGGCCGAGAGTGGACCAGATAACCACAACCAACAAGCTTGGAATAATTCAAAGACTATCTTGTAGGGGAATAACTGGCGCGATGAGGATGACCCCCTCGGCAGTTCTAGACGCCCTGTTGGGTCTGCCGTCGCTTACAACTTGTATAAAGAAGAGAGCGATGGTGTCCTATCTGAGAATGCATGACTCAGGGAGCTGGCCCTACTATCCGCTGTCAAAGTGATACAGGCAGAGGATAAAATTAGGTGGAAAAGGACGATCTCGCTAGAGATCCCAGACAGGAGAGAGTGTGAAGAGATAAGGATGATATTTCCCCCAGAAAGCCTGGTCTGTTTTACAGACGGGTCCAAACTGGAGGAAGGGCAAGCCGGAGCAGGAGTTTACCTAGAAAACGGAGAGAAAAGAGCATATGCGCTAGGTTCTCTGACAACAGTTTTCCAAGCAGAGGTGTATGCCATCCTGGAGGCAACCAGAATGGAAGAGGTGAGGTCCGGCCCAGAGAGACATGTATATGTCTGCTCGGACAGTCAGGCCGCCATCAGAGCTCTGAATGCAACCAGAACCAGATCAGTACTGGTTCAGGAGTGCAGAGATGCCCTAGAGATTCTTGCGACTGAAAAGGAAATAACGCTGATGTGGGTCCCGGGCCATGCAGAGATTGAAGGCAACGAGAGCAGGCGTACCAGCTAGCCAAGCAAGGAGCCGGACAACCCTACTACGGGCCCGAACCCGCACTCGGCATAACAAGGAGACAAGTAACAACGGCACTGAATGAGTGGGCAGATGATACATTAGGAAAAGAGTGGAGAAGGATAGACGGATGCAGGCAGTCAAAGCAGATGATATCGGGGCCCGACATGGCAAGGTCGGCCAAGATACTGAAGCTAAGCCGCAAAGAACTCCCACTGTTGGTGGGAATTCTAACCGGCCGCTGCGGCCTCAGGAGGCACCTGGCTCTCATCAGAGTTGAGGCAGACCCAGTTTGCATGGAATCACTATGTGCGAATGTGGTATTTATGGCAGGCTCAGACAAAACGTCTGCAGAGCTGTCACTATCAAGGAGGAAGAATTGCACTCGTTGCAATGGAAGGACATTTCGACTTTCATAAGAAGGTCGAAGAAGTTCGAGCAGGTATCCGACATGGGATGAGTGAAGATGCCGGGGATTGCGAAAAGGGCCCATTGGGTCCTAGTCGCTGACGCTTGCGTCCCCCACCCATTACGATTATCATGAAAACACTCATCATTTTTGCTTTGCCGATAATGAATGTGGGATTCGATTTGTCGGATTTGTTGTAATATCTTCGTTGATGTTCTTCAAAATGTAATCGAACAACATAGGTGTCAGGCGAAAATAATCTTTAAACTTGTTTTCATTTTTAACCCTGCAGTGGTCGCTAACGGACTCACACTCCGAACGATTGATTGTTTTACGATTGTGAGTATATGAATTAGCCCGCCGCTGTCATATTCTAGGTACCTTTCGGCTACACCATCGCAATGAATCAGTACTGCTTTATCGCCTGATAGGCAAACGTGTGCGTCTGCAAATTTAGTTTTCGGAGTGACAATCCGTAGCGACTACTGGTGTTATAAAATAATTCAGAGAATTTTGAGGTAAGTTTTCATTTTTATTTTATAATAAACTATATTTATATTTTAATACTATGTACACAAGTACTTTTATCGTGAATTTAACGTTATAGTTGACATAAATTGCAAATATCTGTTGATTATTACTTTTTTCCTCTATTGCAGTTACAAAAATGTCGTCTTATGAAAAAGATCAAGAGCGTCTGCGAGACTTGATGGAAGAATGTCTAAATTCTGATAATGAATCCGCAATTTTTGAAGACGATGAAGATGATGAAGAAGAAGACCAATTAAGTACAGAACTTCTAGAAACAGATACGGAGCAAGAAATATCTGATGAGGAAGATGCGAATGTTGAAGAAATTGTTGCTACCCCGTATTTTTTGGGTAAAGATAAAGCAACGAAATGGAACAAACATGTGCCATCTAAAAGTGTTAGGACCCGATCAGAGAACTTGGTAACTCATTTACCAGGTCCGAAAGCAACGACAAGGAATTTGAAAAACCCGTTAGAAATTTGGAGCTATTTTTTTAGTGATGAAATATTGGAGTTAATTGTGCAAAATACGAACAAAAGGATTGATTCAATGAAACATAATTATTCCCGGGAACGAGATGCACAACCCACTAATATAACCGAAAAAAAGGCGCTACTAGGGTTACTGTACTTAGCTGGTGTCAAAAAATGTGCTCGGACAAATGCTGAAGAACTATGGAAAACCGATGGCAGCGGTATAGAATTGTTTAGACTTACTATGTCATGTTCAAGATTCAGATTTCTAGTTAGATATATAAGATTTGATGATAGCGAGACACGTGAAGAACGAAGGGCCTCTGACAAGCTAGCCGCAATAAGAAGTGCGTTTGATGGATTTGTAGAAAAGGCTAAGACTGCATATACTCCATTTGAGTATGTCACGATAGACGAAAAGCTTGAGGCTTTTAGAGGACGTTGTGGCTGGCGCCAATATATTCCAAGCAAACCCAATAAATATGGCTTGAAAGTGTTTGCCCTTTGCGATTCGAAAAGTTACTATACCGTAAATCTCGAAGTATACGTCGGAAAACAGCCTGCAGGACCATACGAAGTAAACAATTCTCCTGGAGCCGTGGTGGAAAGGCTGTCCGAGCCAATTAGAGGTACTGGTAGAAATGTAACAGTGGACAATTGGTTCACCAGTATGGAACTTATTGCTAATTTAAAAAAAAACTTTAGGCTCACCTTGTTAGGGACAATAAGAAAAAATAAAAGGGAAATTCCAGTTGAATTTGCAAACCCATCAACTCGACCTGAAAAATCATCAATGTTTGCATTTCATCCAAACTGCACATTAGTTTCGTATATTCCGAAAAAGAAAAAAAATGTGTTACCTGTTTCAAGCATGCACAGAGACGACGTTTTGGATGAAAATACAGGCAAACCAGAAATGATAATGTCATATAATCAAACAAAACGAGGTGTTGACATGGTGGACAAGCTTTGTTCTGTATACAATTGTGCGAGGAATACCCGCAGGTGGACGATGGTAATTTTTTATTCGTTGCTGAATATAGGCGGTATCAATTCATATGCAATCTTTGTCGCAAATAACATTAATTCAAATATTCCAAGGAGGGAGTTCATATATCAACTTAGTTTTTCCCTGGTTGAGGACCATTTGAAAGCAAGAGTAATGATAAGAAACATGCCTGTAACGATAAAAACTCGCATTCGAGAGCTTCTTAGATTGGAAAACATCCCAATACCTGAAGTAGCTGAGGAACGTCGAGGGAGATGCGCCCTTTGTGATGGTAAGAAAAATAGACCGACGAGATACTACTGTAGGAAATGTAATAAATTCTTATGTTTAGGTCATTCCATTATTATATGTAATGAATGCCTTCAAAGCGCCACTTGGTAAAAAAAATTAATCTGTTATTTCACAATATTACTGTTTTCTTCTTTATTATTAATAATTAAATGTCATAATAAACTTTCAAAAATGTAAAAGGTGTTTACTTAACATATTTGTTTTAAAATTTATTATTATATCTCCATATATAATAATCGGAGTATCAGTCCGTAGCGACCACTCGTGTTGCAAAAATTATAGCGACAACTGTAGGGTTAAATAAATGACGAAAAACTAAAACCTCTCTTCTGCGTTTCTTAAATGATTCACTTGCAGATTCTCTTGACTCTTCTCCTGAAGATTTCTCTGCATCCAACATAATTACAAGTGCCGCGTCTAAATCATTCATAGTGACATTTCGGTTTAAGTCTTTACACTACTGTCTGCCGCTGCGTCTACCGTACTTACACACCGTTTTTTGTGACGTCACCCACCGTATTCTGACTGCCGTTGAAATTTTGGCACCGCTTCCGAGGAAACCGAAGCTTTAGTCGTAGTATTCATATTGATGCCCCATTAAAGTTTCAAACAGATTCAATGATGAATAAAAGACGACGAACTTATGTTAAAGTCGTATTATTGGTGACCAATTATACTTTAATCCTTTGAAAGGTGGTTCCACTGTGTAACCATAAAATCTAAACTTTTTTCTGGACGGCACACTTTGGTCTCACTACTGTGTCACATATGCTGTGACATGCGTGGCAGTGTCCTCTATCGAACAAAACCTCAACCATCTGCATAACTCATGTAGATCTGTACTTATTCTCGGAATGCGATTGACATACTGAAATTCAGACGTAAATTATCACAGATAACTAATTTCAGTAATTTCAAGATTACAGGTAAGTTTCCACTTATTATTATGTATTTCAGTTAGTAAGAAGTGAAAAATATGTTTCCTTACAAGTATTGTCAAATTCGCATTAGTAATTAGTAATTAGTATTTTTGTTATGGTAACATTCTGAAACCACTTTGCATGACAGTTATATCCTTATTATTTTTAGATTGGTTGATATCGCCTAAATAACTTCTGATGATGCTTATGCTCTTCTGAACACAATACTCCCAGATGGGGAATCTGAAGCAGGTAATTCAGATAACTCCAATTCAAATCCGGATGAAGATTTCCAAGCCAACGATGACCCAGTCGAACCAGCAATTGTGGTGTTTAGTGAAAGTGAAGGTGGAGAAAGAGAGGGCAGTTCTGGAAATGATAGACAAGATAAAGATGATGATGATGCAGGGCAAAAAATTTATGGAAGTAATAGTGCTCATGATAGTGACTGATCGGAGGATGATATATCTTTATTGCTAGTAAGAAGGAGCAAAAGACCTGTCACTCCTGATATGATAAATTTTACTAGGGATGTGAGTCCAAAAAATGATTGAGTTTTTCAGTGTTTTTTACAACATTTCTCTGAATGAATTGGTGCATCCAACAAATTTACATTACACACAATCAGGAAAAATGTTTTAACCTACAACTCTCATCGAAATGAGAGTTTTTTATCGATATCATAATAGGGATAAAAGGCCTTCTTAGCAGCAGGGACTATTGGTAATCACAATTATAACTTCGGGATCCTTATATTTCTTCACTTATGAATGTAAACTGGTTTGGTATACGCTGAAAAAGAAAAAGAATAACGAAAATAGGAAAAAAAAATTGAAAGGAAGACGAAGATGAAGAAGTGGCTGACAATAGAAATGATCTCGGCATGGGAGAAAGGGTTGTTCACACAATGACTGATTGTTTAGAGGGTAATGCGAGACATGTAAAAAAAGAAAATATATTGTTGCGGAACAGTGCGACAGAATAGAAAAAAAAAATGGTAAATTGAAAACTGATAAACCTTTGGCTAGGGGAGAAAGGGACAGCTGAGCTGTTTGAAATGGAAAGACAACAGAGCAGTAACTGTGCCTTGTACTATATACAATCCGGAAGAAAATGCACTTGTACCAGAAAAAGAAAAAGATGGGAGAATCACACAAATAAATTGCCCCATTTCTGTGTAAAATTACAGTCGCTGTATGGGCGGAGTAGATCGAGCAGATATGCATAAATCATATTATGCGATCGAACATAAAGCCGATAATTGTGGCATCGCCTTTTTTGGCATTTCACTGATACCACATTAGTAAATGCATTCAATTTATATAAACATTCAACAAAAAGTGAAATGAAAATCAAAGGTTTTCGTTTTGAAATCGTAACATCTTTGATTGGTGCAAATTCACTAAAAAAGAAAATGGGCAGATTTATGTCACCTTCAGTTGGAAACAGATACAAAGTAAAAATAGAGATTTATGTCTCATGAGATAAAGATGACATGAACGCATTAATTTAATTGTGGAAACAAGTCTGAGATACGTGATATACTAGAGACAATCTTGTGAAAAAATGTGTGATGAGTTTCAACGTGTACAGGATATATTACGATTCCTCCGAGCAATAAAATATATAAAGGGGGCTTCTCTGTCTCAAACATCTCAGCCCGAATCATGTTAAAATGGACATTGTCGGATATATCCGTTTGCACTCGGGGACCAGGTTGGAACTCCATGTTATATCCACTCTTAACTTGGCGATCATGTTTGTTTACGACTTATTTATCGTCTTGTCAAATCAATCCATGGGCGTCGCAGCATGGTAATCATGGCATAATCCCGATTTTGAGACAAAAATACACTATTTGTTTAAATAGCTGTATAAAACATTGTTACTATTTAAGTCGACCTTAACAACGATTACCTATCAATAATTAGGAAAAAACTTGTTGCAGTGTGGGTACACTAAGAAGTAAATAAGCAAACTCAACTCTTCAGTCTTTTCGAGTACTTAAAACGTCGTTGATACTGCAATACGAGCTATGTCACGAAACATTTATTTCACAGGAGTCTGTAAAATGATAATAGGTACTACATAAAAATTTCTACGCGCGATTATTTTATACTTTGAATTCCAAAACAATGACCGCTAGAAATTCTTATGTAGTGGTTATTCTTTTCTTTGGTGTTTTGGCATCGACTGCTATGGTCATTAGTAGTTATTAGCTATAGTCTTCTGTAAAATGAATGTTTCTGGACATATTGCTCGTATTGCAGTATCAACGACGATAGGTAGTTTAGTGATATTTTTTACTTTGAATTTGTTGGACATGGAATTTACTTCAATGTTCTGCAACTATAACATTATAATAACTTGGCAGTTATGTGTGTGTGTTTGAAATGTATGCTATTTTAGAGGAATTCGTGATTGTGAAACCGATGATATGGACTCAGATGATACCAGAAGAAAGTGTTTAAAAGTAGCAACGAGTACTATAATCCGTCAAATACAAAAAATTAGACTACTCCAGCAAAAGAATAGAAGAATGAAAAACAAAACTTTGATTTGTTTCTAACTGGGCAAACGATTTACAATAAGCAAGTCATCGCTCCACCCTGTGAGCAAATCAAGACTACATCAAAACAGATCTGTTTTTTATATGTCTGCAGAGATACATGTCGACCCCTATTTAACTCATAAACTTTAATGACTCTCACCTGTTTGATGTTTGAGAAACAGAAGTAAAATAATAACTACATGAAAAATTCTCGTTTTCTTACCAGGCAGACTTGTGATATCGATCGCTCCCTGAGCCTAACTCTACATAAGTAGACATTACTTTTTGACAACTCTAAAACACTTTTTGATTATCTGCCCCAGGATACCAATAATCTAAATTCAGAAAAAACATAAGAAAAAGAGTTAAAGAGCAATTAAGGCATTCACTTCACTTTGGATGAGTATTTCAATGATACAGTTTCAACATTAATTTGAATGTAATCTGTTATGTATATTATAGTTCCTGTGTAAATTCTTATGTGTATTATAATGCATGTATATCATACAGTGCGATGCTGAATTATGGAACAAATTCATTATTTCTGAATATAAAGATTTATCGAAAAAATCCTCGGACAGGTCGATTTTCTTTTCCGATGGGCCTAAGTTTTGAACCTCACCCAAAATATATAGAGTTATCCGCATTTGGGGAAAAGTGACTTTGGTGATATTTTTAAACGGGACACCCAGTATATTTGTCCATATTTGGTTAGGGATCGTCATTACAAATCCAGTGATACCAAGTTTTATGTCAAGCGGCTGAGGAGATATGGCCAAAAAACTTCTCCATATACCCAATGAGTGCGACAGTGACTTTTAACCTTCCGAATCGTGTGGAGTCTCGCAGTCATACTCATTAGACATACGAGGAAGTTTTTTGGCCATATCTCCGCAGCCGTTTGACATAATCCCATCAAACTTGGTATCACTAGATTCGTAATGAAGATCCCTACTAACCAAATATGGAAAAATATAGTGGGTGTCCAATTTAAAAATATCA
Organism: Chrysolina oricalcia; assembly: GCA_944452925.2. Classification (NCBI taxonomy): domain Eukaryota; kingdom Metazoa; phylum Arthropoda; class Insecta; order Coleoptera; family Chrysomelidae; genus Chrysolina; species Chrysolina oricalcia. Next base: position 38,730,053 of record OX101828.2, on the reverse strand, counting down.
CCAAAGCCATTTTTACTCAATTGCGGATAACCCTATATATTTTGGGTGGGGTTCAAAAATTGGCCCATCGGAAAAGAAAATCGACCTATCCAGGGATTTTTCTGAAATATCTCTATATTCAGAAATAATGAATTTGTTCCATAATTTAGCGTCGCACTGTACATATATATATAGTGTAGGTATAGTGTATAGTCTACTGATGTGATCCAACAAATTGAATATATTTACTTTTTTACTTCAGCACTTTCATTTATTTTTTCAGTATTTATGACCTTATTGTATGCTTCGTCAGCAAGAATCTAATTTTTCGCTCAATACAGTATTTTTGATTGACATCTTGACAACACACGTGCTTTCCAACCAGGCATGTTGTCGTCTAGAGATAAAAATATAAAATGAAAAAAAATTATCAGCACGCCGCCACTGGTTCTAATCTTACATCCGAATTTCTTAACAATAACAAATCTCCCCCTCCGAACTCGGAGGATACTTCTCACCCACAATCTATCAGAAAGGATAGTAATATGCAGCTTTCATAACAACTTGTGTTGTTTATATAGAAATGGCACCTCTATATCTTTTATTGCTTGGAGTACGAATCTCGCATGACACATTTATTTCACTCACTGCACGTGAGGTTTACTGTTGTGTCGTGAGCTTTTTCAGTCATGAACCTAGGAAGACGATCGAGAAAAAATACTGTGACGTGATGTCCTTGGTGGGGGACAATGTGACTGAATAGATAAAATACGCAATTAACTTAAGAATCATATTTTTTAGACAACATAGAAATTATTATAAAGTGCGGCTATTTTTGGTTATGAAAATTATATCAGCAATTATTCCCCTTGAGGCAACACAAGGCAACTTTGCATTTCACACGTGCATTTCTTTACGTGCACCCATTCATTTTGCAACGTGTGTTATTTACTTTTGCATTATATACTGGGAACTGGTCAACTCCATCATGCCTTTGAACTTTTATGGGTTTTTAATTTTTATCTTTTTCCCATCTCGTCCCAACCTTCATCTTCATCCGATAATTGCGGAACATCTGACTCTTCGTTACGTTCCAGGAGATCAAGCAATTCTTCTTCATTTATTCTTCTTGACACATTACTGCAGTCAACCTCAGAAAAATTATGAAATTTGGATTTCTGCACCCCTGCAATCACCATGTACTCCATGCGGGACAAACATCAATACAGAATTATAATCAGAGATTTAGGAAGAATTCCTTTTTTATTTTTCATCGAAAGCAAAAGTGATGTTTTACTTATATTTTATGTATATATTTTGCTCCAAAATGAAGAAATTGTCAAAACACGTCACCACTAATCAACCTGTTATGCACTCTGTGAAGTATAATAATAATAATACTAATAATAATAATTAATTTGCCAAAATACACAATACACAATAAAACAGTACATATATCTACAAAACAGAATGTGACAAATAAACTAGTGGAACACATGAAAGGTAAAACCTTATAATAATAATAATATGTGTTTATTTCAATATTTCACTAAAATGGTAAACAAAGATAGTAAACAATAAATTGTTAGTAATTGTAGGCTATTATTCATTAAAGTTCAGTACTTGCATATAATATACATACATACACGGTAAAATAGAACGTAAGTTATAATTATGAAATATAAAATAGGAGATATAAGAGTAAAATATATACATACACATATTGTTATGGTATGATTTCAGTGAGATGAGATTTGTGAGACTTGGAAGACAAATTCACATAAAGGATGTATAAAAACATACCAAAATATCTTACCAGTACTGGGATATCTATAACCATACAAATGATCACCATTTATATTCAGCACGGTCAAATAAGAAGAGTAACAAACAAGTTTCTGGTCAATATTTCAACGTTCCGAGCAATCGAGGTAATACTATGTAGGTAGAACTACCTAAAAAAAATTGAAAAACAAATATTAGCAATCAGTTAGGGCATTATTTAAAACAATTTGGACATGAACACACAGAAATTAGTAAGAAATCACACTGTATAGATTTTATAAATTTGAAGATGACAGAAAAACATGACAATTGGACTGAACAAGAAAAATATGGGATAGAAATGTATAAAATAGACAAAAATCAAGAAAGACAACAAGACGATGTTACTTTTAGTAAAATAATAGGTATTTAAGAATATCAGTAGATAGTTTGGTTGTAAGGTGTAATTTTCAGAAGTGTAAAGATTAAATTAAAAATAAATCAAGAAGTTCGCGAGTGATAATGAGACTTAATTTTGAAGTATTAACACATGCAAAAAAGCACAGGCACCTGCAATATGAAGGCTGCAAAACCTTTCCTAGTAATATATGACCTGGGGTTTTCTCTTGGTTGTGATATTTTTATATAGGATCCATCTATACATCCCACAGTTCCAGGAAAACCTATGGCAGCAAAAGCTCTTATGATCTCTTGTCTTTCGTCATTTGTGGGCCATGCAATAATTTGGTTACTAATGTTTAACAGAGCATTTGTAACTCTCCGGACTGTTCGTATTGCTGTAGCTTTCCCAATGTTGAAACGTGAGCAAATTGATCTGAAAGTAATGAAGATCATGTTTACTATAAAAGTATGAAAACTACAATGTGTAATACCTGCCTATAAGAATCAGGAGTACCAAATCGCCATATTGCAATGAGTAGTTGGTTTTTGGCGCTACAGGTATGCCTTCCATTGTCGTCATCATTTGTTGCAATGTCGTTTTTAATCAAATTTAAAATGAAATTCAACGTTCCTCTGTACATCCGAAAATGTTCTCGAAATTCCCCTTCTGAATAATCATCAACTACATCCTGTACAAATGTTGTTATCCTTGGTCTGAGAACTATCAAAAGTAAATATCTCATTCTTAAAAATCTACCTCGATTTTTGACTTACCCAAAGGTCCTCTGATATCCCAATTATAATCTTCATCATCACTACTACTACTGCTACTGAGTAGAAGCTCATTCGCCACAAAATTCCTCATTCTGTTATCCATTGTATTGTATTGTTTTTGTTTCTCAAATCTATTCATGAACAACCATAACATAACCTTGTCATTGCTGTCAGAAATATATGGAACATCCTGTACATTAAAATATTTCATTATCATTCAATACGTGGGTAACCTTTTTACCTTCTACAATTCAGTACGTGAGCGAAGATATTTTATTTTTGAGACACAACTTGTCCTCAACAGAACATAAACAAGAGTTTTCAAAAAGGCCACTGATAGTTCGATCTGGTAGTCGAGTTTAGAGTTCTGCCGTGCCCACAGCTATGGGGGGAGTTTGGAAGATTCGATATTAAATAAATGGAAAATGTTCATAAACTGTTTAAGCCGATATGTATTGTAAGTAAAGATCTTTTTAAAATAATTTATCCAATCAATAACTAGGAGAGATTCTTCAATTCTTTAATTCATTAATTCTTTATTGATTATTTCCTTCATTAATTTCAATCGTCTAAATCGCATATTTGTACATAGTAAAATAAATGTTTTTATATTTTTCTAAAGTGTTTTAAATCTATGAATGATCAGTATCTACCTAGTTAGTCGTGAATCAACCCCAATTCACGACAAGTGGTGGAGGTTGCCGTGCTTTAGTTTTGGATTCATTCTTCATAATGGTCCAATTTATATTTTGTTAGTTATTTGAAAGTATAGTGATAAATTCAACTCAATCGTATTTACGTTGCAGTTCATAAACGTTGAACTTGACCTAGATCCGGTACAACTAGGTAGAAATTGCTGATCCATATGTTTTGTTTCTGAATGAATCTCTCCAAGTATTGTGCAACAATAGCATTTCAGAATAAAAATATTATTTGACGAAAGTGCGCTATTTCGTAAGCAATAAACTCTAGAGAATTTTATGAAGATTAAATATAAATGCTATTGATGTTAAGTTCTAACGATTTATTTTCAGTATAATTATTTGAATTTTGTTGTTTTCCCTATTGATTTTTACAAGAATAATTTGTGTAAAATTGTTATATTTCGAGTTCATGAGAGTAATTACGCGTAGCTACAAATTTATTACTACTTTACTCTGAATCTTCAGCTTCCCCCTAGCCCCTAGCAGATAGCCTCTAGCAAATATAAGTAAGATGGCAGAACCAACAAAGAAAGGTACGGCCGCTGCCTTTCCAGAATTCGTGGCACCATGTGGATTTTTTTGAAGAATCACAAGAGATGAGCTTAAAGAATGCATGGAGATGCATTATTATTTTGGAGTGTACCCAATAGGTGCAGTATACGAGTTGTCAGAATAATGAGAAAGGAATTTGTTGAATCCTTGGTGTATTCTTAATACAGGGTTTTGTCAGAGAATTTGATAATTGAATCGCGATTAGAAGTCGTATCGAGTAAGCTTATGAGAAAGGAATTTGTTGATTCCTTATTGGTGTATGCTAAATACATGATTTTGTCAGAGAGAATTTGACAATGAAATCGCTATTGAAAGTTGTATTGATACTATGATGATTTATTTTATGTTGTAGGAATATCTATGATGAGAGAAGTGTGCACACAATAGTTCTTCAGAGTGATTTGGAACTAGAAGAAAAAGAAGAGTTCGTAGGAAAACGACATGAGGGTGAAGGCAATGGCCGACATGTTAATATGAATTGAAGGGTGAAGTATGAAACTGCCTGATGATAAAATTTTGCACAGTGGTTTAGTGGGTAATGAGTGATGAATGAAGTTGAACAGAATGAAATAGCAATTGTTGATTGTGAAAAGTGAGGGTGAAATTGTTTTGTGATATTCTGTATTCAATCCTAGGCAAAGAATTGCAGGGTATCGCATCACAAAATTAGCCTCGTAATGAGAGAGATGGTGGTATTTTTATTTGTTGTAAAAAAGAATAAGAATAGCAAGGATAAATGCATAATGTGAAAATTGGTATACTTCGAAAATGAAAGTATGAGTATGGTGTAATAATTATATATTGATGTCGAAAAATTTGAAAAAGTATTTTGAAATTGAATTGGTGGCATATACTTATATAATAATGTTTCAATAAGAATGAGGTTGATTGGTTTTTAATATATTTTGGGGCACGGTATTTGTTGTAAAATTAGATGATAGCAGTATGTTTACCTAAACTTTTATTTTTCTATTATAGGAACTGTACCTCCTGTAAGGAACGCGGAAGAGTCTTCAGCCTTGTACCACTCCAAGAGAATCCCCAGGTGAATCGTGATGAAGCCACAGTTTCCACAGCCATGTCGAGTTGAGCCTTCTCACATTCAATGAGATAGAGCAGAGCCAAGTTCTACCATGTCAAGCTCCATGTTGTCTAGTAAAGCTGAGCCAAAATAGGGTATCCAACCAGACCAATGTCCAGTAAAGCCATGCCAAGTCCCGGCAGGCGGATACATGCCAAATACAGGGAAGCAGAGCCAAAATGGAGTCCAACAGGACTAAGCCATGCCAAGTCCCGGCAGGCAAATCCATGTCAAGTCCACTGAAGCCATGTCAAGTCCCGGCAGGCAGATTGATGTCAAATACAGTTTGTCCAGTATGTTTGGGTCATGCCATACCTGGTCCAGCCAAGCCAACCCAAGCCTGACTGAATTGATGAGCCAATTATTGTACCCAGGCAACGATGAACCATGGTATAATGGAATGGAACCGAAATGAACCAGTCAAAGATGGAAAAGGCAGCAAGGAGGAGAAGAATTCAAATGGAGATGGTGCAAGCAGACTTCTTCTGCGCATATTTATTTGTATATTTATATTTACATGGTATTAATTTCATAGTTTTTGTAAACCTGTATCGAATTGTCAGTTGGTTTTAATATAATCGCTCGAGGCGCGCGATTTTGAACGGGGGGGGGTATTGTCAAAAATATATGGAACATCCTGTACATTAAAATATTTCATTATCATTCAATACGTGGGTAACCTTTTTACCTTCTACAATTCAGTACGTGAGCGAAGATATTTTATTTTTGAGACACAACTTGTCCTCAACAGAACATAAACAAGAGTTTTCAAAAAGGCCACTGATAGTTCGATCTGGTAGTCGAGTTTAGAGTTCTGCCGTGCCCACAGCTATGGGGGGAGTTTGGAAGATTCGATATTAAATAAATGGAAAATGTTCATAAACTGTTTAAGCCGATATGTATTGTAAGTAAAGATCTTTTTAAAATAATTTATCCAATCAATAACTAGGAGAGATTCTTCAATTCTTTATTGAGTATTTCCTTCATTAATTTCAATCGTCTAAATCGCATATTTGTACATAGTAAAATAAATGTTTTTATATTTTTCTAAAGTGTTTTAAATCTATGAATGATCAGTATCTACCTAGTTAGTCGTGAATCAACCCCAATTCACGACATGTATTCTGGTCCGTAAATTAACCGATTTTCAAGAAACCGATGTCACATCGGAGTGGTGAAGTGATGGTTAACCTGGTTGACTTACGGACCATACCCTTATATGCATTCTGTTTTGTTGTTCAGTTCGAATTTAGTGATATTTTGGCGACGAACTGAGTTCCTGGCGTATTGAACCCAGGTTACTGGTTTGACGTCATTCTTTCTATGGAAGTAAATTTCTCGCTAAAATGAAGTTTTCCATGCTTACTAACGACTTGAGGAATTCGAAACATAATTCATAACATAACCTCAATGTCCTCAATATCTTAAAGCATGGAGGGGACTGACACCATAATTTTTTTAATTAGTGAAATAATGTTCAAGATAGTATTGTACTTGATGTACTTCTACATACAGGGCAAGCTATAATTACATGGCAGAATAACTTCAAGAAATTGAACCATGTAGTTTTGGGAAGTTTACTTCGAGATAGCCATATTAGGCCAGACTTGTATTTTGAGGATTGGCTACCAAATTATTTGGATACAGATTTCTTCAGAATGTTTAAAATAACCAAAAGAACATTTTTCCATTTGCTAAGAATAGTATCCAAGAAAGATGAAAGAGCCAATAATCATCAAGGTGGATTTATGCCCATATCTGCTGAGAAATCTTAACTGGTAACATTGTGGTTCATCGCCAAAGGAGAAACTTTGAGGTCGATTGGTGATAGATTCAACTTGAGTGATTCAACTGTATTAATAACAACTGAATGTTAAATACAGCTTATAGCTGATTTATCTTCAACTTACATAATTTGGCCAAAAGAGGAAGAATGTCAACAAATTGAAGGGGAGTTTTGTGCCAAGAGAAATTTTCCTGGTGGGTAAATAGAGTTCTGCTGAAACAAAACTCTCAATTTGTTGGATGTGAATGCTTTCAGTAGCTGTTGTTGCAACCATCATCAGGCTCGAAGTGATTGCTTCCATCAACTGCTTGTCATTTTATTCAGACTGAATTTAATGACTTCGTTCTGGTACCTGATGTTCGGTATTTCAGTAAGTTAAATTGCCTTGTGGGGCGGATATCATTTTCAGATTGGTACAACTGGCCTTCCTTTGGTTTATTGGCAATTCAACTTAGTGAAATACCGAACACCAGGTACTAGAGACGAATTCATTAAATCCAGTCCGAATAAAATGTCAAGCAGTTGATGGAAGCAATCACTTTTAGTTTCTTCACATGTTTTTTGGGACGTTTAACGATTTGTATGAATTATTTTTGTAGGTGTCATAGGAACTATTGATGGATGCCATATTTGCTGTAAAGTTCCAGCTGAGCAACATTTGAGTTATACGAACAGAAAACAAAGCCATTCCATTGTATTGCAGGGTGTTTCTACATCAAGATGTATTTTAACCAATGTTTTTATCGGATTCCCTGCATCTGTTCATGATTCAAGGGTGATTATTAAACTTGGGCAATATGATTGGGTTGTTTGTATAGAATATGTTTTACAGGTTCTACAGAATTCAGCATTATTTAAGAATATTGAGAAATATGGAGCAAATATATATTTCTATGGCAAATACCACTTGTTAGGTGATTCAACATATTCTTTACGAGAATGGCTGATTGTTCGTTATATGTAAGTATTAATTTCACTAATGATAACATAACTGTTGATTAATTTAACTTAAAAAAAATGTGTATAGGCAATGTCAGAATAGTTACCTATCTCTCAGAAGTTGAGGTAATATTTTTCAGTTAGGATGTTTGTAAATAATAGCAAAAAATCAAGTCTCTAAACCAAAAAGTGTATTTCATTACTACTAATATAGTTCACTTCTAAGAGTTGCTCATAAAGCCGCAGCCAGGTGATGATAAGAACACATTTTCAATAAAGTGGAATGAAAATTTTGAAATATTATGTATCATCAGAAATATGTAGGAATTGGGCCTATTTGACCTCATTTTTCAGCTTACCATTGATTTTATTGTATTTAATAATGAATATTTTTTTTGGTGATTACGGCCACTTGAGTCAAGCAGAAAGAAATTTCAACTACATACATAGTGCTACCCGAGTCATTATTGAAAATGCATTTGGTAGATTGAAAGGGAGGTGACGAATCTTACAATTTGTTAATGTCTATAGCATTAAAAAAGTGGTTTTAATCACAACCGCTTGCTGCGTCCTACACAATATAACTTACATGACAAATGATCCTTGGCCGGAAACAAATGAAGATGATCAAGATAATGACACTATAGAAGAAAACTGTCATCAACCGAAAAATAGGGAATATCAAAAAGGCGTTGCTAAACGCAATGAATTGAAGAATCTATTATGGAATCTGCAACAGCAATCACGATAATATACTTATTACCCAATATTTTGTATTAATAAAAATAAAGACTTAAAAATAAGTAGATATAGAAACGTTTCATCTTCCTCCAGAAAATGGTCATTTGGTGACTGAAACAATGGTGGTTTGGTGTTGGGATGAAAGTCTAGTGTAGTCATTACTATTGAATGATAGCGCCTAATAGCTGAAATAAATTTACTACACGAAATACAACTCTTTCATTCGAATGAACAGTTACAAGTATAAAGCTCTAACACTTAGAAACGTTAGAGTGGAAAAATACACATTTCAGATTATATAATAATGGTCTACACAATCATATACGATTCTTTATTAGAAATATCAACAATACATAATAAAACAAATCCTCTATTGAAATAACATTAAATTAACTATCCTTGACTTCTAAAACAACATCTGAACACAAATTTTTCAGTAGATTCGTTAACTTGTCTAGTATAGTATTTACACGGGAAGAGAGTAATTCGATAGAGAAAGGTTTCAATTATAATATTAAAACAAATATTAATATCAATAAATCAGAATATTTAGGAATAGAGACAGAACTTGCTTTAAGAGGGGAAATCAACACTATTGTTAATAAATACATAACAACAGATATTATAAAAACAAGCTTTTTGGAAAGTAGAGGACACTACAACAAAGAATTATCAACAGTAAAATCCAGTAAACAAAAAACAGTTGAAAACAATCTTATATTCACTAGAGCCGATAAAGGAAAATCAGTTATTGCAATTGACCAAACTGAATATTATAACAAAATAGAGATAGTTGGAAAATATTATGGGTCATTGATAGAATTATCACTTTGTATTTGGTACAAATCATTTTTTATCTGGTTATCTGACTACTGTTGCCACGATTGAGCAGTAACTAACAATTTCATGATAATTTTGTTTCAACTACAAAAATATCCTCAAGATAGAAGTATCCAAATAATTTAAAATATTATATTATACTTATCTGGTGTTTTGTAGGTGAATTACCCATATCAAAATCCGAAGGTATCCGATATTAATAGTTGTATATTTTTTAGTTGTTCAAGAATTATCAATTGTGACAGGTTTGTCAAATAAATCTATACTTCCGATTTCGTATCTTTCGAACAAAACACGACCGTGAAAAAGAACCCGTATATCGGTTCTGCTACAACTTGGCGCCCCTCCGAGATCAGAAAATACATCAACGAAATGGAGAATGATAGCACTAACATTCCAAATATTTCGAAGAGTCTGCCACTGGAAAAACTCGTAGTCTTACTGAGAAGCAGGCATCACTTGAAGAGATCCAGAATCCATCAGATAATCATTGCTTAGAGAGGATACAGCATCAGGAACCTTTTGGAAACACATCAACCTTGCAGCAATATAGAACAATAGATCGTGGCGAAGAGATTAGTTCAGTAGAGCTTTTGGAAGAAGTCACTGGAGCACAAGAGGCAGTGGATCATAATCCAGGTTTGGTTACCGATGTTTCATCAACTATTAGATCTGTTCAACATCAAAATTCAAATGTTAATCACGTGAATTCAGATTTTGGGGGAATTCATCTACCTTACACCAATTCTATCAATCATAATCAAACATATCATCAAAATATATCATATTTGAATATACAAGCAGATAAGATTATGCCCGTTTTCGAAGACAATGGGACCATTCATCCTGTTGATTTTATAAATAGATTCTTGGAAGAGCTAAATCATGGGCCGATGGATTGATATATTCATTCAGAAATTTTCAATCGATGAAATCATCTTTTCTAGATAATTTTTGGAATTTCAGTATACAACAAAAAATTAAAAGAAAGTTGGAAGATAAGGGTAGATTTATCTATAGAAGTGATAAAAGTATGGGGTATGTCGACTATTTTTTCCAACAAATTGCATTAGCACGACATTTGCAGCCTGGTTATATTGAACCGGAACTGGTTAGTATTATTTTGAGGCATTATCCGTTTCCGATTGCGTCAGCGTTGACAGGTACCGTTACTATAGATGATGCTCTCAACAAATTGAGACTGGTAGAATACAGTTTACCCAACGAAAATCTCTCTAGTTTTCCTAAGGGTGATAGTAACCCTATACAAGGTGCTCGGTCACAAGGGGAACGTATACAGGGATATAGACAGAGAAATCGTATAATTGGTAATCGCATACAAAATGAAGGTATACAGGGTGATAGTCAAAGAAAAAACAATTTTAACAATTACAATCATATTAATCATTTGGAATTAGAGGAAGTAGAGGAGGTTTCATCCCAGAAAAACTAATTCGTTCTCAAAAAAAGGGGTTCGGTTTTGGGAAAGCCTGATGAATGAACTCAGTTTAGGTTATATAATATTTTAAACAATCCAAGGGAGGATTTATTAGAGGAATGTAATTTTAGTCATAAATTATTGGATACGCGTAGGCCTGTAATTGTCATAACTATAAATAATTTTCAGTTTCCTGGCCTTATTGACTCTGGTAGTGAAGTTTTTGCTTTTTCAGAGAGAGTATAGATGTCTTTTGTAGATAATACAGATAAACCATTTTTTCCAATAAGCGGAGTGACGGTTGCAGGGGCATTCAAAAATAAATTTTGTAAAGTAACGCATCAAGCATTATTGGATTGTCATATAGGACAAATTTCATTCAAGTTTGAGTTGCTATACATTCCAGATCTTTTATTTCCTGTTATTCTAGGGTGTGACTGGTTGAGATCAGTTCAAGCTGTGATCGATTTGTCGAAAAATATCATTTGCATAAAAAATGGAGAAAAAGAATTAGTTATACCCGAATCCACTATTCAACATGGAATAGACACTTTGGAACCTCAATTTATCAGAGTTATATCCAACAACAGATCTTCGGTTATTTTGAATATAAATAAAGAAATTGAGAATAATGAAGTAGAACATATTATTCAACCGACTTTTTTATCTGATTCGAAAAAGCAACAATTTGAAATACTATTATCAAGACATAAATCTGTTTTCTCTAATAAACCGGGTCTGATATCATGTTATTCGCATGAAATACATTTACAAACAGACATCCTATTTTTTCAAAAATCTTATTCAATTCCTATTGCTCATAGACCAGCAGTTGATGCTGAAATTAGACGTATATTGGAATGGGGAGTCATTGAACGAACCAATTCTTTCTCGTATTGTAGTCCATTAGTAACAGCAGTCAAGAAAGATGGTAATGTTCGGGTATGCCCTGATGCCAGGAAGCTCAATAAGTTGATGTTACCGGATAATAAATCACCTAGACCTATAGAGGATATTATGAAGACTTTGCCTACTATAAAGTAAATGTCAACTTGTGATATAACGTGTGGGTATTTGGAAGGAACATGATAGGAAATATACCGGTTTTCTTTATGGAACTAAGGCCTATAGATTCAAAGTGCTTCCGTTCGGATTAAAGACAGCCATGGTATCTTTCAGCAGAGCAATGGATATAATTTCAATTTCAAAAAAACGAATGTTATATCTTTCAGATGTACCATAGGAAACATATCAATGAATAACTATGTGGTTGAAAATAAAGATTGTACAAAATTTTTAGGACTCCTCCTTGACAGCAAATTAAAATTTGAAGATCACAGTCATCGAAGTATCGGCAATCTGAAACAAACGATTTTACTAATATACCAACCTTATCTGTACCCAAAATCACTGAAAATGACGTACTGAAGTCGCTGAAGAAATGCAAACCAAAAATGACAACAGGTCCCGATGGCATTCCATCGTTTCTTTTGAAAGACTGTGCTTTAATATTCGCTAAACCACTATCTACTATTTTCAACTTGGCTCTGGCATCACTTCGTTTTCCCAATACATGGAAAGATGGTAAAATTTGCCCTGTCTTCAAGAAAGGTGACAAAAATATGGTTGAGAATTACAGACCGATTGTAATACTATGCAACTTCAGTAAATTGTTTGAAATGGTCTTATATGATGCTTTATTTGCGCATGTCAGATGTCAGATTGTAGAAAATCAGCATGGTTTCATTAAGGGTCGATCAACTACAAGTAATTCAACATGCGTCACTCAATTCATTGCAGATGCCTTGGACAAGTCCTCTCAAGTCGATGTCATTTACACAGATTTTTCCAAGGCCTTTGATAGGCTTGATCACGGTATACTTCTTAGAAAACTCTCATCATTTGGCTTGACCAACAACTTCATTCTTTTTCTGGAATCTTATCTGAGCGGAAGGCGTTTGAGGGTTCAGTACCATGGCTTCAGCTCTGTAGAAATGAAGTCATCTTCTGGTGTCCCTCAAGGATCTGTACTTGGTCCATTATTATTCATAATTTTTATAAATGATATTTGTATGGGCATTGACTCGGAAATCCTCCTATATGCAGATGACTGTAAACTGTTTCGTCAAATCACCTCTCTGGGTGATAGTTGGTGTCTTCAGAACGATATAAATATATTGAATGAATGGTGCGAAGTCAATTCATTACCTCTGAATATAACAAAGTGTAATGTCGTCACGTATACTCGTAAAAAAACACCAATTGATTCCACCTACACCGTAAATGGCCATCAGCTGCAGAAAGTGGCAGAGTTCAAAGATCTAGGAATAGTCTTCGTTGCAAAGTTAACATTTTCACATCACGTAAGTACCATTGCTAAAAACGGTTTAAAAATACTTGGTTTCATTATTAGAAATTCCAAATGGTTTATTGAAACTGAAACTCACTTACTCCTCTTCGATGCACTTGTGAGATCGAAACTTGAATATGGCAGCGTTGTATGGAATCCTGGATACAGCACTTATATAAATAACATAGAAAATATTCAGAGGCGATTTTTGAAGTACATGAGTTTCAGATGTGATGGAGTTTATCCAAATCGTGGCGTTCCACACGATCAACTGCTCTCTAGATATCAAGTCAACTCTCTATATAAACGTCGTGAATATTTGGGAATAATATTTTTGCATAAAATCCTTGTATCACGAATTGACTGTCCATTTTTGCTATCAAAAATAAATTTACATGTGCCTCGGCTACCTATACGTAATATTTCTACATTTTACTTTCCCGCTCCACTAACGAATGTACTTCATTTCTCGCCTCTGTATACTATATGTCGAGACCACTTGTCAATTCAGAGTAATGTGGACATTTTTCATTGTAAGCCAATCGACATTAAGCGGGCTATTCTGACATGATTTTTCTTTTTATATATATATATATATATATATATATCAAGTTCTTTCAATCACTGCTGTAGTGCCGTGTGTGAACTTTTTTCTCACTGAGTTTTTTTCAGTTCACACACGGAATTTCTGCATATGTTATATTTTTTACTATATGATTTTCTACTTTTCTTTTATTGTTTAATATGGCAAAATGCCCTCAACATTTTTTTGCCTCATTCTGTAAAAGGCCCTGGCTGTAGAATGATGTACTCAATAAATAAAATAAATAAATAAATAATTTAAATAATAAATTATCATCTGGATGTTATGCAGTGAGAGTGATTGCAAGAGAACTCGGATTTCAGCCCTCAAAAATGGCTTACTATGCCTTAGTGGATTCCCACCTTAGGTATGGTATACCATTTTGGGGAGCATGTAATGCAAAGTTCTCCCTAGAGATTCTTGTAGAGAGATTTTTAGAACACACAAAATACTCACATTTGTTTCAATTTTTATAATGGAAACTGTGTCTCTCATACACAAACATAAGAGTAAGGTCCCTAGTAATCCGATTCATCATGTTACACGTCAAACCAGTAATAACCAACTAAATCTTCCAATTCCAAAATCGAATCTGTTAAAAGATTCAATATTCTATAATGGACTTAAAATGTTCAATCATTTACCAAAACATATAAGGGAGATTATTCTATATGATCACTTCAGACTTGCCCTGAAAGAATTGTTCTCCTCCAGACCATACTACAGAAAAAGGAGTTTTTTTAGGAAGAATTCTAATATTCTTCTTCAATAATTATTTCTTTATATATATACATATACACAGATTCCAAGCTTTCGATAATATTTATCATCATCATCAGGGATGCTACAATATGAGAAAGACACGTAAAATACCAATGAAGAAACAGTCAGGTCGTAACTTACAGTGTAGTGAGGTTATGCGGCGTTAATGTTAAAATTATACATGAAAAATGGACGAGACTGGAGATAAAAATTCATTACTAAAATTTGTGTTGTGTACTACAAACACCTATAAACATTACTATAATAAAAATTAATTGATGCACATTTCACGATTTTAACGTGTTCTTCCTTGAAGAGGAAGTACGTCGATCATGCAGAAGCAACAGGTTCACGCGCATGACACGACAACTGACATGGACCATGACAGACACGGAATCACGCCATGTTGTCCTGTGAGCCCGCGTACCTCTTGGCTTTTAAGTAAACTGCAATATTAGATATATATGAAGTAAATTTTTTTGCAAAAAATTATCTTCATATAAATCTGTTTCTCCAAAATTTTATGCATTGCCAAAAATACACAAACCGACTTTGTCTGGTCGACCAATAGTTGCTTCAATAGGAGCACCCACAGAATCCATAGCATCCTTTCTTACTGACATTTTAACAAAAGCATATGATTTTGACAACGAATATTACATTGAAGATTCTTTTCAAGGTAATAATATTTTCAAAAAATTTAAACTTTCAAATAATTTTGTTCTAGCTAGTCTAGATGTTGTTTCTCTTTTCAGCAACGTGTACTTGCAGGCTTGCTTAAGAGTAATAGACAATAAATGGAACGTCATTAGTGGTTTTTGCAGCTTAACTAAAGATACTTTTTTTAAATTTAATAACTTTCCTGTTTAATAACACATATTTCACGTTCAATAATAAATACTACAAGCAAACTTTTGGCACCCCTATGGGGGCAAAAATAAGCCCCATACTGGCAGCATATGTCATGGATGATTTGTTAGACAAAGTCACATATGTTCTCCCATTTAAACCACCTTTCCTCAAAAAATATGTAGATGACATAATTATTGCAATTCCTGCAGATGCCATTTATGAAACCTTGTTCATATTTAACAGTTACGAACCACATATGCAGTTCACCATCGAGAGAGAAAATGAACACCACAGCGTTCCTTTTCTTGATACTCGATTTATCAGAACACCTGATAACACCGTGCTCGTCGATTGGTATAGGAAACCTATGAGTTCGGGCCGTTAAATAAATTATTGGTCGTACTACAAACAAAGTATGAAAGCCAATCTGGTCCAACAGATGAAAACAAGAGTCATCAAGGTATCTGATAGTTCCTTTCACAACAAAAACCTTAATATTCTGTATAACCTCTTTCTTCAAAATGCATATCCGGCCTCATTTCTCAAAAAAATTTTGTACAATAATTCATCCATTGAAAACATAATAAATCCTCATCAAAATAATTCTTTGTTAATAACTCCAATTAATATTCAGGCTGCAGAGGTCACCCTTTCACGTACCATCTATGCCTCTTTACCATTTATTAAAGATATCACTCCTGGATTATCCAGAATTTTCAAATCTTTTTCAGACAATATTAAAATGGCTAATAAAAATGTTTTACCTCTCATGAGAATTTTTTCCAAATTAAAGGACAGGACTCCTTGCAGCAGCTGCTCGGACGTGGTTTACTGTAAACCGTGTCATAACTGTGACAAACAATATATTGGACAAACTTCAAGAATGTTGAAAGATCGCATTTCTGCACACAAAAGTGACAGTAGAATGCACCCGGAGAGATGTGCATTGAATGAGCATGTCTATAAGGAGGGACACTGTATGGATTTTAACTCAGTAAAAATTTTATCCACAGAAAAAAACACTGCCAAGAGGCTTTTTCTAGAAATGGTTCACATAGCACAATCAGAAAATCCTCTAAATAAAAGAACAGATGTGAATCACCTAAGTGAAATTTAGTCTTATTTAATTTTTGTTGACAAGCCAAGTGTCAGAGATAATCAACAGATTATCTCCGCTGATACTCTCTTCACAGATTGAATCATTCATTTCGCATCTTCATCCTCATAATTATTATTCTCCATTCATTCTAGCGTTAGTTATGCAATTGCACATAAATGTAACCATTTCATTAATTTTAACACTATTGCAGTTTACTTAAAAGCCAAGAGGTACGCGGTCTCACAGGACAACATGGCGTGATTCCGTGTCTGTCATGGTCCATGTCAGTTGTCGTGTCATGCGCGTGAACCTGTTGCTTCTGCATGATCGACGTACTTCCTCTTCAAGGAAGAATACGTGAAAATCGTGAAATGTGCATCAATTAATTTTTATTATAGTAATGTTTATAGGTGTTTGTAGTACACAACACAAATTTTAGTAATGAATTTTTATCTCCAGTCTCGTCCATTTTTCATGTATAATTTTAACATTAACGCCGCATAACCTCACTACACTGTAAGTTACAACCTGACTGTTTCTTCATTGGTATTTTACGTGTCTTTCTCATATTGTAGCATCCCTGATGATGATGATAAAGATTATCGAAAGCTTGGAATCTGTGTAATAAAGTACTCTTATTGGCCTGCTGCATATCCCAAATATTTAGCAAACTCATTTCCTAACTAGTCAGCAAACAAGACTACCTTTTAATATATATATATTTATATATATATATATATATATATATATATATATATATATATACCGGGTGTCCCAGAGCTTTTAGGCCAGCAGATATCTCAGTTACCTGCGGAAAAAAAATTGAAAAAAATATGTGTCATAGGAGACCATAAGCACTTTCATGCAGCATAGCAAAATCCACCCCCTGGCGATCAACCCCTGACTTTTGTTTTTCAAATGGCACCACCATGTTTGTTTGGCTTCAACTTACAGTTTTTTTTAATTCGCAATCAATGATATATCATAATATGTAGTTGTGAAGATAGTCACTCGATAAAATTGAATTCGTTAGTGGGTACTATTAATTGGACTGATCGAATTAGTCCACATTGTAGAGACTAGAAAAAGTGGATGTTGAAAAAAAAGAGTCAATAAAATGTTAGAACTTTTTGTGTTTGTTTTATTCCTACGGTATCTGGATGACAAAGTGGTATCAGTCGTGATATTGTTGTTGTATATCAAAATGCCTTTTACCTTCACTCCCAACGAATACGTTGATATGCTTTTAATTTTTGGTGTATGCCGAAAGAATAAACGTGCTGCGGAGAGGCTGTATGAGCAGCGCTTTCCTGATCGTCGACAACCAGGTCGCAATACGTTTTCGTATGTAGAAAATACCATGCGAACAGGATCATTTCCCGGAAAAACAGATCAAGCACATCCTACTCCTGTGCGAACTGAGGAAAATTGCATAAATGTGTTGGCCTACGCCGAAGCACATCCTCATATTTCGGTTCGTGCATTGGCGGTGGAGGTTGGGATCAGTAAGTCGTCTGTGCAACGAATTTTCAAACAGTACAAATATCATCCCTTTAAAATACATTAACACCAAGGACTCAGACCTACAGATTTCGAAAGACGACTGGCATTTATTGCTCACATGCAAGTTTTCATCCACGACAATCCCAACTTCCTCAATCAAATCTTGTGGAGTGACGAATCCCGCTTCTATAATAATGGTACTGTTAACCGACTATTGGTCACAGGACAACCCTCACTGGATTAGAGAAACCAATTTCCAAACAATGTGGGGTGTGAACGTGTGGTGTGGTTTACATAATGGACGACTCATCGGCCCTCATTTTTTCCAAGACACTTTGACGGGCCACCGATATCTACATTTCTTGGAAAATTGTATTCCTGCACTACTAGAAAATATTCCAATTGAAGAACGACAACAAATGTGGTGGCAACAAGATGGTGCTCCTGCACATAACCATAACATAGTTACGACATTCCTCCATAATACTTTTCAAGACCGTTGGATTGGAAATAGTGGACCTGTTCGATGGCCTGCACGTTCTCCCGATCTCACGCCACTGGACTTTTTCCTATGGGGAAATTTGAAACGATTTGTCTTCGAAACTCAACCAACAAATATTGAAAATTTAACCCAGAAAATTTCAGAGACTTGTAATACCATTACTCCGGAAATGATTCGAGCTTCCTGTACTCGCGCGCTGATTCGGAGACTTGAAGCATGTGTGGCAAGTGCTGGCCAACATTTTGAACATTTTCTTCAGTATAATGTTGCAGTAATAATACAGCTGAGCGTATAAATTCATATTTCATTTGTATTTTTATTTTCCATAATTCTGCATGCCATTCTAGCTACCATGATACATCATTGAATGAGAAATGAAAAAGACTGTAAGTTGAAGCAAAACAAACATGGGAGTGCCATTTGAAAAACAAAAGTTAGGGGTGGTTTCTCGGGGGTTGTTTGTCAGGGGGTGGATTTTGCTATGCTGCATGAAAGAGCGTATGGTCTCCTACGACAAGTATTTTTTTTAATTTTTTTTTTTCCGCAGGTAACTGAGATATCTGCTGGCCTAAAAGCTCTGGGACACCCGGTATATAGAATTGAAAAAAAGGATAGTCGCTGACTAGTTAAGAGTAAAACTATTTGTAGGGCCTGCAGCGATGTAAAAGGAAACTCTTTTAAGTTTTTTCAAGCTTTCGGAATCTTTTATTCCATCATCAGGGAAACTACAATTGGAAATGTCATATAAGATTGTAAATTCAAAATTATAAGTACTCACATCTTATTTGAGGATGCTTACATATATGTTCATAAAAGTTATTTATAAGAACCATTTATGTTTAAAAGATTAAGTTTCTGCTAAATAAACATATCAGAAATGCAGTATTTTCAGTTCTTTTTTTTTAAATACAAAACTGATAAACTGGACGAAATGACAAATTAGTTGTACATAGAGACATACTTCATTTGTTTATTTTCAAATGTGACAATTATTAATTTGACAAGTGATATTATTTTGTTCCGACAAATAAACTTCAGTGTAGGTTAGAATTTCTGCGATCGGATACTCTGATTTCATGGTGTTTTATGTCAAGAGAAAGTAAAAAAGAATAAATTTCACTCAAATGGCTTATATCTGTTCGTTTATTGATGGAGTTATTCTCTTGAGAGATAAAGGCCATTTCTAAGAAAGATCTTTTTGAAAGATGTGATTCTCTTGCAAGAACTTTTTTTGAAGAGTAGTTCATTTGGTGGTCAAGGTCATTGACATGTTTTGCTAAAGCACATCTTTCAGGATGTAGTCTACTATCACTTTTATGAACATGAACATTATCCAATTCAGGAACAATTATTTTCTGAGTACCAACATAGATAGATATATTTCATTCGGACAAACTAATATTTCCACGAAACAAACGAAAAAAATCACATCCTAACAGGACAGGATAAGACAATTATGGTATTACCAAAAATTCATGCGATACATTTATATGCTCCTTTGAAAGTAAGTAGGGCTTGCAGTGATACTTTCTTGTATTTAGAGTTGAATGCCCCATTACCCGATCTCCTGTGGTGTTGAAATGAGGGATTATGTGATGAAAATCTTCCAACTGTGCCCAGACATTATCTGAAATGGCAGAGACCGTACTCCCGCTATCTACTAATGTTGGGAGTTTAATACCCATAACAGTTGAGGAGAATAATCGGTGATCTACCATCAGATAATGTATGGTCGAAATCACATTCCTCCAACATATCTTCCACAGGATAGTTTGGAGCGGTAACATTTTTAGCTCGCTGCAGAATAGCCCTCACATTCGAGCCTCCATGTGAGGGTCTTCCTCGTTTCCCGTAATTTCAATATCTTCAAACTCCAAATTAGAAATATTAGGTTCTTTTTTATTTTCCCACACCCTATTTTTATTTTCAAAAGCTCTATTTCTATTATCAGACCATTTTGCCTGCATAGATTGTTTATTTAAACCCCCTTGTCTGGTAAGATATGTATCTTTTGGGAAGGAAAATATTTTTATTTTTCTTGGTGTGTTTTTGAAGTATTCGTCTGCATGTCGTAATCTAACCATAGCCTGTGATAATGTACTTGCGCCCAGTAGTGAACCTGCAACGTTAGGGGGAAAATGTGAGGCTATGATAGTAATAAGGTCAGTTGGGCTATACTGAGGTTGGAGATGCTTTGCCTTTGAAACCCAGTAATTGAAGTGGTCCACAAAAAGACCCTCTGTATACCTGGCACTTTCTAATTGCAATTTTATTTTATTTTGTATTCTTGGATGCCAAAAGTTTTCGACAAAAGCAATTTTGAAAGTTTCATAGCTCTCACATAAATCGGAAAAAGCATTCCACCATAATTTGGCCGAATTTTTAAAACAGCCATTGAGCAAAATTTTTACTTTACCAAATGAAGCTCTACTTATATCCATACTTCATTCCAAATATTGGAGAAAATCAAACGGTTGTAAATCATTTTCATCTCCAAAAGAGGGAAGAAGGTTTCTTTCTTAACTCACTGAGAGAAAAAATATCTGTTCTTTGAGATTGAACTTCGCCTAAATTTTGAGAAGTAGGTGCATCATTGGGGCCTGATCTTACAGAGTTATTTTGATACCTATAATTAAAATTATTATCCCTATGTGTACTGAAATTATTTGAATTATTTCTAGTTTGCTGCTGTAATATTGAAGAAACAACTTGAGTAATAAGGGGAGTCAGATCTTGTGTCGATTTAAACAGCTGGGGGTTGTTGCTATATGTATTTTCTCTTGGCTGCACATTTGGTGGAGCTAAGTTGGAGATTGAGCCAAAATAACCATATGAGAATTTTGCCCTGCATCGAAAGTTCGACCCCTAGGACCATTTCCTCCCTGAGTTGATATGGGTGGTGGAGAAAAACTGGGTCGTTCTTGATCTGGTTCCATGTTTTTTAACACCTTGGTAATGGGGGTGCGATTTCTCGAAGGAGTGTGTCGTAAAGGTGGACATTTATACTTGGAGTTTTCGAACCGACTAGCTCTAGGTTCAGGTTGTCCGCCGAAACGCGTATGAAGTGGATCAATTTTTGTCGCTCAAAAATGATCGGAATTTAGAAGTCGAGCCCTCAAGAGGGTTGGCTATTGGTCTAGGAGAAATTGTATACATAATTCCTCCAGAGAACGCTAAGTGACAGTTAGTTACTTATGCACGAAAATATTCAATAATATACAGTGTGGTTAAGATATGTGGTAACGTTCAACGTCTACTAGGGTGTCACTGGAAACGAATTCTTTTTAACAGTGTCCTTAATAGGACACCGGTTCCTGAGAACCTGATGGCTGCTACTGTGACACCCACCTAGTCGACGCCTGAAAAAAAGGTATATTGAGACGTTAGCTCACGACAGAATAGCACAAAAAAATATAGCACAAATGAAAATGTTTGTTGTAATGCCCTCGAGACGTAAGCCTTCGGGTTTTAATAATCGTCTATATCACTTCCACGAGGTTTGAAATTAGGATTTGCAAATAAGTCTAAAAATTCGACTAGCCGTCAGAATCTGCGTAAATTGAATGGAATATCTGACTAGGCACTAGCCGTGCAAAGTCCCAAATTTAATACTGTTCAAGATAACGATTCAAATAAGACTTGATATAAGCGGGATTATATCACTGGTAAGTTAATATTGAGCACTAGAAATGTCAAGGGCCTTTTGGCCAGAAAATAATCACTTGGTTTCCTACTCTAGCGTCTTCTTCTCCATTCCTTTGGTGAATTTTGGAAGATTCTTTCCCAGCTTACGGCTGGACTCCGGGTACGGGAACAGGAAACGGGTCCAGAAATAACAAAACCAAAACTCCTTGCTAATACTACGCAGTTCCAATCAAACACCATTCGGATTTCAAAGCTGACTGTAGATTTCTGGTACACAAGAAAATAACACAGGAAAAACCAATACTTGTTTGGAAGTCAGGATAGACTTCTAAAGCAATAATCACCAATGCTTGGAGTGACACTCGCAGAGAGATAGTTTCCAACTATCTAACAGTGAATATTTCTTCACTAGATTACATTCGTGGCTTTTGTTGCCAAATAACATTCGTAAATCCTATTCGCATGTCCCAATCACGACCTACACCGGCCTGAATGTTTTCAAAGTCTAATTTCCACTAAAACTTCCCTTCCCACCAATACAACTGTCTTGTTAGCTACTCTCAACGAAGAGATTTATAATATAGTTCTGAAATTTATAATGAAATCTAAAATATCAATATAGTATTATAACCGGACAATACAAAATTTCTAAAATTTTCTGTGGCAAAATAAACTCCGGTTTGATGCCAAGGGGGGTGGGTATAAAAAAAAAAAAAAAAAAAAAACATTCGTAAACTGGATTTCAATAATTCGTTCAACAATAAGTTGATACTGACTCATCGACAGCTCGAAGACAACTGAGTTTAGTCCGCCGCCATGCACCCCCTAAGGTTGAGGCCCGGAAGGATGAACGCCCCAGCACTCGTAGGTACTCGAAAGCTCACCCCCCTATCCACTACCCCCGCTCGTTGAAGCGGTTCCTCATCCTGATGACTGGCGATCAGCAGAATAAAATCTGACCGTTTGATATGGAGTGCACAGCCAATTCTCGACTTGAAGCTCCCTTATATCTGACATGAGTTGACTTTTAAAACAATGACTTTACTTTACTGTGCATGGTGCCCCCCTGAAACTGGCTGAAGGCCTGAAAAAAACTCTCGGCTGAGGGCCGAGTGCTGCGTATTGGTTAATGAAATTGAAAATTAAAATTTGAAATTAAAATTTACTATTGGTCGGTTCTTCTTAGTATCTGAAACAGAAAAGCATGATTAATCGAAAATTGGTGCCTGTTGAAGTAGACGTTGGCGTCGCCGAAGGTCTCGCTTCCGCCGTACTTCTTCAGGGGTGTCGTTGTCTCCTTGGTTTACTGGACGTCTGTATTTGTCTCTGACTCTGTCGTCTTGCTCACGTCTGTTCTCGTGGAGCTCCGTGAGCAGCGGGTTCGTGTGGGTCTCTACTCTGTCTAGAGTAGTCCCCACATGTTGTCTGATCAGTCTGTCGATATAGTCCGGGTGGATGTCTAAGTCTCGATATATGAACCTGTTGGGCATATATCGTGGTGCGTCTGCGTACAATATGATAGGCAGAAGAATTGTCCTGATGAGGCGTAGTTTCAACTCGAGTGCCATGTTGCTCCTACGTCCGATGAGTGGATATAGCTTATTCCTTGCGGCTTTCGCTATAGCTAATATGTGGGAGACGTGCCTCTGAAACGTGAGTTTTTTGTCCAAGTTTACTCTTAGGTATACGGCCTCGTCTACCCATGGAATTCTCTCGTTGTTCATAGTAACATGGCCCTCGGGTGTCCTACGTCGCCTCGTGAACAGTATGGCCTTGCTTTTGTCTCAAGTCGAGTCCTGATCACCCTTTCTGCAACCTTACTCATGGCAGGTGCTGATGGGGCGGTGGTTTTGCGGGAACGTGTGGTTCTTGTTGGGCTTCGAAATCATGATGACCGTTGCTTCTTTCCAGCTGGATGGAAAGTATCTAAGTCTGAGTACAGCGTTTATGATGTTTGTCAGGGCTGCTAGTCCTTTCCTAGGTAAGGCTTTTTGTGCCCTGACTGAGATGTCGTCTGGGCCCGGTGCTTTCCTGGTCTTGGCGTGTCTAAGTATGGCCTCGAATTCCTCTGGAGATGTCGGCTCTAGAAGAATGACTGAGTTGTCAGTGGCTTTAGTGCAAGTGTGCGTGGCGTGGTCGCCTCCGCACTTTACACAACGAGCTTTTGAGTGGCAGCACTTTTGTGCATGCCCGAACCATTGGCAATTATTGTGGCATTGCGAGATCCTTCCTTTTTGAGGGCGCTGGGCTTCTACTTTGACCTTGAAGTCAAGTACGTCTTTCAAATCGAAAATTTCTCGATTTGCCCTGGGAACTTCAAATAGGAACAGTGGGAGCACTGCTCTAGTTCTCCTTGAGGTCATTCTGTGGCATTCAATGACCTCATAGTTCCTTGCCTCTAGATCTTCCTTCACGTTCTCCTTTTTTTTTTTTTTTTTTTTTTGGATTGACGTGGCCTTTACTTGATGGAAATTCATATTCATTCAGATGAAGAATATATTTTATTGTCAAATTGAAAGTAATTTTGTTCAAGACATATCGACAAAAGGTCTAATATCTCTTGTTTAATAACTGGGTTGACATGATTTCTATCTAGTAAACCTTCAACCAAGACTATGGTATCTTGAGGAGGTATACTAGGGAAAAGATTTTGAACGTCAAAAGAAATTAATTTCACCCAAACATTAAATTCACAATAGAAATAGAAGTAGAAAAATCATTAAATTTTTTAGATCTGACAATAGGTAAAACCAACAACAAACACCATTTTTCTATTTTTCATAAACCTTCCCATACTGACATCACCATTCATAATAATTCGATACATCCATATATACATAAAATATCAGCATACCATAGTATGATACATAGATTAGTTAATATTCCTCTTTCTGAAGAAAACTTCTGCAAAGAATTAAATATCATAAAACAGATAGCAGTTAACAATGGATATCAAGTCAAATTAATAGAGAATATTCTTGCTAAAAAATTACATAGAAAGGCTATCCAAGAAGTGTACCCCACTATGAGGAACCTTGACAATAATTACAGAACATTAACTTATTCAGGGCCCGTTTCAGAAAAAATAGCGTCATTTTTGAAAAAACAAAATTTAAGAGTAGCATTCAGAACAGATAACACGTTGGGAAGGTTTATTAAAAATAATAAAGATAAAACACAAAAATCTAAAAAATCAGGAGTTTATAAATTGAATTGTGGTTCTTGTTCCAAAGTATATGTAGGCCAGACTGGTAGACCATTCAAAAGCCGTGTACGTGAGCACCGTATGAATTATGTAAATAATAAAACACATTCAACATATGCCAATCATATTTTGGAAGAAGACCATGACTTCGATGAAAACTTTGAAATCCTTCATGTTGAAAATAAAGGTATTAGACTTAATTATTTAGAATTCTTGGAAATTAATAAATTGAAAAATTCGAATTGTTTACTAAATGATCAATTGGACCTTAATAGTTCCCCTTTGTTGAACCTTTTCAACTAATTAAGTAGTAGATATGTTTTGAGATTTCCAGGTATCTATCTACATTGTATTGTCAATTTTATTTTTATCATAGGTAGCTCCTAATTACCTCAATTGTTAAGAAGGGTATTTAAGTAATGTACAAGGTAGAATAATTTAATGTATTACATTCGCTTGAAAAAGATACAGTGTATCGAAACATGTCGCGAAGACAATAAATTTGTGGAAATTTAATCGTGTTTACCTTAGTGTCATATACTATGAATTTCCATCAAGTAAAGGCCACGTCAATCCAAAAAAAAAAAAAAAAAGGAGAACGTGAAGGAAGATCTAGAGGCAAGGAACTATGAGGTCATTGAATGCCACAGAATGACCTCAAGGAGAACTAGAGCAGTGCTCCCACTGTTCCTAGTTGAAGTTCCCAGGGCAAATCGAGAAATTTTCGATTTGAAAGACGTACTTGACTTCAAGGTCAAAGTAGAAGCCCAGCGCCCTCAAAAAGGAAGGATCTCGCAATGCCACAATTGCCAATGGTTCGGGCATGCACAAAAGTGCTGCCACTCAAAAGCTCGTTGTGTAAAGTGCGGAGGCGACCACGCCACGCACACTTGCACTAAAGCCACTGACAACTCAGTCATTCTTCTAGAGCCGACATCTCCAGAGGAATTCGAGGCCATACTTAGACACGCCAAGACCAGGAAAGCACCGGGCCCAGACGACATCTCAGTCAGGGCACAAAAAGCCTTACCTAGGAAAGGACTAGCAGCCCTGACAAACATCATAAACGCTGTACTCAGACTTAGATACTTTCCATCCAGCTGGAAAGAAGCAACGGTCATCATGATTTCGAAGCCCAACAAGAACCACACGTTCCCGCAAAACCACCGCCCCATCAGCACCTGCCATGAGTAAGGTTGCAGAAAGGGTGATCAGGACTCGACTTGAGACAAAAGCAAGGCCATACTGTTCACGAGGCGACGTAGGACACCCGAGGGCCATGTTACTATGAACAACGAGAGAATTCCATGGGTAGACGAGGCCGTATACCTAAGAGTAAACTTGGACAAAAAACTCACGTTTCAGAGGCACGTCTCTCACAGATTAGCTATAGCGAAAGCCGCAAGGAATAAGCTATATCCACTCATCGGACGTAGGAGCAACATGGCACTCGAGTTGAAACTACGCCTCATCAGGACAATTCAGGAGAAACAGCTTAGTGGCGCTTCTCCAGTCTGCTTCACTATTTGTGAACAGATGGATTCCGTCCTGTCTCGCTTGTGCCATGTAAAATCTTATCTATCTAAGTAATACTACTTGCTTTGAGAGCGTTTATCTCCGCTTGCATCGCTAAGATGACCTCAGCGAATTTTCTCTTCTTGGGTGTCGTCTCCTCATTGCTGCTGGACGACGGTTTTAGGAAATTCTCTCCGTCGAGAGACTCCGATTTCCGTCGGGATTTCCCCATCCCTTCTCACTAACTCCTCGTCTATTAGAACCGAATTCTTTCAAAACGAAGAAGGCTCTGAAAAGAGCCCCTGGCCGAAGCCAGAGTTATGGAAAAGGAGTACGCAAATCTCGCTTTGAATAGCTGTGATTTTGCCAAGTGATCCTATAAAGAAAGGTTAATGATTAGTCATTACACCACTTACCCAAATCACGGCCCTTCTAGGTATAGCCCTGGCTCGTTCAGGTATGACCCGTCCCTTGCCGTAACTAATTCGCTTCGTCTCGCTTAATGACTTCGCATTCACTGAACACAAACAATTTAATCAGGTAGTCTAGAGAGCTTCTGAATAAACGTCTGCTCGCTTCTACTAATGATCGAACTATGAACTGAGTTTAGTCACCACCATGCACCCCCTAAGGTTGAGGCCCGGAAGGATGAACGCCCCAGCACTCGTACGTACTCGAAAGCTCACCCCCCCTATCCACCACCCCCGCTCGTTAAAGCGGTTCCTCATCCTGATGATTGGCGATCAGCAGAATAAAATCTGATCGTTTGATATGGAGTGCTCGGCCAATTCTCGGCCTGAAACTCTCTTATATCTGACATGAGTTTAATTTGATTTTACAATGACTTTACTTAATGTGCATGGTGCCCCCCTGAAACTGGCTGAAGGCCTGAAAAACACTTGGCTGAGGGCCAAGTGTTGTGTATTGAATTTACTGAGTTTACCACTTGATCGGTTCTTCTTGGAATCTGAAACATAAAAGCATGATTATCGAAATTTTAAGCCTGTTGAAGTAGACGTTGGCGTCGCCGAAGGTTTCGCTTCCGTCTTACTTCTTCGTGTGTCGTTGTCTCCCTGGTTCACTGGTCGTCTGTATTTGTCTCTGTCTCTATCGTCTTGCTCACGTCTGTTCTCGAGGAGCTCCGTGAGCAACGGGTTCGTGTGGGTCTCTACTCTGTCTAGAGTAGTCCCCACGTGATTCCTGATCAGTCTGTCAATGTAGTCCGAATGGATGTCTAAGTCTCGATATATAAACCTGTTTGGCATATATCGTGGTGCGTCTGTTGCCATTCTCAGGCAGACATTGAAGAAGGCCTGCATTTTCTGCCTGTAACTGTTCGCGCATTGCCCCCAAGCAGTAGACGCGTACATCATGATAGGCAGAAGGATTGTCCTGATGAGGCGTAGTTTCAACTCGAGTGCCATGTTGCTCCTACGCCCGATGAGTGGATACAGCTTATGCCTCGCGGCTTTCGCTATAGCCAATCTGTGGGAGACGTGCTTCTGAAACGTGAATTTCTTGTCCAGGGTTACTCCTAGGTAAACGGCTTCGTCTACCCATGGAATTCTCTCATCGTTCATAGTAACATGGCCCTCGGGTGTCCTACGTCGCCTCGTGAACAGTATGGCCTTGCTTTTATCTGCATTGATTCCGATCTTCCAACGATTGAACCACGGTTCCAGCTTGTTTATCTGATGTTGCAGCTTCGATGTTACTCCTCTCTCATGGGATGACTCAGCAAAGATTGCCGTGTCATCTGCATAGAGAGCAAGTTTGGTCATGGGGTTGTCCGACATAGGCATGTCTGCAGTGTAGATCGAAAACAGGTGTGGCGACAGTACTGCTCCCTGTGGTACTCCTGCTTCTAGCCTCCTTCGTGAAGAGAGAGCATTTCCGACTTTGCATCGGTAATGTCGACCTCTTAGGAAGGAGTTTATCAGCTTGACCATTGGTGTGGAGTATCCGGCATCAACCAGTTTTGCGATCAGCCCATCGTGCCAAACTCTATCGAAGGCCTTGGAGACGTCAAGGAAGACTGCTCCTGAAAGATGTCCTTTTCTCGTGCGGTTCCAGCTCTGGATGGTGGCGTCCACTATCCGGGTGACCTGGAGTTCTGTTGAGTGTTCCTGTCTGAAGCCGAATTGCTCATCTGGTAGGATGTTCAATTCTTCAGACATTGTCTCAAGTCGAGTCCTGATCACCCTTTCTGCGACCTTACTCATGGCAGGTGTTAGGCTGATGGGGCGGTGGTTTTGCGGGAACGTGTGGTTCTTGTTGGGCTTCGGAATCATGATGACCGTTGCTTCTTTCCAGCTGGAAGGAAAGTGTCTAAGTCTGAGTACAGCGTTTATGATGTTAGTCAGGGCTGCTAGTCCTTTCCTAGGTAAGGCTTTTAGTGCCCTGACTGGAATGTTGTCTGGGCCCGGTGCTTTCCTGGTCTTTGCGTGTCTAAGTATGTCCTTGATTTCCTCTGGAGATGTCGGCTCTAGAAGAATGACTGAGTCGTCAGTTCTTCTAAGCCGTCTAATCGTCTGGTCTACGTGCGTTTCCGTGTCCTCGACTTCATCGGTGTAATCGACCTCATTTTCACGGCACTGACGTTCGAAGGAGTCCGCAAAAGCTTCTGCCTTGTCCATCTCCGTGAAAACGATGCCCATCTCACCATGAAGGGGAGGGCACGGTTTCCTCCGACCGTGTCTGAGGACTTTCTGCATTCTCCATAAGGAGTTGTCTTCGGCGTCGAGTTCGTCCAAACGTTCAGACCACTGTCGCTCTCTGAGTAGCTTCAGCCCTTCTCTCAGCCGTCGAGACGCAAAGTTGAGCTGCCGCTTGTCATCGGGCGCCAGTGTTCTCTGATAACGTTTTTTCAGACGTCGTCTCAGCCTGACCATCTCCTTGACCTCAGGTGGGATCCCTCCTTGGAAATCAAAGTTTGTGACCTGTATGTCTTTAGCGCACCGTTCCATTGTTGTCAGTACTGCTTGTCTCAGTTCGGTCACCGCCTCCTCTAGCTGGCGTGTCGTGTCTATCCTGGGGATGTTTATTTCGTTATGGACTACCCTTTGAAATCGTGACCAGTCCACTATCCGCTTTGTCGTGTTAACGATTTCAGCTTCTTCCTCCCCTATTGTTAGTAGGATTGGATTGTGGTCTGATGATCCTTCGTCTAGTACAGAGATGTCCACCAAGGATGGAGGATGGAGGATGGAGGATGGAGGATGGAGGATGAGTTTAGTTCTCAACTGCACTTCTTAAATAGTTTCCCGAGGAAACATAAAGAACCAATCGCCTTCCGCGGTCGTGCGGGGCGTGGCCTATTGGAAATCTCCGTGGAGATATAGTCTCGCAGCAATTTTGCGCGAACGTTTAGTCTTCGGTACTGGTCCGATCCAGGAGGATGATAAAACTTGAATTTGTTATGAGGTATGATCTTCTTGGACATATTTTTGTAACATCGTGCAGACAGTAGGACTCCTGACAGAGCAGGAAGTCACCCTAATGATCGCCAAAGGCCATAGTTAGCTAATAATGCATTTTGTATATATGGTAGGATATAGAAAAGTGCAGTTATTAGGAGTTTATTAAATTTGTAAATTGGTATGTTTACTTTTGTCAGAATAGGCAGGTTTTGGGATCAGAGCGGCTGTTTAAGGCAGAAACAGTGACGCTCTGACTCATAACAAACTATAGTTAGGTAGAAGACTGCACAGAGCAGGCCCCATGTCGGTAACTGCGTAGTTAAGGAAAATGCGCGATTTTGGCCCTTATGGACTTTAGATAAGTGGCCATAATCCCGTAACCCCTGGACGGACCGAGATGATCTTGGTACCGTTAAATAGATATTGTTTAGGCCTAAAAGTTTTGTATTTAAGCTTTATCGATCGGACGATAGGTTCCGACCGATATCGCTACCAAATGGGGAAAATCAAAATTGAAAGGGTA
Source organism: Chrysolina oricalcia (assembly GCA_944452925.2). Classification (NCBI taxonomy): domain Eukaryota; kingdom Metazoa; phylum Arthropoda; class Insecta; order Coleoptera; family Chrysomelidae; genus Chrysolina; species Chrysolina oricalcia. The sequence goes on along the minus strand of OX101828.2, from coordinate 38,699,095 downwards.
GAAAACCGCCTAGTGCTCAGCAGTGGCTGAATACTCGGTATTGAAATTTGTACCAGGATTGTCCTTTCACGTCCTCGGAAGGAAAGTGGAACTGAATTCGAGAAATATTTGGTATTACAGTAGCCACAGCGATTTTAGAGAAGTCAGTGTTAAAGTATAGTAAACTTATTCCAAATTCATTGAAATTCTAGAATAGGCTAGAAAACATTATTTGAAACTTTTCTGCGTTTACAGAATGTTTAAATTCGTTCGGGCTTAAAAGTTATAATCGAAATTATGATTCTGAGGGAGTGCCAGAATTTGTCCTGTAATCATCCTGTAGATTAGATACGCACATCCACCTACAAGATTCAGGTGCATCTAAGCCACCCCTAGTTGGTTTTATAATTTCGTTTGATTTGCTGTACGAATAATCTGTTATTTTTGCGATTTCAGATGTTCGGATTTTTCAGGCTAGAAATGCCGTTTCTAAAATCGCCACTGTATAGATTTGCATGGGAGAAATTCGCGGTTTCCGCATGGGAAATGTTCGGAAATAGGCATTAGATTAATATGTAAATATTAGTTTAGTCCTTTGCGTACGGGTTTTAGTGAAAATCGGTGTTTTCGCGAAGAGTTGGGGTCGAATCGAGGGTATATCTGACCCTTACGTTTCGACTCCGCCCATTTTCGGTGTTTAGGCCAATAGGGAAGCTGGAAAATGGCGTGATGTGGCGTGATGTCCAGACCGACAGTATAAAACCCCTACGAAACGTAGAAATTTTGTTCAGAAAGCTTGTTTAGGAATCTACGTGTAGATTTCGGACAGGAAACCCTTGGTAGGCCAACTGCAACGGGAGTGTTAAGGTTAGGTTTAGCTTGGCGGAGTTTGCTGTGAATCTCAGGAGAGATCAGAAGAAGATTAGGGAGAATTGTACAGTCAATTCTCGACTAGTTTTTGTGCGAAAAGGAAAAGCAGTTTCGTTTGGGCCATTTACAGGTTAGGTAATTGGGGTCCCGGTAAAACGAAGTGAAAGTGTTAGTGTTTCGTCGGAGCATCCGAGAAGCAAGAAGAAGGAGTACTCTGTATTTTTCAATACAGAGTTTTTCCAGATTGAGGAGCAAGTTGTGTGATACTTGACTCCTGTTATTACTTCGATTCGAGTGTTCTTCGAGGAAGACATTCGTCTCGTCGGTTGCGGAGGAACGAGGAGTTTCTCAAGGCAGTGTGAAGTCCGATAGGAAGTATCGGTGAATAGCGAATACAGGGTGCGGAAGAAAATAGTGTTTTTTCCGAATCTTGTAAAGTGTTTAAAATTGGGGTTAGGGACATTCAGGCGGTTATACTGTTTGTCTAGCGCGCTTCGACAATTTTAATAGCGTTGATAGGAAACAAAATTAAATTTCGGGCGACGGATTTTTCCGAAGTAGAGTAGGAAAAATCGAAGAGTGAACAAAGAAGATCATCCCTGGACGTCGAGGACTTGGAGCCATCTTCGCAACAGGATCGCGTTTAAAACAAAAATCCCCGGTCGAGAAGAGGGGTCAGGTAGTAATAAATAGGCGCACAGGTAGCTGAACGGATTCATCGTGAATTCTTACGAAGTTCAGCTCGTTAGTGATTAAGCCCTAACCTGTCAAGCCATCATTAGACACAGCTAGCTGTGTCGAGCTCACTGTCCGTGAGTCCCGTGGGGGTAGTTTTTGCGCAATCTCTTCCCTATCCTGCGGCTACTTCCTTGCCCTGGAAGTATAGCCAACGTTAGGTCCTATCCTGATATAATCCCGAGTTAGGAAAGTCCTGTAGAGATTGACGAATACCGGTTCGTCAACTCAAAAGGCAAAGAAAGTCCTGTGGAGGGTCGAATACGTTTCGACTCTCAAAAGGCAAGGTTTAGCTTTCAGCTAGGTTTCCGTGATCCTACCTCTCAGGCCATCCCAGTCTGAGTCATTTTGAATCATTAACAATGCCTACTACACGTAGCCAGGCATTGTCGAAACAAAGAAATATGTCAGATTACACTACTCCTCACCCAGTCGAGAAAGTGTATTTTCTCACACCCCAGGAAATTCTCAACTCAGCCCGCGGGAGTGGTCCGGGATCTCAACGGGGGATCGAACCACTCGCCGGGGCACCGAACCCGAGAACCCCCGTGTCTGCTACCTGCCTGGAGGATCAGACACAAGAGAGACAATATTCGAGTTTCTATAACTCTGATAGGAATATGCAGATTCCTGAAACCGTGGGCACAGAGTGCCAAAGTCTCAGTCCGAGGAAGTTAGTGGCATCCGACATACGCGATAACCCAAGACCTTCTTATGTAAGAACAGTTAGTTCCATCAGCACTCCGTGTTCGAGTCCAGCTTTGCTAGTTAGGGAACCCTGAGTCGCTGATGCAGGAAATCGAAAATTTGAAAAGGCGTTATGAGGCAGTTGTGGCTTTAAGTAATAGGGAGCACGTGAGTTCGAGACCCGGGTCCGGCATGCCTACGGAGCCGGCTTTCGTTCGAACGGAAGGCTCCAGAGTAGTAAAGGAGTTTATGGGAGTCCAGAGACCTTTTGTCTCTGAACCAAGAAGGGCTCGTTTGGTAGCCGAGCGATTAAATTTCCAGGAAGTACAGGGCCATCAGCCACTCGAAAAAAGCGCAACGCCTCGCAAGCCAGAATCTCTGAGGGATATGCGGGAAGTCCTGGAACCCTCAAGGAGAAATTCAAATAACGTAGAGGTTTATAACGAAAGAGACAGTATAGTAGAAACGCGACGAGAAAGAGAGTTGAGTGTTCGGAGAACCGAGGTAGGAAGGGGTGGGTTCATCACAGGCGATGGACCACACTCCAGGGGTGGGCTCATCACAGGCGATGGGTCACACTCAATGCAATTCGGGGCTGGACCGCTAGTGACCCGCGAACGGCATGACGACTCTGCGGGAGTGCAGAGGGGTGCTGGAAGGCTTCAGGGGAGAGTCTCTGCTCCGAAACAGAGCGGAGTATCTCCTCCGAGGCGGGCCGAGTACGCGCGGGAACATGCCACGGGATCAGCGCTAGCTGCGGGGCACCAGGATCCGCGGGAGTCGGGCGGGCTAATAGCCGGCGAGGGCATTAGTCGGCCGGATTTTCGAGAGCTCAGTCAAGCTTCAGGATCGCATGGTAGCCAGAGCGGAGCCATGTGGCCGGAGCTTTCGGTAGATAAGAGAGCGTATGGATTACAAATTTTTGATTAGAAAACTCCTATCATTCGGTCGGACCAGACCGACTTTCCCTAAGGGATCTTAATAAAAAAAATTTTATGCTTTTCAGCTATGGTGAGTATCAGGTAGGTTACATATTGATTTTTCCTTTTTGTTATTTTTCATGGGGACAACCTGTTGTTGGCAGATTATAACAAGTGGCTTTAGGCACTGCCTCTTGTGATTGTTTATCAACGTTACTACTGGTTTGAAGGTGCCCTTGCACTTCTGAAGTAATTTTAAAGATCATACCTTGTTCTTTTTCAGATGACTCACTTTCATCCAGTGTTCCATTATGCAATTTCTCGTAGTTCAAGGATTTTCGAACCCTCAGGTTGTAATCGTTTGGAGTATGTTGCATTATGGGGATCCTAACCGAGTGTAGAAGTACCGAAAAATCAGCCCTACTTGTTGGTCGCCACGTTGTGCCAAAACTCTTTCTCAGGGTGATTTTATGGGTTAGCTGATTTCAAAGGAAAATACCAGTGCTTCTTTTGACTCTGCTAGGATACCAGGAGTGCATATATTTTATTGATGTTCCACAATAACTAAAATTATGAAATACAATTGTAACTTTAGTCCTAAACTTCAATACCTACATTCCTGGAGTGAACAAGATTAAACAAAAACAATACCTACCTAATATTGACCAGGCACCAATATCCAAAAATATTCAAAAATATTTAGTATAAGGTAAATACCAAAAGGTTCAACATCTAGTTATGACGGAAAATATTCAGAAGGAAGTATGCGTATAATGTCTAGTTGCTAATAAAAGAATTATTCCAACAACGTATTTCGTTTTTTTCTGCCTGAGCCCTTTTTATCACTTTTCATAAAAAAGGCGCCATAGACGGCGGTTCCAAGTAGCAAACTAGTCTCCAAGGCGGGAGTCTAGAACATATTTTACGGAATATGTTTCAAACAACAAAGTATAGAAATGCTTCGCTACAGAGGCTAATAATAATTGTGAAATGCTATAATTGGATCTTGATAATGTTGCTTCTGGTAAACTGAGGTGAATTCAGTAACTTCGTTACACTATCCTACGGAATGTACTTTGTGAGCCGGACCAATCTAAATCAATTAGTGAGTTGGAATGGTTTGCTAATTTGCACATGGACACAGGAGCTCTTGGGTGTATTGACGGGATGTTGAACAAAACAAACCAAAGTGCGAGTCATCCTTGGTGGTACATTGAATCGCAATTATATAAAATCTCAGGAGAATTAATTTTATTGTTAATGATTTTGAACAAAAAAACTACTAATGCTCTTTTTGGTCTGTCTTCTGAGGATAAAATCTTGAATTCATTTCTGAGGTAAGTGGTTCTCACTGTATTAAAATCTGGATATACGTGGTATTTTTTGTAGTGAATGTATCAAGGAATTTGTTTTGAGTCTTCTCCAGCATTGATAATGTAGATTGGTATTCATTGACCCAAATGTGAATACCATACTCCAACTTAGGTCTTACTAAACTGTTGTAGAGACTTTTGATGGTTTCTATATTGGTGAAGTTTGAAGCTTGCTGAATTTTTTATATTTTTGGTATGTTCTGCAAAACATAGCGAATGATTGTAGGTTATACTTGAGCCTTTAACAACGTTACATCTCTTTAGAGTTCCATCTTCGATCATATACTAAAAAATAATCAGTTCTTTTAGACGGGTAACAGTTAGCGTGACACATTTTTTAATATTGAAATATAATTTGTTCGTAATACTCCATTCTGATAGACTGTTCAAATCTTTTTGCAGTTGAAAACAATCTCTAAGCGTTTGTTTCGATTTGAAATTTTTCAAATTGCCTGCAAATAATAAGCATTCAGATCATCTCAAAACTGATGGTAAGTCATGTTGAAATTCGCCGAATCATCAAGTTTACTTTGTTTTTTTTGTGGTTATTGATAAAAAGTGAAAGAAAAATAACTTTGAAATTTTGTTGATTTATAATTTCAATAAAAGTTTTGAGTTCTGTTTTGTACTGACTTATTTAAGAATAAATATTCTAACAAGTCATTCATGAATAGTAAAAATAGGAAAGGCCACAAATTTGAACACTGTGGAATACCAAAGTTGGCTTCAAACTTTTCAGCTGTATTTCCGTTATGCTTCACCATAACATATCTATTCTATAAATAGCTTTTGAACAGTTTAACTAAATTATCTGACACTCCATATTTACTTACCTTTCTCAGTAGGACATCGTGGTCAACTGTATCAAATGCCTTTCGAAAGTCTTTGAGAACCGTATCTAATTGGCATTTTCAATCCATGGTTTCATATGCACAGTTGGTAAAGGTCAATAAATTGGAGGTAATTGATTTAATTGCCATGAAACCATGCGATGCTAACACATTTTTGACATACTGGTACAGTTATAAACGTTACTCTGTTAATCAATAATATCGTATGCTCATTATTACGAAGAGCGATACCTAATAACGAATAGCGTAAGCTCGTCTGAACAGTAGACAACAGAATTCTCTCACTGGCTAGTAGGTGTAATGACATCTGATAGCGAATGGCTGAATTGTATAAAGTACAATTCTATTTTTGCTCAATAGCGTTGATTTTCAGTAGATGTCACTGATGTCGAAAATTTTACTTTGAGATAAAGAGGGCCAAGGAATGCTTTCTCCGAGCTTGGTTGTCGTGGTGACAAGACGTGCTGTGAGAATCAAGTCACGGTAGTGAAATAAATTTCCACTTTGATTATTGTCATCATAAGTGTATTCAAATGATATCTTAGTGAGATATAAGTCTAATTCAATTGTCGACCAACTCCAACCCAGAATTAAGGTGCACAAAAAATTGGAATCGAGATGTTCTGACCTGTTGCAGAACCATCCATGATGGCCGTCTGATTGAGTGGATCCAGTTGTGCCGATGATATTGAAGTTATAGATCACCTAGAAACATATCTGAGGTGTGATCAAGTGGGATAAAAATCTGTGAGTATCAAACATAATTTACATACTAAAACAAAATTTCGAGTTGTCGATGCTGTTCACCATACACCGGAAATCGACACCTTTTTGTCAATACGACAAACTTACCAGTCTTACCAGCTAATTGAATTCGAGTTGGTGCTAACCTCAAATTTCGTTTTATCTTCGGGACAATTCCAATCACTTGTGAAAATAAAATCTCTAATTTTTATTGAACTTTTAAACTCCTAAGGATCATTAACTATTTTGTATAAATTCCAAAATTCAGTAATGAACTGAAATGAATTTTTTCATGGCGCACCTTTTATACCTATATTGCTGTTAAGATTACTTTAGATCTAAGTGCTCAGTTTTCTCAAGTTATGTGTTGAGGAAACATTATTTCATTTGCTCTAATTATTCTTTCCATGTAATATAACTTCAACACTCGGCTGAATCTTGTGTATTTGGCGAAGTTCTCATGAAATTTGGAAGCGGTCGGTAACCAACAGCAAGACTACTACAGGTTTATTTTTTTCATTGTATATTGATAGCTTCAAAAATGTACGCCAAGTTTTTCAAAGCTGCCGAGAGAAGAAAGAAAACACTGGCTCTAGCAGAGGGAAATGACGTGCTGTGTCTGCCTTCAACTGATGAGCAAAGTCATGAAGATGATGGTATACAGTTAAAGTAAAGCTCTTCATCTCATTCTTACAACAGTTGTGAGACTGGCATTAACAAAGTGTGTTTGGATGCCTCAAACTTAAGTAAAACTGAAAGGCATCTTTCAGAAATGATGGAAAACTCACTATATTTATCTGAACCATTAGGTGGCAATAAAAAACCAAACATGTTTCTCAAGGAGAGAACACCATCTCAAAGTCACCTACTTTATACTTAGTATCACGTCTCCTGAGATTATATGTTTTGGTATTCCGATCGTAGGGAAGATAGGGAAGATTGGGTTCATTGTATCTGATACAATGGAACTAACTATAACCCTTTTCAGCTGTCTTAGGTACTACCAATGTTTCATTTACCATTATCATCATTATCATATTTTATTTTATTTTAAATTTGTATTTCATGTATATGTACTTAGGAAGACTGAATAAATGACTAAATAAATAAAAAATAAAAAAATCGTAGGCTTTCCGCAATTTTTCACGAACTTCAGTAAAAATATCAGGCAATTCTTGAAGATCCTCAACTCTTGCATGTTTTTCAGAAATTTCGACAATGTTTCTAGAGTTTTTTAAATTTGTCCATAGTAATCCCCTGAAAGGGGTATATTACGACCAAAAGTTAAAAATGTAGTTGAATAACTAGTAATATCACTTTTTGCAGTACGAATTGCTAGTGCAATCTTGAAGATAGATAGATCCCAAGTTTTATGATTGTCTTTAATATAGGATCTAATGGCAGTAACGATTACTTCGTTCTGTTTCTCCGTGGCATTAATCTGCGGGTGATATCTAGCTATGTACCAGCTTTTTTGTACTTCATAGTAAGATATAAAAGATTTAAACTCTTTACTGGTAAATACTGAACCATTGTCGCCTGCAAATATTGGAGGTACTCCAAAAATGAGGAAAACTTGATTTTCCAAAAATTTTATAATGGCTTTAGATAAAGGATGGACCAAAACAAATTTCGTTAACCAGTGGACAATTACTACCAAAACATACTGATTTCCATTAGTAGATCTAGGATAAGGTCCTAGCAGATCTGCTGAAATCAACTAAAAGGGAAAATTATTGTTTGTACAAGAACCCATCACTACTGTTTGGGGTAAGTTTGATGGTTTGCAAGTAGCACACGTGGAACATTTTCTTACATATTTAAGTAATAGACCTATGAGTATTCAAAAAGTAAGCTTATGGGAAATAACACGGTAAAACCTCTAAGGTCCATCGTGGACCTTTTACGACGTAAAGGTGAGTTCACACCTTCACGAACACGCAGTGACGATGGTATCTCTAAAGCCTCGAAGTCGTGGAATATCAAGTGGGGCTTTAGCTTCAGCTCGCTGGTCTGCTGTCAGCGTGTGACGTAGTCGAGCTGATCCGTATCAAAGATAAGATTTTCCCAGTACCCAGCGCCAAGTAGTGAAAAATGGATTAACATGCATGAAAATAAAATGAAAAAAAGATGTCGTGTGTGGGATCGAAGCGTAGCGAACCAGCAATCTTCGGATTACGAAGCGCACGTCTACACAACTAGGCTATGAGACCTCTTAGTGAATGTAGGTTGAAATGTTGTTTATACAGCGCGAGCCGCCGATCAGCGAAGTCGAGCAGCGTTATCTACCGCAGGCCTGCTTCGAGCGCTCGAATATTAAATAAAAAGAATAGTGATTGTGAATGAATAAATTTGAATTGTTGAAGTGGTATAATAGTAATGATGTTTGAAAAAATTGGAAAAATGGTGGGGTAACGAGGTTGTAATGTTTCAACGTGCGATTCCAATGTGGAACGTATACAGGGTGTTTCAAAATACACTATTTAAGAGAAAAATTAACAGGGTGTGTCAAAATACACCATTTAAGAGGAAAAAAAACATAGCCGTTGCTTGTCAACGTGTTATACCGGGTGTACCAACATATCATTTAAGAGAAAAAACATGGCGATTGTTGTTGCTTGTCAACGTGCTATACCAGGTGTACCAATGTTAGGTGTGAAAATGAATCAAAGAAAAAATGCCTCATGGGGGTATGAGGATTCAAAAGTTGTTGTTTTACGTATACAGGGTGTTTCAAAATACAACATTTAAGAGGAAAAAACATGGCGGTTGCTTGTCAACGTGTTATACCGGGTGTACCAACATATCATTTAAGAGAAAAACAACGGAGTGTCTCAAAATACGTCACTTAAGAGGAAAAATATGACGACTGCTTGTCAAATGCTATACCAGGTGTACCAACATATCAATTAAGAGAAAAAACATGGTCGCCTTTGTCATTTGTCAACTGTTAGGTGGAAAATGGGTCAAAGAAAAACGTATCATTGGAAATATGGGGATTCGATACAACGACATACCCATACATAGAGATTGAATTACATCTGTCATCTATGTGATGTTCTTCGACGAGGGTGTTTATACTCGTCAGTCAACTGTCATCTGTCATTTCAAAAAAGGTTCGTTAAAGAAAAAAAAAAAGATGGTGGCGCTGGATTGGCCAACGCACATCATGGGACGTCTCGCAAAAACGCTTCATGAGGGATTCGAAACAACTACTCACCCAAACATAGTTATTTAATTACATCTGACATCTATGTGATGATAGTGTTAGATAGGAGATAGGAGACATAAGATAGGACATAGTACATAGAAGGCAGAAGATAGGAGACAGAAGATAGGAGACCGAAGGTAGGAGGAAGGAGATAGGAGACAGGAGTTAGGACATAGGAGTGAGAAGATAGGAGACAGAAGATAGGAGAAAAGAGACAAACATGTCAGCTATGAAAATTGGTATACCAGGTGAACCAACGCAACATTTAAGAGAAAAAAACATGACTGATTGTCAAATGACATGAGACAGAGAAAAAAAAACATGGCAGCTGTCAAATTTGGTATACAGGATGTCTCAAAATACAGCGATTAAGAGAAAAAATACATGGCTGCTGCCATACAGGGTGTACCATCATATTATTTAAGAGAAAAAACATGGATGCTACCGTACAGGGTGTACCAACTTGGCATTTAAGAGAAAAAAACATGGCAGCTATGAAAATTGGTATACCGGGTGAACCAACGCAACATTTAATAGAAAAAAACATGACTGTTTGTCAAATGACATGAGACATGGCAGCTGTCAAATTTGGTATACAGGATGTCTCAAAATACATCGATTAAGAGAAAAAATAAATGGTGGTTGGTTGTCAACGTATATACAGGGTGTCCTACAACGTTTGAGAGAAAAAACATGATGAATCATTAAGAGAAAAAACATGGCTGCATGAGTGATGGAAGAACGCTTCAATGGACATATGGAGATTCGAAACAACTACTTGCCCATGCAGAGATTGAATTACATCCGACATCTAAATGTGTAATAAGAGGACGTTTGGACCGTTCATTTGGGAAAAAAAAACATAGCGGAGTCTGATTGGTCAAAGCTCATTATAGTAGTGCCATTGGTTAGTTGAAGTAATCACCAATAGAATGGTATCTGAAGAGTACAGACAGAAGGTTGAGGATTCTTTCGTTCCAAAAAACAACTAAAATAACAAACGCTAAAATGTGTAAAAAATCTGACGAATTCAGCGGTTTTCACGTTCCAAAAAATGATTAAAATTACAAGCGTTAAAAATTTACGTTTACATGTATTTCTTATGGAGATTTGACATTTCAGAATCGTTCAAAATTATCGTTTTTGCTTCCCAAAAAACAAGTAAAATTAGAAGCGTTAAAACACTTAAAAAATGCAACGAAAATAGATGTTTTCGCGTCCCAAAAAACAAGTAAAATTAGAAGCGTTAAAACACGTAAAAAATGCAACGAAAACATGTGTTTTCATGTTCGAAAAAACAAATTAGAAGCGTTAAAACACGTAAAAAATGCAACGAAAACATGTGTTTTCATGTTCGAAAAAACATATAAAATTTCGAACGCCGAATTACATAAAATATGTAACGAAAACATGCGTTTTCGTGTTCCAAAAAACAACTAAAATCACGAACGCCAAAAATACACTTTTACATGTAATTCTTATGGACAATAGGCATTTCAAAATTGCGCAAAATGATCGTTTTCGCGTCCCAAAAAACAGCTAAAATTTGAAACGCTGAAACACGTAAAAAATGCAACGAAAATAGACGTTTTCGCGTCCCAAAAAACGAGTAAAATTATAAGCGTTAAAACAAGTAAAAAATCCCATCAAAAAGTACCAGTTATCACACTTATATAGAAAATCTAACTCAATTGCACTTAGCTTTGGGTATTTTGGTGGTTATGAGGCTTCAACTACTCGCACTCAGTTCTGGGCGCTTTGTATTTAATATTAAAAATTACCATTTAGTTATCAGTTTGTATAGTAAATTTTCATAAAGTGAAGTTAGATAGATAAATCGAAAAGGATGTTAGGTGTGGGATTTGAACCCACGCTCCCTTTCGGGAATCGCAACTTAACGCCACAACGCCTTAGACCGCTCAGCCAACCTAACTTATAAGTATACATAATGAAATGTTGGTATTGTAGGATAGGGTAAAAAATTCAAACATCTTGAATACAAAATTTAGGCATTTTCATTTCGGTAATATATGACAGGCATTTGTAAAGAATATCTACGTTTCGGAGGCTGAAATTGTAGTTGGTGCGGCGATTGCGACGAATGTATGCATACAAGGTGAGATGCCATCATTGTTGCTGAATGTGGGAACCATCCATAACGTATTATCATAATCCTCCAAGTTGACAACACGTGTAGGTAGGTCCAATTGTTGGAATTTCGCAGTAAGATAGTCACGTTTTTGAAGTCCTCGCACATAAATGACATCAACATCATGTAGATTTTTCTTGAGGATGGCATCCAATTGATGATATTCCTCAAAACCGGAGGAATACCGCAATCCGTGAACGTTTCGTTCCAAGAATCAATGAAAAGTCGACCATTTTTCTTCAATAGTTGATGTGTTGAGTGATCTTTGTATCAAGGTTTTTTTGTATACAAATTGATGAGAACGTCAATATACACAAAAAAATGCGAACAAAATAGACGTTCCTAACGCTCCAAAAAAATGGTAGATTTAAAAAGCGTTTGAACTCGCAAAAATGTGAACAGAATATACGTTTTACGCGTTTCAAAAAAGATAAAAAATACGAACGTCAATTCACGCAAAAATACGTACAAAAATAGCCGTTTTCGCATTCATTATTACGACGAAAATTAAGGCATACAAAATACACGTTTACATGTATTTCTTATGTAGATTTGACATTTCTAAATTGTTCAAAATGGACGTTATTACACGTTACAAATAAAATAAACGCCAATTCACTCAAATAATATGACCAAAATATTCGTTTATTACATTCAAAATTGGAATTTTAAAAGAGCAATTCACGCAAAAATGAGTATCAACTACATGTTGAGCTTACGTCGTCGACGTAAAAAAGGTAAGAGCTTCGGTCGGTAGCGAATATTTCTATAGAACAATCCATAAAAAAGCATGAGTTTTCGTGATTTCGTGTATGGTGATAGTGACCACAGAACGGATCTTAGAGGCACAAAACAAAACTCGATTATTACAACCGACGTACTTTCCGTTGAGTTATTATCGCATTTCCTGTGAGCGAAAACCCAGAAATGAACATGTTATTCATAGTTATTTTGTGACCAGTACCGGCATCATTTTAAGTATGTGTAGTTTGTAATTCAATATAATATGGATTATGTTTGAAAGTACAGATGATTTTGAGGTAAGTGGGTGGGTTTCAGTTAATCATGTAGCAACGTAGTCTAAAGATGACAATAATTGATCATTCAGTCGAGAAAACATAATTTCAGCAAATATCGTGTTTTATTATTGGAGTTATCACCATTGTGTGGTTTAGGGCGATAGGCGTTTATATTTCATATCTTGAATTTATCCAGGAAATTATTCATTTTACTTCAGTTAGCATCTACAAAAATTTATTTCGTGTTGTCGATTTTCACAACGTTCATTTTGAATAAAGTCCGTTTTGGATACATAAGTCCATTATGATTTTTTTTTTGAGATAGTCAGTTTTATTAAATATAGGGGTTTTTACAAATTATTAGAGTCTAATTTCAAAATAAGATAACATTTTCGCCATATGTGTTTAATTATTTGAAATGTGATTGAGTGGAATTTTCATAAAAGTTTTAGCTGTGAGGCATGGTGACGTCATTATTGGTTAATTGATTATTTTATCTACAATAATTTTTTATATAAACATATATTCATAAATGGGAATCACTCTCAAAAGTACAGCTTTCAAATCAGATAATAAACCTTTATCGGGACATGATACAATATTCGTATAAAAAAATCAAATTCAATGATTTGGATCAAACGAAAAGAACACAAAATATCATGAAAATAGTGGTAATAATTATAAAAGAAATTAGATGACGTCATATAAAGTATGGACGACTGTACATAAATTATGTTTGCAGCAGATTTCAAGCTTGACGCGTCAGAAGAAATGGAATGAAACGGGATGAATCAACGAAATTATGAAAATAGTAATAAATATAGAGGTCAGCGCATTGAAATATACGTATGGAAGGGATCAAATTCAACGATTTGGATGAAACGATGAAACGACACAAAAAATCAAGAAAATAATGATGATAATAATAAAAAATGTAGAAGATATCATATTATACAGTATAGAAGGCTGTTAATAAATTATGCTTGCGGCAGATTTCAAGCTCAACGCGTCAGAAGTAACGAAATGAAACGGGATGAATCAAAGAAATTATGAAAATAATAATAATAATAGTAATAAATGTAGAGGTTGAAATAAATATGGAAGGTATCAAATTCGATGATTTGAATGAAACGAAACGACACAAAAAGTTATGAAAATAATGACAATGATAATAAAAATGCGGTCGACGTCATATACCGTAGGCGTCCGACGGGTATCAAGCTTGACGCGTTGGAAGAAACAAAACGATATGAAATGAAAGGAAGCGAAAATGAATTAATGAAATCATTAAAATAATTGTGATTATGAGAAATAGAGAAAGCGCATAAATTACGCGTTCGACAGGTTTAGAGATCAATGCATTGAATGAAACGTCGCGTCGTGAAAATAATAATAATACTACGAAATATAGAGAACAACAACTAATAACCTATGTGTCTGACTTGACGTGTTGAATAAAACGAATCGCAATGAAACGAAAAGGTAACGCGAAAAATAAAATGCCAACGAGGTTCAAAATGAAAAATTGAGGTGAAAAAAAAAAGTCATGGAACGATGGGAAAAGATGCATTCAAGGAACAGTTTCATGGACATTTCGTAATCACAGTGTTTCTCGAGAGACAATAACATATAAAAACCAAATGAGACACCAAAGTTGATATTCATTAGATTTGGTTTCAATTAAATAAGTCTCATGCAGTGTGTTAGCAAGAGAGTTTGTGAGAAATGAATCATAGAGGAGAGAAATTTCAGTAAGCAAGTTTGTTAGAAAGATACCCATCAAAGTCGTTTAATATCCACCAGTTTTCCACTTTGTAAATTTGATAGCTTCGGGGTTTTTTCGAACGTGTTGCAAGAGTATATAATCCTCGTTCCTATATGAAAATGGTGTTTGGTTGCCTATGAGATGATATCTCTAGAGGGACCAAAAAAATCAGCCCTCTATAAAATACATCAATTCCGTTGCCATTCTTTATTCACATTATTTCCAATGACATCTTGGGCATTTTTCTATAAATTCCATTTAAGTTCTTGTGGAATTCCTCTGAACGTTTTTGATCTGATTTGAGTATTCCTCAAGGAACCATTACATAATCAGACACCAAATTTAACGTGCGGGTGGAAGGATTCATCAGATTGGTATTCAATTCAACTCAATTCAATTCAGGTGTTGTGTTATGTTCCAATTAAGTAAGCTGGCTTGTGGGCGAGATTTCACTGACAAAGACATCAACTTTGACACAAGATTAGGAGATTCATCAGATTGGTTTTCATCAAACGAAAGGTTCGTGCAGTTTGGTACTATAAAAGTATGTGAGAAATACATCACCAACGAAAGGAATTACTTTAAATGTTAAATATTTTCAAGTGAATCATATGTTATTGCTTCCCAGTGGAAATGAGCCGAAAGACTTGAGGTAATATCGAGAGGAATATTTTCGACTGAACTATGTATCGATTCAGTTGTAAAGTTTCACCAAAATGAAAAATATATTCAGATCATTTTTGTTGAAATTGCTTATAGCCAAAGCACCATTTACAAACTCACCAAACTCACTCAAATAAATAGTTCCAGATGATTTTTGATGACAAATATCTTGGCTGAAAACACTACTACGCATGCCCCGTGTGAATACATATTTTCCTTCGAATTGACAAAAAAAAATTAAACAATAGTGATCATCGAAAAGGAGTTCAGAATTGGTTTTCTCTTCAAAATTATCTATTGCCAAAAAGTCCACTGCTTGAATAGCTGAAGAGGTAATTCCTTCTATCGAAAAACGGAGTTATACAGCGAATTGGAGTTTTAATAATATTCCTCCAAAAACACTCGAAGACATAGCCTGTGCGGGTGGAAAATGGTTGTAATTATTATTATTTGCCAGGGCGCACCAAGTCGACTTATTCACTTTACAGCTGTAGGAAAACTCGGATAACTTATCCCACCACCATTACAAAAATGAACATGTGAATTACAAGAACAAAATCAAAAATATCAAAATATCAATGAGGATTTGAGAATTCAAGCTAAAACAACCATGTAACAATTTGTTATTCAAGGATTAGCACAATGAAAATTAGGTAGTTCAGAAGAAATATACATGAAGTTGAGAGTAGAATAGTTCCAGAATCGTCAAATCAACCAAAAAAAGACTTGTTATGAATATGTGCCAAACCGAAATAACTCTTTGAAGGAAATGCGGGATCACATCATACAACAGTATCAAGAAATTCCTTGGGGAAAGAAAGGTGCATGACAAAACAATACGGATAGTTGAAATGTGCTAAAAAAATTTCTTTCAAATACACCACTCCGATAAAGAGTCTTCGGAACAAAATTCAAGAGTTGCATTATCACCGATGTTACGGCTTTAAGTTTGTCAACCGTACAAAGACAGAAATCGAATGTTTGAGTGAAGAAGTCTAACATAAAAAATGTTGGAATAATTGTGAATATATCTTTCAAGTGTCGAAATTTGAAAGTAATCTCGAGATTTCACGGCTGAGAAGATTATTCTGTTTCAACTCAACAAGCATTGTGGTATATGTTTCCGTGGAGTGAGTTGGTGCATGAGCAAGGTTTCATCGACGAAGGCACCAAATTTGATGTGTGTTAGTAGACAAATTTGTGAGAAATATATCACCGACGAGAGAATCTTCTTCAATAAGTATCACGATGACTTGAAATATTTCCAAGTGAATTGTAACAGTTGCCCGTAGGTAGATTTCATGGGCGGAAAGACAATTCGCTTTCAATTCAACATTGTGTTATGGTTGAAATGTACATATCAAAGTCGGAGGTGAGCTTCTGTTGGTGCGCACGCACACCAACAGAATCACCTGGCGGCTGTCAAATTCGGTATACCGGGTGAACGAACGCAACATTTAAGAGAAAAAAACATGGCTGCCTGTCAAATGTCATGAGACAGAGAAAAAACACAGCTTTTAAGAGGAAAAAAATGTGGCTGCTGCTTGTCAAATGTCTGGTTGAAAATGAGGCAATGAAAAAACGTTTCATTGGGGGTATAATTCTTCACGGAGACAAGCAGCAGCCATATTTTTTTCCTCTTAAAAGCTGTGTTTTTTCTCTGTCTCATGACATTTGACAGGCAGCCATGTTTTTTTCTCTTAAATGTTGCGTTCGTTCACCCGGTATACCGAATTTGACAGCCGCCAGGTGATTCTGTTGGTGTGCGTGCGCACCAACAGAAGCTCACCTCCGACTTTGATATGTACATTTCAACCATAACACAATGTTGAATTGAAAGCGAATTGTCTTTCCGCCCATGAAATCTACCTACGGACAACTGTTACAATTCACTTGGAAATATTTCAAGTCATCGTGATACTTATTGAAGAAGATTCTCTCGTCGGTGATATATTTCTCACAAATTTGTCTACTAACACACATCAAATTTGGTGCCTTCGTCGATGAAATCTTGCTCATGCACCAACTCACTCCACTGAAACATATACCACAATGCTTGTTGAGTTGAAACAGAATAATCTTCTCAGCCGTGAAATCTCGAGATTACTTTCAAATTTCGACACTTGAAAGATATATTCACAATTATTCCAACATTTTTTATGTTAGACTTCTTCACTCAAACATTCGATTTCTGTCTTTGTACGGTTGACAAACTTAAAGCCGTAACATCGGTGATAATGCAACTCTTGAATTTTGTTCCGAAGACTCTTTATCGGAGTGGTGTATTTGAAAGAAAATTTTTTAGCACATTTCAACTATCCGTATTGTTTTGTCATGCACCTTTCTTTCCCCAAGGAATTTCTTGATACTGTTGTATGATGTGATCCCGCATTTCCTTCAAAGAGTTATTTCGGTTTGGCACATATTCATAACAAGTCTTTTTTTGGTTGATTTGACGATTCTGGAACTATTCTACTATCAACTTCATGTATATTTCTTCTGAACTACCTAATTTTCATTGTGCTAATCCTTGAATAACAAATTGTTACATGGTTCTTTTAGCTTGAATTCTCAAATCCTCATTGATATTTTTGATTTTGTTCTTGTAATTCACATGTTCATTTTTGTAATGGTGGTGGGATAAGTTATCCGAGTTTTCCTACAGCTGTAAAGTGAATAAGTCGACTTGGTGCGCCCTGGCAAATAATAATAATTACAACCATTTTCCACCCGCACAGGCTATGTCTTCGAGTGTTTTTGGAGGAATATTATTAAAACTCCAATTCGCTGTATAACTCCGTTTTTCGATAGAAGGAATTACCTCTTCAGCTATTCAAGCAGTGGACTTTTTGGCAATAGATAATTTTGAAGAGAAAACCAATTCTGAACTCCTTTTCGATGATCACTATTGTTTAATTTTTTTTTGTCAATTCGAAGGAAAATATGTATTCACACGGGGCATGCGTAGTAGTGTTTTCAGCCAAGATATTTGTCATCAAAAATCATCTGGAACTATTTATTTGAGTGAGTTTGGTGAGTTTGTAAATGGTGCTTTGGCTATAAGCAATTTCAACAAAAATGATCTGAATATATTTTTCATTTTGGTGAAACTTTACAACTGAATCGATACATAGTTCAGTCGAAAATATTCCTCTCGATATTACCTCAAGTCTTTCGGCTCATTTCCACTGGGAAGCAATAACATATGATTCACTTGAAAATATTTAACATTTAAAGTAATTCCTTTCGTTGGTGATGTATTTCTCACATACTTTTATAGTACCAAACTGCACGAACCTTTCGTTTGATGAAAACCAATCTGATGAATCTCCTAATCTTGTGTCAAAGTTGATGTCTTTGTCAGTGAAATCTCGCCCACAAGCCAGCTTACTTAATTGGAACATAACACAACACCTGAATTGAATTGAGTTGAATTGAATACCAATCTGATGAATCCTTCCACCCGCACGTTAAATTTGGTGTCTGATTATGTAATGGTTCCTTGAGGAATACTCAAATCAGATCAAAAACGTTCAGAGGAATTCCACAAGAACTTTAATGGAATTTATAGAAAAATGCCCAAGATGTCATTGGAAATAATGTGAATAAAGAATGGCAACGGAATTGATGTATTTTATAGAGGGCTGATTTTTTTGGTCCCTCTAGAGATATCATCTCATAGGCAACCAAACACCATTTTCATATAGGAACGAGGATTATATACTCTTGCAACACGTTCGAAAAAACCCCGAAGCCATCAAATTTACAAAGTGGAAAACTGGTGGATATTAAACGACTTTGATGGGTATCTTTCTAACAAACTTGCTTACTGAAATTTCTCTCCTCTATGATTCATTTCTCACAAACTCTCTTGCTAACACACTGCATGAGACTTATTTAATTGAAACCAAATCTAATGAATATCAACTTTGGTGTCTCATTTGTTTTTTATATGTTATTGTCTCTCGAGAAACACTGTGATTACGAAATGTCCATGAAACTGTTCCTTGAATGCATCTTTTCCCATCGTTCCATGACTTTTTTTTTCACCTCAATTTTTCATTTTGAACCTCGTTGGCATTTTATTTTTCGCGTTACCTTTTCGTTTCATTGCGATTCGTTTTATTCAACACGTCAAGTCAGACACATAGGTTATTAGTTGTTGTTCTCTATATTTCGTAGTATTATTATTATTTTCACGACGCGACGTTTCATTCAATGCATTGATCTCTAAACCTGTCGAACGCGTAATTTATGCGCTTTCTCTATTTCTCATAATCACAATTATTTTAATGATTTCATTAATTCATTTTCGCTTCCTTTCATTTCATATCGTTTTGTTTCTTCCAACGCGTCAAGCTTGATACCCGTCGGACGCCTACGGTATATGACGTCGACCGCATTTTTATTATCATTGTCATTATTTTCATAACTTTTTGTGTCGTTTCGTTTCATTCAAATCATCGAATTTGATACCTTCCATATTTATTTCAACCTCTACATTTATTACTATTATTATTATTATTTTCATAATTTCTTTGATTCATCCCGTTTCATTTCGTTACTTCTGACGCGTTGAGCTTGAAATCTGCCGCAAGCATAATTTATTAACAGCCTTCTATACTGTATAATATGATGTCTTCTACATTTTTTATTATTATCATCATTATTTTCTTGATTTTTTGTGTCGTTTCATCGTTTCATCCAAATCGTTGAATTTGATCCCTTCCATACGTATATTTCAATGCGCTGACCTCTATATTTATTACTATTTTCATAATTTCGTTGATTCATCCCGTTTCATTCCATTTCTTCTGACGCGTCAAGCTTGAAATCTGCTGCAAACATAATTTATGTACAGTCGTCCATACTTTATATGACGTCATCTAATTTCTTTTATAATTATTACCACTATTTTCATGATATTTTGTGTTCTTTTCGTTTGATCCAAATCATTGAATTTGATTTTTTTATACGAATATTGTATCATGTCCCGATAAAGGTTTATTATCTGATTTGAAAGCTGTACTTTTGAGAGTGATTCCCATTTATGAATATATGTTTATATAAAAAATTATTGTAGATAAAATAATCAATTAACCAATAATGACGTCACCATGCCTCACAGCTAAAACTTTTATGAAAATTCCACTCAATCACATTTCAAATAATTAAACACATATGGCGAAAATGTTATCTTATTTTGAAATTAGACTCTAATAATTTGTAAAAACCCCTATATTTAATAAAACTGACTATCTCAAAAAAAAAATCATAATGGACTTATGTATCCAAAACGGACTTTATTCAAAATGAACATTGTGAAAATCGACAACACGAAATAAATTTTTGTAGATGCTAACTGAAGTAAAATGAATAATTTCCTGGATAAATTCAAGATATGAAATATAAACGCCTATCGCCCTAAACCACACAATGGTGATAACTCCAATAATAAAACACGATTTTTGCTGAAATTATGTTTTCTCGACTGAATGATCAATTATTGTCATCTTTAGACTACGTTGCTACATGATTAACTGAAACCCACCCACTTACCTCAAAATCATCTGTACTTTCAAACATAATCCATATTATATTGAATTACAAACTACACATACTTAAAATGATGCCGGTACTGGTCACAAAATAACTATGAATAACATGTTCATTTCTGGGTTTTCGCTCACAGGAAATGCGATAATAACTCAACGGAAAGTACGTCGGTTGTAATAATCGAGTTTTGTTTTGTGCCTCTAAGATCCGTTCTGTGGCCACTATCACCATACACGAAATCACGAAAACTCATGCTTTTTTATGGATTGTTCTATAGAAATATTCGCTACCGACCGAAGCTCTTACCTTTTTTACGTCGACGACGTAAGCTCAACATGTAGTTGATACTCATTTTTGCGTGAATTGCTCTTTTAAAATTCCAATTTTGAATGTAATAAACGAATATTTTGGTCATATTATTTGAGTGAATTGGCGTTTATTTTATTTGTAACGTGTAATAACGTCCATTTTGAACAATTTAGAAATGTCAAATCTACATAAGAAATACATGTAAACGTGTATTTTGTATGCCTTAATTTTCGTCGTAATAATGAATGCGAAAACGGCTATTTTTGTACGTATTTTTGCGTGAATTGACGTTCGTATTTTTTATCTTTTTTGAAACGCGTAAAACGTATATTCTGTTCACATTTTTGCGAGTTCAAACGCTTTTTAAATCTACCATTTTTTTGGAGCGTTAGGAACGTCTATTTTGTTCGCATTTTTTTGTGTATATTGACGTTCTCATCAATTTGTATACAAAAAAACCTTGATACAAAGATCACTCAACACATCAACTATTGAAGAAAAATGGTCGACTTTTCATTGATTCTTGGAACGAAACGTTCACGGATTGCGGTATTCCTCCGGTTTTGTGGAATATCATCAATTGGATGCCATCCTCAAGAAAAATCTACATGATGTTGATGTCATTTATGTGCGAGGACTTCAAAAACGTGACTATCTTACTGCGAAATTCCAACAATTGGACCTACCTACACGTGTTGTCAACTTGGAGGATTATGATAATACGTTATGGATGGTTCCCACATTCAGCAACAATGATGGCATCTCACCTTGTATGCATACATTCGTCGCAATCGCCGCACCAACTACAATTTCAGCCTCCGAAACGTAGATATTCTTTACAAATGCCTGTCATATATTACCGAAATGAAAATGCCTAAATTTTGTATTCAAGATGTTTGAATTTTTTACCCTATCCTACAATACCAACATTTCATTATGTATACTTATAAGTTAGGTTGGCTGAGCGGTCTAAGGCGTTGTGGCGTTAAGTTGCGATTCCCGAAAGGGAGCGTGGGTTCAAATCCCACACCTAACATCCTTTTCGATTTATCTATCTAACTTCACTTTATGAAAATTTACTATACAAACTGATAATTAAATGGTAATTTTTAATATTAAATACAAAGCGCCCAGAACTGAGTGCGAGTAGTTGAAGCCTCATAACCACCAAAATACCCAAAGCTAAGTGCAATTGAGTAAAATTTACTATATAAGTGTGATAACTGGTACTTTTTGATGGGATTTTTTACTTGTTTTAACGCTTATAATTTTACTCGTTTTTTGGGACGCGAAAACGTCTATTTTCGTTGCATTTTTTACGTGTTTCAGCGTTTCAAATTTTAGCTGTTTTTTGGGACGCGAAAACGATCATTTTGTGCAATTTTGAAATGCCTATTGTCCATAAGAATTACATGTAAAAGTGTATTTTTGGCGTTCGTAATTTTAGTTGTTTTTTGGAACACGAAAACGCATGTTTTCGTTACATATTTTATGTAATTCGGCGTTCGAAATTTTATATGTTTTTTCGAACATGAAAACACATGTTTTCGTTGCATTTTTTACGTGTTTTAACGCTTCTAATTTGTTTTTTCGAACATGAAAACACATGTTTTCGTTGCATATTTTACGTGTTTTAACGCTTCTAATTTTACTTGTTTTTTGGGACGAGAAAACATCTATTTTCGTTGCATTTTTTAAGTGTTTTAACGCTTCTAATTTTACTTGTTTTTTGGGAAGCAAAAACGATAATTTTGAACGATTCTGAAATGTCAAATCTCCATAAGAAATACATGTAAACGTAAATTTTTAACGCTTGTAATTTTAATCATTTTTTGGAACGTGAAACCCGCTGAATTCGTCAAATTTTTTACACATTTTAGCGTTTGTTATTTTAGTTGTTTTTTGGAACGAAAGAATCCTCAACCTTCCGTCTGTACTCTTCAGATACCATTCTATTGGTGATTACTTCAACTAACCAATGGCACTACTATAATGAGCTTTGACCAATCAGACTCCGCTATGTTTTTTTTCCCAAATGAACGGTCCAAACGTCCTCTTATTACACATTTAGATGTCGGATGTAATTCAATCTCTGCATGGGCAAGTAGTTGTTTCGAATCTTCATATGTCCATTGAAGCGTTCTTCCATCACTCATGCAGCCATGTTTTTTCTCTTAATGATTCATCATGTTTTTTCTTTCAAACGTTGTAGGACACCCTGTATATACGTTGACAACCAACCACCATTTATTTTTTCTCTTAATCGATGTATTTTGAGACATCCTGTATACCAAATTTGACAGCTGCCATGTCTCATGTCATTTGACAAACAGTCATGTTTTTTTCTATTAAATGTTGCGTTGGTTCACCCGGTATACCAATTTTCATAGCTGCCATGTTTTTTCTCTTAAATGCCAAGTTGGTACACCCTGTATGGTAGCATCCATGTTTTTTCTCTTAAATACTATGATGGTACACCCTGTATGGCAGCAGCCATGTATTTTTTCTCTTAATCGCTGTATTTTGAGACATCCTGTATACCAAATTTGACAGCTGCCATGTTTTTTTTTCTCTGTCTCATGTCATTTGACAATCAGTCATGTTTTTTTCTCTTAAATGTTGCGTTGGTTCACCTGGTATACCAATTTTCATAGCTGCCATGTTTGTCTCTTTTCTCCTATCTTCTGTCTCCTATCTCCTATCTTCTGTCTCCTATCTTCTGACTCCTATGTCCTAACTCCTGTCTCCTATCTCCTTCCTCCTATCTTCGGTCTCCTATCTTCTGTCTCCTATCTCCTATCTTCTGCCTCCTATGTACTATGTCCTATCTTATGTCTCCTATCTCCTATCTAACACTATCATCACATAGATGTCAGATGTAATTAAATAACTATGTTTGGGTGAGTAGTTGTTTCGAATCCCTCATGAAGCGTTTTTGCGAGACGTCCCATGATGTGCGTTGGCCAATCCAGCGCCACCATCTTTTTTTTTTCTTTAACGAACCTTTTTTGAAATGACAGATGACAGTTGACTGACGAGTATAAACACCCTCGTCGAAGAACATCACATATATGACAGATGTAATTCAATCTCTATGTATGGGTATGTCGTTGTATCGAATCCCCATATTTCCAATGATACGTTTTTCTTTGACCCATTTTCCACCTAACAGTTGACAAATGACAGAGGCGACCATGTTTTTTCTCTTAATTGATATGTTGGTACACCTGGTATAGCAATTGACAAGCAGTCGTCATATTTTTCCTCTTAAGTGACGTATTTTGAGACACTCCGTTGTTTTTCTCTTAAATGATATGTTGGTACACCCGGTATAACACGTTGACAAGCAACCGCCATGTTTTTTCCTCTTAAATGTTGTATTTTGAAACACCCTGTATACGTAAAACAACAACTTTTGAATCCTCATACCCCCATGAGGCATTTTTTCTTTGATTCATTTTCACACCTAACATTGGTACACCTGGTATAGCACGTTGACAAGCAACAACAATCGCCATGTTTTTTCTCTTAAATGATATGTTGGTACACCCGGTATAACACGTTGACAAGCAACGGCCATGTTTTTTTTCCTCTTAAATGGTGTATTTTGACACACCCTGTTAATTTTTCTCTTAAATAGTGTATTTTGAAACACCCTGTATACGTTCCACATTGGAATCGCACGTTGAAACATTACAACCTCGTTACCCCACCATTTTTCCAATTTTTTCAAACATCATTACTATTATACCACTTCAACAATTCAAATTTATTCATTCACAATCACTATTCTTTTTATTTAATATTCGTGCGCTCGAAGCAGGCCTGCGGTAGATAAAGCTGCTCGACTTCGCTGATCGGCGGCTCGCGCTGTATAAACAACATTTCAACCTACATTCACTAAGAGGTCTCATAGCCTAGTTGTGTAGACGTGCGCTTCGTAATCCGAAGATTGCTGGTTCGCTACGCTTCGATCCCACACACGACATCTTTTTTTCATTTTATTTTCATGCATGTTAATCCATTTTTCACTACTTGGCGCTGGGAAAATCTTATCTTTGATACGGATCAGCTCGACTACGTCACACGCTGACAGCAGACCAGCGAGCTGAAGCTAAAGCCCCACTTGATATTCCACGACTTCGAGACTTTAGAGATACCATCGTCACTGCGTGTTCGTGAAGGTGTGAACTCACCTTTACGTCGTAAAAGGTCCACGATGGACCTTAGAGGTTTTACCGTGTTATTTCCCATAAGCTTACTTTTTGAATACTCATAGGTCTATTACTTATTTATAAACACTTTTTCTAAGACCAGCCCAATGATACAATTCTTGAATGCGAGCAAGGGTTTTAGCGATACCTAAATGTCCTGCAGTTCCACTGTCGTGAATTGTCTTCAACAATTCATCCCTATTTGCAGTAGGTTCGACTATCTTTCAGTCAGATAAATTGCCTATGCTCTTATGTCTATCAAAAACATGTTTATAAATAATATTTTGTTGTACCCTGAAAGAAGGAAACTTTTCTGGAATCTCAGTAACCTTCTCTAACATATCATTCTGGCTTAAGAGTAGATAAATTCAGGACTGCAGTCTCTGAGGGAGATCTAGGAAGTGCTACAACATTCGATGGACTTTTTCTGTATTCGACATCAAAAGATAATTGAGACAATTTTACAGCCCATCTAGCCAATCTACCAGCAGACATTCGAGTTAGTGCCAACCTCAAATTTCGTTTTATCTTCGAGACAATTCCAATCACTTTTAGAAATAAAATCACTAATTTTCATTGACTTTTCAGACTCCTAAGGATTATTATCTACTCTGAATAAATTTCAAAATTCAGTAATGAACTCAAATAAAATTTTTCATAGTTCGCCATTTATACCTATATTGCTGTTAAGATTACCTTAGATCTAAGTGCTCAGTTTTCTCAATTTATGTGTTGAGAAGTACATTATTTCATTTGTCCTAATTATTGTCTTCATGTAATATAATTATTTATAAGAGAGGACATAGGAGAGCACTGACATTGTGAGTAATTGTTTTATTTCATATTTATCATAAGTAACTTTATGTTTATCATTAAATATAGATCATTAAATTTTGTAGCTCCCAGATGATGACAATATTCATTGTCGAAATATTGGAAATATAATGTTATAAGAGTACACTTGCGTTTTGCTGCTGTCTCAAATAGCTTCAAGATTTTTTCTTAACTATTTATATATACAGTGAGTGTCACTTTTCATAGAAGCACCCCCGTAACTTCCGTAATTATCAAGGTAGAATAATAAAACTCTTAGGACTGAATGAAATTATGAAAATGCACCTACCGGTTAAATGGTGATGTTCTAAGTGATATACAATGCCCGCCAGTGGCGATGGAACAACCCTTTTTACGGGCGACTGGCGGGCAGTGTATATCACTTAGGCCATCACCATTGGACCGGTAGGTGCATTTTCACGATTCCCTTCAGTCCTAAGAGTTTCATCATTCTATCTTGATGATAACGGAAGTGACGGGGGTGCTACCATGAAAAATGAGATAAATTCGGATTTTTCAGGACTGAATTTTTTTCAGGAAAAAGGGTATCTGCAATAAGTTGGGGGTCCTGATCACGAATCTGATGGAATTTCGCTTCTATTTTGCCCCCTAGTATGATTTACCGTAAAAATGGGTTATTCCATCGCGACTGGCGGGCCGTGTATATCACTTAGGCCATCACCATTGAACTGGTAGGGTTATTTCCATAATTTCCTTCAGTCCTGAGAGTTTTATCATTCTACCTGGGTAATTACGAAAGTTACGGGGGTGCTTCTATGAAAAGTGAGACACACTGTATATACAGAGTTAGTCAAATGTATGGAACTGCCCATTTTTCTCAGTTAATATGAGGGTTATTGAAAAAAAAAAAGAATTAAAGTTGAAGGGTATTCCACTCTGCACCTTTTAAATATTTTTTAGATGTGCCATTGGTGGAGGAGTGACGTCATCGGCATTTTCTTTAAATGGAACCATATATCATGTTTGCTATCGCTACATAGCTTGTTTTTTTCTCATTTCAGTAGTAAAAATATTATTTTAACTCTCTCGATAGGTACAGTGTGTTTCGTATTTTT
This sequence comes from Chrysolina oricalcia, assembly GCA_944452925.2. Classification (NCBI taxonomy): domain Eukaryota; kingdom Metazoa; phylum Arthropoda; class Insecta; order Coleoptera; family Chrysomelidae; genus Chrysolina; species Chrysolina oricalcia. The sequence continues at coordinate 38,672,140 of OX101828.2, read as the reverse complement.
GTATTCACCTCTGTAATTCACTTACCTATTGCTTAATTTGGTAAAAAAAAATCTCAGTCAGAGAATGTAGCAATTCAATTCAGACATTGGCTTACGTGAGTTTTTACAAAAAAATATTTCTTATGTGTTACTTAACAGTTGTTTCATTGGAAAACTTCACTTACGATGTTTACAATAATTACAATTCGCCTCATGAAATGGAATATTTTAAAAATGTGTCTCAATGGTTCAGCCATTTTAGACGTTACATTTTTTATCTCAGATCAAGGGTTCAAATAAAAAATTAGTTCTCAGGAATAAAAAATGAGTTAATGAAATAGCCACTCTACATATTATATGTTGGGCAACCTTCATTTCATTAAAAAAATGGTATTTTTTTAATTATTGAAACAAATAATAATTTTTTTTCCTTATCGTCTATTTAGGAAAAGTTCAGGATTTGGGCAATCCAATTATTCTGGAGGAGTCCGACTTTGACCGTCTTCGTGAATAGTTGACTGTGACAGAGCGTATTCTATATTATATTGTCTGATAATCAAATTGATAGTACATATCGTGAAAAAGTGAACCAAGTGTAGATTCATTTCTTTGGGAAAGATAAGAACTCTTTTTATACGCCCACTATCAGCTTGGAATAGCCTTCCGTTACATTACCAACAGAAAACCTGTACAGGTATGTCCTAAGGAAAGCGCTGTTTATATATACGATCCAACTTCCCTAACAAACATGAACACAGAAGATAACAGTGTACAGGGTGTCTCTGACTACAAGGGTACCCAAACTCACCGACAATCAACCCTCAACCCTCAATCTCAGTCGTACTTTAATGCACTCCAAACTTTCAAATTCCCATCCAGAGAGCAAGCCATTCTCTTCGAAGCTATCGATGGAATAAAAATCCAGAATAGGTGATCTCTCTCGGAACGAAACTGCTGCCAAAAGACATAATATTTTCATTCAGGATATCTAATAACAGAGTATGCATATACCTCTCCAGCAAGTCAATAGTGGATACATTTTTGAATGAAGGGGGAGAAATTATAATCAATGATCAAATCATTAGAGCCCGTCGATTAGTATCTCTACCCTCTACCCGACTAATTTTATCGAATGTTTGCCCTACAATTCCACATTCAAGTATAGAGAATAGTCTCAAAGACCAAGGCCTGATCTTAATGTCCCCCATAACATTCCTCAGAATTGGTATCTCGCAGCCAGAATTCAGTCACATCCTCAGCTTCCGAAGACAGGTCTACATTCAACCTGATGACAACCTAAAAATCCCTGAATTTGTAGTCAGTCCTTACGAGAATATCCCCTACCGTATATTTCTTGCGGTGGAGAAACTCACATGTTATAAAATGCAAAGAGGAGGGCCATGTAGCTGCATCATGCCGAAACACAGAAGACCAGTCTACTCTGAATAACGTACAAGCAACTCCCGAAAATAATGAAACTCCACTCAACAACGAACAACCAGAGCCCATTATCACTCCTTCGCCGAAGAGAACTATCTCCGAAATCTCTAGCCCATTAATTGAAGAAGAACAAAACAAAGCAACTGAGCATTTTTTCGAGAAGCCAAATACTCAAACTACAAAAAAATACAAGAAAAATGCTCCGCAAGACCCTCCAACTCCTGTAGAACTCCTCATTGCACCATCGAAAAACCTCTTTGAAACATCATCGTTCATTCTAGATTTCAACCAGACTACAAGCTTTCTTCAAAACTCTTATGGATCCTCTGACCCGCTCAGCGTTGCCCGATTATACACAGATGACGTACATTGCCTACTAGGAACTCTAACAAAAATCTACCCGCTTTTAACAGAAAGGAGTATCAAGACTAGAATAACCAAAATCAAAAAAATGTTCTGAGATAGCTCAATAATGAACTCGAAACACAGTCAAATCTATCAGCCTCAGAAAACGAAAGCGACATCTCCCAGGGAACCTACTAACAAAAACAACATTATTTTTTTCTTATCGCAGAACTAATTTTACAATGGAATATCAACGGGGTATTTCCCCATCTAGAGATGTTTCAATTGTTGACTAAGAATACGAATCCGTCTGTGATATATCTACAAGAGACAAAGTTTAAAAATGACCGGAAATATGAAATGAAAAGCTTTAACTCATTTCACCATATCAGAACAAACCATATCAGAGCTTGTGGAGGAGTGTCAATCTACGTTAAGAACAATATTGATGCAGAACAAATTCATCTTACAACCAACCTGGAAGCTATCGCAGTAGTAGTCAAGGCTAACCAAAAAATCTGCGTATGTAATATTTACATTCCGCCGAACGCAGAAATTAACAGAGGAGAGTTAAAATTACTTATCAATCAACTACCAAGTCCGCACATCATCGTAGGAGATTTCAATGCACATAATACGATATGGGGCTGTAACAACACTAACACACGCGGAAAAATATTAGAATCAGTCATTAGCATATTAAACCTAGTACTACTTAATACAGGAGAAATTACCAGAGTTAATATAGTATCAGGTAATCATTCTGCTCTCGATCTATCTCTTTGCGACCTCTCACTCTACACCAAGCTCTCCTGGAAAGTTCTCTCGAACTCGTATGATAGCGATCACCTGCCCATCATTATAGAAAACAGTGCCACCCAAGTGAAAACTCCTCAGTTGCATCCCACCTGGAGACTCAAGAAAGCAAACCACGACAACTGGGATCAATACACAGACCTGGTAGACAACAAGTTAAAAACTACTGAACGAGACTCAAACGAAGACATTGGAAAATTCACTGAAATTATGAAACAGTCAGCCACACATGCTATAGGAAAGACATCACAAATAAACAACCATAAACCAGTACCCTGGTGGACTGAAGAGTGCCAAAAAGCCACGAAAGATTGCAAAACAGCATTCAATAGATTGAAACGGTCCCATACAAATCAGAATATAATCGAGTTCAAGAGACTAAGAGCTCGACAAAGAAACGTGATCAAGCAGAGTAAGCGCAACTCGTGGAAGAACTACATCTCAACACTTCAACACTCGACACCTATCGCCGAAGTATGGCAAAAAATTAACAGAATAAAAGGATCAAAGGCAAATTTTGGGATAACTTCCCTGGATAGCGATGGTCATACCACCTATGACGATCACGAAATAGCCAACCTATTAGCAGAAACATTCCAGCAACAATCGAGCGATAATAATTACGAAATAAATTTTTTGAGAAGGAAAGCAACTGCCGAAGAACAACCACTACAAATTGCAGATGATAATGAGAACTCACTGAACCTCCGTATAACCATGGAAGAATTGGAAGATGCTTTATCCAAGGTCAACAACTCCAGTGCTGGCCCTGACGATATCCCCTATATATTTCTCAGCAAGCTACCCAAATCAGCAAAACAACATCTTCTGAAAATATTTAATTCAATATTTCTTACACAACAGTTTCCTAATAGCTGGTCTGACGCAGTGGTGCTACCACTGCTCAAACAAAATAGGCCACGATCCGACCCCAGCTCCTATAGACCTATTCATCTAACTTGCACAATGTGCAAGCTCCTCGAGAAAATTTTAAATGCCAGATTGCAATTCTTTCTTGAAGAAAATTATCTCATAGCTCCACAACAGAACGCATTTCGCAAACACCGGTCAACTACAGATAATCTCATAAGTCTCCAATCAGATATCCTCTTAGCATTTGCAAATAAAGAAAATGTCATAGCAATATTTTTCGACATAAATAAAGCATTTGACACTGTCTGGAAACGCAACGTCCTGAATAAACTTAGTGACTGGCAGGTTAATGGCATGCTTTTCTTCATATCTAATTTTTTGAAAAACAGAACTTTCACAGTCAGAAATAACGGACTGCTTTCCGAGACAAAAATTCAAGAAAAGGATCCACCCTGAGTGTTACTCTCTTCCTCATTGCCATTAACGACATCCTGAGTGATATCAAAACCCCTGTCAAAGGAAATATATACGCAGATGACTTAGTCATATATGCCAGCGGAAATAATATATATGGATGGATTTAGCGAGGGGCAATATATGAAAATATAAGGAGAAAAGTTATTGGGTATAACCCTCAAAATGTTGTGCAACCGTAGACACGTGTTTCGAGCTTAAGCTCTCGTCAGTACGGTAAAAGCAAGTGCGAAGATTTACAACACTTGGATGTAAAAATAGAAACAAAGGAAGTCAACAACAGGAAGCCAACCACACATTTGTGGCTTCGGTTAGAAGATCTTGAGCTTTCAAGACAACAACTAACGTCGCCACGGAGGCAGCTATAGCTACCAGCGTGTCAATCCTTCCCAGGAAAATACAAATAAGGATGGATTTAGCGAGGGGCAATATATGAAAATATAAGGAGAAAAGTTATTGGGTATAACCCTCAAAATGTTGTGCAACCGTAGACACGTGTTTCGAGCTTAAGCTCTCGTCAGTACGGTAAAAGCAAGTGCGAAGATTTACAACACTTGGATGTAAAAATAGAAACAAAGGAAGTCAAGCTAAATCCATCCTTATTTGTATTTTCCTGGGTAGGATTGTCACGCTGGTAGCTATAGCTGCCTCCGTGGCGACGGTAGTTGTTGTCTTGAAAGCTCAAGATCTTCTAACCGAAGCCACAAATGTGTGGTTGGCTTCCTGTTGTTGACTTCCTTTGTTTCTATTTTTACATCCAAGTGTTGTAAATCTTCGCACTTGCTTTTACCGTACTGACGAGAGCTTAAGCTCGAAACACGTGTCTACGGTTGGATATATATATATATATATATATATATATATATATATATATATATATATATATATATACAATAAGAACACTATTAGAAGAAGCAATCAATAGTTTGGAAATGTGGTCTCAAAGCACCGGGTTGCAGTTCTCCTCAACAAAATCCAAATGTGTCCTTTTCTCACAAAATTCCATCGCTACCTATCCGATCCTCAGATTGAACAATGAAATCCTGAAGTTCGTGGAAGAAATAAAATTCCTTGGTATAATCTTCGATGCTAAGCTAAAGTGGAACTCTCACGTTAAAAACCTGAAAAAATCTTGCCAGAGTGGACTCAACATGATGAAAATCCTCAGCAGCCATTCCTGGGGAGCCGATAGCATAATACTTATGAGAATATACAGGAATCTGTTGAGATCGAAACTCGACTATGGCTCAATCGTTTATTCCACCGCTGAGGCACATCTACTGAAATCACTGGATATTGTCCAACATACGGCTATCAGAATAGCAATGGGAGCATACTGTACTAGTCCTGTGGAAAGCCTATTAGTGGAGGCAGGAGAACAACCCCTACATATACGCCGAAAATATTTATCGCTCACATATGCCGCAAAAATTTCAGCCTCTACCAAACACCTGTCCTACTATTATACCTTCTCAAATAACTTCTCCGCTATCTTCGAACAGAAACCACATGTACCACAGCCTTTCTATGTAAAAATATCCAAAATCAATCACAATTCGATAGACTTCAGCACATCTCTTCCCATCAATGTAGAGACCCCCTCACCTTGGACCGTAAAAACCCCAAAATGCAACACAACTCTTAAAAATCTCCCAAAAACTGACACCCATCCACTTGTCATTCAGAAAGCCTTCCTTGAATTAGCTGCAGAATATAAAACTTATAACCTAATCCACACAGACGCTTCGAAAACCGATGATGGAGTGGGGCCTGCAATAATTTCCCATGCCACTAGTCTCGTCTACAAACTGCCATCAACATCCAGTGTCTTCACAGGAGAGGTATATGCCATTCTCGAAGCATTAGAGCACTGCAATAAATGTAGAGGAAATTCAGTTATCTTCACAGACTCCATAAGTGCTGTCGAAGGTGTCAAACAACTCTATCCTAAGAACGCACTACTACTCAGAATAAAAGCTGAACTAGGAAAACTGACAAGTGTCGGCAAATATGTAGAGATCGTATGGATTCCATCCCACACCGGAATCGCTGGAAATGAAAAGGCAGATCAAGAAGCTCGAGGGTTCATGACCAATCCGAGCGTACGCAAAATTAATAAAGTACCACACGGATACCTTTGCCGCGCAATAAAGATGAACATTTCGAATGAGTGGGGAAGACAGTGGCAATCCTTAGAGACGAACAAACTGAAAGAGATTAACCCAAACCTTAAAACTCAAAATTTCCTTACAAGACTGAGAATCGGACACGCTAGGTTCACACACCAACACCTGATAAAGAGGAGAGATCCTGAAACATGTGAATTCTGCAACGAAATCATCAGCGTTAAGCACATCCTATGCGATTGCCCAGGTCTGGAAGAAGAAAGAAGCAGCTCACAATTACCTAAGCAACTTGAAAGTGTACTGGACGTTAATAATTTCAAATACCTTAACTCATTCTTGAATAATATCAATCTTGTCAATAAAATATAACACGTAACATGAAATATGTAAAATGTAATATTTGATATGTAGTATATATATATATATGTTATAGTACCACCGCTAATAACCCTCGTGGTTGATGCGGAAAATAAAATAAAAAAAAATTATTCTGGAACAAAATTTTCTTTTGACATTTTTTAATAGAAAAATAACTAGAATTGTTATTCGAGAAATAAGAGAAATTTATACATACGTACGTACTGTCTGAATCAAATTGCCATATTGCTTGAAATATCCAACTTGCTACATTCCCCGATTAAGAAAAATATTGAAGAAATAAAGCAATAGTGGATAACAGAGGTGGACACAAAAATTCGAAACACACTGTACCTATCGAGAGAGTTAAAATAATATAAGTACTGCTGAAATAAGAAAGCAACAAGCTATCTACCGATACCAAACATGACATATGGTTCCATTCAAAAAAATTGCCAATGACGTCACTTCTCCACCAATGGCATATCTGAAAAATATTTGAATCCACAGAAAGGTGCAGATTGAAATATCCTTCAACTTTCATTCAGACATTTTTTCGATAACCCACATATTATCTGAGAAAAATGGGCGGGTCCAAACATTTGACAAAATCTGTATAAATAGTTATATTACATGAAAAGAATGATTAGAACAAATGAAATAATGTACTCCTCAACACATAACTTGAGAAAACTGAGCACTTAGATCTGAGGTAATCTTAACATCAATATATAAATGGTGCACCATGAAAAATTTTATTTGAGTTCATCACTGAATTGTGAAATTTATACAGAGTTGATAATAATCCTTAGGAGTTTAAAAGTTCAATAAAAATTTGTGATTTTATTTCTACAAGTGATTGGATTTGTCCCGAAAATAAAACAAAATTTGAGGTAAGCACTAACTCGAATGTTCAATCTGCTGGCAGATTGGCCAGATGGGCTGTGAAATTGTCTCAATTCTCTTTTGATATCGAACACAGAAAAGGACACTATATGTGTAGCTGATGCACTTTCTAGATTTCCTTCAGAGACTGCAGTCCTGAATTTATCTACTCTCAAGCCAGATAAGTGGTACAAGGATATGTTGGAGAAGGTTACTGAGAATCCAGAAAAGTTTCCTTCTTTCAGGGTACAACAAAATATTATTTATAAACATGTTTTTGAAAAGACATAAGAGCATAGGCAATTTATCTTACTGAAAGATAGTCGTACCTACTGCAAATAGGGATGAATTGTTGAAGACAATTCACGACAGTAAAACTGAAGGACATTTAGGTATCGTTAAAACCCTTGCTCGCTAATATAACTGAGATTGAATGATTCGGATAGAATAGAATTAAAATCAGTGCTATATTGAAAAACCGTATATTTATATATTTCACAGTGACAGAAGTTGTTATCATCTGTCTACTAACTGATATGTCATGAATATTTTTAAACTGAGGGTCACAACATTCTCCCCCACTTATTGTTAAAACACACTCATTAAATGAAATTGAATACATGAAAAATACTTATGATCATAACATGACAGGAACAATTGAAGTGGTCAAAACATTCTTTGTGGCCGTGTTGCATTCTCATTCGGTATCGGAACAACTTCTTGACGATCATTCAATCGTGGTGGAACAGTCTGTTGATGTAGCGGAGCTGCAGGAAGTCTGGGTACGTTGAATGATTTGCTGGGTCCAAATGTAACAGTCTTTTTTGGAACAAGAGTTGATCGTAACTGGTTGACGTGTCTTTTCAATGTTCTCCCAGAGTCTAAAATGACCTGATAATGAAGTCTACCAAGCTTCTTCCTGACTTCTCCGAATTGCCATACATGTCTGTTACGGATGAAAAGTCTAATCTGGATCCTCTCCCCCACTTGGAAAGAACGTACTGGTTTATATTCAAACTGTGACGCTTGAGGTCGATAAGGAAAAATTGCATCTAAGCGGATTCGTAATTTTCTATGAAGATACAGTTCTGCAGGAGATTGACCACATGCAAGTGGTGTCGCACGATAACGAAACATTATGTTTTGTACTTTGTCTTGAATAGACATATAGTCATTCTCGACAGCCTTCAATCTGTGCTTCAACGTCTACACGTTCCTTTCTGCAAGTCCATTTGTCGCCGGATGTCCTGGAGCAATGAACTTTTGAAACATTCCATTGGTTTTACAATACGTATGGAATTCCTCGCTTTGGAAAATCGAGGCATTGTCTGATACGATTACTGCAGGATATCCATGTACCGCAAAAATATTTTCCAGTAATGTTATTGTCGTGAAACTATTTGGTGCGTCCTTTATGATTCTAATTTCTGCCCATTTAGATTTTGCATTCACACATACCAAAAAGTAGCAGTTTTCAAAGGGACCAGCATAATCGATATGGATTCTTTCCCAATTACTCTCAGGAGAATCCCACGGATGAACAAGTACTTTAGGAGGGTTTGATTTGGTCACTGCACAACTTTCACAACCTTTGACTAATATTTCGATATCCCGGTCGATACTAGGCCAGTAGACATAGCGACGGCTAAGTTGCTTCATCTTTGTTATTCCCAGATGTGTTTCATGAAGTTCTTCTAGTATTCTGGTTCTCAAATGTCCTGGAATAACGATTCTATCTTTCCGAAAAAGTATTCCATCCACCAGTGTGAATTCGGAATCCTCAGATTTATTTTTCAGGTCTTGAATAATTTTCTTGAGTTCTGGATCATTTTCAGTTTCATTTTTAATCGTCATGTGTGTGATGTAATCGCTCGAAATCTGAAAAATCTGTTGATCACATATCTGTTTTACTTCATCACCAATAAGAGCATCAGTTGAAGTTCTGAAATGTTGAATCGGAGCTCGAGATAAACAACCAACATTTTGGTTTTCCGTGCCTTTCTTGAACTTAACAGAGTAATTGAATCCGGAAAGGAATGACGCATAACGAAGAAGGCGGGAAGAAGTCATCTATGGAAGTGCCTTATGATGATGGAAAATTCTCGATAATGGCTCGTTGTCGGTAATGAGCAGAAAATGATTTCCAAATAAGTAATTATAGAAATAAGTAACACCAAAAATGATGGCAAGTGCTTCTCTGTCAAGCTGGCTGTAATTTCTTTCAGAGGCAGTAAGGGAACGCGAGGCATAGGCGATCGGCCTTTCAACTCCTTCGATGGAATGACTGAGTACACTAGCTATTCCGGTGGGGCTTGCATCAGTGGTCAAAACTACAGGAAAACTGGGATCAAATGGTACAAGAACACGATCACTACAAAGTTCAATCTTTAGTTTTAGAAAGGCTGACTCGCATTCTGCTGTCCATAACCATGGTTCATTTTTTCTCAGCAAACATCGAAGAGGATAGGATATAGTTGAAAAATCAGGAACGAATCGGGAATAATACGTAACGAGTCCTAGAAATCTTTTAACATCATCGGCATTGGCTGGTCGTGGCATGTCTTGAATAGCACTGATTTTAATTCTATTCTATCCGAATCATAGGGCTGGTCTTAGAAAAGTGTTATGTGAGAAAATGTTTCACGTGTACTACTTGCAAACCATCAAACTTACCACAAGCAGGATTAATGGGTTCTTATAAAAACATTAATTTTCCTTTTCAGTTGATTTCAGCAGATCTGCTAGGACCTTATCCTAGATCTAAAAATGAAAATCAGTAAGTTTTGGTAGAGTTTCCGAAATTTATTGTGGTCCATCCATTATCTAAAGCCACATCTAAGGCCATTATAAAATTTTTGTAAAATCAAGTTTTTCTCATTTTTGGAGCACCTCAAATATTTGCATGTGACAATGTCAGTATTTACCAGTAGAGTTTAAATCTCTTATATCTAACTATAAAGTACAAAAAAATCTGTTACACAGCTAGATATCACTCGCAGATCAATGCCACGGAGAGACAGAACAAAATAATCGTTACTGCCATTAGATCCTATATTGAAGACAATCATAAAGCTTGGGATCTATCTATCTTCAAGATTGCACTGGTAATTCGTACTGCAAAAAGTGATGTTACTGGTTATTTACCTGCATTTTTATCTTTTGGTCGTAATATACTCCTTTCAGGGGATTATTATGAACAAATTTCAGAAAACTCTAGAAACATTGTCAAAATTTCTGAAAAAAAATGCAAGAGTTGAGGATCTTCAAGAATGGCCTGACATTTTTACTGAAGTTCGTGAAAGTTTGCGAAAAGTCTACGGTCGGAATACCAAAACATATAATCTCAGGAGACGTGATACTAAGTATAAAGTAGGTGACTTTGAGATAGTTTTTTCTCCTTAAGAAACATTATGTTTGGTTTTTTATTGCCGCCTAATGGTTCGGATAAATATAGTGAGTTTTCCATCATTTCTGAAAGATTCATTTCAGTTTTACTAGAGTTTGAGGCATCCAAACACATTTTATTAATGCCAGTCTCACAACTGTTGTGAGAATGAGATGAAGAGCATTTCTTTAACTGTGTACCATCATCTTCATGACTTTGCTCATCAGTTGAAGGCAGACACAGCACGTCATTCCCTTCTGCTAGAGCCAGTGTTTTCTTTCTTCTCTCTGCAGCTTTGAAAAATTTGGCATACATTTTTGAAGCTATCGATATACAATGAAAAAAATAAACCTGTAGTAGTCTTACTGTTGATTACCGACCGCTTGTAAATTTCATAAGAACTACGCCAAATACACAAGATTAAGCTGAGTGTTAGAGTTATATTACATGGAAAGAATAATAAGAACAAATGAAATATTGTACTCCTCAACACATAACTTTAGAAAACTAAGCATCTAAGGTAATTTTAACAGCAATATAGGTATGAATGGTGCACCATGAAAATTTTTATTTGAGTACATTACTGAATTTTGAAATTCATACAAAGTAGATAATAATCCTTAGGAGTTTAAAAGTTCAATAAAAATGCGTGATTTCATTTCCACAAGTGATTGGAATTGTCCCGAAGATAAAACGAAATTTTAGGTTAGCACTAACTCGAATGTTCGATTTGCTGGTAAGAGTGGTAAGACTGGTAAGGTTGTCGTATTGACAAAATGGTGTCGATTTCCGGTGTATGGTGTACAACATGGACAACTCGAAATTTTGTCTCAATATAAAAATTATGTATGAGACTCACAGATTTCTACCCCACTTGATCACACCTCAGATATGACTCTAGGTGATCTATAACTTCAATATCATCGGCACAACTGGATCTATTCAATCAGACGGCCATTATGGATGGTTCTGCAACAGGTCAGAACATCTCGATTCCAATTTGATGGCACCTAAATTCTGGATTGGAGTTTGTCGACAATTGAATTAGACTTATATTTCACGAAGATATCATTTGAATACACTTGTGATGACAAGAATCAAAATGGAATTTTATACACTACCGTGACTTGTTTTTCACAGCACATCTTGTCACCACGACACCCAAGCTCGAAGAAAGCGTTCCTTGGCCCTCTTTATCTCAAAGTAAAATTTTCGACATCAGTGACATCTACTGAAAACCAACGCTATTGAGCTAAAATGGAATTGTCCTATAGACAATCCAGCCATTCGCTATCAGATGTCATTACACCTACTAGCCAATGAGAGAATTCTGTTGTCTACTCTTCAGACGAGTTTACGCTATTCGTTATTAGGTGTCGTACCTAGTACTGATGACCATTAGATATTATTGATTTACAGAGTAACGTTTATAACTGTCAAAAATGTGTGAGTATCGCATGGTTTCATGGCAAATAAATCAATTACTTCCAATTTGTTAACCTTCACCAACTGTGCATATGAAACCATGGATTGAAAATGCCAATTAGGTACGGTTCACACAGACTTTCGAAAGGCATTTGATACAGTTGACCACGATGTCCTACTGAGAAAGGTAAGTAAATGTGGAGTGTCAGATAATTAAGTTAAACTGATCAAAAGCTATATAGAATAGATCTGTTATGGTGAGGCATAACGGAAATACAGCTGAAAAATTGAAGCCAACTTTGGTGTTCCACAGGGTTCAAATTTGGGGCCACTCCTATTTTTACTATTCATGAATGACTTACCATCAGTTTTGAGATGATCTGAATGCTTATTATTTGCAGACAATCTGAACATTTTTAAATTGATACAAACGCTTAGAGATTGTGTTCAACTGCAAAGATTTGAACAGTCTATCAGAATGGAGTATTACGAACAAATTATATTTTGATATTAAAAAATGTTTCACGCTAACTGTGACCCGTCTTAAAGTACCGATTATTTTTGAGTATGTGATCGAAGATGGAACTCTGAAGAGATGAAGCGTTGTAAAAGACTTAGGTATCACCTACAATCATTCGCTATGTTTTGCAGAACACATCAAAAATATCACAAATTCGGTAAGCCTCAAACTTCACAAATATAGAAACCATCAAAAGTCTTTACTACAGTTTAGTAAGACCTAAGTTGAGTATGGTATTCACATTTGGTTCAATGAATACCAATCTACATTATCAATGCTGGAGAAGACTCAAAACAAATTCCTTTGATACATTCACTACAAAAAATACCACGTATATCCAGATTTTTATACAGTGAGAACCACTTACCTCAGAAATGAATTCAGTATTTTATACTTAGAAGACAGACGCAAAATAGCAGTATTAGTCTTATTGTTCAAAATCATCAACAATAAAATTAATTCTACTGAGATTTCATCCCAATTACGATTTAGTGTACCACCAAGGAGGACTCGCACTTTTGTTATGTTCAACATCCCGTCAATACACACAAGAGCTCCTCTTGTGTCCATGTGTAAATTAGCAAATCATTTCAACTCACTAATTGATTTAGATTGGTCAGGCTCACAAAGTACATTCCGTAGGATAGAGTTATGACAAATTATTGAATTATCATTTTAGTTGATATGCAAACTCAAAAATCAGTCATCACTAGTAGCCCAATACCAACTTACAGTTAAGATAAGATAAACTTGATAAGTGTAATAAATAATTGTACTATCCATGTAATTAAACCTTAGGTTTGTCTGGATATGAATAAATAGGTAAATAAATGTTACAGTATTCCAGAATAATTTTCATTTTGTTGAAATAAATGCGAAAGGTTCCTGCCATGTATGTCTTATCTGACACCCATCTGATCACGATGTCCTCATTTGGGTACACGTGAAAACCCCCCTCAGGAGGAGTTACGCATATCTGTTACTACGTCAGGTTTAAGAATTCATAAAGCTTTTCTACTCATTGCTGTGGCTTCTGATGGATTGGTGTCAAGTGATGGCCTAATTGTGGTAAAATAAGCCTCTCGTGGAAATTCAAACCAAAATGAAGCTTGCTTTCTAGAGTTAATTAAATATTGTAACAAAAGTACAGGTAGTATTTTAAAAATTCATATATATTATTATCAGATTCATGGTTTTCTTGAAATCACTGGTAGAGACTGGTGTGATTTTGTACTATGGACTTATAAAGGGCTAAACATTTAACGAATTTATAGAGACCTGTGCTGGAGGTAAAATTGAAAAGATTCTTTCATTTCATTATGTTTCCCAACATTTCAGGAACACAAGCTAATCCTAATTTTGTTAAATAGAGATTAGAAAAAAGAACTTATAATTCTACCAAACGGATCAATTTCTTATTCAAAATATTACAAAGAAGAAATATTATAATGCTCTCAGTTGTGAATGTGAAAGTGGTTACAAATGAAGAATCTGAAATATTATCGGGAAAATGTTGGTTGACCAATTTTTTGGTAGATATATGTTTGAATATTTTCAATTTCATACTGAATTTCCGAATCGTCGCCACCACGCCGGGACCAGCATTTTTCTGGTGGAAATGGAGAAAACACTTTCAATTATTAACTGTCGGCTTGAAAATGAACCTATAGTATTTCCTATTCTTCAGAATTGTTCAGATAGTACTGACCGCCTTATATCTCACCACTTCTGCTTAGTGATTGTGAATGTCGCAAATAAGAAATACAATTTTTTGAATCCAATCAGGAGTACCAGAAATAATACAAAAAAATACTGCAATAACTTTTTACGATTTTTGATATTAATATAATAAAATTCATGAATGCAACATGGACACATTCAATTTTGGTAATTGAAGTAAATAAACATGAACGAAAGGTAGATTCATATAACTGTGAGGTTCTTATTATATATTTTTTCAATAAAATTATAAATGGGGAAAGTTTAAATAATGCCATTGATATCAGTATATCAGTGGCGCACCCAGGGAGGAAGCCATGTGGCTGCATCCCTCCAAGATTTATAATAGTAACATAAAAAAAATTGAGATTTCTACTATACAGGGTTATTCAGGTGACCATTGAAAACGGAACAACATTGACTGTCGAACAATTATTGCCAAATTTTCAACGTTGACTAAAATTTCCTATTCGGGTGACCATTGAAAACAAAACAACGTTCACTGGAAATCAGAATTGTTTATTTTTCAACGTTGATTTAATTTTCCTATTTAGGTAACCAACATGTATTGAACTTTTACCAACCTCTTGTAGAATCACCGTTGGTTATTTGGCAAGTAGATTTGGTACTTGCTATCAGCTATTCAACATTGTTTGTCAGTAAAATGGCGAATAATGGTTTCATTCTGGTAATTAATGTTGCCAATGATGAAGAACGGTAAAGAAAAAGTTTTCACAAAAGAATTCCTATTTTTGGAATAAGTCAAATAGGTAATAATAATAAATGGCTTTATATTTATCTTAGGGATGTCTAGCTGAGTTATCCTTCCATATTCACATTGCAGATTGCAGAACAGAGTTTTGAGGAGGCAATTGAGGGATCAAAGTGATCCTTTAAATATGAATGAGAATCAATTTTGTGTATCGCCTATCAAGGGACATGGTGAGACAGTTGATCGAGACTCTGGAACCTCACTTACCTCAAGGAGTGAGGGAGAAATTATTCATCTCTGAGAAATTGAAAGTAAATATTTTTGTTTAACAGAATTTGTTTTTGTCATTCCTGTAAAAAAAATAATATGTAAATTAAATGAACTAATATGTTACTTTACTTTTCCACTTCATTGTTTCCCTATATTTTGGTCCTATAACAAAAGTTGATTTCTGCTTTTTTCTGGCTTGTGTAGACCAACTTCAGTAATTTTCGTGCTAACGATTATCAACTTAATCAGAATACTTAGTAGCCAATTTTCCAAGTTATTGAGAAAGTCATTCAAAGGTGGACCACCACCTATTCTTTGTTGGTGCCTGAATGTATCTCTAGCTTTTTTCTTGGTTTTACAAGTCCATTCCAGAAAAGTCCTTTGAAGAGACAAACCCAAATGACTAAAATTCTCAAGCATTATACACACACTGTACCTTATGCCATTCTTTTTGATTTCTCATTGGTCCCTCAAAGTGTTTAATTCATTACAAATTTTAGCCAATTCGTCATCCGGAATGTTTCCCCCCACTTTGAATTTTTCTAGGTATTGGAGGTATACTTTGTATTGCTCTGCACTGATTTTCATAGATTCCGCAGCAAAAATGAAACATGTTCATTGATTTTCAAAAGCATATATCAAAATCAAATTCTGGTACAAACTAGTCCCGTTATTCTTGTGAATAATTTTAAAACAAATTCAGATATAAATAATAAATTAAAGTCTCTATCCTCCTTTTCATTCCATTTCAGGTATTAATCATCACAGAGCTTCATATGAAATGAAAGTTAATTTAGATGAACCCTCTCGTAAATATCACAAAATCCATTAATACTATTGGCCACATTATCAAGGGCTCTGGCAATATTTTCCAAAACCTCCGTCTCCTGCCCATCTTGATATGCAGTGAGCAGAGAATTTTGGCCGATTTTTTTTCTGTTTTTGTGGAACTGATGGTGCCTCCACTTGAATCACCGAAATTTCCTCATTTTCAGATGACCTTTCCTTAGTTTCACACATTGTTGCCTCATCTGCAAGTACAAATTCAGCAGCAGCTGCAGTTACCCCTTCAGTATCTGATACACCAGCTTCCCTAATTTCTTCATTGAGACCAGCTTCAACCAGCTTCAGACAGTTCAAAACCTGCCATAGCCACTAATCCCGTTAGCTCTAAGATCTTTTTCTCCAGGCTAGTCAGTTCTTTTTTCCCTAGCCCTTTTCCTGACAGCACTTTTCCACTTACGAAATACCTGTAATAAGGGAGTAATAATGATATACTCTCTTCATACCACACAGATCATGATAATTCACTCACTTTTTTTCAGCCATGACTGCTACAAGAGGGGCCATCGCCAGTGGACTTTAATTCCTCGGTAATTTTTTTCCCATATTTCCGATATTTATTTTGGGGTCATCCCAAGAGTTTAATTTACCAGTTCTCAAAATATAATTTTTTTCCAAGTAGTTCACGTATGGTTAAGGCTTTCGCGGCCGAAGTGTTCTGTGTCACAATTTTCACTCGGGTTTGAAGGCCGTCGTTTTTTGGAATTTCTTCTTAGGACACAGTTCACGTATATTTGTAAAACGAAACGAATCGTAAACAAAAACAAATTCCAAAAGAATCAACATGAAGTTAGCGCTAAAGCATAATTTAGGTGTTCCGTGAATAAAATAGCTAACAATGCTAACATCAACCCCATTCTTATTTCAACGTTGAAAAAGAGTCGTTGGGAATCGTTGGGAATGAGTGGTCACCTGAATAGGTTACTTTGCTCAACGTTGAAAACATGCATTGAAAAGTAGTTGGCAATTAATCAATGTCGCCTCGTTTTCAATGGTCACCTGAATAAAATAAAATAAAATAAAAAGTATTTATTAGATTAAATAGTATAGGGTGTATAAACAACTGTACAACATATAACGGATATAAAATAAATAAATAAATAAATATGTAAATATAATATATGCACGTTTCACAGTTCTTAAAACTATCGCTTAGCCACAGGGTAGTGGTAGGGAGGGAGTGAAAGACTGGTGTGGAGTTCGACACAGAAGGGCCGAACCAAATCGTACCTACCTTGCGGTAGGTTCTACGATGTTATGTAGTTCGAATGTTGTAAGTGTTACGTCGCATGGTATTGTGGTTTCCCTGCCTCCTCCAAGTTATGCAGGGCTTTACGTGTGAGACATCAGATCATTGGACGTTTCTCACCTGAATAACCCTGATAGATATTAATAGTAAAATGAGTTCACCTACTGATATAAAATAAGCATACTGGTCGTTATCAGTAATCCAATAGATTTATTATGACGTACCGGAACGGAATGTGCACAAGGCTGCGACCATAGCACCACGATGACCGACGATGTAATCCGAATCTCCTAACGAGAAGACTTCCTGGACTGGACAAGCCAATAGTCAATCGAAGTTGCTTAACTAATCAATAAATCCCAATCCCATCTCAGATTCGAACATTTTACCACATAAAAATTGTGTTTTTCACAGATAAAATATTTTTGTGGAAATACCAGTATATAGATTTATTAAACATCTTACTATAAATAGCTTGCAAAACAAAGAATACCAAATCAATCGATAATAAATAATAAAAAATATAAATAATCTCATATAAAATGTTATGTAGAAGAATAAAAATGTATAAAATATAATCAACTAGGAACATTTTGTATTATCCATCCCGTATAGATGGTTTCTAAAAATCATAGCCGAAAATCTTACACATATTGTCCATATATCTTTCAGAACTTTTTTTCTTATTTTATGTAATTTACAAAAATTTTGGAATGTTCCTCGAGCACATACGAGTAATCCAATGACTTCTATTTTGTTTACATTGTACTTTTCAAAAAATGTGAAATGGTAGGTTCATAAATTAGCCTCTTTTCTTCGTCGACGAGTTTATCTTGATTTTCCTCAGTTTCAAATCTGATAGTTGGATCCACTAGGAGTGCATTCTTTTTTTTAACATCGTATGCAAAAATGTCGACTCTTCTAGTGGATCCATCGTCAGACAAACAAAAACCTCCATTTCATTAGATCTCAAAGAATCTGCCAAAGCTGGACGTATAGTAAGATGTCTTTTGTTTCTCAAGTTACGTGAATTTGTGTGAGAGTAAAGTAAAGAGTAAGTAAATCCACTGAAAGTTATATATAACCTAAAATTAAATACGTAATTGTAAATGATAAGCATATTTCGTATTTTCAGAAAAACATGAATAAGAGACAGACAACTTTACTTGGATATTTGGAACCTAAAAATTGGAAAGTGACATTCCAACCGTACGACTGATGCAGCCTATGTGACACCGAGGAAGTGTGCCACACAGTCGGCTGTCGCATATGGTCGACGGCATGTATTCTGTCTCCTGAACGACTGTCGGTTCGGGTGCGACGCATTCAATTTTTAGATTTGGTATACAGACTGCTGTCGCAACATTTGCGTTCACCGCATGCTAAACGCTCAGGCGACTACCACATATAGTCGACACCTCGATCATATGCGACATCCAGCAACCTTGCAATTCCAGGGCTGGGCGAGTGCAGTGTTTGTGTTTTCGCGCCGGTATGGCTCAAGATGTCGTTAGAGAATGCAGCTGGTCACTCGGGGATCGTTCCAAGAGCGAAAAAACAAAAAACCAGTTACGATAGCTATTGCGGATTATCTGACGCTGAATCTCGTTATATTTTAAGTATTGTGACATTGATTTTCTTGAGAATATTGAAGATGAACCTTTTGTGGACAGCGGAAGTGAGTATTTGCCTGGATCTGATAGTGAAAGCGATGGATGGGTAAGCTAAGAAGATGATCTCGAAGAAGAAAACCAGGCCCAGGTCGAGACCAATAATGAAGAGAATTTAGACAACGATTCAGAGAATATTGAACATGTCGAAATAGTTTGGGGTCAAGATTTTCGGCCTACGAATCACGTGTTTGTCAATACCAGTAGTGGTGTAAAGAATGAAAATCTGTGACTCGGGGGGTAAACTATTTTTTAAGTTTCTTTACTGAAGAGCTTGCCACTATTATTGTAGCCGAAACTGATTGGTATGCATGAGAACAGCACGCAAAGGACTAAGATGTTGACGTACCTGAGCATTATATTTTCATATCTCTAACTTTGCTAATGCCCCATATGAAAAAAGTAGGAGCAGGAGTAATTAGTGGAAAATTCATAGGTACACAAGCGAGAATCTTGAACTTTATCGAAAGCTTTATATATTCACTGTATGTTCCACTAATCAAATCTGTCTATTTCGGCTTCATGCGATATGCAGGATATGCGAAATTGTTTGGGAGTTATTGAAAAAATGTATGTATTTTTCGAAACCCCTCAGAAACAACAAGTTTTAGAAAAAAAATATTGATTAGATTTGTCCTAATTAAAAAAAACGGGATTAAAAAAACTATGTCCAACAAGATGGGTTGAAAGGCTTGATGCAGTTTCGCTAGTTTTGCTAGCTCAAAAGAAATATCGTTGTGGGTCAACAGAGATCCAGACATCCAGTGCAAGAACCCTTTTACTCTCAATATCAGATGGAAGATCTATAATTGGCTTGTATGTAATAGAAAAATTATTCAGTTATAGCGTTAAACTTCTTACAAACTGTAAACACAGATATTGCTAAAGCATTGGGTTATATCGAATCCATGATAAAAAGCAAATCGAACCATAGACAAAACTCTGAAACCGAATTCAAATCTACTTTAGACTAAGTGAAAGAAATATGCGAAAAATTTGAGATAAAAGACCCCGCACGAAAACATATGGGAAATTGGCTCTCAGTCAAATTGGCTCTCAGTCAAATTGGCTGAAAGTTCATTATGTTATAGTAGAATGGGTCTTTAGAAAAAATGTGTATTTTGCATTTGTCGTTTTTGAGATAAACGTCGTACTTGGGTAGGATTGACAAAGAATAAAAACTGTTTTGTCATGTCCAATTATAATCTTATTAATGAAACAGGGATATTTTATCTTAATTTTTATGTTTATTTCCGAAAGACGATTATAATAAAACTGAAAATGTAGAATATTTTACAAAACTTCTTAAATTTTATGAAAGTAACATTAACAAAAATGGGGGTTTTGTAAATGAAAATTTGTTACAATCCGAGTATATGCTGTAGATTGATGACTATTGAATGATTATCCTTCGCTCATATTCCGGACATTTTTACTCACTGCGATGTGTCCCGACCCAAAAGTTTAAAGATCCAGCTAAAACTTTTTCTGACGCTGAGTCACAGCAGCGTTTATCACTGATATCTCATTATATTGTGTTGTTTCATCGACTGCAGACGCGTGTCTTTATTAATTTGATTTTCACGGATTTAGTGTTGTGATTTTGGTAGTGAAAAATGCCAAAACGGTCTGGTTGTGGTGATTTGGAAAATGACAGTGAGAGAAAACAGCGCAGATACGGAAAATTGAAGAAGAAACTAGAAAAATTGCAACAGAAGATACGAACT
This sequence comes from Chrysolina oricalcia, assembly GCA_944452925.2. NCBI lineage: Eukaryota > Metazoa > Arthropoda > Insecta > Coleoptera > Chrysomelidae > Chrysolina > Chrysolina oricalcia. The sequence goes on along the minus strand of OX101828.2, from coordinate 38,651,325 downwards.
ATAACTGACAGTGACTCTTCAGGAAATTTTATTTATCTAGGCATCTTTCAAACTGATTATAAAGCATTGTACGACAAATACTACCGCCTTTTCACAACTAGTTATATCAATATCAAGTACTTATATCCTCACGTATAGAGGGTTTACTTTGGACACTTGGGTGGTTCAGACTAGTCAGATAAAAAGCAGAGGGTACTTGATGAGTGGCCCACTAACTCTTATTGATTTTCTGCCTTAACTGAATACTTAGCTACCGAGGGTACTCGATGAGTAGCCCACCGGGTCTTTATGACTCATTTTCGGTAAATATTATATAAAAGGCATTCAGAGAATAGCCAACACAGTTCTATAGCTTAGTATAGCAATTTTTCCCATCGTTTCAGATGACGAAACTTCACAAAATGTGGTAGTGGAGACAGTTGCTCAGATTCATCTTATGGAAGAGAACTTCAACCTAGTTATTGATGAATCTGAACAAGTCACTAATCAAGGAACAGATATGAGACACAAAGATTTAGATGTGATTCAAATAGTGGAGCTCACAAACCAGGATTCTACAAAGGATATAATGAACCTTTCTGGTGTAGACCCGTTACACAATAATAAACAGGGTGTGGCATTATTGGACGGAATCGCATCCCGTTGGGACCATAATATTAAAAAAGGATTGGGAAATGAGAAAATACAAAACCTCGTTGACAAATATCCTTCAGCAATTATTGAATGTTGTGCATTGATTCCCCTACTTCAGAATGAGGAAATAGCAGGCTCTTTAAAAGAAAAGCTGAGAGAAGATAAATATCTCCAAAAACTTCAAGCCCAAATGTCAGCTGGTTTAATGGCTATATATGAGCCAATCAACATCGTATCGGAAAAGTCAGACAATACTAAGAGTTTGGAGAATTTAGCCGATGCGGGAAAAATGTTTACAGATATTTTTCATCAAATCTCTCTGCATAGGCGATTTCTTTTATATCCAGTTTTGAATCCAAAATATAAAAAGCTTCTAGAAAACCAACCGATTGATAAACTTTTATATGGCTATAATTAATTGGAGAAAGTAAAGCAATCACAAGCTGCACAATCGGCTTCTTCTCAGGTAGGTGCATATATGAAGCAAAATAATCCGGTACCACAACATCATTTAAACTACAAGGGTCTACTCAACAGCAAACCCAATTTGAGACCATACAGAAGGACAGACAGATCAGAGTGGAATGCCAACAGAGGGATAAACAGACCTCAGAAAACGACGGAAAACCCAAACAATGCCTTCAAGAAGCCGTACCAGTGGAAAGTGAGAAGGAACCAGCGTTAGAGGTAAATAAGAAAATTGCAGGAAATTTGAGAAATTTTATGGTAAAATGATTTTAAACTGGGTCGAGGGTTATGAAATACCCTTCACAAAAATTCCAATTCAATTGAAAATATCTACGATCTATATTAACCCAAAGGAGAATGCCTTATACGATTTTGCCATCGAACAACTTCTGGAGAAACGTGCTATATCTAAATGTAAACATACTAGGGATGAATTCATTTCTCCATATTTTTTAGTCCCCAAATCAGATGGGAGTTTTCGATTTGTATTAAATCTCAAACGGCTTAATGAAAATATTCAAGCGCCTCAAAATGGAGGACTACAGATCTGTATTAAAATTAATATAATTATTATTATTATAATCATTATTGCCATAAAAGGTTGTTTTATGGCAAACATCGATCTTAAGGATGCATACTTTGCAGTCGCCGTAAGCAAAAAATATAGGAAGTATTTAAGATTTATATACAAGGAAATTCTTTATGAATTTAATGCCCTTCTTTTCGGTTTAAATATAGCTTCGTATGTGTTCACCATGTTAATGAAACCTATTCTCAGTCATTTGAGACTTAAAGGTTTCCTATCCATAGTGTATTTAGATGACATGTTACTCCTAGGTTCTTCGGATGCTTCGTGTCAAGATAATGTGGAATACACGTTACGTTTATTGACTTCTCTAGGTTTTACAATAAATTCAAAAAGAGGTGTATTGAAGCTATCACATGAGTTAACCTTCCTTGGTTTCACCTTTAATTCAAAAAACCTTACTTTTTCGGTACCAAAGGAGAAAAGAGAAAAAATCTGTACAAAATTGCAGAATTTTTTACAAAAAAATTCTTGTAAAATAAGAGAATTTGCGGTAGTAATTGGTCATTTAGTAGCTGCGTGTCCAGCAGTGGCATATGGTCGAGTTTATACAAAGAACTTTGAGAAAGAAAAATGGTTAGCACTAACAAACTCCAATAATAATTTTAATTCTTCAATGGCACTTTCTAAATATTTAAAGGAAGATTTTTTATGGTGGCTATACAATTTACCATCTAGCTACCAACAAATAAAAGAACTCATGGTTTTTGGAATGATACTCAACAAAATTGTCATATTAATTATTTAGAACTAGTGGCCGTATTTAATAGCCTAAAATCTTTTTCAAAAAATTCGAGAAATTGCAGAATCTCACTTAGAATTGAGAACCGAAACAGAATATTCGTTAAGAAAAACTTACACAAATATAATTATTAATCGTTTTGGAAAACCAGAAATAGATCTTTTTGCACGTAAGCTTAACTCAAAATATAAAAGATACGTCTCATGGAAACCTGATCCGGATTCGGAAGCAGTAGACGCATTTACTTTGAATTGGGAAAATATTTCGTTTCACGCCTTTCCACCATTCGCTATGATTTCCAGGGTATTAGAAAAAATCATTAACGACAGAGCTGAGGGAATTATTGTTGTCCCAGAATGGCCCAACCAACCATGGAATCCAATTTATAACCAATTACTAAAAATCTAAATAATTTTGGGGCCTGATGCGACTTTAATTTTATCCCCTTTCAGATCGCCGCATCCCAGTCACCGTTACCTTACCCTGGCGGCAGGGAGGTTATCCGGCAAGCCTATATAAAGAGGAATATTCCAGACATTGGAATTCCTATATTGTTAGCATCAATAACTGACAAAACATTTAAACAGTATGATACAGTATTCAATAAGTGGTGGAATTATTGTACGGGAAAGAAGTTAGACCCGTTCATATATAATTTATCTGAAATTCTGTTTTTTACAATCGTTGCTGCATAATAATCTTTCTTACAGTTCAGTAAACACATATAAGTCAGCATTATCGTTGATTATAGATTTTCTTGAAAGTGAAAAACACATTGTTGAAAGGTTTTTAAAAGGAGTATATAATTTAAAGCCACCTAAGCCAAAATATTCCTTTACTTGGGACCCTTCACCTGTATTAAAATATTTAGGAGGACAACATCCCCTTGAAGGCCTTTCTCTAGTGACCTTAACCTATAAATTAGTTATGCTCATAGCGCTAACATTTGCCCATCGGTTACAGACAATTTCATTAATATGAATTCACAATATTCATATAAAGGAAGAGCTTATCGAAATTCAAATACCAGATAAAATAAAAACTTCAAATCATAATAAACTTCAACCAGTTTTGCGTTTCCCCTTTTTTAAAGAAAGGCCGGAACTTTGTGTAGCATCAACCATTCATCACTACTTAAATAAAACACAAGCTCTGCGGCCAGAAGGAAAAGATAATCTTATTATTACAATAAAGAAACCACATAGAGCAGCATCTACGCAGACCATAAGAAGATGGCTTAAAAATGTACTAATGATTAGTGGTGTCGATACAGAAGTTTTCAAAGGTTACAGCACCCGTCATGCTGCAACATCTGCAGAAGCGCGTGTTGGACTTAATATTGAAATAATTCGAAAAACAGCAGGTTGGACAAGAGACGTTTAAAAACGTATCTAAAAAATTCTGTCGAAAATTAGATTACCAGGTTTAGCTCTGTTGAATATTTATCATTATATGGACATTGATCCAGAAAAAATTATTGAAAAATTGGCTCAAGAAAGACGTCGTCTGGATTTTGATCTTTTATAGATTTTGTTTAACGAAAGTTTTATGTTATGTTTAAATTTAAGGAGTAAATTTTATTTGTTATGTAAATGTAACATGTTGATTTAGCGACTTCTGAACCATATAAAATAGGTAAATATATATTTTGTGTTATATTATGTTTATATTTAATGAATAAATTAATTTGTTTCTTACATAGATGATACATGTTGATTCAGCCCCCCCCTCCCGAAATTCAATCCTGGGTGCGCCCTTGTCACTAATTTAGGAAAGATATTATTATTCAGTCAGTTGAAGATATGTCTCAGAAATTACTGTTTTGTGGAATTGAAGTTTATCACTTGGGGTAAAATGTGGTAGTTATTATAAGATCAGTAACGTGAAGTGTGTCAATGTTTCTGACTTGTTTTTGAACTCATCTGAATATACATTTGGTATCTTTTCATTGTGTTCTGAATTTTAATAAATGTCTACCTAGGTACTTTGAATTTTGGTATGGTATCTAAGTTGACTTTTGGTTCATATAAAATATAATTTTAATTTCGGATAGCTTATATGTATCAAGTTACAGGTGATGCTGCAACGATTGCCCCAAATATGTTATTTTATTTGTGAAAATTATTTATTTTGTTATTCATTGAAGAATATTTATTGTATTCATTAAATGTTCATTTATTTTACGTAATTTTTTCAATGTTCATTTACAGTCCGAGAAAGACTTGAGATTATCTATTAATTTAATTTAGTGTTCTCTCAGGAGCATAAAAGAATATGTTTCCATTGTTTATTTTTCCTGAAACTCATTCCATTCAAAATCCAAAAATATTTATTTTATAAATTCTAGTAAAAATGTACCTTTCATAGGTAATGGCTATAACATAAACTATAGATAATTTCATGTGCCACGTTTTGCGACGGTTGTAACCCTCTATGTGGAGGGGTTCTAACGTGAATGGCACCCCTTCAGAGGGTTCACCGTCTGACCTGCCATTAATGGCCGTTAGCTCAGCTGTTACCCATCGATGCGTTGCAAGTTCACTGGCCCGACCTCCCGCCTAACTTATGTCGGTACTTGTTGTGATATGGTCTGTGACCAGGTGTAGTGTTTGGTGTTTCAGTGGTTTCTTAAGAAATGTGTACAAAAAACTTGATTTAGGCATGAGTTGTGCTGTGAGTTCCTCGCATCCCGCAGAGCGTTGCTCCGCGGCATACGATTTATCCACAGCACCGAGTACACGATTTCCTCCCGAGCTTGGGCGTAATTGTCCAAGCTCGTGATTTCTTCGTGCACTCTTTTTGCTTGTGTTGTTTTGTTGTGTTGGTGTTGTTTTAGTGTTATTTTTCATCGGCTCAACGGCTCTCTTGTCTGCCACCTCCCAACGGGAGCAGCGAGCGGTGGAGTGGGGGGCCCCGTCGGCGACCCCCGCCACCCGCCCGCCGCCCCCGCTAAGGGGTGCCTCGCAGGAGTTGCTCCAGTGATCCTCATTATGAGGATGTGGAGCTCTGTAAGCCGATTACTGACTGTTTCAAGTGCCGACACCAGGTAGGCGTAGTGCCTTTCTGCCTCACATCCGCATCGGGTGGGGGCAGGGTGGCGGCTTGGCTTCGGGAAGGTTTCAGTCTCTGTCTTCGACCTAGACCATCTTCCTTCGCTGTCGAAGTGCCATTCGCTTCGGTTTGTTTGAGGTGGTTGTCTTCCCCTGGCCTCTCGTGGGGGATGCGGGTTTCTGTTTGTTGTGCCGTGTGTTGGAGTGCATCTGTCCATTCGTGTCTTATTCAGTTCTCCATCATACTGATATATTGGTCTGCGTGTTGTTGTTTCATTTCTCTGTCTGTTTTCCTCTAGTTTTTCTATGTACGCTTTGCAACCGTGGTAGTTCGCTGGGTGCTCTTGCCCACAGTTTGCGCAACTTGGAGGGATCTCTATCGGTTTCGTGTAGGTGGTGGTCAGGTGTCCCTGACTGCACTTAAGGCATTTTGGGGCATGGTGGCAGTTGCTTGCTGCGTGCCCTCATCTTTGGCATCGTCTGCATTGATTGATGGCTGAGCCATTCGTTCGATGTTCCCTTGTGACCCTTGTGTTGAGCAGGGTTTTTGCCTGTTGTTTCAGGTTTTTCAATGTTATCTTCGCCGATGTCGTAACCATGAACATGGGTCGTATGGTTTTGGACATCGTGAAGATCTTGTGTATTTTTATGACGTGTTCTTTCATCATGGCGTTTTTGATCTCTTCGTGATCAGGAGACTGGTCTAGGCCCTTGATGACGAAGAGATGCTGTTTCTGTTTCTGGTTCTGGGGGTGTAGGAGTGGAATTCTATTTCCAGCATTAGAAATAGCTCTTTCGCCCTTTTGCAGTGTTCTTCTTGTTCGAAGTGAAATACGGAGTGTTTTTCCGTATATTTCACTTCAAACATCAGGTTTTCCCTTCTTAGGTTTTCCATGAGTAGGAAGCTATTTCTTGCTCTTTTTTCCACTACTATGGGAGGGGGAGGTACGCTTTTCTTCCCTTTCTTCCTACTTGATGTTTGTCGAGGCTGGTTTGCCTTGCCTTCTTCCTCTACGTTTTCTTCTTGCGTGTCCTTTGACGTATTTGACTCTTCCTCTTCTATCTCCTCTGCTTCTACAGGTACGCTGGAGAGGGTGCTGTCTGTTGTTCTAATGTTATTGTTGTTGTTGTTTTCGTCCCTGAGGTAATAATCAGTTTGTAGCTTGGCAGCAATCTTCAGTTATTTCTACCTCTTATTACCTCAATTTCGTGTACTTCCAGAGAGGTGAACGCCTTTCCAGGGCCTCTTAGATTACTCTTGTTATCCTCTTTCCATTTCTTAATGATGTTGTTTTGTTCTAAAAGTGTTTCTTTCGCCCTCTTTTCCTGTTCTTCCTTTTGTCTCTCTCTCTTTCTTGTCTCTGCTTGTTTATACACATTTCCCTTTCTAGTTGTGCTTTCTTTATATTTTCCTTTTCTATGTTTTCCTGTATCTGTGCTTCTTCTTTTTCTCTCCTGATATTTTCCTCTTTTTGTTATTGTGAGAGTCTTTCTCTTTCTAGTCTCATTTTTTCCTGGTGTTGTTCTTTCAACCTTTGTTCTTCTCTCTTTTGTTGTGCTTTTTCGTTTTCCTCTTTTTCTTCCTGTTCTCGTATGGATTTTTGTGTTGTTCTATAATGTCCTTGAGCTTTTTCGTTTCTATCTATTTGTTCTTGTTCCTGTATAAATTTTTGAGCTCTACTTAGTTTGGGTGTTTCGTGCTCCTTGGATCCGTTCTGTGTTTGCAGGTACTCTGTGTAAGTGAGGAAGCGGCCTTCCTCATCTGGGCTATGTTCGGTTTGAATACTATATTGCCTATAGTATTCCTCCTCATAATCTGTGCCGTCCGTTGGCGTAGTATTAAGTGTCTCGACTATGCTTGACGGCGAGTCAGACGATTCTTCATCTTCGCATTCGCTTTCTCCTGTGGCCAGGGATTGCCATTGTGTGAATGTTACTCCAGGGTACTCTTTCCTAAACTCCCTGTATTGGAGTAACTCATTTCTTTTGTTTTCTTCTTGTTGTCTTTTTATTTCTTCTGCGAATTTTCTGAGGGCTTCTAGTTTTTCTTGTTCTTTCTTTTCTTCCTCGTCTTTTCTCTTCTTTTCCTCGTCTCTTCTTTGTCTTTCTTTCTTATCTTCTAGTTGTAGTCTCTTTACCTCTTTCGCAAATTCATCCCTTTTTACGTTTTGGTCGTGTTCCGTTGTTTTCAGCACTCTCGTCTGAATGTGCTCGATTTGATTTTTAGCTTTCGACTATATCTTGTCGTCGTACTTTCGAGGACCGAGGTCTGGACGCTTTCAGAACTTTGTGCAGGATTTTCGGTATAGTATGCTCTGGCTAGCCGACCAGAGCACACTTATACAGCTCTTGGCAATTTTTAAACTCAAAAGCACTCTAGAACATTTTAAAAACTTTTTAAACCATTATACTCAACATCTAAACCAACAAATAGCATCAGTGTGGCCCAGTGTCTAGCCAGGTGAGCAGGAGAGTGGATATATCTCGCGGGATTATCCTCAGCTCCTGGGAGCCTAGGACTAGACCCAGGCAAGAAGCCACGCCTACTTTGGCCGTCTAGGCCAATCGTAGGGAAGCCGATCTCGAATAGATTTCTCTCGAGAAAATATATCGTAAAATAAGATCAGAAAACAGCCTACCCAATGTTAGACCCCACGGGGGGTGAGAAAGAACTCACCCCCCCGAAACCGACACCTGAAGCCCCACAAGTCCCAGAAGGGGAAAGAACACCTACGAAAAGACCAACATCCCTAATTCCGGTCAAAACCTCGCCGGAAAAATCAACAAGGCATGAGCCAGTGACTGCGCTAAAGCGCACAGCCTCACAGGCCGAAACCACAGAAGGTGATGACAGGCAGACAGGAGAAAAACCGTCGCCAACTTCCAGATCTGGAGATTACCTGCACTCATACAGGAGAGAGGTAGGTAACTCTCCTCCGGATAAGAAAAGCAAGAATGACACTGGAGAAACAAGCTTTCAGGAGAGGCAAAAATTCTTCAGTGGCATTCTTGAAGCTAAAAAGGTGGTTGACGCAAAAGAAAAAGTCGCAGTCCCCAGGAAAAGGTCTAGGGTATCGAAGATATTCGCTGTCGAATATGACAAGGCCGGGAATAGAACCCTGAGGGACTTCGACTTTGAAAAGGAATGCAAAAACCAACCTTCTCTAAGCATCCCACCATTAGACAATAAGGAAACAGATCTGGAAGTAACATCGGAGGCAGTAAACGACCACACACCCGAGAAAAACAGTGCTGAAAGGGAGGCAGACATCCGCATGCAAGGGCAAAGCCTACTGGAAAACGCAAACAAAATCAGAGTGGAAACTGAAATACTCGACAAGGAGATCAAAAATACTCTCACCACTCATGAGCAGGGGAAAACGCATGAAGGGGAAAATAGCAAAGCCGAAATTGAAATAAACATGGACACACTAACAATACCAGAAAACACCGAAAATGAAAAGGCACCCCAAGTACCCAAAAATCCAGTAGAAAACCCCCAAGCACCTCCCGAACAGGCGGAAAGCCCAAAAGGACTCTTCACATTCTGCGCTGAGGTCAAAGCACAGCAAGTGCGAGACCAACAGCGCAGAAAGAAGATAGAACAAGACAAAAGGGTGAAACAGGAAGAAGAAGAAAAACGAAAAAAAGAAAAAGATCAAGAACAGCAGCAACAGCAAGAGAAGCCAACAGAAGGAGCAAGCAGAGGAAGACTTCTGAGCAGGAGGAAATCTCTAACCCCCCCAACTACGCCCATTCCTTCCGAATTTGCCCGAAGCTGGATAGTCGAAGATAAACAGCAGGAGCGTTCACCTCCCCCCAGAAATCCCCCGAAACCAGGATCCAGCAATGAGAGACAAAATAGCGAAGACGAAGAAGAAACTTACACACAAATTACAGAGCAACTCAAACAACTAGAGAAAGACGTCACAGCCAAAGTCAACGCAAAAGTCGAGCTATTTTGTCGAAAAATCACTATCCCGGATGAGCTTACCGAGTTTCCGTGGCTGAAAATCCGGGAAAGAGAGATAAGCGAGATTGCAGATCACTTCAGGGAGAAATTTGGGGAAGAGGTGAGAGAAAGGAGAAAGGAACTCATTGCGCTCCAGAAACTCCTAGCCTCCCCTCCTGGAAAGAAAAATCCAAACACAATGGAACAAGGGGACACCTTCGTCAAACCCAGGAAGACGACTAGGAGGAACTGGACACCGTTAAATTTGAATAGCTCTCCAACTATCGCAACTAGTAACAGATTCGGAGCAATTTCGGAGGAAGGAGATGAGGAAGTAGAATGATAGGGATAATCTCCGCTTGCTTCAGGCATTGTGGGTAATGTTGCCACTTTATGATGCTGTTGGTTATGTGTAGTAGTTGCACTAGGGACTTCCTCGGGAGGTTTCTGAGCAGAATCGTGTCCACTCCATCTATGCCGGGAGCCCTGTTTATAGGGAGCCGTTTTATGGTCTCTTGAACCTCCTCGAAGTTGGTCATCATCTTCGAGAAGGTTCTACCATCTATGGCCATCTTAGGGGCATTTCTGAATGCTTTGGCGCCCCTATTAACAGTCTCGTGTTCCGGCATAGTGTCGCCGGCTGCCTGGAAAGCACTCTGGTAGTATTCTCCAAACATCTCCGCCTTCCCAGGATCGGTAGCAACCTGTCTTCGGCCATTCCCCACGGCTGGGATGTCTCTCTGCCTCTTTTGGAGGCTTCGGTTCATCCGCCATAAGGAATTGTCTCCGACATTTAAGCTTTCCAGTTTCCTCTGCCAGGCCTCATTCTTGTGGGTCTGAATAAGTGAACTTATGTTGTTGCCGAGGTTATGCATGTTCTCCCGGTGGATAGGCATGCGGGTTCTTTGCCACTTTTTCCTCTCTTTACTGTTCAGCTTAATCAGATCCAGAATGTGGTCTGGAAGAGGATCCCGGTCCACTCTAACTTTTCTCTTCTTGGTGGTGATATTTCTGGCTTTCTGTATATTATCGATCAGCCTCTGAGTCTCCCTCTCAATGTTCTTTTCCTCTATCTGAGGGGTGATTATTGTTATTTGGGTCAGTACTTTCCTGTACTCTTTCCAGTCAGTAGTGGAGTAATCGTAGAGGATTCTTTGCCCCTTGGGCCTGTGTCCTCCACTGACTGAAAAGACCACAGGATCGTGGTCTGAATTCAACTCAGAGACTGTTCGCAGCTCAGTTATATCTGTGACGTTTTTATTCACCACCAAGTCGAGAGTGCTAGGGGTACTGCCGTTCCATGGGTAGAATGTTGGAGTGTCTGGGAAGTCTATTACTATGTTGTTATTCATGGAATACTCCCAGAGTGTATTTCCATTTATGTTACCTATTGGACAGTTCCACTCAGTTCTCTTCGCGTTGAGGTCCCCAGCCAACAGCACCTTGTGCCCGGTGTTGCAGAGATTATCGATATCTACTGCCGTGAACCTGTTGTTTGGGGGGTTGTATACCACATATATCCTCGTGCCGCTTTCCAATTGGATTCCGGCGTGTTCTATAGAACATTGCCTTTGTGGCAGAGGAATATGTGGTATACTAGTCCTTGCAAGAATGGCGACCCCGCCTCCTCCCCGGCGATTAGGTCTGTCTACCCTGGTGGTAGTGAATCCTTTGATCTGCAGCTTATGATCCTGTTGGATCCTCGTCTCGGATAGGAGCATTATGTCAATCTTATGCCTGTGAATGAAATCAACAACAAGCTGAAGCTTGTTCCTGATTCCATTCACATTGAGCATGCACACCTTTATAGGCATTTATAAGCCGTAGCTTTGGATATTGTCCATGACCTTCCAGAAGGCCATGAATTTCTCTGTGTCATCCCGGGCTCTCGTCAAGCCATCAATAATGGCGTCCATGGCCTGCAGTAGGCCTGTGGTGTTGACTAGGCCTTTTATGGTCTGATGTCTTTCCATGTACCCACTCATAGCATTTGAGGTGCTAGGTGGGTCGATCCTTGGTTGTTGGGATGGGGGTTGGGATTGTGGATAGGACACCCTGTGGCTTACCCTTTCATCTTCTTTTTGTTGCGCTTGTTGCGCCAGCCTTCTTTGCTCCCATATGTTTGCCCTGGGTGTCGGGGCCGCAACATATCTCTTCTGGGGTTTTTCTTTTTCCTTTCTTTCCTGGAGGGCGTTCGTGTGTCGCTGGTAGACTTCACATGTTTCTGAGCAGGAGGTATGTTGCCCCTTGCAATTGATACAGACAGCTGGAGTCGATCTTGGTTTGGGGCATGCCCTAGACCAGTGCGCTCCAGCGCATTTCATACAGCCGATTGGCCTGTTGCAATTGGACTGGGCATGTCCCTAGGCCTGGCATCTATAACACTGTGTTATGGTTCGATTGTTGCGTTTTATTTCCCATCGAACCACTACACCGTTAACAAAGCGGATGTTGTTGTTAAGGAATCCTACCGTGATGTTCTTTTCCGTGTTAACGATGTACATCTTCCTCACAGTGTTATAGATCTCCAATATACCGAAGGTTTTCAGGCCTTGTGACTCCAGGTCTGTCTCAATTTCCTCCACTTTTGGGCAGTGATCCAACCCCTTCAAGACGAAAGCGTGCCTTTTTTCTCCCGGTAGCGTGTACGTATGGTACTCGATGTCTGCTGCCTTGAACCTGTTCTTCAATGTGGCATGGTCCGTTGGGTTTGCAGTGTATATCAGGGAGGAGCTGTTTGTAAATTTGTAGGTTACTTCTCCCTGTATACCTGTCCTCATCATGTCCCGCATTGCAGCATCGAGTTTTATTGTGCCGTCCACGATGATTGGTGGGCATTTTCTTTGTTTGGCAATTGCTGCCGGGAGAGGCTGTTTATCTTTGGCACTGGCTTTCCCCTTGCCCTTCCCTTTCGGGGGTGGGGGGTTGGTGCCTTTTGGTGGAGGGTTGCTGTCCCCGGCTGGGGGGTTATTTTTCTTTGCTACGGGGTTGTCTTCCTCCTCCACGCCGCTAACCTCTACTTCCTCATCTCCTTCCTCCGAAATTGCTCCGAATCTGTTACTAGTTGCGATAGTTGGAGAGCTATTCAAATTTAACGGTGTCCAGTTCCTCCTAGTCGTCTTCCTGGGTTTGACGAAGGTGTCCCCTTGTTCCATTGTGTTTGGATTTTTCTTTCCAGGTGGGGAGGCTAGGAGTTTCTGGAGCGCAATGAGTTCCTTTCTCCTTTCTCTAACCTCTTCCCCAAATTTCTCCCTGAAGTGATCTGCAATCTCGCTTATCTCTCTTTCCCGGATTTTCAGCCACGGAAACTCGGTAAGCTCATCCGGGATAGTGATTTTTCGACAAAATAGCTCGACTTTTGCGTTGACTTTGGCTGTGACGTCTTTCTCTAGTTGTTTGAGTTGCTCTGTAATTTGTGTGTAAGTTTCTTCTTCGTCTTCGCTATTTTGTCTCTCATTGCTGGATCCTGGTTTCGGGGGATTTCTGGGGGGAGGTGAACGCTCCTGCTGTTTATCTTCGACTATCCAGCTTCGGGCAAATTCGGAAGGAATGGGCATAGTTGGGGGGGTTAGAGATTTCCTCCTGCTCAGAAGTCTTCCTCTGCTTGCTCCTTCTGTTGGCTTCTCTTGCTGTTGCTGCTGTTCTTGATCTTTTTCTTTTTTTCGTTTTTCTTCTTCTTCCTGTTTCACCCTTTTGTCTTGTTCTATCTTCTTTCTGCGCTGTTGGTCTCGCACTTGCTGTGCTTTGACCTCAGCGCAGAATTTGAAGAGTCCTTTTGGGCTTTCCGCCTGTTCGGGAGGTGCTTGGGGGTTTTCTACTGGATTTTTGGGTACTTGGGGTGCCTTTTCATTTTCGGTGTTTTCTGGTATTGTTAGTGTGTCCATGTTTATTTCAATTTCGGCTTTGCTATTTTCCCCTTCATGCGTTTTCCCCTGCTCATGAGTGGTGAGAGTATTTTTGATCTCCTTGTCGAGTATTTCAGTTTCCACTCTGATTTTGTTTGCGTTTTCCAGTAGGCTTTGCCCTTGCATGCGGATGTCTGCCTCCCTTTCAGCACTGTTTTTCTCGGGTGTGTGGTCGTTTACTGCCTCCGATGTTACTTCCAGATCTGTTTCCTTATTGTCTAATGGTGGGATGCTTAGAGAAGGTTGGTTTTTGCATTCCTTTTCAAAGTCGAAGTCCCTCAGGGTTCTATTCCCGGCCTTGTCATATTCGACAGCGAATATCTTCGATACCCTAGACCTTTTCCGGGGGACTGCGACTTTTTCTTTTGCGTCAACCACCTTTTTAGCTTCAAGAATGCCACTGAAGAATTTTTGCCTCTCCTGAAAGCTTGTTTCTCCAGTGTCATTCTTGCTTTTCTTATCCGGAGGAGAGTTACCTACCTCTCTCCTGTATGAGTGCAGGTAATCTCCAGATCTGGAAGTTGGCGACGGTTTTTCTCCTGTCTTCCTGTCATCACCTTCTGTGGTTTCGGCCTGTGAGGCTGTGCGCTTTAGCGCAGTCACTGGCTCATGCCTTGTTGATTTTTCCGGCGAGGTTTTGACCGGAATTAGGGATGTTGGTCTTTTCGTAGGTGTTCTTTCCCCTTCTGGGACTTGTGGGGCTTCAGGTGTCGGTTTCGGGGGGGTGAGTTCTTTCTCACCCCCCGTGGGGTCTAACATTGGGTAGGCTGTTTTCTGATCTTATTTTACAATATATTTTCTCGAGAGAAATCTATTCGAGATCGGCTTCCCTACGATTGGCCTAGACGGCCAAAGTAGGCGTGGCTTCTTGCCTGGGTCTAGTCCTAGGCTCCCAGGAGCTGAGGATAATCCCGCGAGATATATCCACTCTCCTGCTCACCTGGCTAGACACTGGGCCACACTGATGCTATTTGTTGGTTTAGATGTTGAGTATAATGGTTTAAAAAGTTTTTAAAATGTTCTAGAGTGCTTTTGAGTTTAAAAATTGCCAAGAGCTGTATAAGTGTGCTCTGGTCGGCTAGCCAGAGCATACTATACCGAAAATCCTGCACAAAGTTCTGAAAGCGTCCAGACCTCGGTCCTCGAAAGTACGACGACAAGATATAGTCGAAAGCTAAAAATCAAATCGAGCACATTCAGACGAGAGTGCTGAAAACAACGGAACACGACCAAAACGTAAAAAGGGATGAATTTACGAAAGAGGTAAAGAGACTACAACTAGAAGATAAGAATGCCAGCAGGTATAGTTAGCAAGCAGTGACCTTAACTAATATTTGTAATCCACAAACAAATATAGCTCAAAACTGAGCATAAAAAATGCGTCGATTTTTTTCGCCATTCGAGTTACAGTACGTTTGTAGGTATACAGGGTGATTATTAGCGGAGGAAACAAAACCTACAGGGACATTTTAGGAACGGTAAAATTCACGGTCGGAGGATCCAAAGCAGCGAAATCTATGAGAGGCATGAGGAAGAAACGGGATGGCAATCTTCTCCTCACAATGGACAAAGACGTAGAGGCACTCGGGCAATTGAAGAAGGCAATTGAGGAGGAGGGGTCACTCGAAACGAGAAACCTCATATGTAGAGGCGAGCGGAATGACTGGGGAAGTCTCCAAGGAGGAGATAGCCGAGGCCATCTCAACGGCTACATGAGCGCCGAGAGAGGCATGCGACCTCAGTGACATCAGAACTCTACAGAGTGACACGGCGGCGGTAACTATAACCCTCCTGGGAGTGTCGGCAAATATCCTCCTCAGATGAGACGAGCTGAGGATTGGACTGGTGCCCATTGAGGTGGAAAGGATAAACCTGTCTAGCTGTGCCAGGTGCTGGAGCTATGACCGCAAAAAAAACTAATATGACGGTCCGGACAGAGGAAACTGCTGTTTCACTTGTGCAGGTGCAGAACTTAGGGCCATAGACTGCAGCGTAGATGAGTTTTGCCCACTCTGAGACGAAAAGGGCCACAAAGCTGAACCAGTTTATGTCCGTCTGACCTTCGAAAAGTGGTCGCTATGCAGCTGTTATAATCGCCCAACATTCCATTGGTAAGATACAAAGAGTATGTGGATACGGTGATGCAGCATATCACGGACTCCAAGAAAGAAGCTGTTGATGCTGGCGACTGCCAAAGCGATGTCTTGGAATGCGGTGATGACGGATGGATCCAGACTCTGAACCTCGTGGTACTTAATGAAGGGGACACACCGACTTTTGTCAGGGGAGCTCAGAATTCCTTCATAGACATCACGTTTGCAACGAAGAACATAAGCAGGAACACACAAAACTGGCAGGTATCTAGGTAGGAAAGCTTGAGCCTCCATAGACACCTTCTCTTCGAAGTAAACCACAAGAGGGTTCCGCCGAAGATGGAGTGGTGCGCCGCTCCATACCTTACAGAACCAGTTTTTAAAGACGAGCTTCTACTTCTGGAAAGGGCCATAGCCAACGTGGAAGGTTCGACTAAGACTGTGAAGGCAGCCCAGGATGTCAGCATCCTAATAAAGCACCAGACCCGGACGGGACTCTTCTGGAAGCGGTAAAACTGGCGGCAAACACATGCCCGGAGACCATAATGGAAATAATGAATAACTTACTGAGGGACAAGTGTTGAACTATGCAATGTTTCAACTGAATACTTTGGTTGAACACGTGAGTAATCAAAAAAGAAATTTGTAGTGGCTTTTATTTATCCAAAAATTGACAAGACTAAACTTCAGTATTATCCAACACATCAAAAACAAAATACATATATAGGGTTAATCAAAGATATTAGTGAAATAATTCAAGAGGGTGAATCAACTCCTTTCAACAACAAGTACTTCCCAGAGAGGTAAACAATATGAGCAGATGCTCAAAACCAGACTGACCAGTTTGGTTTCAGACCAAGGAAATCCACCACGCAGGCGATAGATTATGTGACATCCAGGGCAGAAGAGGAAGGTGCCTCTTGGGGGGCCTTTGTATTGATCGACGTGCAAAATGCTTTCAATACGGCTGTGTGGGGAATAATAATGACGAGACTGCGAGACCTAGGTATTAGTGGATACCTGCTGGAGACGATGGGCAGCTACCTGTCAGACAGAACCCTGATATCTGGCAGCTACGAGCATGAGATGACGCAGGGTGTACCACAAGGCTCAGTAGTCGGACCAACCTTATGGAATTCCTTTTACGACGGCATTCTGAGGCTGAATGTTCCACAAGGCTGCTGCACTATTGCGTATGCGGACGATCTGGTACTGGTAGTGGGGGCGGACAAAACGGACGTAATTAACAGCAGGGCAAAAGCCCTTATGTTATGGGAAATGGATGAGCGCGACCGGCTTAGAAGTTGCTTCCGAGAAGACGGAAGCTATTATCGTCAGAGGGCCCCGTAAAAGGGACGGCCTAGCTTTTAACCTCGCAGGAACCCACACGTACCCAAGAATTTTGTTAAACATCTTGGATTGATGACAACAAAGACATAGATAGCAGCACGACATTTTTTCTGTACGGATGCTTGGGCTATTTGCCGCTAGTGGGCCACGTTGTATTTGTTGTGCAGTACCTTACGGAGTAGATCGACCCCAAAAATATTAATTTTACTCGGTAACTCCAAATGATCAATGACTCAGGTCGCAGATTTGAAAGGCCTCTCTATGAAATTAACAATAGGTTTCCTACCTGGTACATCAATGATTTTCATTCCTCTTTAATTCTGCCAAACTGCCACAATTTAACCTGGTCTATTCCAAGTCCAAGAAATTGATATTTGCTCACAGGGATAATATTTCAGGAAAAGAAAAGAAACTGATTGTCCACTTCCAATTCTTTTTCATGCAACGTTCATTATAATTACCTATTCACTACATTAACATCAGTTTCAAGATGGCCACCGCGTCAGGTATACGGAATTCTCGTCCAACAGAAACTAACATTAATATTTTTTGTAAGCAGTGTAGTAGACAAATAGTTAAAGATAAACTTTTATGTTGTAAGTGCGGCTATAATTTCCATCCTAGCTGCTGGAAACAATCTTTAACAGCAAAAATCCCAACATGTGACCATCAACTTGAACCTGACATAAACCAAAGTGAAACTGAGGATATCGCATTCTATGATGCTATTGATGGAATAAACATCAATGAAGGTAATATCTTGTTCAAGTATATCCAGAAACAAAAGGATATCATAATAAAAGAACTCCGAGATAAAATAACAATACTGAATAATCAGTTGAATATATTAAATGGAAATTCTCCATCAAATCAGTCGCTAAAAGCAATAGACCCATACAAAAAACATACACAACAAACAAAGAAACTGGCTGAAGATAAGAAGGAACAAAAAACTTCAAGTGCAATAAAAAATTTGGAGAAAGGTAAACAAACGAATCCAATAACAAAACAAGATCTCTCAAAAAATAACATGTAAATTGAAACCAGACAGAAAATATCTAATTACATAAATATTAATTCAGATATTAGGGAAGAAGATACATATAAAAACAATGGAACTACCTCAAAATGGAAAGAAGTTACAAATAAAAGAAAACGTCGTGGAATTGTCGGGAAAAATACTGAAATACTTGGAAATCTTCAAGGTGTCCCTTAAGACATATCCCTACATGTTTACAGACTCAATCAAGCCCAATTCCTCGGCTGAAGATCTGAGAAGCCATTTGCAAAAAAGTTTTCCAATTATAAACTGCGAACCAATGAAATCGAAATATCCAGCAACATATTCCTCATTCAAAGTCACTATTAGTGAAGAACACTTTAATACTGCAATGGATCCAAAACTTTGGCCCTATGGTGCATGTGTACAGCGTTTTCTAGACCTTCAGCGTTGGAAAAAAACAAGGAAGACATAATATTTGATCCAAATTTATTACTCTTGAATACTCAGAGTCTGAATAGTGATAAAGTGAATGACATATTTCTCGATATAAACAGTTACAACGATCTGACTTTTCTGTGTTTTATTGAGACCTGGGAAACTACGAACTCACCTAACCATCTATATATTAACGGTTATAGACTAGTAAATTCTTACCAGAGGACACACTATGTAGGTGGAGGTGTCGCTATTTATGTTAAAAATGCCTTTTCTGCAAAGAAGATTGATCTCAACAAATATTGTCGTGATAAAACTCTTGAAGTGTGTGCAGTCTCATTTATGCTGAATAAGTTTAAAACTATTTTAATAAATTACTATCGTTCTCCAAGTAGCAATTTAGATGAGTTTTTGGATAATATGTACGAACTCATTAGTTCTCTATATAAACCTAGCAATCGAATGATTTTGGTAGGTGACTTCAATATTGACTCCTACAATAGTCTCTCAGATAATGATTTTGATAAGTTCAAAAAAGCCCTATTATGTTTTGATCTTCAACATAAAGTAACATGGCCAACATATGTTACTAAAAAACCCCTTTCTACCATAGATAATATATTTTTGAATTTTGACAATGATGGTGTTTGTTGTGTATTCGATAACAACATATCAGACCATAGAACTGTAATGATTGATCTCAAACAGGATAGCTTTAAGACAAATTCTGGCTTTGGGTTCTCAAAGAAATTTTACTCTGAAGAATCAATATCAAGTTTTGAAAAAGATCTTCAATCTGAGAGTTGGAATGATGTTCAACAACTACCAGATATTGATAGCGCTTTCAACTGTTTTTATGAAATCTTTCTATATTACTTTAACGTACATTTTCCCCTCAAAAAAATTCATATAAATAAAAGTAATGCGAATAGATGGGTCACTAATGAAGTGAAAAGATCAAGCACAAACCTAAAATAGCTGTTCAGATTGAAACAAGTGAATCCTAACTATACAGATATTTACAAATTAGAAATGAAAAAACATAGAAATCTGATAAATGAATCAAAACATTTATACTATCAAAATAAAATATCCAGTTCCCGTAATCCTTCTAAACAAGCCTGGTAATTAATGAATTATCAAACAAAATATCAATCCACAAAAATATTTCGCTTGCTGAGAATGGGTGTGTCATTTTTGATCCTAATAATGTAGCAGTATTGTTCAACAACTACTTCAAAAATGCACCAATTGATATTATAAATTCTGTTCCTAAGATTAAAGAAGGCTCAGTTATAGCCCCTCGTCTCCCGAGAGATATAAAAAATTACACATTTTACCTGGAATCCTTCACAGAGACCGAACTATTTAGTCTAATCTCGAATAGAATGAAAAATAAATCATTTGGTTTCGATGACATTCCATCATTTCTCATTAAAAGAGCTTTAATATAAAGCCTATAACATATATCGTGAACTCTTCTTTTGAAACAGGAATATTTCCTGATTCAATTAAGATTGGTAAGATTACTCCGGTATTGAAGAATAATGATCCTGAAAAACTAGAAATTTACAGACCTATTACTGTACCTTCTGGATTTTCCAAAATTTTTGAATAGGTACTGTTATTTGGAGCGACTTTTTTTTTAAATAAACATAACAGTCTCTCTAACAATCAACATGGTTTTAGAAGTCAATTTTCTACAAATACAGCAGTAAAAGCCTTTTATAATATCCTCTCTGATTTCATGAAGAGTGGCGAGTGTCCTGTTGGGATCTTTTGTGATCTCAGCAGGGCATTTGATTGTGTAAACCATAAAATATTACTGGATAAATTGTTTGATATTGGCATAAGGGGAAGGTCGCTTGACTGGGTTGCATCATTTTTGTCTGAGCGAAAGCAGTTTGTTAGCATCAACCACAGAAATAATAGAGGAAATACAAATGTATCATCACCACTTGTGGACTTAAACATGGCCATTCCACAAGGATCAATATAAGGCCCTATGCTGTTTATTCTTTACATCAATGAAATAAGTAGTGTGTCACCTTATGCTAATTTCACACTCTATGCAGATGATGTCTCTGTCATTGTATCTGGCAAGAATGATGACAATACTGCTGTCAAGAGTAGTCTAGTATTGAACTGTCTTAGTGACTAGTTTTCATGTAACTCTCTCTATTTAAATCCAACCAAAATTAATTTAGTAAGATTCCATACAAGCCAACGAGATCCAGAGTCTATTAATCTGGTCATTGATCATGCAGATGTTGATCAAAAGAAAGCTGTCACGTTTCTAGGTGTATCTATGGATGAATGTCTCAACTGGAGGTCTCAATGCTCGAATCTTGTTTCGAAGCTATCCTCTCTTACTTTTCAATTCAGAAATTTGAGAACTTTATTGAATAAACAACAGCTTCTGAATCTGTACTTTGCCCAAGTCAACTCACGACTTTAATATGCCCAGGAGAACTTCTTGTAGACCAACTTTTAGAAATCATTAAATTTTAACAGTGATTGGTGTTTATATTTTTGAAATGTGTATGTATGTTTTTAAAAATAAAGATAAATTCAGTAGGAGTAGTGACCATCATAAGTATCACACTAGGCTAAAAAACAACTATTATGTACCTTTTGCAAAAACAAAAATTAGAGAGGATGCGCCCAATTGTTTAGCGATGAAGCTTTTCAACAAGCTTCCTGATAATTTGAAATGCATCAAACAGCCGAATTATTTTAAAGGCCAACTCAATGAATTCTTGGCATCCTCATGTCACTACTCGCTTAGGGAATATTTAGCTTAAGGACACAGTTAGGTTCTAACTCTATGTTAATTGTTTTATTATATACTTGTTTACTTGAATATTCCTATATAGTACCTGTAACTATCGAAAGGAAAATAAAGTTTATTTATTTATTTATTAAACATCAAGAAAAGTTAAGTACTTGTACTTCCTAGGAAGCATTTATTCGAACGCATTACTACATTACATTTACACTGATTCATTAGGAAGTTGGCCGACTTTCAACTAAGAATTATAACTACGTGAATTCTTGTCATTCACACATCGTCATGATTTATGAGGCTTTCTTCATTTGGATAGCTATTTGAAGATACGATTTTGACTATTATTTTATTTCAGTTTTTGATTAATGTCGTTGAATGTGTTTTAAAATGGATCAACATTCAAGCTGTACTGATATATTTGGTACAACAATACACACATCTATATAATAAAAGTAAAGGCAACAAACTTACAAGAAACAGTGTCAAAAAAGGATCAAATGTACTGTCACATACCACGCATGTGCAAGTTTATAAATTAAGTCTTTCCATGAACGGTACCATTCGTTAGTGAAAATGTAAGATATGAAGAAATATTTTCAATTTTTAATCCACTTTTAATATTTTCAAATATATTTGTCGGGATTTTCAAAAACAGACTTCTGGAAAATAATATTTTCAAAGAATCTTGAGAAAATTCAATTCATGATAATAATTTATTTTAGAGACTAATATGAGTACTTTGTTGCGTGAAACTCGTGCTAAAAATCTTTCTCCAAAAACAAAAGTATTGTACCATAAAGTGAAGAGTTGGGGATCCCAAATGTCAAGAATCCAGAAAAATATTTAATCTTATAGGGACCGTCTTGCCATCGCAGAAGAGGTTACAGCTACACCAAATTTCCAGTCCTTCGCCAAACATGTCAATCTTTGAGTAAGGTTATTCTGGACTTTCATTGTCTAAAAAAAGAACAAAGAAAAATTCAATTCTCTACAATTTTTCTTTTTCTTTTTTAGACGATGAAAGTCCAGAATAACCTTACACAAAGTGAAACATTTTCAACCACTTTCAAACAAACATGTCAATCTTTCGTCATCTAATTTCTTGATATGTCAGCTCCGCAACCAACATTTGAACTGAAAAGCTTGAAGATATACATTAGAGGAGAAATTTTGGCGTTATCTTCATTCAAGAATGGTGGTAAGGGCTATCGCTTCTTGAGAAAAATTTTTGCTTTACCTTCCACGCGTACCTTAAACAACTTATCGAAAAAGGTTCCATTTCGTCCAGGTAGAAACAGACACATATCTGAATCTTTGAAAAAAAGTTTTTTTTATGTTTGATGAAATGACCATTGACAACAATATATATTATCACAGGAGTGTTGATGGAGTTGTAGGCTTAGAAGATTATGGGACAGAGAGAGGAGCGTTATTGGCAGATCATGCAAATGTATTTTTGTTAAAGGGAGTTTTCAGACAGTGGAAACAGCCAGCAGTATTCACATTCAGTAATGGACCTGCCAATGCCCTCAAACTGAAGGAACTTGTAGGTACCACTTATAATCAGAGAATACTTGTCTATTGGATTAGAAGTTGTTGCAACTGTGTGTAACCAAGGATCGACAAACATTTCTGCTTCATAAGGGGACAAAAAAGCAATTTCTGATAATTGGTGTGAAGAATAAGTCATTTGGATTTTTGGTGGATGGTCATGAAGTAGTGCCAATATTTGATTAACCACATCTCTTCAAAGGCGTTAGGAATAGTTTTATGACAAAAAAATGTAAATTATAAATAGGATGAAAAGGATAAAGTTGCTAAATGTGTACACCTGGAGCAGTTTCACCAACTAGATATGTCCGAACCATCACTAAATATTTGAAGTAAATCAACAGATAGCCACATTTACAAAATGAAAATGAACAAAATGAAAGTGACAACGAGCACTCAAGTATTTAGCCATACTGTGGGATCATTAATGGAGAGAATTACCTAGTTCGGGTATGTTTAATTTGAACTAAAGTTTTGCTTTAACATATTTTTAAATTTCATTACTCAACTTTGTATTGACCACAGACCATTGAGCACTGAAATCATCTATGAATTCATGAAATTATAAAAAATTTGTGGACTAAAAAACGAAGAAGTTATTTACATCAAATTTTCATGCTTATCATTTATATTTGGAAAGTTTGTTTGTGCCACTATCCAATGGGTGTACAAGCTGATATAAAGAAAAATATGATTATCATAATGACATAGTGAACTATAATTCAATATCCGGTGAAATAAAAACTACCATATATCAATGAAATTTATGCTGAATTTATGAACTCAAGTAAACTGAGAATTATATTAACAACTAAGAATAAAGAAAGATGGATACATAAAAACACCATAAGGGATTTATGAACTTTCTTCTGTTAATTAAATTGAAGAAAGACATGTTTAGCTGAATTACTTAATTGAATTGATAACTTGATCTGATTCTTTTCCATAGTTCACTACTACATTCATCATTTAACACATTGTATTTTTAGATTATTTTGTGCTTTTAGCAAATGTCTCCAATTTCCAAATGTCTCCAATTTCCACATGACAAATGGCTATGTTTTTCTGTGCTTCTTTCTTTCACTAATTCTTTTTTATGTTTTTTCACAGATATCAGCGATAATATCAACTTATAAGGACGCTGAAGATACTGCAGATCTCAATTTATTTTTGGACGATCTCTTCGAATATTTCAAGAAGAAGCAAAGCTGAGCAAAACCTCTAAGGTGTGTTATGACTAAGATGTATGAAAACTCTGGTGTGTCGAACGATTAGATTTTGTTTGGATTTTTTATATTGAAGACTATTATCAATTAAACACCATTTCGAAAGTTAATAGTTGTGGCGGAATCTAAATTTCGAAGTGCAATCCTTTGTAGACTATTATTAATGTGTTTCTTCATTGTTCTGTTTTTTGTTGGACATTCATTCAATTAGTAGTTTAAATAATGCTCCGTTTTTGTATCATTTGTGAGCAATCCAGAAAGACTAAGGAAATAATTCATCTATATCCAGTACCGAAAGTGAGTTCCACCAATACCACCATAGTATAAATATTACCACATAGTATCTTGTAGTACGGTTTGATACTGGCATTTTAGGTAAAGGTAATTTTATCGAAGCTTTTTCCCGAATAAAAAAAAGTGGTGTTACGTAGTTTCATTTCCTGAACACGAATCCAAAGTAATTTCGTAGGGGTCTCTGATAGAACTTATGACCTTTTGTATCCTTGAAAATCGACCAGTTTCAAACACGATGTTTTTAGTTGAATATCGCACAAAATGCCTTCTTCTTTTTGTCGACACTTTTTTTCATACCCTAATCAACTCCTATTTCACATTTACAAGCACCAAAACCAAAAGTTTTACAAGAAAAAAATTACCTTTATATTACTATAAGTACTCAACCTCAATTTTCATTAGGTTGGTAGGGTTAAAAAGGTTGATTTTTTTGTGTAAAAAGTTTGGTTTTGGTGCTTGTGATTGTGAAATATTTATTTATTATTTATTTATTTAAGATTTTTCTCTTCCAAACACAGCCAGTAGTATTTACACATAAGAGATAGTGCTTCAAAACTCATGAGTAGATTGGGTCCTCAAAAAAGTGTCGACAAAAAGAAGGAGGAATTTTGTGCGATCTTTTACTGAAAAATTTTTGTTTGAAAATGGTCGATTCTCGAGATTTGAAACAGGAGTTAAAACTACGTAAGTAAAACCACTTTTCTTTCTGATTCAGGAAAAATCTCGATAAACTCACCTTTACCGCCGTTTATTCCAAAATTCGCCATTCTCTAGTTCACAATATTTGATGGTAAAGATGTTTTCAAATCAACTGGATGCGTTTTTGAATCGCTCATAAGTTGTGAAAATCCTTGATGTAAAAACGTTCAATTTTGATATGCAAATTGCAGGCCTTCAAGCTTCTTCAAAATTTGGTTATTTTACACGTTGGAATGGTAATTTTTTCAGTGTCAATATTTTTCATACTTGTTGAATCTCAGAAGGATGCAACTTCGTGAATGATAATTTTTTTTATTCAGAACTTTATTCTTTAGGTTAAAAATGAGCTGAGAAAGTGGATGGATGCAACTGGAAGAATTTTCCAGTGAACAGTAATGTTTGTTCAAAACATTTTTCTGGGCAACGAACTGGTTCGAATAAACTCGAGAAAGGGGCATTACCAACAATCATGTGAGTATAATAATAATTTCCGAAATAAAACTATGAGAGTCGAACTACAAAATACTAATTTGATACTAACAAAATACATAATTTGATTTCATACCATAATATATCTTGACAAAATTCATGATATCGGTTACTAGGCTTGCTTGCAAAAATTTATTGATATTTTATTTTGTTTTATGAGATCTCCTCACTGTGAATAACTTCAACATATTCTTATATCATTCGTTGTGTGGCACTTTTATGGATCCTATTCTATAATCATTTGGTATCAATTAAATTCAGAAATATTTCGTATGTAGATTTTTATTTTTTATATATCCATTGTCACAAAGAAAAACGAGTATAACTTTTTTAACTGTTTGATGACTCAAGTGGTCTTATTTAGAAATACATATCCAGTTCTAGAGGTGAAATTTCCAATAAAAGTTATGTTCATTTCAAGAGAACCTACTTTAATACATGTGTTTTAGTGTGTTGATGAAGTAAGGATTCAATATGTATGAATATACGAAATCCTGTGCAGTTGCTTTCTAAATATGCGTTCTTTGAGTTGTACTCATATTATGAAGGGTTATTACAATTGGAGTAAAATTACTTTTGTGTTTTTTCCAATGGGGGCTATGATTAGTTCTGCAAGATAAATCAAACAGGTTCAGTCTTCACACTCCTTCACTTTCAGCATCAAGATTTGCAAGAGCAACTCTTAATCAAAACTCATTTCTTCAATGAACAGCAAAACATTTGAATTATAACAACAATTGTTTTTATTGACAGTTTCTTTCAAAATACTTCAGAAATACAATGAAATCCTGTCAAAAAGCAGGATTCAACATATTACACATGGCAGATATTGCTCTTCCATCCAACTGACCAGGAAGCATTTCCAAGAACTAAATACCTGCGAAGCTCCATTTTTTCCTCTCCATTTTATTGCCTTGATCCATATACTCTATTGACACACTGGGTAATACATTGACAAGAGTCTGATAATTTGTTCATTGGGTTTTTCGTTTAAAAATGAAAAATGTTTACTGATTGGTAGCTTTTTCTTAGGAGTGTTTACTCCTTTGCTATATTTACTAAATGAAATGACAATATTCAAAAAACATTTATTCAAATCACGGCATCAGAGGAAGTTGGCACACCAAGAAAGAGTTGAATTGTTATTTTCATCTGGTAGTCGTAAAATTATTCTACGGTTCATCATTCCAGCATTTTCTTCTGAATGTTCGAATTAAACCTAATTTGTTTTTCGTTTCCATGCAAACTTCATTCAGGGATTATGAGATACCTGATTCCTCCACTGATCGTGCTACCTTTTCAACAATGACTGAAAAAAATTTTTAAGTGAACCGTAATCGATGGATTAATGGTGGTTGGATGACCCTAACTGTTAAGAAATAGTTATGCTATTCAAAAGTCCAACAATCTTTGAGTTATTCAGACTTATATTAATATTTGAAAATCGGTACATTCAGAAATATGTTGGATTTCTTGAACTGTTATTCACTTGAAAGTATTTGAGAAGTAATATTTTTTTTCTACAAAAAAAGTTGCTTGTTTGTATTGAATAGGAAATTCAGATCTTAAATCATTTTATAAGCCAGAAAGGCTCAAAGTTTGGTGGAACAATTCAAAATAAATTTCAGTTTTTTCACGTTTTCTCTCTTTTATTATTAAGTTTTTGTAGGCAATGAGAAAAGACCAAAATTCAATCAGGAAATAATACTTTGAAAACAAATTTTTTTGAAAAGCATGCTTTTATTCACGCGTAGAAAATGCACAAAAAAGTTAAAAATAATTTTTTCTTTGCAAACAATTGTGATCCAAAATCCCAGTTTTTGTTTATTACTACTTTCCACTCACTTTTTCTTTTGTGGAGTTGTGGGTATGTCTGTTTCCTTTTCGGTGATCAACATTTGAATTAGTTCAGTTTCCGAAGCAGTCAAAGTCCCTGAGAGAGATTCAGTACATTCTTCATGTTTTTCTTCTGGATTAGTATCTATCTCT
Organism: Chrysolina oricalcia; assembly: GCA_944452925.2. Taxonomy (NCBI): domain Eukaryota; kingdom Metazoa; phylum Arthropoda; class Insecta; order Coleoptera; family Chrysomelidae; genus Chrysolina; species Chrysolina oricalcia. The sequence continues at coordinate 38,624,072 of OX101828.2, read as the reverse complement.
GAGGCAGTTATAGTAGCTGAAGAATCTGAGGCAGTTATAGTAGCTGAATAATCTGCACGGAATCTGTAAAGTTTTTAATCAATACTCGAAAGCTGGTGAAAAGTTACTTGGAAGTTTTGAGCTAACCTAGCATTTATACTAGCAACTGAACTCAATTATTAAATCTGACATTACCTCTTCAGTGGAGGGCCAAAAGAATCGATAATTTCTGAACAATCAGTTCCTGGGGCTGTATCTGTGGAATCTGTAGATGATTTCCTCTTGGTATTATCCAATCTAAAAAAGTAAAATTTATGTTTGAAAAGAATGAAAGGTATCAAGGTAAAATTAATTAATAATTGTGTTGAATGATTATAGGTTACCTCGAAGTTGAAGCAGTTTCGGTTGTTAGAATATACGCTTCATTAAAAAAAAGAGGACGGGCACCCTTTTTCAGAAATTTTTTTCCACTCTTTTTTATGTCAAAAGAAGCTGTGTCAAGTCACCGGTCGGACAAGGCACGCGCGTTCAGTATGAAGTATGACGATGAGTCGGACCGATCAGATAATTGAAAATATTGGTCACATACAAACAGTTCTAATTAGGTCGTCAAGTCAACCAAATGACCGTGCTGGTCTAATCATATTGGTCAGACCGGAGACTTGACTCAGCCAGAGTGTCCTTCAAAATGAGTGGAACAAATTCTAGCAAACTTGAAAACAGTTTCAGTGAACTCTTTCAATCCCAACTTTTCCAACCAAACAGCTCTTTCATGGGTATCAGCTGGAAACCTAAAGAAAAATTCAAAATTAGACATTCTTTCATTACAATATAAAATAAACACATTTTTAATACAATATCACAAATCTCGTCCGCCATTTTGGAAAAAACAAATATTTTTGTACAATACAATAACACAATTTTTTTTTTTTTTGATTGACGTGGCCTTTACTTGATGGAAATTCATAGTATATGACACTAAGGTAAACACGATTAAATTTCCACAGATTTATTGTCTTCGCGACATGTTTCGATACACTGTATCTTTTTCAAGCGAATGTAATACATTAAATTATTCTACCTTGAACATTACTTAAATACCTTTCTTAACAATTGAGGTAATTAGGAGCTACCTATGATAAAAATAAAATTGACAATACAATGTAGGTAGATACCTGGAAATCTCAAAACATATCTACTACTTAATTAGTTGAAAAGGTTCAACAAAGGGGAACTATTAAGGTCCAATTGATCATTTAGTAAACAATTCGAATTTTTCAATTTATTAATTTCCAAGAATTCTAAATAATTAAGTCTAATACCTTTATTTTCAACATGAAGGATTTCAAAGTTTTCATCGAAGTCATGGTCTTCTTCCAAAATATGATTGGCATATGTTGAATGTGTTTTATTATTTACATAATTCATACGGTGCTCACGTACACGGCTTTTGAATGGTATACCAGTCTGGCCTACATATACTTTGGAACAAGAACCACAATTCAATTTATAAACTCCTGATTTTTTAGATTTTTGTGTTTTATCTTTATTATTTTTAATAAACCTTCCCAACGTGTTATCTGTTATCGTGTTATCTGTTCTGAAAGGTAGAATAATTTAATGTATTACATTCGCTTGAAAAAAATACAGTGTATCGAAACATGTCGCGAAGACAATAAATCTGTGGAAATTTAATCGTGTTTACCTTAGTGTCATATACAATAACACAAATCAAATCCTTGTGAAAGTCATTGGAGATATTATATTCAAACTTTATTTTCACAATGAAAACTGTTTAAAACACTTTTATTCCATCTTTTCAATCAGTAGTCAACAATTTTTCAAAAATAATGCCTTTTCATTTCAAATGTTTAATTTTTTTGTACGAAGTTTTTTGTTATACCTAGTCTATATATTATCATTTTTATTTTGTAATGTGTATAATAGAAATTTGATACCCACTGTGACGCCAATGAGAAATAGAAATGCCAATCTCTGATATTTGTAAACAAACATGTACTCACCTATGGAAACTGAGATTCTGGTTGTTAGAACAATTAGATTGCTTGCAAACCCAACAGTAAAGCACCATTATTAGTCTCTATCTATTTTTCTTTCACTATACCAATATATAATCCAAACACAACAAAACACAAAAATTTCCACAAATAACGCACACGATACACAACATTAACTGGTAGAATGGTAAACAAACAACAAAATAACAATGCCTGATATTGTTTGGCAGTGACCAACGCCCAACGCGTACCTACTATAACAGCGTTGCCACATGTGCAGCATTGCAGCAAACTGTACAGAATTCTTTGGAAGTATCCAATGATTTTTCAAATTTATTTCACTAGTTTTGATTATGAAATGTATATTGCTGGTTTTCATTTCGTAAAAAAGAATCGGAATGTTCAGTTACTGAATTGAATTTGTTGGCGATGAAGTCTAAGCAAGTGGTAGTGGGTAATAAAGAATTACCACAAACTCGATTTGGTAACGCCCAACTCAACAGCACGGCTTTAGAATGTGGCTGTTAAGCGACTTCACCTGGTGATGTAAATAACTGAGTCCATATTTATTTATAAGTCCATGGGTTTGACATCAAAGCATATTACTACAGTAGGTACTATGTTAATTTCAGAATTAATCATGGAAGTACAAATAACTGGATAATTGTTGGACTTTCGACTAATGTAACACTACATTTTCTGAACGGTCTTGAGATTTCCCTTCTGCAGGTGACGGATTTATTATTATTTGCATGACATTGTGTATACATTAACTTAATTATTATTTTAATATACACATTGAAAGCAACTGGTTCTAAAAATTGTTAATTTCTGTTATATCCAACATCTACAGAGACCGTCCCAGGCATATCAGGTTACATTCCAGGAAAACCGCCGACTCGACAGTCTCACGGACCCAAGCAATGGATATCCAATTCTAACTATCAAGCAGCATCGTCAGCATCTCAGATGTTATAAATTCAAGTTTTCAAATGTAGATTGTCACTTATTCATTTCATGTAGTAGAATAAAGTCATCTTAGTATTTTCAATTCTCTGTAATTATTAAACGGTGGTTCGAACCTCCCGAATACAATTTTTTAAAAGTTCCAAGTGAAAACCCAGATATAACAATTGGCGCAGTCGCTGTAGGATCCTTCAACTCCTGCGGAACAAGGAAAGCCTAAACCGAAGGAGGTGGATTCCAATCCTTAAAAGGAAGAACTAGCAGCTCCAGCAGCAAACTCAACACGAAGAAAACCCCAACTCAACACGAAGAAAACCAAGGAAGAACGGCAGGACGATCTCTTCAACGGAGGAAGAACACGCGAACGCTAACTTCGTCCGGAGCATCGCTTGTGAAGTCGGATTTTATCCACCGTATGGACATCCTTTGGTAAGACAATTTAAGAATCGTCTCGTACATTATTTTATCGATTTATTTTCATTTTAATCAAATAACCAGTCCTTTTATCAATCAATCATGCCTGATAATCATCCCGAAAATCCCCCAGTTGCCATCGAACCTTATAGACTAAACGAAATATTTTCTATTGTCCCCGAATATGACGGTGACCAAATATTTTTAAACACTTTCACCCATGCATGTAATACCGCTTACCGCATGGCAGTGCAAGACCAGAAGGTGCTCGTAGTTTTGCACATCATAAACAAACTTCGAGGAAAAGCCGCGGAATTAATAAGTTCTCGTAATCCTCAAACATGGGACGAAATAAGAATCCTTTTGAACCAATATTTTGGTGACACTCGCGATTTAACCTCATTGATACAGGATCTTCAACGAATTCACCAACTACCGGGAGAGTCGCCACTAATTTTTATAAACAGACTGCAAACGCATAATGCAAAAATGCATGCGTGTATCCAAAAACAAAATCTTACTTCTGATCAAAAAGTATCCCAAAGTGCACTTGTCGAAACGATGGCACTGAACACACTCTTAGCTGGTTTAGAACCCCAAGTAGGACAACTAGTTAGGGCAGGTAACCCTACTGACATGCTCTCTGCAATTCAGCGAGTAAGAAGAGAGATGCAGTTGAATTATTTTCAGCAGCAAAAATCGACAAATAGTAGAAACACAAATCCACAAAATAATAATCAATTTAGAAAGGTAAACCCGAACCCCATACAACAAAAATTTTGTTCTTTCTGCAAAAGACAAGGACACACTTTAAATGAATGCCGTACAAAACAATACCAACAGTCTCAGCAACCTCAACAAAACTTCCAGAGACCCAATTTCCAACAAACACCAAGATTCAATCAGAATCCAAGACCCAATCAACCAAATCAAACGTTTACCCAAAATCAATCACAATTTAGACCCCCAATAAGTGGGCCAAATCCTAATTTCAACCAACAGAGACCATCAGTCATTCATCCAAACCCAAATTTCAATAGATTCAATAACACTCAAAGAACTCATCATTTAAATTCACAGAATCCCGACCCAAATAATTATACCGCTAATTATTCGGATCCACAAAATTTTGACGATAATTATACTGATAATTATCAAGATCCTCAAACTTTTGACGCTGACGGTTATACTGATAACTATCAGGAATACCAAGACTTCACTCATCAGTCCGACTTTTATAATACTAAATATTTAGAGTAAAACCAACATGAAAATTATCAGGTTTTTCCGATAAGCCCCACATGTTTCGATCCACCAATAAATCAGCAAACTAACCCCACTTTGGAACTACAGAATCAAATGCAAACCTTGAACTTATCAGACGACTTGAACCCAAACCTGAACTTTCCAGAACAAAAATTCCTATAACCCATTCGCTTATGATTAGTTCAAAAAATTTGTGTTATATCATGGACGCAACCAATACTTTCAGAATACTCATCGATACCGGTGCTGGTCTGTCGATATTTAAACCAAAAACTGTTCAAAATTATTTCAATAGATCCCCAGAAAATATTTTGATTCAAGGTATAACCAATCAAAAAATCAATATCTGCGAATCAGTATTGATACCTTTTTGCACAAACAACCCTCACAAAGTTTTTATTCACGACTTGGATATAGAATTTGATGGACTCCTAGGATCTGATTTTTTGTAACATTATCACTGCATAGTGGACCTGAAAAACAGACAACTTATTACTGATTTCAAAACAATCCCCCTGATTAAAGTAACCGAATGTGAAAAACCCGCCGAAAATTCAATTCCGACACCCGTGGGCAACATCCAAAATATAATCTCAATTGAACCACGAACCGAACAAATTTCTAAACTTAGGTGCAATCTTTTCAAGACTGAAGCTATACTGGTAGCCCAGGTAAAAGACAATGTTAGATTGCCCAATGCGTTAGTTAGAGTGAACCATAGAGGCGAATTTCTCACTTCTGTGATAAACTCAAACGCAATGCCAAAAACAGTAAATTTTTCTGATATACAACTGATTTACGATAACAGAACTGGCCTCCATCACATTCTTTCTATTTCTCAAAAATATATCGCGAAAGACGATGATTCTTTAATGTTTATACCAGTGACGAACTTGAAGCAGTGCAAGCCACTTTCGTATAAAACTGAACTATGTTCCGATATGTTCGCGTCCCCCATCGACTATAATTCGATTTGTGAAGCCCAAATTTTCAAAAACAATAAAGACATTCCGCAAAGTTGCAGAAGTTCGTTAGTTTTCAGCCAAGGTTACAACGTGCAAAAACTTGAAAACAACCTTTGGCTAGTGATCCTTTCCGAACCATTGCAAGTTACTGTAAATTACCCAAAAATGAACTCGAAAACTGAAATAGTGTATAATAATTCTATAGTTAAATTACAGACAGAATGCAGTGCCTTCATTGGAATAACCAAAATTCAAGCAAACTCCCAATTGTCAAAAATTTCGAACGTTACCTACAAAACACATCCAATTTCAATTCCGTATGAATGCTGTGCTGACATCCCGGAAAAATCAATACTTCCAAAATTACAGCCACTCAAGTTAGACGACCTCAACATCGATGATTTGAACATCGCCAAACACAAGTTGGATTCGTACTCCAAAACTTTGGACGACCTAATCAAGAAAAACATTTCGTGGTTTACATACACCACCATAATATTAATCATACTTTTAGCAGGCCTTTACCTCATCTGCAAGTGTAGAAGAAAACTAAAATTGGCACCAACTAGACCCGACGCTTCGCCGCTTCCTCCGACTAGATCGTTCAGACCGTTCCAAAGGATTCCAAGCATCTTTCCAAGGAGAAAACCAAACCTACAAGAAGAAGTGCAAAACGAATCCTTCAATCTAGACGCAGTCGCCTAGGCAACCCCCGTCTGAGGAACCCTAAAAGTTGTTGCATAGCATCAACTTTTTTAATATAAGGGGAGCTGTTATATCCAACATCTACAGTAACCGTCCCAGGCATATCAGGTTACATTCCAGGAAAACCGCCGACTCGACAGTCTCACGGACCCAAGCGATGGATATCCAATTCTAACTATCAAGCAGCATCGTCAGCATCTCAGATGTTATAAATTCACGTTTTCAAATGTAGATTGTCACTTATTCATTTCATGTAGTAGAATAAAGTCATCTTAGTATTTTCAATTCTCTGTAATTATTAAACGGTGGTTCGAACCACCCGAATACAATTTTTAAAAAGTTCCAAGTGAAAACCCAGATATAACATTTCTATTATAACCATGGTTTTTCAATAATTTTAGTATAAGTTGGGCAAAAAAAATTGTGATTCATGGTATTAGATGAAATGTTTTAATTCAACTAAATGTTATTTGCTCTATCAAACTTAACATATTATATAATGTAAAGTTCATGGATTTCATTTTTGTCATTATAATTTAGAAATACAATTTTTGGTATTTATTTCCAGTAGTACCACAACTCCTGTCAGTTTACCAAAGTATGTTGTAACTGGTTCATTTCAAGCAAACTTGGTCTCCAATCCATATCCATAAAATTCCATTCCAATCCCATTTCCAGATAGTCCTGTCCCATCTCGGTCAAACTTGGGATCTACTCTATCCCTAGCACCAGGTGTTGCTATTCCTGACTTATTTACAGACATTAGTACTACTTGTCAATAACAAAAAACTTTCTCTGACATTAGTGCACAAGCTATTCCCACTATAAATGGAAATTTTGACTTTGATATCATCAAGCAACTGTTCTATTCAATAAAGCACAACGAGATTCTTATAAATCTCCCGAGTGAATGTAGTACATAAAATGAACAATGCAATGATTTTTTCAAAAATTGCTCACCAATACAATTCCGTTCCCTACGTCGAGAGATCAGTGGTGTTGACAAACGGTAGTGCTATTAATGAGTCGATAAATATTGAAGAACAATTTCAACCGCTATCTTTGATAATTTAGAAAATGTTATGTCTAAACAGGCAGTCTTTGGCAATGGGAATAGAGTATTTAATCTAGATGAAACAAATACTATGACGGTTCAGAAGTCTGCAAAAGTGCTAGCTGCCAAAGGACAAAGACAAGTTTCCAAGGTCACCAGCGCAGAACGAGGGGCGTTAACAACAACTTGTTACATTATTAGCGCTTTGGGGAATGCATTATTACCAGTAATAATATTTCCTAGAGTACATTTCAAACAACATATGATTGCGGAATCTCCGGCTGAAACCTAGGCCTAGCTACACAGTCTCGCTGGATGAACAAAGAATTATTTATAAAAACTATGCAGCATTTTATAACCCATACAAACAGCAGTAAAGAAAATCCAAACCTGCTCATATACGATAATCACGAGTCGCACATTTCTATAGTACCCTTAAATCTAGCAAAAGAGAATGGTGTGACCATTTTAACAGTACCGCCTCATTCAACAGGCAAACTGCAACCTCTGGATGTCGGAGTTTTCGGGCCATTCAAAACTGTGACAGCTGGATAATGCGAAATCCTGGACAAACGTATTCTATATATCAAGTCGCTGAATGCGTTAGGGAGGCCCACATGAAAGCTATGACACCTGGAAATATTTGCGCTGCTTTTAAAGCGACGGGAATTTTTTATTTCAACAGAGACGTCTTTAGTGATCTAGACTTTGCGCCTAGTGAAGTTACTGATCGAGAAATGGATCTGGAAAATGAACCAAACAATTCAATCAACCACAAGAACACGATGCACGTTCTATTGAGAGTAACAGAACGAAAACCCCATCGCCTTCATTACAAGAGAGTTCTTGCACTCCAACTAAACAAATTATCCAACAATCCGGAACTGCTAGAACTTCCTGCATCAATCAGTCTTCTGTGATTCTGCATTGCTCTCCATCTGATAATGCGGCACTAATAGATAATGATGTTACTCTAAACGAGGCAAAGTCGCAAACTCTGACCATGGCTTCAGCTGGTATAGTTACATCGACAAATTTGGAAAAAAGCTTCGTAAGCCCATTAGAGTTTCGAGCACGGTATACGGAAGAAAGGAAGAGCACCAAGACCTAAAGGGAAGTCGATTATTGCAACTGACATGCCGAACAAACAAGAAATAGAAGAGAGGGAAGCAAAGAAGAAACGCAAACAGACGAAGGCGGCTGCAAAAATAATAAAAAGAAAAATTTTGCAAGAAAGCTCCAGTGAAGACGACGATCAAATTAGTTTTTATTCAGAAGAACATTGGTTTGAGGAAGAAGATGAATATGCAGCAGTGGATTGCAATAATTTTACTGCCCTCGAAAGTCTGCCAGACGAAGGAAGACTTGTTATTGTATTTAAGGTGAAAGGAAAATAAATTTATTATATCATTTATTATGTTGAAATCTCCAAGCTAACTGAGAATCAATTTAACCGGGTGACACAATACGGAGGGGACGATTTTGTTCTAGCGATGTTCAGTACTCATAATATCAGCAATCAGGTATGTCTTAACAAAGCTTTGAGAAATATAGTACCTATCAGTAAATTCACAAATCTTCTGATAATCGCTGAACAAAATCACCCTCTTGACAGAATAATTAGTAATAACTTAAATAGGTATATATAGGTAGGTATTGTAATTCAACAAGAAATATTTCAATACAATTTCTAATAGACCCAAAAGTATTGATTAGCAAAATAGGCATTTGTGACAATGTAAAAAGTTTTATACTAGGGACAAAAGAAATCCATCTTGCTTTAAAAACAATCAAAATTAACAACGGTAGCATAGATTTATAAGGGCAGAATGGAGCTAAAGAGGACTGTGAGAACTTCAGTAGAAGTACTGAAATAACGAATAGAGATATCAATATAATAAATGTCACGGAAAGTGAGGATGTCGATAAAATTAATGTAATGAATCCCCAACTTTTTTAGAAGTAGGAAAGCGAATACTCGACTTACGATAATGCATGCCGATAATGCTTTGTCTAAATTTTGTGATTCACCGTCAAAGAAAAAGGTAGATTTGTCGAATGATAACCTTCTTTGTTATTATCAGAATATACGAGATCTTAGGACAAAAATGGATGATCTGAATAGAGCGATTTTGACATTATTTTAATCACGAAATCCTGGCTAAATAAAAAAATTTCTAATTCAGAAATGAATAATTCTCAATATCTTATTTTCAGAAAAGATCGTGACTACAATAGTACTAACTGTACGAGGGGGGGAGGTGTTATGATAGCAATCAAATACTCTTATTATGCCTCAGAAATAAGAGTTAAAATCAGTAACAAATCAATTGTATTGGGTGTTGTATACTTTGTTCCTGATTCGCCTCTAGATGCATACCAAATATTTGTTGAACATGTTGAAGAGGTAAAAAGACTCCACATAGGTGCAAATTTCATTATTGTGGGTGACTTCAACTTTCCTCGAGTTACTTGGTCGTATGAGGAACAAGTCTTGGTTCCAGAGTACTTACCTGACCAACTTGTAGAATTCTTGCTTGATGAACTCCCTTGTATGGGCTTTCAGCAGTATAATAATATCAAAAATGTTGGGATAGAATTTTGGATTTAGGTTTTTCTGACGAAATTTTAATTGACGTAAGATTGATATTACATTGCTCAAATTATATAAGGGTTTCTCCAAGAGCCCTCGTAATTTCCTACTCTGTGGCCATGTCAGCAAACTCGACGTCTCCCAAGAAACCTCGCTGTCGCTCGGAAAGGCGTCAGCAATTTTAATCTTCGACGCTGCTATATTATTTCATATTTTTATTCTCTTCAGTCTTGATTTTGAACTCATTTATTCACATACATATTTTTATTGTGTCAGTTTTCTTGAATAAAGTATATAATTTTGGTTCAACTCAACCTGACTTATAAAATTGGCGCAGTCGTAGTAGGATAGTTAGGAAAATCCATCGAGGAAATTTTATCTATTTTAATAGTTAACCAACTACCGGAAAAACTGCCTACTTTCCATCGCTCTATCAAAGAAAGTTTGGAAGTGGAGTGCAGAACCGAACAAAACCAGAGACGAGGCGAAACAAATACTAAGATTCAACAGAGCAGAGCAGAGATCAATGGAGAAACTCGTACTGTAAGTCTCTTTTGCTTTTCATGTCAGAATCCTCTAGTGAATCCTCATCCTTTTGTGATCATGCAGACAATCTAGAGTTAGATTTAAGTGATCTTGATATTTCAACTATCGATAAAGAACTAGATAATTTAACTCAAAGTTTAAATTCTATTAGTTTGATCGAGGAGACAGAAAAAGTAATAATGTCGCTTCCAAATTTCACTAAAGTTCATGCAGAAACGATCCCAGATTTTGACGGGGACCTCAATGAACTGCAATTTTTCCTAGAAAGTATAGATAGTGTCGCGACTAGGGCTACTAGGGTAGCATCCTGAGCCGTATAAGGGGTTGCTTCCCTTATACTAAATGCGACTTGGGGTGTAGCTACAGATGGTAGCTATAAAAACTCAAGGGGTAGCAAAGGAATATAAACATTTATTGTACAATAACGGGGATACTGGGGGAAGTTGTATACATACATAAAATAAGGGACACTCAATAATATTATACGGAACAAATAAAACTCTTACCAAAACCATCACTAGACCAATACTTAGAGCTGAGGCCAGAAGGGTCTAGCCTACGAGGCTAACTGAGCAGTAGGGCTCTCTCCTCTATAGGAGTCTATTAACAACTCTTGTCCTCAATCTATTCCTTTTGTATTTATATAAGGAAATATGGATGGTGCTATACAACAATGCGGTTAAGCCAAATTTCAGAGCAAAATGAGTTAAGCACGTAGATTGTTAGGGAAAAGGCTGTACAACGTTGAGGTAAAATGAGTTATGACACAGCTCGATTTCATCGCCCTCTAGTCGAATAAACATCAACCCACAAACTATATATCGCCCAAGCGTCAATTAACAATAATGGTTTAAACGCCATTGACTCAGTAGAAGTTTTGCTGGCATATTTGTGCAAATTGTGCAGTGAACAGAAAGTGTATGAACTTATTATCAGTTGAAGGTAAACTATGATATGTTGCTATATTATGTTTGATAGGGTATGCATGAATTTTCGAAACGAAAAAGTTCGAAAATGTCGGTATTACATTTCTAACCTAGAAATATACTAAAATACTTTGATTGTCTCTTCAGATTCAGTTTAGTAATTTCATTGATTCCGAAATAATTAACGTCGTATCTTAGAACATTATCCAAAATTCAGAAATGTATTTGATCAATGAATACCGGGTAAATTTGAATTTGAAATGAATTTGTGGGATAAACCATTTTTGAAAAACGTTCGTTTTCAGGATGGGATCTAGAGGGAAATTGCTGGTGGAATTGGCGAGACAAAATAATGAGAATGTGCAATTACTATCGGACATCTCCGATAATTACGACGAACCATTTTCACCATCTGGAAGTGAATATCTACCCTCTGACGATTCTATGCAGTTACAAAATGAGATATTATCGAACGAGAATAGTGAAAATGGTTCAGCTGAAAATGGTTCAATTGAAAATGAACAAGACAATTTTTTGAGTGAGTCAGAGCATCGCCCGAAAAGGGGAAGAAAGAGAAAATATCCATTGCTAACTCGTGAGCTGCGGAAGAAATTTTACAATGAAAATATGCCCCATGTAACGATCCGAGGAAAACAAGTAAATTCCAAACATTTCAACTCAGAAGTTCGGTGTGGATGCAAAAATAAATGCTGTGAGCTGATAAGCGAGGAGGCTAGAGAAAAGTTTTTCACCCAATTTTGGACAATAGGATCATTCTCTGGCAGATGTGCTTTTCTCAATGGTCACGTGAAGCAAATAAACAAAAAGCGAACCTATACTAAGGCAGCTATATCAAAACGTAATAAAACCAGAAGTTATGAAATGGATGGTCAGAAAGTCTGTAAAATGGCTTTTCTCAAAACATTACAAATTACTCAAAATAGATTAGACGCTGCATTGAAAAAAGAAAACGATCCAATAATCACAGACAATCGAGGAAGTAAAAGTGGAGGAAAGAATAAATGCTCGCCAGAAAAAGTTCAGGAAGTAATAGACCACGTCAACTCATTTCCAAAGTATGTCTCGCATTATTGTCGAAACGAAACTAATTCAAAATTTTTGGGGTCTGAGCTGAATCTAACAAAACTGTACGATCTTTATAAAACACAATCGAAGCAATTAAAACCAGTAAGTTTCTCTACATACAAATCCATATTTTATAAAAACTTTAATCTCCGATTCAAATCACCAAAAAAGGACACTTGCCTAGTGTGTGACGTTTTTAAAACCAACTCTCTCTTGCCATCAGGTGAAAATCTTGAAACTCTGAGATCTGAACACGATTTGCATCTTCAAGTAGCAGAAAAACTTCGAGAAACTATGAATAATGATCTAGCAGAAGCTAAAACAAACGAGGAACTGGAAACATTGACATTCGATCTGCAAAAAACACACTCGCTCCCTAAAATAACTACTGGTATAGTATATTACAAACGACAACTTAATTTTTACAACCTTGGTATACATGTCGGTAGTTCTGGGAAGGGCATCTTCAATGTATGGACAGAGAATGTGGCAAGCAGGGGCACTCAGGAAGTCGGATCTTGCCTAAAAAAATATATCGAAGAGCATGTGAAATATCCCGTAAAGGAACTTCGGCTTTGGTCCGACTCATGCGGTGGGCAGAACCGTAGTATTAAGCTTGTGCTCATTCTTCTGCACATTCTATTAAATCATCCATCCCTGGAGGTAATAACGCTACGTTTTCTTCTTTCAGGACATAGCTTTCTTCCAAACGATTCTGAATTTGGGGATGTAGAATCAGCATTGAAAGTATAGGAACGAATTTATACTAGTGAAGATTACATTCGCATAATGCTAAATTGCAGAAGGAAGAAAAAATTCATCGTCAATTTTCTCGAAAAAAAAGATTTCATTTCTGTGGAGAATTTAATGAGATCTATTACTAATAGAAAAGTTGATACAAATCGGGAAAAGGTTTCGTGGTTGAAGTGCCACGAAATTGAACTCAGAAAATCAGAACCAACTATATTATTCATGAAGGGCCCTGATATCGAAAAAGAAGCACAAAAAGTCAGTATTGAAAAAGGTGGAAAAGGACGGAAACCAATGCTTCGGGAAGTCGAAACACCATGCTTGTGGCCTGACGGCAAAATTTTGTCAGCAGAAAAAGTGAAGGACCTCAAAGAGATTATGAAGCTCGTCCCTAAGGATGCCAAGCATTTTTACAAATTTTTATCAACAGCGATTACGCACGAATTCGAAGATGATGTTGATGGATTCGGTGGGGAAATTCATTTCGAACTTGAAGGAAATGAGGAGGCAGAAGATAAGGAAGAAACCGACGCGGAAGAACAGACCCAACAGGCGAATAAAAATACAGAGTAACTCAAATTGGACTTTTGACGATAGTAGTTTTTAATGAAAAGTTCAAACTAATTTTTCAGTTTTTCATGTTAGTTCAAACATATATTTTCATGTGAGATATGATAATCATTGTGCTTAAATTTTTTTGCATGTCACAATTCAACTATTGCCCGATAAACAAAAATGAGTTAAGCGGTAAATTGTTTTTTTTTTCATAAAAAAAAGAACGATTCTGAGGTTAGATGCTGGTCAATGTGTTTTACTATGGTTCTATTCTGTGAAAAATAATTTGATATGTCAGGAAAATTACCTAATTATTTTCCATGGAAAGCTCAACTTCAAAGCTCAATATCTCCAAACTATGCTGATGTTGGTTAACTGCATTGTTGTGTAACACCATCCATATGTTTTGTTCATAAGGTCAACGATTTTAGCTCGTCACGCGACTTCGCTAATTTCAATGTCGGTCACATATGACAATGAACTTCTATATCGTGGACGAATCAATAAACAATAAGATGAATGGATCAATGCACTAAAATAATTCAAATTCAACATTTACGACAATAGTATTGTAAAACACTTTTATGACAAAACCAATAAGAATAATTTTCAAAATCTAGTTATTTTGAGAACAGTTATAAGTCAATATAAGGGACCTGCTAGAGAAGTTGTGAATATCAGCTGTTCTAGCACCATTGACGAACTAAAAAAAGAACTCATTCTAAAAAAAGGTGACCCTCGAAACGAAAATTGCTTGTCACTAGACTTGAACTATCTAAGGCAGTCTAATAACGAAAGCCCTTACCAATTTCACGATAAAGTTCGAAAAATTTTGAACACTATATCTAATTATTTTGCTATTCATGAAATTGATATAAATATTAGAAAGTTTAAGCAACAAATGTATAATCAACAAGCTTTACAAGTATTTTTAGCTGGATTAAAAAATCCTTATGACATTATGGTACACACTAAAGATCCTAAATCTATACTCGAGGCTATGAATTTCATAAGAAACGAAGATAATATTCGTTACTTACAAAATTCGGTAAACCCAAATCAAAATCAACCAAATTTGCAACCAAAAAAGGCATTCGATCAACCTCAATCGAAATCAAATTTCACTACAAATAATTTTGTTAGAAATTCACAACCTCGACACCAGTCCCAACTTATACACAGCAACAATTTTACTCGCCAACCCAAAATTTTGCGTGACCACGAAACTACATGCAAGCCGGCACGAGTGGCCAACAAAATCAATGATTTCCATCAGACCCTATCAATATTCAGCCTAAACAAAATTACTTTCAAAGATTCCCAACAAATAAACAGGTTTTCGGAGCCCCAAAAATGTTTGGAAACCCAACCCAAACGCGAATAATAACCTTCCGCAACCTACTCCTATGAGTACAACATCCCGCCAAGCTACAAATAATTTCAGACCCAATCAATCGAACCAAAGATGGCATACGGAACAATTGCATTATACCGACCAATTTGATATTTCTCCTAACGAAGAATATGAGAATGATTATTCTCAACAAGAAAGTGTTGAATACGATCCAGAAAATGATTTCGAGTTTGCGGAAACGCCTACGTACGAAAAAAACGAGGATTTTCAGTCGGACAGCCGTTCAAATCCCCACACTTAATTCAATAAAAGGCAACTAACTACCTTATATCGTGATAAGTGAACCTCCTCTCAAATTACTTATTGACCGGAGCTACCAAATCATTTTTATGTCCTGAAATTGTTGATAAATATTACATGAAATTTAAAGTTAGGGATACGTTTATTGTTTCAACAGCGTTTTCATCGTCTCGACACGATTTCTCGGTAACTATACCTGCGTTTGCAGAATTCAATGATAACAGATTTCTGAAATTCTATTTTTACAAGTTCCATAGCGTGTTCGATGGACTTCTAGGAATAGATACTATACAACTCTTGAACGTAATCTAGACTTTGCTAAATTGCAATTTGTTACGAAGAACGTCAAAATCCCAATGGAATATTTCAGTGCCGTACCTAAAATATTTTTTGAGAGGAATTTACCGGGAAATACCGTTACTCAAATCAAAATTCCGGTAACTACTAAATCAGGAGAAATTTTAGTCCCTCAGCAAATTTTCCAGAATTTCAGAATACCAGAAACTGTAACCATGTCAACGGACGGTTGGGCAATTGTTGAAGTTTTCAATAATTCTGTTTATGATTCCAACTTAACTTTACTATACCCGATTCAATCAATACCCATGCATGACAACTTTGAATATTTCAACATGGATTTTGTTGACTATTCTGAAACCAATAATCAATTCGACAACGATAAATTGATAAGGTCTGACCATTTGAACAGTGAGGAAAAATCAGCGGTTTTAACCTTATACAGAAAATACTCTGATATATTCCACCTAGACCACAACACACTGACATTTACAAACCAAATTAAACACTGGATTTTGACATGTGACGAAATACCAGTACATACGAAATCTTACCGATACCCTTTTGTTCTTAAAGAGGAAGTGAACGCACAAATTCAGAAAATGCTTCAACAAAACATAATTCGCGAGAGCAACTCACCGTGGAGCTCTCCTATCTGGATAGTTCCTAAGAAACCAGATAATTCAGGAAAAAAAATGGCGGATCGTTGTTGATTACAGAAAAATCAACGAGAAAACTATAGAGGACCGATACCCGACGTGTCACCGACGTGTTAGATAAACGGGGAAGGTGTAATTACTTCACCACAATTGATCTGGCGAGCGGCTTTCACCAGATCGAGATGCATCTAGAGGACGTTCAAAAAACCGCATTGAATGTGGAGAATGGACACTATGAGTACCTCCGAATGCCCTTCGGGCTGAAGAACGCTGCAAGCTCCTTCCAGAGGGTGATGGACCACGTTATCAAAGGACCCAATAATAATATATGTCTCGTTTATCTCGACGACATTATTATTCACTCGACTTCATTGCAAGAACACATGGTAAATCTTACAAAAGTATTTAACCGGCTTCGTGAAGCAAATGTGAAGGTTCAGTTGGATAAATGTGAGTTTCTAAAGAAAGAAACAGCCTATCTAGGACACATTATAACCACTGAAGGTATAAAACCTAACCCAGATAAAATAGTTGCCATCCAAAAATTTCCAATACCAAAAACCACTGAGGAAATTAAGAGTTTTCTAGGTCTTTTAGGTTATTATCGCAAATTTATACCGGATTTTGCCAAAATAACTAAGCCTTTGACGTCATGCTTAAAAAAAGGGGCTAGAATAGACATCAATAATCCCGAATATGTCCAATGTTTCGAAACATGCAAAGAACTTTTGATTAGCGACCCTATACTACAATACCCTGACTTTGCGGTACCTTTCAACCTTAGTACGGATGCCAGCGCCTACGCCATTGGTGCTGTTTTATAACAGGGAACCGTTGGCCAGGACAAACCTGTTGCATTCGCATCAAGGACATTGAATCAAGCAGAACAAAATTATTTATTTATTTATTTATAAGGGAAAGCCCAATTAAAGATATTACAAGATATACATTATGTGAGTAATACAGCAGCAGTCACAACATATGTGATATTGATAATTATGAAGACATTAAATAGATCAATGAAAAGTAAAAGTACAAGTAGAGTCAGTGTAAAAGTGGGGAATAAAATGACAAGATGTTCACTGACACAGTTGATTTTTAAACTTAGGAAGAGGTGTTGAGAAGATGTCAATATCGAGGCAATTTGCCACTCTAAGCGATCTTGGGATATAGCTGAAATAAGCAATGTTGGTACGATGGTAGGGAGTATGAAAAATAGCTGTCTGTCTAGTAAGGCGAGTGGGGATTACTAAACTGATTTGAGATAGAAGATCTGGACAGTCATATTCACCATTTAATATCTTGTAGAGAGTCAATAGGTCTCGCTGACTACGTCTATTCTCCAAAGTTGGAATATTGAGATAACTCTCAATTGAGGCGTAATCACTAAAGACGTTAGATTTGAAAGAAACATATCTAAGAAAATTTTTCTGAACACGATCAATCTTGGATATATAGGTTACATAATGTGGTGACCAGACAGAGGAACAATCATCAAGGTGAGTTCTAACAAGTGTGCAGTACAGGATCTTAATGGCACCCAGACTAGTGAAGTCACGAGTTGTCCTCTTTATAAAGCCCAACATTTTGGTAGACCTGTTGACAATGGAGGTTATGTGGTAAGTGAAGGTTAGGGAGTCATCAAGAATTACTCCAAGGTCTTTGACACGGTCGACAGCATCCAGGGGTTGCCCATTGATGGTATAGTCGAAAATGACAGGTTGATGGGAACGAGTAAAACGTATGATATGACATTTGTTTATGTTTAAGTCCATACCGTTTGACAAGCACCAGGTAGCAAGTCTGTAGATATCGCTCTGCAACTCAGCGGCGTCATCCACACAATTCACAATATGATAGAGCTTTAGGTCGTCAGCGAATAGTAGGGCATTACTGTTGTGAAAGCATGAAGTGATGTCATTAATGAACATGTTGAAACGTAAGGGGTTCAAATGTGAACCTTGGGGAACGCCCGAGGTTGCAGGAAAGTCAAAAGAGTAATGGTCCTTGAATCCACAATCCACTTCAGCATCGCTCCTCCGAAGCCATACCTACTGGGTTAGAAGCTCATGATTAACCCTGTCAAAGGCCTTGGAGAAATCGGTATAGATGGAGTCGACCTGACTACCCCTATCAATAGCGTGATAGAACGAGAACTCCTAGCTATCGTATGGGCCACCAAGTATTTTCGGCCATATTTGTATGGACAAAAATTTTTCATTTAAAGTGACCATAAACCACGGCATTGGCTTTTCTCGATAAAAGATCGTAATGCACGCCTCACACGATGGAGACTCAAACTCGACGAGTTTGATTACACCATCCCCTTTAAAAAGGACACACTCAACGCCAACGCCGATGCCCTCTCGCGGATAACAATCAACGAAATTAATACTAATGGTTTATCTACCGAGATGGAAAAATCAAATGGAAGTATATCAGATAAAGTAAGACCTTCCTTAACTTCAAACAATCACGACTCGGTGGTAGACAATGAATCGATATCAGGGAATATCGATGAACCCCCAAATCTAGACGACACTAATACTGAAATCGACCAAGACAATGACATTCACGAAATTGACAATAATGACAACGAAACTGTCCACACTAGTCGGGAAGACCCCGTATATGAAGTCCCGATTTCAGAAACGCCCATTAACAATTTTCAGAACCAGTTATTCTTAAATATGGTCCTACATTCGCCAATAGTTCCAAAAATAAAACGACTATTCGAAAATAAAACTAGAACAGAAATTCAAATTTCCCTAAATAATTTTGAGAATGATATCATTAATATTTTTAAAGAATTTACTACAACAAAAAAAATGTTTGCAGTAAATTTGGACAAATGAGAATATACTCCTCGATTTTGCGAAATTCTGAGAAACACATTCACAAACTCCGCATTCAAAATTATTCTCTGTAATAAAGTATTGAAAGACGTCAAATCAGTAGACGAAAGGCAAGACATCGTTCAAGGATACCACATGGGTAAAACTAATCACCGCGGAATAATTGAAACTGAAGCCACCAAAACAGAAATTTGAATTGACTCCTACTCCGAACAAACCTTTCGAAGTCGTTCATGTCGATAAATTCACAATCAAAAACCAAAAATTCCTGACAATGGTAGACAAATTTTCAAAATATGCGCAAGCGTATGCACTGACAGGACTGACTGCAATCCACATAGCAAAAGCACTTTTAAATTTCATGACTCACCACGGGACACCAAAAATGTTAGTATTTGATCAGGGCACCGAACTCAAGAACAATGTCATACAAGAATTTACAACCCTACATAAAATAAATGTCCACTACACCACTGCCTGGAATCCGAATTCAAATTCGATTGTTGAAAGATTCCACTCAACAATCATCGAATACATTCGAATCATTCAGGACACTCGAAAAGATCGTAATATTCTCGATCAAATACCATAGGCCATATTAGGCTACAATCATGCCATTCATTCTGCCACCAAAAAACGCCCAATAGACATTATCACAGGTCATTTAGACAGTAATAATCCATTCGATATATATCTTAACGAAAAGCTGTACGAAAACTACGTAAACAAACACAAAGAATGTACGGGAAAAATGTACAAACATCTAAATGAACAAATGTACAAACAGAAACAGATTGTTCTCGAGAAGGCCAATAAAAACCGTCATGATCCACTCGCTTATGATCCGGGTACCCTTATTTATCACAAAACCCGATCACGAAACAAAGCTAGTCCTAAATTTGGGTCCCGACCTCTCAAGAAAGACAACAAAATAACTATTAGAGCCATAAAACTAACCAAAAAACATCCGAGAAAAATTAATCGCAAAACCATCACTTATCACAAGAGTAATTTGAGGAGACCTCTATCTAATCAGAAAATTGTCCCTTTGCAGGATACTCCTGGTCCTTCCGTTAGCCGGGACCACGCAGGAAATCAAGCTGACTAGCCTAGAATCCAACCCTGGCATATTACCATATAAGCTAGGAGATGCAAAATTAACGGGTACCTACCACAACTTTATCCACTATTTTGTTTTAACCCAATCGAAACAGAACTCGAAAAAATCAGCATGATTGGAACGGTCGGTAACGACTGTTCGTTAGCAAACGATCTCCCAAAGATTTCTGTCTTCTTCGATTAAACCTCTCAACCCGGAGATTCGGAGTGTCTTCCTCTGCTCGCTAGGTGGAGCGGCCTAGAAACTGCTTTCATCTCGTGAACCAGAATTGACTAATCAGCGGAGTGTGTATTGGTTTGGACGGGGAACAGATGGCTTCAGTGCTGTCTGTGTTGACCTGCCCTTGCACTGATGAGAGGCAACAACCTCGAAACTAGTCTGCAGGTGGTCACCCCGTCCAAATCAAAACATAATTCTGCTGGTTGGTCATAGAGGGCACTTGCAATAGCGTCCTCTGATGCTTTGAGGAACGTCGTGGTCTTAGACAGGGGAGTAGTTGTTTTCTGACAGGTTCTTGCCATAATAAGCCTACATAGTTAGGTGTTTATGGGAGTAAAGGGTTCATCATCGGTCGGTAACGACTGTTCGTTAGCAAACGATCTCCCAAAGATTTCTGTCTTCTTCGATTGGAACTGATGTTCCAAAATATTCAACAAACAATCCATAGTAAAAACGAACATTTTGACGAAGAACTTAAAACCATTCAAAATAATATTTTATTTCAACTTAACCAGGCTAAAGGAAAATTCAATTTTCTCCACTCCACTAAAAGAATAAAAAGAGGTTTCATTGATGGAAGTATTTTCAAAAGTATTTCAGGTAACCTTGATGCAGAGGACGGTAAAAGATACGATAGTGCCATAGAGACTCTAAACGAGAATCAGAAAAACATTGTAGTGACTCTGAACAAGCAAATTTCGCTGAATAGCAGAATAATCGATAATTACAATAAATCTCTATCTTTGAATAAACAAAATGAAATACAAATTTCCGACAAAATTAAAGAACTCAATTCAGAATTGAAGAAATTGATGTTCGATTTCAATAGCTATCTCACAGCCAAGAATGCCTTAAATCAAATCAGTGCCGTACTTAACATTTTAACAGAAATAATGAGCAATTTGGAAAACGCGAAAACTTTTGCTAGATTAGAAACAATCCATTACAGTATGATGAAAATCGACGATTTGGAATACATTATACAAGTCTTATTGAAAAGTTACCCATCTGAAGACTTGATGTTTGGAAGTCACTTCTCATCCTTGCACAAATACTATGAAATACTTAGAGTAGAATCATATTGTTCTAATGATAGAATTGTCTTCATAATACACTTTCCTATCATGCTACCTGAAACTTACACTTATTTCCATCTATACTCAGTACCCACCAAAAACAATACCATTCTTGTTCCTCCCAAACCCTTTCTGGCCATGGGAAGTAAATTCTTCAAGTACGAGGACAGAGAATGCAAAAATACACACCCAACGTATTTTTGCGAAGATGGTAATCAACTCCAGCCGTTCAACCAGAACGATTGTATCTTTCGACTCCTTCAACTGGAAGCCGATGAACTGTCAACATGTGAACCGGTCCGAATTAGGATTGATCACGAAATCGTTCAGCAAATCAATAATGCCCACTACATAGCCGTTTTCCCCTATGAAACGAAGGTCAAGGTCCACTGTCAGAAAACGGACCTAGCCACCCTCAAGGGCGCCTACCTTGTGGAAGTGCCAACTGGTTGCAGTTTTAAGACCACAAGGCACTCATTCGCCAACACAGATGACATCATTCCGGGCCAGCCACTACTACTACCGGAGGTCAAGACCCCTAGAGCAAGCTTGAGCCACCTACAAGAACTCAACCTCCACGATATACCCCTAGACCAAGTAAATAAGCTACAGAGAGAACAGGAGGAAATTCAACAAATCACGTTGAAAAGTTCACCCCAAGATTCTTCATTCAAATGGACTATACCACTTTATATTGCCTAATTCATGTTGGCAATATATTGGCTGACGACGATCGTCAGAACCAGATGTCTCTCCAAGAGAAGACCAACCCCTGGCCGTACCACCTTCCACCAGTACAACCATAACCATACAGCCAAAGGAAAAGAGATCTTAATAATAAAATGGATTATGCAATCCAGACTTCTGCATTTAACCTATACAATAGGTATAATCGTCGGCAAGTTTCCAACAGAAAACAACTACTGCCCCCTACGACCATTGAATGATATCTGTTAGATTCTTGGCAAAGTATTCTACAAGAACTGCTTTGCAATGTTCTCCCAATCTCAACGCCAAAACATGTCTCAACCCACATGGGGGAACACCTACGGACCGGTTTCATGGTTCCTTGCCAATCATCAGCGCAGGATAGCTCACCCAACGCATTCGAAAAATATCTTGACCTCAAGATTCGAAGAGCAAGGAACCATGAAACCGGTCCGTAGGTGTTCCCCCATGTGGGTTGAGACATGTTTTGGCGTTGAGATTGAGAGAACATTGCAAAGCAGTTCTTGTAGAATACTTTGCCAAGAATCTAACAGATATCATTCAATGGTCGTAGGGGGCAGTAGTTGTTTTCTGTTGGAAACTTGCCGACGATTATACCTATTGTATAGGTTAAATGCAGAAGTCTGGATTGCATAATCCATTTTATTATTAATTTAATGGGCTTCTGCCAAGTAGTGTCATAGAATATTTTCTTTTGAAATTATTTGGCTTCAGACGAAGTCGACACCATAGTCGGAGTGCTCTTCGAATCTTGAGGTCAAGATATTTTTCGAATGCGTTGGGTGAGCTACCCTGCGCTGATGATTGGCAAGGAACCATGAAACCGGTCCGTAGGTGTTCCCCCATGTGGGTTGAGACATGTTTTGGCGTTGAGATTGGGAGAACATTGCAAAGCAGTTCTTGTAGAATACTTTGCCAAGAATCTAACAGATATCATTCAATGGTCGTAGGGGGCAGTAGTTGTTTTCTGTTGGAAACTTGCCGACGATTATACCTATTGTATAGGTTAAATGCAGAAGTCTGGATTGCATAATCCATTTTATTATTAATTTAATGGGCTTCTGCCAAGTAGTGTCATAGAATATTTTCTTTTGAAAAGAGATCTTATCCCCTTCGGCTGCCCACAAGTACCACTGATATCGACGAGGACGAATAGCCGATCCATCCACCCCCCGTATGGATCTGATCCATCTACCCCCCGTATGGATCTCTCTGATGAGGGAGGAATTATATAAGGACTTCTCCAAGAGCCCTCGTAAATGTTAAGAACATTTACTTTCCTACTCTGTGGCCATGTCAGCAAACTCGACGTCTCCCAATAAACCTCGCTGTCGCTCGGAAATGCGTCAGCATTTTTAATCTTCGACGCTGCTATATTATTTTATATTTTTATTCTCTTCAGTCTTGATTTTGAACTCATTTATTCACATACATATTTTTATTGTATCAGTTTTCTTGAATAAAGTATATAATTTTGGTTCAACTCAACCTGACTTATAAAATTCTCAGTAATTTTCCAGTAGATGCATATCATCCTCCACTCCAGCTTATATTAGATTTTGAAAATATAGTGCAGTCCACGTTCAGCTATAGGGAAATAGTATTTTTATTTCACAGATGTGATTATGCTGAGCTGAATAGCTACTTAACCGGTATCAACTGGTCTTCTCTGCTTAATTTTGAAATTGAGGCTGCAGTTTTAACCTTTTATGGAATTTTGTTTGAAGGTTTTACTCGATTTGTGCCGCAGCTTGTTTCAAATACCCCAAATGGTACAGTTCCTTTCTGATTCAACTTATCAAAAAAAAAAGAACTTCATTCAAGAAATTCAAAAAAACTAAATTGGAGAGTGACTGCCATGAATACTCCAGAATTCGCAAGGAGACAAAGTATCATATAGATAAATGTTACCTGGTATATTTATCTAATACAGAACATGATCTCCAATAATATCAAATACTTTTGGTCATTTTTTAATTCATTGATAAAAGATAAAGGTCTACCTACTGTCATGAAATATAATGGGTTGAACTTTGACACCCCTCAAACTATTGCTGATGCTTTTGCAGTACACTTCAAGTCTTGCTTTTCGAATAATTCTCCTGTTCAAAATTATGTACCTGATAATACAAATTATGATATAACCATGTCTGTCCACACCTTTAGTCTGATGGAAATTGAAAATAAACTAAAAAACCTAGATATTTCGAAGGGTGCCGGTCCTGATGGAATTCCACCAGTATTGTTAAGCAATTGCTGTTATAGTTTATCACACCCTCTGAGAATACTTTTTCAAAGATCATTCGATACCGGGATTTTTTCCAGTGTGTGGAAAAAATCTTTCCTTTGCCCAGTATTCAAAAGTGGGAACAGAAATGATATTCAGAATTACCGGGGTATTTCAAAAATTTCTTGTATTCCCAAACTATTTGAATCTTTGATTACAGATGAAATATTTAATAATTTCAAACATGTCATAATAGATGAGCACCATGGGTTTTACAATAGAAGGTCCACCGTCACCAATTTGGCTGTTTACCAAAACTTCCTCACAAATAAACTTGAACAAGGGTTCCCAGTTGATGTTATCTACACGGACCTTGCTAAGCCTTCGATTCAGTTTGCCATGAACTATTAATTTTGAAACTTAAGAATCTCGGAATAATAGGCAAATACTTGAAATTTATTGAATCCTACCTTTATAACAGAATGCAGAATGTAAAGGTAGTTGGCAGTTTGTCAGAAACAATTCATGTAACTTCAGGGGTTCCGCGAGGTTCGCACATTGGGCCTATATTATTTTTACTTTTTATTAATGATGTTAAATCTGTGTTTCAATATTGTGAAATCTCTCTGTATGCAGATGATCTTAAATTTTTTAAAACAGTGCAAAAGTTAACTTGAAAAAATGCAATGTATTGAGATTTTATAGAATGCGGCAGCCTGTTATTTGTACTTACTCAATTAACGATGCAAATCTTCAATCTGTCAATAGTTTAAGCAATTTAGGGATATCTTCGATAAAGATCTCAACTTTAATGATCATGTCAATAATATTTGTAACAAAGCATTCAGAATGCTCGGGTTCATTAAAAGAAATACTCGCCATATAACAGACTGCGATGCGATAAAGACGTTATACTTTTCACTGATTCGGAGTGTTTTGGAGTATAATAGTGTCATTAGTCCTCTTTATGCTTGCCATAAAGAGATACTGGAAAAAGTTCAGAATCGTTTCACCAAATACCTAATATGGAAACTTGGCCTACCATATTTTTTGATTCAACCCAAAAATGAGGCTTTCTGCTTTTGATTTGATGTCACTTGAGGATAGACGTAAACTTGCAATGGTTCCATTTCTCCCCAAAATAATACATTCTTTCTTTAATTGTTCTGTTCTTCTAGGAGAGCTCTGCCATTCTGTTAACTCCAGAAGCTTGACAAGTAATCGTATTGTTTCATTTGGCATACGGTTCCACGGAACAAACTATGGTTCGATGGCAATTAGTTGTAGACTTCAAAAAAATTTCAATATGCATTTTTCAGAACTTGATCTTTTTCATCTTTCACATTATAAATTTAAAAAAAATGGCAGTTAGACAATTTAATCTTGCAATTGTTCAATAGACTTCTGACAAGTCATTATGTAGATACTTATTTTTAGGTATATTACTTACCTCTAAGTGCATTAATAATATTTAGGTGTATAACTATATTCGAGTGTTTGAATGTATTTTCTTTTTTGTATGTACGTTTAATGTATTTTTTTATTATATATATTATAAATCTGTATTGTGAGTACTTGACTAAGGGAAATGAATGTGTTTATTTATCTCTACGTAAATACATTTGTACATTCCCAACTTTTTAAATTTTTAGGTTTATAACTTAACTCTAGTTTGTGTTTGACTGGTTTCTTTATCTTAAACTTACTTCATGTACCATTTGGGATTTTATTTCAATTCTGTAGTTATAAATAAATAGATAAATAAATTACGCAGCTAAAGTTATAGGAGAAAAGGAGAATGACGCCGAAGTTAGTTTTCTGAGAAAATCTGATAAAAGGCCAAATAATTTTTTTATGCCAAACGTGCCGGATATTGCAATGGTTGCACTGAAAGACATCAAGATGATTTTACCGCAACCCAACCATTCTGGAAATACAAAAATAAAACAAGGCATGTACCACTTTGATATTGACTTTTCTAATATCAATCTACGTTAATTACATATGAACTTGATCTCAAGTTTTTAGGTTTATGAAATTATAATTTTTTTTAATAAGTGTATTGCTAAAGAATTTTTGTTTTAAATGCGTTGTTTTGTTAACAATTTTGTCGCATAATATTATTCCGTAGTACCAATGAAAAGTTTACAACTGAGTTTGAATAGTTATTATTTGTTGCTAGTTACGTCACAACTAAATTTATACTAAGTTGTTGTATTTGCTCTGAGAGACTAAGAATAACATTTCTAAATTACAATAAATTGTAATCTTTGCAAACTTTTGTAAGACTGTTTCTTATAGTATGAATAAATGAGTTATAGTATGAAAACCATCATCTTTTACAGTGTGCCCCAGTTGATTCACTGTTACCCATGTAGCGATCCAAACTGACCCACTCCTGGGTCACAGTGGATTTTTCCTCAACTTTTTTATCAAAGGCTATATCTTGAAAATGTATGATTCGCCAAAAAATGCTCTTTTCTTTAAAGCTTTAATACTCCTCTTACAATTTTAATTGAGGGAACAATGATTTAGCGAAAACTTGGGATCTGCCAGAGAAAAAAAATGATCCACTGTGACCCAATCTCCCCTACTATAGTATATTTATCACACACTATATTTAATTGTACAATGAGAACCTTGGAAACCTTTATTTTTTCACTGTATTTTACCCCATTATACATTGTAATTGTGTTGCCAAGATAATCCTTCGAGTGATTTCTCAATTCATAAGCAGATTTGCTGATATTTTTGGATGAATTATCAGGAATAGTAATTTGATCTGAGTAGATAACAAATGAGAGAGCAACGGGAGGAGGGTCTATACAATTGAAAGAGCAACGGGAGGTACACGTCAGCAGAAAGTGCACGTGACAGGTATCAAATTACTCAGAATTCGATGACGCAATAGTTCCGGTAGTCGAAATTTGATACGGGTTCAATGACCTTATTCAAGGTTAGTGAATGCACGTGTAAGGTATCAAATTACTTGGAATTCGCTGACACCATAGTTCCGGTAGGCGAAATTTGATGCGGGCTCAGTGACCTATTACAAGGTTAATGAATGCACGTGTCAGGTATCAGATTACTTGAAATTTGATGATGCAATAGTTCCGGTAGGCGAAATTTGATATGGGTTTAATGACCTATAACAAGGTTAATGAATGCACGTGTCGGATATCAGATTACTTGGAATTCGATGACGCAATAGTTCCGGAAGGCGGAATTTGATAAGGGTTCAATGACCTATTTCAAGGTTGATGAATGCATGTGTCGGATATCAAATTACTGGAACTCGCTGACACCGTAGTTCCGGTTACAAATAGGTCAACGCAAATTTGATACGGGTTCATGACCTCTCACAAGGTCAAAAGCTATGAGACAGCAAAAGAATTCAAGGTCAAAACCTATGGAAGAGCAATGGGAGTCAAGGTCAAAACCTATGAGAGAGCAATGGGAGAAGAGCACGTGTCCGATATCAGACACAGTATTTGCTGACGCCATACTTCCGGTAACAACAAGTTTGAATAAGTTGAAGAAGTTCAACGATCTCTTTCAAGGTCAACAAGTATACGTGTCTAATATAAATTTAAACTGGCTGACACCATACTTCCGCTTACAAATAAGATGGATACATTTGATATGGGTCCAACGACCTCATTCAAGGTCAGGGTCAATAAGTGCACGAGTCAGATTTTGATGAATAGTCCTTGCGAGCAAAGTGGTAGTGAGTTTGTTTCAGTTTTGCTTCAGCCAGGAGAAAATTCTGTAATTCATTCATCTTTACCCAGAAGTTTCCAGAGCTGAATATTTTGATAAATCATGGATAGGCGACAACTGATGGGAAACTGTTGGATAAAGATTATATTATTTTATTTGGAAAGTCCTGCTGTCAGAAACGATACAATCAAACGGAAACTTGGGAAGCACACATCTTTGTCAAAGATGATATGACTTGAAGATAACAAATGATTTTTCAAAAAAATCACTTTGCTTCCCCTCCACAGCATTTTTTTTATGTAACCATAAAAAAAGGCCATCCAACTTCAGTTTGTGTGAAACGATCAATATGTTCACAAATCTTATTATTTTACAAGCCATTTGGCAAGGGCTTCTCTTCATACAACAGCCTAACAACGTTTGTGAAGTTTTCATATGCTTTGATATTAATGGTACATGGAATGAAACTTGGCCCTCCAAGTGGGCGAGGATGATCCCGTTTGAATTCAATGATATGGAAACTCTAAAAATTCCAATACCAGCCAACAGCACAGAGCATTAGTTAATAATGAGAAAATATAATTCAACTGAAAGGACAGAGTTGAACATCTAAATTCCTGCCATACTTCACAAGCTCGGTCGTAATCCTGTTCGAAAATATCTCTGGCATTCAGAATATCAAAGAATTCAGATTGACTCGGTAATGCGGGTTGGTTCAATTTTTCATAAGAATCTATATATGAATAAGGAAAAACGCCTTTGCGTCTTATCATATTGAATTTTCCATCATCATGAAAATATTTTCTCACGTCTCGACATAGGGATGGTTTCATTGTTTTACTCAGATTATCTAGAGATTTAGATAAGAAGCCGAAAGAGTCAGTAAATCTCAGAGAGATGTATTTGTCTCTCACTTTGGGGTTTTCTGATTTATCAACCAAGTATGATTTGATGAATGAAATATACTTATATTGAGCAATTACTGAGATACTCTATATTCGAAGCCAGTTTCTTTATGAATAGATGACAGTCATAATTTGTCAAATTATGGAAAAACACAGGAATGTATCTCACCAGTTTATATTGTAAACTGCATCTGGAATGAGCACTCGCACGATATACACCTGACAGTGATCTCGGACTTTGATGTCTTCAGGTTTGTATGAGTTACCACAAATATGACATTCTGTGGAAATCTGAAATTCACTCTCTTCTTTTATTGAAAGTGGCAGCATTTCTTTTACATGTTTCAAATGTTTGGTTATAATAATACAGGACGAGCTCATCCAACATTCTAACAAAAACCTCGGCACAATCACTTCCACGATGTTGTACGAATTTCGAGTATTTGTCATCAAAATTACACTTCACATAGAAAGCGAATGAATATGGCTCGTGTTCATACGCTTTTAATGTCAATGAATGACCATCTGATGGTTCAGTATGATGAATAGGCTTCAGCAAACTCTCAAAACCAGCATAAATCACAAAAGGAACTGGAATTTGTTTTTCCAGATTGGTAAATTTTAGAATATTTCCAGGTACAACCTCGCTATACTTGTTGGTAATCATATCTGGTTTTGGAAGTAAAACACACAGATGATTACAATCATACTGTTGATGAGCCATCAATTTTTCACTTGTAGGAAAGAATTGGAGACAACCATCGCAAATATATACACGGCCATCATGCTCAGATATTTGCTTTGAAACCAACTTTGATAAATCTGTAATGAGGCAGAAGTGATAATTTTCATCCAAATTATCTATCATTAGAAGGTTCACATATGTTGAAGATCGATGTGGTGTGAAATGTAAGGGACCCACGATGTTGGTTGTCATTTTACGTCCTTTGAATTTTGTTTCTATCCCGAAAACATTGATGGATATATTGTTCATTCTTTCAAATTTGGATATATCCTTTAGTGTCACTCGAAAATCAATACCTTGGAAGTTGAGTATTGTAGTATAATGTGGATATGAAGATGGGCTAGAAGGGTCTCCATTAGACAGAAAAATCGCTGCCATAATGGACCATGCAAAGTAAGCATTATCCAAGTTCTTCACATTCAAAACGGCTCGTTTTATATTATTGGATTTGGGCAGCATGATATATGAAGAGGCTGATAGTATTTGTTCATTGTAACGTTTCATTTTCAACGCTACGAATTTACATCTAATTTCTAGCTTTGCCCCGCTCACTCCTATATAGATTCAGCTGTAGACGCGCAGATCAATTTCTCGGAGCCCGCGTCACAAAGGACGTGACGTATCGGGTGGTTTTCGCTGTCGACGAATTCTTACTACACCATCCTACATCGCCAAGGTTACGAGTTGGAGGAATATTATTAGTCAGTTAGGTATCTGTTGTTATGATAACTATGACATCGTTTGACCTTAGTTTGTTCTGTTTTAGATCTGTTTTGTGTAATTTAGTATTGTCTGTCTTAGAATTTAATTGTAACAGGGTCCACAGAGTAAGTGAAGTAAAACGTACTAAAACGTACTTCGGTAGAGTGATTAGAGTCGGTACGTTGGCTACACTCAAGAAGACTAAAAACAAGGAGGGTTTAATAAGCTCTAGCCAATCAGAAACTTGTATCATCAACGCGTCATAGTGACGTACTTGGGTATGAGTACAGAGTCGAACTCGAATCAAGCAACAAAACTGTCAGTAGTAACTCTCATATACCAAGAGCTAGTCCGTCACTGTCTATAGAGAACGGCGGACATGACATGTATAACTACGTCACATTTCGTCACAAATGTTCTTTCATCTCTTTCTACTAGTGTCCCCATTGTCTTATGGGAATCAAACAGTCTTCTTGGGCTACACTGTGTTTTGAAGTCACCAATGGAATTGGTAGTGGGACTTCCGTGTTAGAGCAGTCTATCTGAAGCTGTCGTGTTAGTAGGAACTGGATGAAAAAGTTATTGTGAAGAGCCGTATTCAAGTAAAATATCTGAGGATATCTAGTGACCTTTGTGTCATCCCATGTCGGGGATCCTTGATCTTGTCACTGTATGGTAGTTTTTGGGAATCGTGTGGATTTTGGAAGCGTTGTTGGTTTTTGAGCGCTGTTCTGGAACCTTGCTGGTTTTTTTGAAGATCACCTTCTCAAACCCATTGAGGGGATCACCATCACATAACTCATCCCGTCGTCCTACAACTGTTGTATTTTGTGTGGAACCCTTGTTAACAAGGTAAATACATGTTTTATTTCATTTTTTTCTATGTGTTTAATGTAATTTCAATAAGGGCGCTGTTTGACACGCAACCATTTTGTTCCTTTTATTTTTGAAATAATAATTATTCACTATTTCGAGTCAATTGTCGACGAATTTATATGAGAAGTTTTGAATGATTATTAGCATACTTTATCGCAGTTCGATTGCTTATTTGTTCAACATACAATTTTCATCGTGAACTCATAAAATCGCCTAGAGGACTGGGGGTAATCGGAAACATTTTTATCTACAAAGCTATTCGTTAGAGTGATGCTGGTATTCTTGTTCCCTAGGGTTTTTTGTCCGAGGCCAAGTTTTTGTGGGAGGCCTACGTTCCTGTTGGAGACCCAAGTTTTTGTTCGAGGCCTACGTTTCTGCTGGAGTCCTACGTTTCTGTTGGAATCCCTCGTTTTCTGTTGGAGGCCCAAGTTTTCCTGCGGGATGCCTACACGTCAAGATAGAGGCTCATATTCTTGTTGAACCTGTAGTACGTTGAGAATCTATTTTAGAGTCCTATCAGACTCATCTGGAAGCTGTAAGTAACTGCTAGAGACTGCGAGTCCAGAGAATTCCTGTTCCAGAGTCCTGTCGGATGAATAACGTCCATATGTCAACAGATAAGTGGTTGAAAACTGTGTGAAATATCTTTATTATTTTATTTACTAGTCAAACAATTATTTTTTTAAGGGTTGACACCCTTTGAACTTTCGTAAAGTGATATCTTGAAAAGATATATATCATACCGGTATTCATAGGTATTTTTGTTGTAAAATATCTGCAGAAAGCCCATAACATCATATGTAAGCGCACGATTTGCACATAATAAACCTCTGCCAATGGATCCATTCGCCGATGTCCCTTTATAATTTGGTAATCATCAGAGGGTACACTTTCCGTACGGTATAAATATTTACTCACTCACGAGGAATCTATTTTTGTGTTTATGAAACTAATTCAAGCATTCCGTTTCATAGTTATACCTTGGATATCGAAAATAATAATAATACATGAATTTATCGTAATTGCCAAACAAAAACATTGTCAATTTAATTCATCATATACATTACCGTTGGCACAACAACATTTGAACCATATAAATTGCCATAAATGTACAGGGTGTGTTTTGTTCCAAATTTTAAATATACAGGGTTATAGTTTTGGGAATTGGTCTTTCCTTTTTCCGATTTCCTAGTTCTTTAGGAGGAAGCCAGTTTCGAACCTGCTGTAGAAGGGAACTAGGTGGTGCCCACAATTATTTTTTTACAGGTAGGGTATATTTGTTTTTCTATTAGTCACCTAAACGCTCACCTGTAGTTTTACCCACGACCATCTCCACTTCGAGCGTAGCCGCAGGCATGCAGGGATTTTTGAGCGTCGATCCCCGAGACAAACCTTTGTAAACGAACCAGTTGGGGACATATTACTGAGAGTAACGAGTATACGTCGATTATATAATTGGTGTCACAAAAGGATCGTTACAAAATGGCGCACAACGTGTAAGGCCAGTGTCCAGTGATACGAGGTAGGTCACAACGTGTGAGAACTGTGTTTGACACCCAGAAGTACATTTTTTTGGTTTTGGATACTGTATTTTTTTGAATTTTTGGAAGCTGTGAATAGTGTTGTTGTCACGTTTTCTAAAGTGGTTTTTGATTTATAATTTTTTTATTGTCATTGAGAATATCGTGCCTGAGTATATATACGAGGTGTTGTGTTATGTAGTGATTATTGAATTTGGTATAAATAGATATTGTGTTTAATCTTGGATATTTCTGTGGAATCTGGACAAACACAGAAGAGAATAAAAAAAATAAAGGTGGAAGATTTTTTTTGGAAAAAATTTGGAGCTTTCGGAGGACGTTGGAACGTTGAAATGTGAAGAACAATCTTGGACGGAATATTTTGTCGAAGCAGGACTTACACAATTTTCTTCAGTAGGACTTCGAATTTTTTTTATTTTTTTGAATTTTTTGAATTAGGTTGAATTTTTTTTGAACTTCACTTCTGAAGACTTGTAAATGTTTTTAAACTTTGTTGAATATTGTATTTGTGAATAGTGTAGAGTGAACAAAGACTATTTTTATTTGAGACAGACTTTTCTTTGATTGTCCTAAAATAAAATATACTGAACCTGAGTTTTACTTTTGATATTTGAAATTTATTGTACCTATACTGTACCTTTTTAAACTTTGTCGTTGATTATTTTTAATTGCTTTATTCATCATGCCTGGTAAGTTGGTTATTAAATATTTGAAAAAAGATGAATTGGAATATGAACTTAGAATTCGAGGAGTCGGAACAGGAACCGTAGATGACATGCGCAGTAGTCTAGCTGCTACTCTTCGTAGTGAGGCTGCAAATCAGAGTTTTTCGTATCCAGCATACCCATTCACATTTGAGGAGGATAGAGTAGCAGTTGAAACTAAATTAGGTGAATTAGATGCAGTTTTGAAAAATTTTACAGGAAATCCAGGAGGAGCTGAAGCCGTTAGATGGCAGACACAGAGTAATCATTTGTTAGGTAGGATTGATCGTATGACACCTACTGGTGTTGAGGTTGTTGATCAGCAGAATCAGGTTTGTTGGCTAGGGTTTTGACTCTTTCAGACCAGCTACACCAGAAACTGTACCCTGAACCAGTTGATCCAGTACCACCAGCGTTGACGGTTCTCTCTGGTCTGAACCAAACTTTTCAAGCAGGCTTAGGTCAGGTGCATACGTCGTCCCCTGTTCGTTTGGGTTTAGTTAACACTACTGTTGCAGCTGCCAGTTCATCGCAAATGATACCACCCTACAAGTTGGGTATTGAAAAATTTACAGGTTCACCTAGATCCATATCTGTTTCCGCATTCTTCGAAATGGTTGAAGAACTTAGAATAGCTCGCCATGTTCCCGAAGATGTTTTATTAGAGTCCGGTATCGATTTATTTTCAGAAAAGGCGTACCAATTCTATAAGGATATTCGTGTTAGAGTTTTTAGTTGGCGTGAGATGGTAGAGGAATTCAGAAGGGAATATCTATCTGCTCATCATGGAGAAGCACTTTTTGAGGAACTTCGTCATAGAACTCAACATCCTTGAGAATCGATTGGTGTTTATTTAGCTATCATGAATAGTTACTTCAAAAGACTGAGATGTCCTATTTCTGAGGATACCAAAATGATGATTATTTTGAAGAACTTGCATCCTTTTTATCAAGATAGGTTACGGGATCCCTTACCAATAACTTTAGAGGATCTTAGACTTGTTTGTCGACGTATGGAAGAGAGACGAGATAGTATTCGGAATTATGTGGAGCCGAATGCTAGGAGATCCAATGTTCTGGAAAAGGACTTGGCATATATTGAGGTTGATAGTGTTGAGAATAGGAGTGTTGCAGCCTCTTCTTCGTCTTCCGATAGAGTAGATAATACTTGGCGACACAACTCTAACAATGGACGTTTCGGTCAGTCGAATTCAAGAAACAATTCCTCTGGTGACTCGAATCGGAACTCGCTTTGTTATAGGTGTAAGCAACCCGGCCATAGAGCGATTGGTTGTTTAGCTCCTAAAAGTATGCATTGTTTCAAATGTAAAAAGGAAGGTTTTACAACTAGGAACTGTCCTGATTGTAATAACCAGGGAAACGGCAGACAGCGCACTTAAGTGGTCGAAATAGTGTCGCTGTAGAGTGTTCGACCAAAGTTCAGTCAATACTTGATTTTATTTTAGATCATGCTGTAAATGATGAGAGACCATATTTGAAAGTTAGAATTTTGGGTACTGAAGTGTTAGGCTTGTTAGATTCTGGTGCATCTCGAACTATTGTTGGTAGTTGTGGTGCAAAGTTACTCGAGAATTTAGGTTTAGTGGTAGACTATAAAACCACTGCACAAAAAACAAAAAAGCAAACTCTATATACAGGGGAAACAACAGAAAGAAGAACTAGACAAAAAAGCACAACTCTCTTACATAGCAGAAAATAAAATTAATAATTCCATCCATACTTTACACAATATTTATAACTAGAACCTTGTTTGTGATTTAGATATTGTATTTTTTTCTTTTTTTTTGTAATAGTAAGATGGACCAGTATATCAGAGATTTAAACTATGAACCTGTTGATACTATCGTAATGAAAGATATTGAGACATTGAGTGATACATTGAACCAACCAAAGTATTGTAACAATTTTAGAATAATACACCAAAACATTAGGAGTATAGGGAAAAACCTGGATGAATTCCTGCTAAATATCGATCAAGTCAGAAATAAATTTGATATTATAGTTCTATCAGAAACTTGGAGAGTATACGATACAAGCACTTTCAATATCAGCGGATATGACCTTCTATATAGCGGGGAAGGGATAAATAAAAATGATGGTGTGATAGTCTACTTGAGAAATACATTCAATTACACACATAACATAGTAAAAATCGGT
Source organism: Chrysolina oricalcia (assembly GCA_944452925.2). Taxonomy (NCBI): domain Eukaryota; kingdom Metazoa; phylum Arthropoda; class Insecta; order Coleoptera; family Chrysomelidae; genus Chrysolina; species Chrysolina oricalcia. The sequence goes on along the minus strand of OX101828.2, from coordinate 38,588,043 downwards.
GAATGCACATCCATAGAAATAAAAGTAATGAAAGATAATAAACAAATATATATTGCCGCGATATATCGTGCACCGCAAGGGGTAGAGGAAAATTTTGTAGTACATTTAAGATCTTACTTAGAACAAACAAAAAATCATTCGAAATATTGTCATATTTTAATAGGGTACCTTAATATCAATATAAATTTAGATGCTGATGATGTTGTTAATGAGTATCTGGATACCTTGGGTGAATATAATTTTATACCACTGATAACCAAAAATACCCGGGAACAAGGTGTCTCTGGATCTTGTATAGATCATATTTGCCTTAATACAAAAAATAAAAACACTGTCGAAGATTCTTTACCAATAATCCTCAAGACCGCTATAACGGACCACTTTTGTCAAATACTAAGCATTCCTATACACATCCGACGTGATATTAACCCGACATCATTTAAAAAATATATAGACTATCCCAAGTTAAAATATGAATTACAGAATTACGACTGGTCAAACCTTCATCAAATTAGAGATGTAGAAATAGCAACCACATTTTTTGTTGATTATCTTAGCTCCACAATCGAGAATAACACCAGAACAGTAAAACAAAAACATATAGAAAAACAAAGGCAGGAATGGGCTACACCAGGTTTAATAACATCAATAAATAAAAAAAAATGAACTTTATAAGAAATACAGAATAAACCCAGAATTATACGAGAATGAATTCAAGCATTATCGAAACAGACTAAGTGTTATAATACAAAACACGAAAACAGAATTTTATAAAAATAAAATCAAGAAAAATTCTAAATCATCGAAACAGCTCTGGGACAACCTTAAATCACTGGAGAAAAATAAAAAAAAATAGCGAAATAAATGAAATTTTGAATGAGTCTGGAGAATTAGTAACGGATGTAAAAGAAATTGCAAACATCTTCAATGAATATTATGCCAAGGTTGGTAAAAGTCTGGCTAAAAAAATTATAAAACCCAAAGAAACTCCTCCAAGAAATGTGGTTAACCAATCCTCAATATTCTTCCGTCCTGTGTCATGTCAAGAAATAATAGATATAATAAACCAATTAAAAAACAATAAATCACCCGGAATTGACTCAATCAAAGCTGAAACACTTAAAAATATAATGCATGAAATAAAAACACCATTGACACACTTGATGAATGAAATAATGAAGGTTGGAAAGTGTCCATCTGAATTTAAAATAGCTGTTATCAAACCTATTCACAAAAAGGGCAGTAAGCGAGAACCGCAAAATTACAGACCTATTTCCTTAATCACTGCATTTGCAAAAATTTTTGAAAAAATTATCAAATCTCGACTAGAATTTTTCTTAGAAAAATATAAACTTCTGTCTGATCGTCAATTTGGCTTCAGGAAAGGAAGATCCACGCAGGATGCCATATTACATCTAACTTCCAAAATATATAATGCCGTAGACAATTGCAAACCTTCTATGTGTGTGTTTCTCGACTTATCTAAGGCGTTTGATACAGTAAGCCATTCCCAATTATTGTCGGTCATGGAAAGCATGGGAATCCGTGGTATCCCACTTGAACTAATTAAGAGCTACCTGCTGAACCGAAAACAATATGTTCAAATAAAAACAGAACTAAGCATAGAGAAGGAAGTTGAGTATGGAGTCCCACAGGGAACTGTCTTGGGACCGATATTATTCACTGCATACATTAATAACCTGCTAAGTATGAACAGCTCTGGAGACATCATCAGTTATGCAGATGACACAGCTATTTTTTACGAAGATGAAAACTGGGAAGATTTAAAAATAAAAGCTGAAAACGATCTGACTCAAATTATGACATGGTTCAATCATAAACTACTTACGATTAATACAGAAAAGACGTACTTTGTCCCGTTCACCTCATATAAAAATAATTTACCGCAGTACAAAACCTTAAAAATCGATATCTACAATTCTTCCATAAAAGTAACAAATGAAATTAAATATTTAGGTATAACAATAGATAGCCACTTGAGATGGGATATTCATATCAATAATGTAACAAAAACCCTAAGAACTATATTATACAAATTTAAGTATCTCAACAAAATATTGGACACACACCACAGTAAAATAATATACGCGGCACTCGTGGAATCTAGGATTCAATATGGAATCCTAGCATGGGGTGGAGCGGTAAACATCCATATACGAAAGTTGGAAAATATACAAAAACGCTTTCTCAAAATTATCTTTAAGAAAAAATCTACATACCCAACCGAAGCTCTTTATACCGAATCGGAAGTATTATCTGTGAGACAAATGCAGTTCTTGAATCTCCTAGCTTACATACACGAACATAAATATTTATTGAATAGTATCGATCATCCATACTCAACAAGGACAAAAACTGAAAATTTTGTAAAAACACCCCTTCTAACAAAAATCGTTCAATTTTCTCCCTAAAGAACAGAAAAATTATATTCTTACAATTAATTCTAAAAGTTTACTAAGGAAAAAATTTAAGGGATTTATTCTTGGAATAAAACTAGGCACTATCAATGAATTACTTGCATGATATTATTATCTTCTCGTCATGATTTCCTTTTCTTTTTTTTCCTCTCTCCAGGCGAGTAATATGTAAGAAAAAATGTATTAGTATACTATTTGCATACCTACTTATCAACATTAATGTGCCCACTTCAACTCATTATCCATATGCATATGTATATTATTCATAATCTTTAACTAAATTATTATTTTTACATCTACTTATATATATATATATATATATATATATATATATATATATATATATATATATATTTGTTTAGCTATATATTATCTTTCCATCAGTTTCAAGCTTTTTACAGCATTGAATGCACCACGCGCAGCTCCGGCTTTTGTGGTTTCTCAATGTTTGTTCGGGCTTTTATGTATTTATATATCAGTAATAAAAAAAGTGTAATTTTTATGTACAATCCTGAATAAACGTTATTATTATTATTATTATTATTATTATTATTATTATTATTATTATTATTATTATTATTATTATTATTATTATTATTATTATTATTATTATTATTATTATTATTATTATTATTATTATTATTATTATTATTATTATTATTATACTTCGAAGAAGTCTGTGTGTCGTGTTGCTAGTGGTCAAACTTGTGATGTTTTAGGAGAATGTATGGTACCTTTTCTTGTTAGAGGTCGTTTAAGAATGGTATCCGTTTTAGTTGTTCTTGGATTACCACATACCGTCATTTTAGGATCAGATTTTTGAAGAATCATGGGAATTGTTCCCGACTTAAGACATAATGAATGGCATTTTTCTGAGTTACCCGTAGCAATTGGAACTGTAGATCATCTTCAGATTCAGACTGTGCTGACAGATCTACAGAAGGTGCAGCTAGAAGCTGTAATCACAAAGAATAGGGAACTCTTGGGTTCTTCTTTGGGATGTACTACTGACGCTGAGCATGTTATAAACTGTACAGCCGCACCCATCAAACAGAGATATTATCCGGTGTCGCCAGTAATGCAATCTCACATTGATAAAGAATTAGACGAGATGTTATCTTTGGGAGTTATCGAAAGGTCTAGTAGTCCTTGGTCTTCGCCGATCTTGTTGGTCAGGAAGAAAGACAATTCGTTCAGATTCTGTGTTGACTTTCGAAAGTTGAACGCTGTGACAGAAAGGGATAGTTACCCCCTTCCCTATATCTCTAGTATTCTGGATAAATTGAAGAACGCTCATTATTTATCGACTTTGGACATTACGTCTGCGTATTGACAAGTACCTGTTGCTGAGTCATCACGACCTTTCACGGCTTTCACAGTACCTGTTAGAGGACTCTTCCAATTCTGTAGACTTCCATTTGGATTGCACTATAGCCCAGCAACGTGGCAACGTCTTATCGATCAGGTCCTAGGTCCGGAGCTTGAACCAAATGTTTTCACTTACTTGGACGATATAGAGGTGATTGCTGACTCTTTCGAAGAACACATGAAGATTCTCGATGAGGTTTTCAAACGGTTGAGGAAAGCCAATCTGACTGTCAGTTGGGACAAATATCAATTATGTAGACCAGCAGTGGCATTCCGTGTACCCTCGCTTCGTAGCGAGAGTAGAATTCTACAAAATTTGTTAACTATCGCTTCGTTCGGTATTCCGTGTACCTTTGGAAGTCTTGCTTTCGAATCGGAAGAGATCGTGATTATTTGACATCGTTTGTGTCGTCCTAAAAACATTGAGCAGATTTTTGGAAATTAATTTTATGTTATTATCAGGGTTGGGCAACTGGCACAGATTGGTTTGTTTAATACTGATGTTCTGTTGTGTGTGATAGTATATGAATCAAATATTTTTATAGTTATAGTTTGGAAGTTTTGTATACAGTTACAGTGAGTGTTCATAAATGTAAAATTTGGAAAATCTTGACCAAGTGCCAAAAACTTGCTTACAAAAATGCTGCCTGCAAATATTTTAATTGGGATACAATTGAATGAACTCCAAAGAAGAGAGCAAATTCGAAACTACAGCATGGAAAGAAGAGTGATGAGGTTTAGCAGTGATCCATTTGCCTTGAGAGACCAACAGTTTATAGATTTGTTTCGTTTAAATAAAGAAATGGTTCATTATGTCCTGAACCAGATTCAGCCCAATCTCAATGCTACTCGAAATGTAGTAGCTGTCCCTGATATGATGAGGTTATTGGTGGCATTATATTTCTTCGCTACAGGATCCTATCAGAGAGGGTGGGTCAAAGCTTCAACTTATCTGTGTCACAACCTTCTGTTTCAAAAATCATTTCTGAAGTCAGTTTGGCCATTGTACAAATGGCCGAAGAATGGATAAAGTTTCCTCAAACGGTTCCGGACAAAAATAGCATAAAAGCAAAGTTCATGGACAAAACTAATTTTCCAGGCTGTATTGGTGCAGTAGATTGCACACATGTGGCCATTATTGCGCCAAGAAATGAAGAGCACAATTATCTCAACAGAAAAGGATTTCATTCCAAAAATATTCACTTAGTAAGTTTATCATATTTGATTTCATCACATCAGTTGTAAAATATTCCTTTATTTTAGATTTGCGATTATGATTTAAGAATACTTAATGTGAATGCAAATTATGCTGGAGCCACACATGACTCCTTCATCTGGAGAAATTCAGTCATTCGTGAAGAAATGGAAAGGAATTATAACTTTGGTAGGTATACTTTTCAACTATATAGATGATAGCTTTCAATTTCATGACTTTATCATGTATAGTATGTGTGTGTATATGTAGTTAGGATTGTATGTATGAGTATATTCCTCATTTTTTCACAACCAGACTAGGTTACTATTTCTCCTTCTATGACAGTAGTCTGAGTTTACTAATTGCTAGCCAAACTCATTGGCGAGTAATTATTCACTAACTGTTTGGAAAACAGTAAGGTTATTTTATTTATCTTTAATACAATCATTAGGTTACTGCAAAAACAAGATATCTCACATTTTTCAAGTTTTCAGAAGAAGCTGTTTGAAAGTTTAAATTGGAATGTGTTAGTTAGAATATGGAGTTAGTTTTTATTGACCACCTATTTGTCACCTACACAAACTTCGTTCACACTTGTCTTATTTATGCAGTATATTATTTGACATCGAATGGAGCCGAAAGTGAACTTGACTCAAAGATGCCAAAATGTGAAGTTATCTTGATTTTGCAGTAACCCAACATAATTTTTTGGTGCTGTAGGTTTTTCCTGCAGTTGAAATAGCAAATGCACAAGTATTTTGTGAAGTTGCTCCGGAGCACATATGGTGGTGTTGCTTCCTTTCATCTATACTAATTTGTTGATGAGGGGGGGGGTTACTACCATTATAGTTAATAATATGAGAGAATGAGTTGAAAAACTGCTGACAGTAAAATATATGTGACCTTGACTATAAAAATAAATTGAATAAACATTCTAAATTATAAAAGTTAATTGTTCAAATATACCTACTTACATACATAACATAAATTGATTAATGATGTTCCAGTTATTACAGAGAAAAAATAGATATGTGTATCACAGACAGAAAACTGTTTTTGCAAATGACAGTAATGCTTGAAGGCAGGTGTCTTCAGTTACGGACACTTGTAAAACAGTTTCTTGGCCACATGTCCAACCGACCAACACAAATAAATATCAGAACATTTTCAACTTCTTCAGTGCTTTCTCTGTTAATTTGAATATTAAATTTCATTTCATTTTGCTTCCTCATGTTCACATTTACTCTTTATGATAAAATCATAAATTTAATTTTTTACATTTATTTTGAGACTATTATCACAGATCCAGGTGAGAATATTTATAAGATCTTTTTTCAAGAATCGTTCCACATCCTCTATTAAACTATTTGAATATTATATGACTTCGAAAATTGTTAAGGGATGCTAGCTGAGAACACACCATTTTCCATGAAAGTTAATAGCTAACTGTACCTTTATGTTTACTTCAAAATTCATTAAGTGAAGTGTTTTAATGATGTTTAATATGTGCAATTGTGAATTCATGAAAGGACCCCGCAAACTCCTTATGGAATTTGGGTCCCGGTGGATTTTTTTGAATTTTTGGTATGATGTAGTCCATGAAATTGCTGCTAGGGGGCGTTGAAATCACCCCTTGCGCAGATTAGACTATTTATTTTTGATCCCGGTAACAATAGTTCGACTTGTTTTATTGTTGCTAATGTTGCACAATATTGTGCTGTTTTTCCCCCAACTCCTATTACGAAACGCAAAAAAAATATTTCTCGAGTGTCTTCAAATGTATTGTCGAATGGGCGAAGTGGTCGAGGTGTTAAAGCGTTTGGCTTCCACCCAGACGGTCCGGGTTCGATCCCCGGTCGTGTGTCACTGAGCTGAAGTGGTTCGGATTCCACTTTTATTTAAACTGTAGGTCCCGGATCTCCCTTGCTCGCACAAGCTCTGCTTTTGAGGGGTTTTCTCCGAAAACCTGGGAGTTTCGTAAAAACAAATTTTACAAATTTTTTTAAACAAATGTTTAAATATGCCTAAATAAGGAAAATAGCAGTTTTTTATGAATATCCCCCCACCCCACCCCAAAGTGACACAAAACGAAAAAATTTCGGTGGATTTTTCTGAATTTTTGATATGATGCAGTTCAAGTTATTTTGAATAGAAATTAATAGGGTGACAAACCCCAAAAATGAATAGCGTCGAAATCATACCTTGCTCAGAATAAACTATTCATTATTATAGGCGCAAACAATATTTTATTCCAAATAATTGTGTACATTTTTAAAAATTGAAAATCTAAAACCTCCCCCTTACCTCCAACCCCTATTTCAAAACACGAAAAAAATTCATACAGGCACCACCTCAAATTCAAATTGTGGATGTCTATTTTATTTATTTTCAAGATATTCGCCCAATTATCTGATACTCAAAAAACATGAACTACGCCCTACTAAGAAAGGTGAAATTAAACAACTGTACGATTTCCTTAATTTGAGCCGATTAAAACATTTATTTTCATAGAGGATTTACAAGTAGTCGGTAATTAATTTTTTTCGTGTTTTAGAATAGGGGTAGGGGGTAATGGGGAGGTTTTAGATTTTCAATTTATGAAAAATTAGACAATTGATCAGCATAATCTGAAGTAAAATCCGTAGAGCTATTATTTCCTCCTATAATAATGAATAGTCTATTCTGAGCAAAGTATAATTTCGACGTCCCCTAGAACCGAAACTATTCATATATGGGGTTTGTCACCCAATTAATTTCTATTCAAAATAACTTGAACTGCATCATATCAAAAATCCAGAAAAATCCACCGAATTTTTTCAGTTTTGTGACATTTTGGGGGTGGGGGGATATTCATAAAAAACTGCTATTCTCCTTATTGAGGCATATTTAAACATTCGACGATACATTTGAAGGCACTCGAGAAATATTTTTTTGCGTTTCGTAATAGGAGTTGGGGGAAAAAGGGGAGGGGGTAAGAATTTTTTTTATAAAACAGCACAATATTGTGCAACATTAGCAACAATGAAACAAGTGAAAATATTGTTACCGGGTTCAAAAAAAAATTGTTTAATCTGCGCAAGGGGTGATTTCAACGCCCCCTAGCAGCAAAACTGTTAATTTTTTTGGGTTGGCGCAATGGTAACATTCGTTGAGAATAACATGGACTACATCATACCAAAAATTCAAAAAATCCACCGGGACCCAAATTCCATAAGGTGTTTACGGGGTCCTTTAATTTAATGTGTATTTTCAGTTGATGAATCATTAAATTTTTTATTTGAAAATCATCAAATGTCCAAAATTCATTTGAATTTTCATCAATTCACATATCACGATTCTTGGTTAGTTGGAGATTCAGGCTACCCTGAAGAACCTTGGCTGATGACTCCAATCCTCAATGCTGCAGTTGGAACTCCTGAATTTGCATACACAGAAGCCCAAATGTGTGCTAGAAATTGCATAGAGAGATGTATAGGAGTTCTGAAGGGTCGATTTCGCTGTGTAATGGGAGAACGCAAATTGCGTTATCAACCGTTGATAGTTGGAAATATAATTAATGCATGTGTTGTCCTCCACAATATATGTACTGAAGGACGCCTTGAGCATGAGCCCTTTATCCTGCCAGCCGATGACGACGAAGTCATTCAAGGTGATATACAACAAAATAACGTACCTGGAATTCAAGCAAGAAGGGATATTATAGAAAGATACTTTCAATAAACATAATCGATCAGTATTTTTTTTTTCATTAAAATTTTTTCACCTCAGATTAGAATAGAATTTATGTAACAACATTATTAATGGGCGTACAGACTGACCAATTTAAAAGCGGAGCTGCCACTATGGTGAATATTTTTATTAAATGATTCTTTTCCCAATGGAAAGCTCTTTATTGTTCTATTATTCCGCCATAACTTCGAAATAAAATTCTTTCTTCGGTCATATTAGCAAGTATTGTATATACAATTTTACTACGCCACTCGATTTGTTGTACTTTCAGATGGGTGTAACAGAAATCACTCAAAAACTTATATTAATGATTATATTATTATAAGCCATACTTTGTTAGTGGAATAAACTGCACTAATGCCACAAATAAAATTGACTTATCTTCTGTTCTATCGTGGTGGCATTTAATATGTGTAAATTCATCATGAATGATAAATAAAGAGGAAATAAAATCTTCCAATTTACACAAAAAAATATATACTTGTAACGTGCTTACAATTGTTTCGACACACGGTGTCATCATCTGAGCGAGTTATCAACTAAAGAAACGTCAAAATCACCTTCTTAAATATTAAAATAACATGCATGAAATTTCACTAATGACAATTGCAGGTATGACATTTCCTAATGACATATAGCTTGGATTAGGGAGCATTTGAGTAGTTACTAGTGAGATAATTAATTATAGGTGAATTGTACAGGTCAATTTGGTCATTGAGAACTAAATTGCTATTGTTACGTAAATGTTTCTTGATTTCTATGGATTCTAATATGTTTAATTTTTGACCTTTAGGTTGAATATGCAAAATTTCAGGATTTTGTGTGAAGTTATGGTTATTGTCAATAAGGTGGTTGGCATAGTTTGAGTCCTGTTTATTTAATCTGTAACTTCTCAAATGCTCACCGAATCTTTGATTAAAACTACGGCATGTGTGGCCTTTATATAATGCATTGCAATCCTCACACTCAAGTTTGTAAACCCCCGACTTCTTGAATTTATCCCGTACAGACTTTGCGTTGTTAATAAAAGAATATAAGTTATTGTTGGTTTTGAATGCAACATTTATATTCCGTTTCTGAAGGAAACGGGATATTTTGTTCGTATGCTGACCAAGATATGTTAGACATGCAAAACGTTGATCGGTTTTTACTTTGATATGCGGGTATATTAAATTTAGAGTTTTCTTGTTTTGTTTTTGTTTAAGCAGTCTATCTATAATTGATGTTTCATATCCATTATTTACGGCGATTTGTTTAATTCTGTTTCTATCTTTCTTCTGTCTATCTTCTTTTTTACTGGCTTATTCAGTAGCAATATAGGTCTTGACTGCTATTGAAAATTAGATATTTTAATATGAATCTGTATCTGATGTGTGTCATAAAAAAGCAAAATAAAATATCCGTATGACCTTGTTTCAGACGTCCATTGTCTTAATGAGTGAAATCACTTAATTAATCCTGTAGAACTTACAAAGTTATAAGATAAGTCAAATAGCATTTTGTACATACATAAAATAATATTTGAAGAAAAATTAAATCAAACATACAAAATATGAAACAATGTCATTTGCATACAATGGAGGACAAAACATATCAATTTCATTCAAATTCAGCTTCCAGAGTTGAAAGATGATCCATAGTATCACTTACTTTTGTAGTTTTTAATGTATATAAAGTTTTCTAATGTATATCTAGGGTGTTGAATAGGAATGTAGGTTTCCTAATGTGTCTTTATCATAACACTGGTTGAAAAACGATGCATAGATAGATAGAACCGTTATTCATTCGTATATGTTACGGTCTTCAAATGGATTACTTGTCAATCGTTGGATGGTTAATGATGGGAAATTCGCCATTTTGCAATATTGATAAATTCAGTAATCATTTTATAGAAAAAGTTTCGGAATTTTCCATGTTTTTGTAAAACTCTTAACAATCTCCATTATCTGATGTTCATAAGTGGTTCAGTATGTATCGTCTTTCGTTGAACGGCTAGTTAGACCCACTATATTGCTTTTTCTAAAACTACAACAAATAGACCAAATTCTTCCATTATTAAAGTTCCAGGCATAAAAGGTGAAATTATATAGAAACAAGCGAGGTCAAATATTTGGGCATCATTATTGATAGAAACCTAAAATGGAACAATCACATTGATTATCTAACAAAAAAGGTAAGGAAGTTACTATATGAATTTTACCAGCTATGTCAGTTTCTATCGAGAAAGCTACTTATTTTAATTTACAAGTCTCTAGCTGACTCACTTTTTTGATATGGTATTCTGGTGTGGGGAGCAATGTATAGAGTTATCTGCAAAAGCTAAATATAATACAAAACTATATCATAGAAAATGTTTTGAAAGAACAAAGCTCCATTCATATTTACCTCTTCTAAAGAGAAACAAAAAAATGATTTTTGAAAATTACATCGAATTTATCAGAATTTAAAACACCAGCGGCAACAATGAAACCATATTATAATACCTACCAATACTCATCTCTCTAATTATTACCTGTACAAACTGTAGTTTAAGATGAACACCACAACACAAGTGTTAAGTCACTTAGGTGCCATGTCTGTACACAATCTTTAAATTTCTTCTGTTATATATTATTATTATTTTTTTATTGTTACTATCTGGATTAGAATACAAATTATTCGTACTGTTACAGTAATACAATACTTGTCAAGTGAATTATGAAAAATCACGATTCATAGCAAGCTATCCATCTAGCTTTCTATCGATGCTATAATATGCCTTTTTACCAAGCAACGGTTTCAAGGCATTTTTATATTTACTTGCTGGCATTTGTCTGATTTCCAGGGGTAGGTGGCTTCCAGTATAATTTGCAGATTTTTCAAACTTGGACAAGCTGTTTTAATATTGTGAGGTTACTAGCAATTCTTGTGAGGTAATTGTGATAGTCAGAATTTTTAGAGTATAGTCAGGGTTTGCTTGATGTGTAGCAGTCTTCAAGATGTAGACAGTTGGTAATGTAAGGATGCAGTTTTCAGTAAAAACCTGCCTGCAAGTATTACCAAATGGAAAATCAAATATTAGTCTTATAATACGCTTTTGTATACAGTGTATTTATTTAGTGTTTGCCGAGTTTCTCTATAAACAAACAGTAAGGTGGCTATGCACTAATGTTTTGTTCAAGTTGTAGAGTTACGTTTTTTAACCAAATGCTCTATGTGGGAATTCCAACATAAATTGGTCAACGATGACATCTAGAAACCGTACCTCTGACACACATGCTATATCAGGTATTGCAACAACAGGCTCACACTTTTCACATAATAATCTTTGAAGTAGGTAGTCCTTATGTACATTTACCAAAGAAAATAAGTAAATGAAAAATCATATACATATAATATATTGCAGCTCATCTTTGTAGTATTCATTAGATAAATTATTTAAACAATATTCAAGTACACCCAAAGAATAGAAACTTACAGTTGGCGATGTTCTCTCTCATCTGAGTTGATGTGTAGATAGAGGGACAATCACCATTGTAGTTTAGAGTAATTTCATTCATTTTAAAATTGAGTTACATCTGATGAAATTTCCGTACAGAGTTCCTACCAGGTTATCTTTTGCAATTGCCATAATACCATTAAGTTGTATTATTACTCTATAAGTTTATATAACTTCTGACAATAAAGATTATTTTGACTTCGACTAATTATGAATAACTGTTTGTTAGAAGTTTCCAGTCGGCCTTGAATTTTTCAACTGAATTTCAAATTGTAGACTCTAAATCAAAACTATTGATGCTCTATCCATTGAAAAAAAAGGTACCTCTCTTTCAAATGACACTCTTAAGAAACATTAAAAAATGGTACCACAAACGACAGAATAAAATTCGCGTTAGGAAAGAATTTCATTCGCCTACTCAATTTTAAATTAAGTGAATGAGGCTTCTGCAGAGTTCAAAGTTTGTCAATCTCTTCATCAAATTTCGAAGATGGAAGCATCTTGAGAAAGCTTGCCACCCTAGTTAGAAAAACAATTATACTCATGTTTCAGAAAATAAAACAAAATTAAATAGTAGTAGTATACATTTATATAATGCAAGAAATTGTTACATTCTTTTATACCATGGTATGTTTCAAACAGGATATGAGGCTTTTGGTAATAATAAAGTAGAGTCTTGTCTGTTCTAATTGAGAATTTTCAAAATAGATTTGTCTTTTTCAATCAATATTGCAGTGATATTAAAATGAAACTATGTGCAACATCAACAGAAGTGCTTTTTTGAATAAAGTGAATCTTATTCAATATTTCTATTGGGATGCATGGAAATGTGTTCCATTTTTGGAATATTGACATCTAAATAGAAATATTGAATAAGATCCACTTTATTAAAAAATAACACTTCTGTCGATGTTGCATATAGTTTCATTTCAATTTCACTATGCTATATTGATTGGAAAAAAAAATGTTGAAAGCTCTCTTTGGAAGAAGACAAGAGTCTACTTCATTATTACCAAAAGCCTCATATCCTGTTTGAAACATACTTAAAGTATTTACATAATATAAAATACAAATGAAGAAAAACACTTTCATAATCTTCACAAAACACCAAATTAGTGTTTCAACATATAAACAAATATAAAAAAAATATATATAAGTACTATGCAGTACTTGAAAAATAAACCAAATGTAAAAAACAACTTTTTTTTCAAACACATTCATTATTTCCAGAAAAAAAAACAACGAAAAAACTGGATAAAAAAAACAAACATTATACTGTAGATAGGCATATCACAAGGCAAATCACTAAAAAACTACAGTGACCGCCAAAAAGTATGTACCATATGGAAAAAACATTTCTGGGGAAAAGTTTGTGCATGTCGTATAACCTAAAAATCGATTTTGACACATGTCACGAGACCACTAGTATGGCGACAAATTGAAAAAAACACTATGATGAGGCCAAAAGAGGGGCATGATATCGAAAAGAGTAATTTGAAAAAGTTGCTGGGAATTTAATTTTATACTCACATACAGAGTTCCAAGCAATGCATTAAAATTGCAAGATTTATTGAATATTTTCCGATACCTTTACAAAAATCAAAGTTTTTTTCTGAATGGCTTGACTGTTGAAACATTTGTATTTCAATGAAAATGACAAAAATTTTCTGATTTTCTACGCATCAAATGGCACTAAATTGAAAAAAATTGGTTTTTGCCAGAACCCTCGCTGTTACATTGGTTTATATCTAACAGTTACATCAGAATTCCAAGACTATTATGATCGTATGACAATCTAGAACCATTATGTTTCCTGGTTATAATCAAGTTGTTACGATAATTGTGAATGGGTGTTTCACTTTGCCTACAAACTTTAAGTCTCTTTATTTTGACTCACTATTTTTAAGTGCATGTGCGATGTGAAACGCTAATGCACGATTATCATCGAAACTTGATCGTTATCAGGAAACATGATGTTTCTAGATTGCCATGCCATCACAATAGTCTTGGAACTATGATATAACTGTTATATATGAACCAATGTAACAGCGAGGGTTCTGGCAAAAACCAATTTTTCTAATTTGGTGTCATCTGGTGAGGAGAAAATGAAAGTTTTGTCATTATCATCGAAATACAAATGTTCCACGTCAGTCAAGCCATTCAGAAGAGAAAAACTTAAATTTTTGCAATTGCAATTTTAATTTTTTTTTATTTATTGCTTGAAAATGCTGTTTGTGTTAAATTCACAGCAAATTTTTCAAATAATTCTGTTTGATATCATGCTATCTTACTCCTATTTTGGCCGCATCAAGGTATTTTTCCAATTTGTATCCATACTAGTGGTCACGTGACATGTGTCAAAATCGATTTTTAGGTTATCGGACATGCACAAACTTTTCCCTATGTTTTTCCAATACTCTAATAATACATTTTTTTCCCATATAAGGTACATAGTTTTTGGCAAACATTGTATGTACAAAAAATATAACTATGGTTTCTTTGATGCAAATGCTAGAGCATCTGCTACTCTTGAAACATTTTGGTTGATATCTTTTAGCACAGACAATGTATCTTCATGAATTTTTGATAACTGCAAATTCATTTGTTCATTATTTCTTTGGTTGAAATTTTTTCTTTTGCGGCCTTGAATTATTTTTCTGCTAGTGGAAGGCTGCTGAGGTGGCTGCTGAAGTTGTACAAGTTTAGCTGGTGGTGGTATATTTTTAATAGATACTTCAGAAATATAGTCATGGTCCCTTAATACTGTTTCAACTTCCATACCAACTTCGTTTTTTTCTTCCTAAAAGTAAAAGATAAGACTGAACCAGCTAGAAAGTACAAAGGATTTGAACTAGATTGCTGAATAGTGATAAATAAATTAACGAATAATTCTCAAGTCAAAACTCTCTTCTCTACAAATATTCCCACGACGTGAAATATGAGACAAAAAAATATTTCCCTGGCTAATGCCACAACAGACATTCGACAGATACTTGAGCAATGTTTCTTAAAGAAACACAGTTTATGCCCGATTGGAAAGGACCATCTGCAAAACGGTTTTAGAGGTTGTTGTCTCTCAGCATTGCTTGCAAGTATCTGTTAGATGAGGTTCTATTTTCGTCATGGTAGTAGTCAGGAAATTAGTTGTTTTCTCTCAGGTATGTGCCTCAAATATCCTACTTTGTGAGAATATTTTGATGGAAAGAAATTCCGACATTGTCAATTAAATTATATCATTAAATTCCTCAATAGAAAATCAGCAATCCAAGATTGATGCAGAATACCGAAAAAGTAATGAATTTCAATTCATTTTATCAGGATACCTATTAGTTGATCTCAATATTGCGGTGCTAAGCAAAAATGTCGTAACCGACAATAGATTGTTGCAGACAAACAAAGCGATTTTCCATGAAGTACATGTTATTTTCCTTTCTTGGGCGTTGATGTGATTATTCATTTATTGTGAATACTGTGAACAGAGTGCATAAGTCTGTAGAGGCGATACAAACATTAATTTTGCTGTTTGAAAATATGTTGTCCCCCATCTGCTGATGTTCTGATGACACCTGACAGTGCTCTATGTTGTCCCCCATCAGCTGATGTTCTGACGACACCTGACAGTGCTCTGTTTGATCACTATGAGATAATGACATTTTAGGAAATATCAGTCAGGTGAATCTGCAGATATCACATATTTGAAACTGAATTTGTATCTTCAGCTTTATAGATACAACAAAGAGAACATATATCAGATGACGCTTGTGTGGTTGCAGATATGCCAAATGGCAATAACTCAGTTTTGATAAAAATGTCAGTTATGACCCTCTTGCTTAGCATGGCAGAATAGTGATGGAATTTTGAATAATTCAAGTATGACCAACAGAATAATTTCAATATTAACTATATCATGTGAAGGGTGAGTTAGATATACGATTTGTCACCTGGTTTAACGGTAATTCCCTAATATTATCGCCTTCCAAACATGTTCTTCCCATTAAATTTAGTAATCGTTCTTCTAGGGCTGTGAGGGAATAGTTTTTGTAACCTCCTCCACCAGTTGCATTTGAGTCTTTTCTCAATTTTGCCCACTTCCCCTTTGTTTTTGACTTCCAGTCAGTAACAGCCTAAAAAGAAATACGAAATATGCATAAATACATATCATTTTTTGGATATTCTGAATAAGAACATTAAACAAATGTTATTCTTCACTAATCAAGTATCTTCTTTTACCTGCAAGTGAGTATCAAAATTTCATCATCATAAACATTCTATGAATACAAGAATGTGTATTGAAATTTCTATATAGGGTTGCATAATTTATTTACATGATTGATGAACTTTCTGAAATTAGGTATATTACTAGAAAAAAAACATACTTCAATGTCATGATTCTAATTTTAATATCACCCAGTCAAAAGATATGCACGGATAATTACTTGAAAAACATATAAATTAAACATCAAATTACCTTTCGCCACTCCTCCACTGTTTTCGACCCATGCCCTAAGGAATTAAGAACGTTAACCGCCTTCAACCACAGTTCTTTCATATGCTGTCGACCATTATTCCCTTGTACTTTATTAGTAATAAGTTCTTTATGTTTTTCCGCTATATCCAAAAAGATACCGTAAAAGGTGGTGACTTGAAATCACGGGGTTCTCTTGAAACCTTCTACACAATTTTATTGATACTTCTACTGACATCTGTGGGAGAGTAGTGGAAGCTCCATTTTCTGGCTATTCCTTGTATATGCATGCCTAACCTAAAATAACTGTGTTTAAACCGTCTAAACTGAATCGTTCGTCTCAGAAAAAAATCAGTAGTATTGACGTGAAATCGTGTGGAATATAAAAGGTGAATACTTCCATATGTACTGACTAATCCAAGAACTGTAATTGTGAGTAATATTTATTTTTCGACTTGGTATACTGTCGGCTAGAGATTATAATCCATGAACAGCTTTCAATATCATGAACAAAAAACACAGGACCGGCTTTATTTATTTTCGTCATTTCAGGGGTCACTTGAAACAAAATGGTAAAGACATATAAAAGGAAGATTGGAGCCAGACCATATGGGAATTACGAAGAAGAACATTTGCAACGGGCCATTAATAAACGAAGAACGGTAGGAACAAGCTACAAAGATCTTGAGGAAGAGTTTGGTATTCCTGCTTCCACAATTTTCCGAAAGGTCAAAGGTAAACATCCCAAAACACCTGGTGGACAAACTCATTTGTCCAAAGAGGATGAGAGGGCTATAGAGGAAGCTCTAGTAATTGCTGCAGAGTGGGGTTATCCATTTGAACCCGAAGATGTTAAGGTTTTTGTTCAATCTTATCTCAACAGAATGGGTAGACGCATTCCAATTTTTACCGAAAATAAGCCTGGGGAGCAGTGGTATAAATATTTTTTGAAGCGTCACCCAGGATTATCTTCTAGATTCTCACAGTGTATCAAAGCCAGTCGTGCAGCAATAAGTCCCAGTATCATCAATAAATATTTCGATAAACTGGAGGTTAATATGAATGGCATTCAACCAGAGGGTATCGTAAATTACGATGAGACGAATTTTTGCGACGATCCTGGCAGGAGTAAAGTTATCGTGCGACGAGGATGCAAGAGAGCCGAAAAAATAATGGACACTTCTAAATCAGCAACATCCGTGATGTTCGCAGTTACTGCGTCGGGGGTAATGTTACCCCCCTATATTGTATACAAGGCAGATCATATTTGGCAAACTTGGACAGAGCGTGGTCCAAATGGAGCCAGATATAACAGGAGTAAGTCAGGATGGTTCGATCAAAATTTATTTGAAGACTGGTTCTTAACAATTGCAATGGATTATTTCAAAAAGTTGCCGCGCGGACCGAAAGTTCTAATAGGCGATAATCTAGCCAGTCATTTGTCCCTAAAAGTTATTACTGAATGCCAAGCAAACGACATAAAATTCATTCTTTTACCACCAAATTCTACTCATCTATGCCAACCTTTGGACGTGAGTTGTTTCAAGCCAATAAAAGTAGCCTGGAGGCGTGTCTTGAAAGAATGGAAGAGAACTCACAAAGGTGTCATCAGAAAAGATATTTTTCCGTCTTCATTGAGACAAACAATTGAAAAAGTGGGAGTTGCTTCTGTGGAAAATATAAAATCAGGATTCAGATCAACTGGGTTAGTGCCACTGGATAGAACAAAAATTCTATGCAAATTCCCAAAATATGTTGAACCTGAACATGCCCAGTTGAATGCGATGAATGTTCTTAAGGACATTCTTAATGAAACACGATATAAGACAGCTGATACAACTGTAAGAAGGAAGAAGATAAATCTCTAACCAGGTCAAAGTGTTACTGCCTCCGATATTATGGCGTCTGCAACTAAAGAAAAAGATACAACTAACAGGCGCAAAAACAAAAGAAAACCCCCAAAGGTAATCATTCAGGACAATGAAACATCTGATGATGATACATTATTGTCTATTTCTAAGGCTGCAGTACAGAGAAAAATATTGGACCAAGTGGAAAGTGATAAGGAAAACAATTCAGAAGATGTTGAATTGATTGAAGAGGAGCTTCAAGAGGCAGAAGAAGCATCTAAAGAAACAGATAAGATTGAAGATTTCAACTCCAAGGAGCTCTCAGAAGGTGACTTCGTCATAGTAGAATTGAAAACAACAAAAGGAATTTCGAGGAAATTTGTGGCGAAAGTACTGGAAGTACTGGCAGGTGACACCTTCCATTGTTCTTTCCTCCGGCCTAGTACTAAAATTCAGAATATTTATATTTTCCCCCAAGTGCCAGATGAATCACTAGTCAGGAAAACTGAGATTAAGAAGGTTCTTTCTACTCCTGAAATGATGCGGAGAGGTAGTTTTCGATTCAAAGATGTTGCATTGATTTAAAAAATCAAACTCATTCTATGAATATCACTAAAAAATGTACGTTGTCATTTTTCTGAATAATAAACGTTTCTCTGATTTAATTCACATTTCTTTCATTTTAAAATATTTCCCTACGAATTTTTCAGTCAGTATAAATTTTAAAACATGGTGCGCATTTCAAGTCGCCTATACAGCAGCAAAACATGCAATATCTATGGAAAACAATCCGTATTTCAAGTGACCCCTTTTTGGTGGTGACTTGAAATGACACCTTTTTTTAAAAAAAAGCACACATATATTCAACAAAAAAATATTTTATTCAACTGTATCCCTTCATTAGATTCTAAATTTTGATATAAAAATATCAAGTTTCATTTTCAGATTTTTCTCGAATTTTTATCACTTCTGAAAATTTAAAACCACTTCAAGTCACCACCTTTTACGGTACTCCAATGCTCACTTGTTACCCTCATGATCCCAAATACAAATACTCAAATAAATAAATACTCAAAACAACTGAAAAAATTCAAATAACTACCTACTATGTTTCTTTCACGAGTTGTGTTGTGAGTTGCGTTGTGTTGTTGTTTTGTGTTTTCAATTCAACTTTTGATGCGCTCTGAAGAAAACCTTGAAGTCTTCTTCTTCTCCTATCGTTATAGCCTTTTCTCATTGAGTAGTTATCCAGGTGTTCTCCTTTTCTCATTGATGCCGACTGGTGACGGACTACCCTTATTTTACAAGCTTTAAAGCCCGTGGCTCACGGACAAATAACTAGAAATTACATAATTTTTAGTGGTTTGTTTCAAACTTTTCAGAAATTTCGTTTACATGTTTGCCTATCGTTCCGGTTCAAAATTTTCGATCCATTTTCAAGCACACACCTGTCAAGAACCCAAGGATATTGAACTCGAGTTCAATATCCTTGTTAATGGTGGATTTATGCAGCAGTCATAAGTCATAAGTTTTAAGTCATAAGAAAGAATATTCGTCAGTGATTGGTTGGAATTTACGGACCAACCAATCACTGACGAATATTCTTCCTTATGACTTAAAACTTATGACTGCTGCATAAATCCACCATAAGAATCAATGGCAATGCACAATAAAATAATTTCAAGAAACTCCTTCCACATCCATCCGAATGCTAGATTGATAAAGGCGTAAAGGCTTCAACAGACAAGGGGTGTTCGAGTTGATCGAGATCACTTTCACATCTGTTCATCTCTCTCTAACGTTTGTAATTCATGTGAGTACGTCTTAACGAACGACACTACACACTTGCATAGCACATAGCATGGGTACATAACTACGAAAGCACCCTGGTGTCACGCACACTTCTCATTTTATGCAAACTCATTATAATGACTTTTTTCCCAATATATTGAGTCTTATCTCATTATAATGACTTTTACTTTATTTGTCTTTATATTTTCTTGATGACGTTAAGTTGTTGGGTACATTTGGATATCTAATTTTTTTTTAGTTTAAATTATCATTATCAATAAGTTTCTTTATTTATTTAGTATACACATTTATGGTGGATTTATGCAGCAGTCATAAGTTTTAAGTCATAAGAAAGAGTATTTGTCAGTGATTGGTTGGAATTTACGGACCAACCAATCATTGACGAATATTCTTCCTTATGACTTAAACCTTATGACTTATGACTGCTGCATAAATCCACCATTAGAGTAGATGCCCATATCCATTCAAGATCGATATGATGATCGAATTTTATTAGACATAAATAGTTTTATAAAAGTCATTATAATAAGAAAAAAGTCAATATAATGAGAAAAAATTCTTTATAATGAGGAAAAAGTCATTATGATGAGAATAAAGTCATTATGATGAGTTTTCAAAAAAATTAAGTGTTCGTGACACCAGCAGAGTGCTTTCGTACATAACTGGCACTTTACTGGCATTTTGATTAGCTGAGAAGATATGTGCTATGCTGCCCTGCAAGTGTGTATGTGATAGCCTTGAAGTCCGATGCTCATGAACTAATGGTTTGTCCCAAAGTGACTTCACTTCATGGCAGTTTGATCAGATTATTTGATGTCAACATCAAAGCCCGAGGCTCAAGCAACGGCTTAAGAGTTCCAAAAAAAATCAGTCAGTTTCGGACGTGGTAATAAGGCTTGGACCCGCACCATTTCAACAAAAGTTGTAAAAACTCTCCAAAATAAAATTGAAAAACATCGGGTCGCCAAATAATTTCCTTAGCTTCACCCGTTTTTGTATGTATTTGTATCTAGTAAAGGGAGTACGTATTGAAAGTACAAAATAAAATAAATACTGGGAACCACAGACCATATGGGCTGTGTTGAGAGCATTAACTGGATTTATTTATGAAATATACATTTTGTACCTTTCGATTAGGGTCACTGAATCTAGTAGGTCGTGCCGTCCTTACGGTACGGCCTTCTAGATTCAGTGACCCTACTTTCGATTACTTACTAGCGTTATTGTGGCGAAAGGATGTAAATTAGCAGAATTCTTCGAAAGACTTGTGCGACCTAGGAAGAGGATGCCCTTATTTTTTAACATGTTATTCTATACCAAAAATCTCTGAATATTCAGAAATA
The DNA here is from genome assembly GCA_944452925.2 of Chrysolina oricalcia. Lineage (NCBI taxonomy): Eukaryota > Metazoa > Arthropoda > Insecta > Coleoptera > Chrysomelidae > Chrysolina > Chrysolina oricalcia. The sequence goes on along the minus strand of OX101828.2, from coordinate 38,566,365 downwards.
ATTATATTTATATTTGCCAAAATCACAAGAATGTCACCGTTCGTGTTCTTTGGTACTGACACAGTGTCCTGTGGACAAAATCCTTCGTTCTCTTTCTAAGCGAGAACTTTCTTGTCAATGTGGAATTCTATAATTAATAGCTACAGTCGCTTCATTTGGTATTCCGTGTGCCTATATGAAAGTCTTGCTTTCATATTGCTTTCCAATCGGAAGAGTTCGTAAGAACCCCGCACCATTCTTATGGAAAATGGGTCCCGGTGAAATTCGATGAATTTTTGATATGATGTAGTTCAAGTGAAGCTGATCAAAAGTGTCTATGGGCCCAACTCAATCCTATGGCTAGTTTTCGAGATACAGGGCGTCAAAGTTGGTTAGTGGCCATTTCTTTAAAGTAGTATTGCTTTCAGGAAAACATCTGAAATAAAAATGTATTTCGCGACAGATATTGCCTACCCATACAGCAATACTTCTAGACTGGTTTTTGATAAAAAATATTGTTGGATACAGGGTGAGTCCAGCATTATTCAAAATGAAATTCTCAATCAACCCTACGAAGTGATGATGTGACCAAACCAAGTATCACACTGATATGCTCATCATTTGAATATGTCAAAATTGATAAATTGAACATTTTGTACAGGGTGAGTCAAGGTGTGACAGTTTTTATGGTGACATTTTGTATATTTTTGTTTTATATTTTGAGCTTTAGGGATACTTGACCACCAACCATTCAACATATTTCTTGAACAAAATTGATATACAGTATGAGACAAACACTAGGTGATGACAAAAAATTACGAAAAGAAGATTTTTTTACAACTCATCCTGTAATTGATTTGCTGAATTTTTGATATGATAAAGTTCAAGTCAAGCTAATCAATAGTGTTCATCAACAATCTACTTGATTTCCAACGAGGCATGTGGTAGTCTATCGATAGTTTCGTTGCGATAACATGAAAAATACACTTTTCCCACCACTTTGTTGGAAGTCTGAAGACCCACAGTACCACCTCACTCTCTCACCCCCTCTCTCTCTCTTTCTCTTCTCTTTTCCTGTCGTTCTCGCTCTCTCTTATATTTCATTTGTTTTTGAACTGAACAACCCAGCATTCGAATTCTTTACCGAGATATTTGTTCCTTGAGAATTGAAATGTTCAAAAATTAAAAATCAATAAGATTTTTTTTGCTTCACACGATGTTCCCTGGACGTAACAGGAATTTTCCTTATGTGAGAAGCTGGAAATGAAAAATGTAAAAATATTGTGATATGAATGAAACGAATCGACAAATATAGATCAAAGTGTTTGAAACGGTAACCTTCAACACCTTGTAGAGAAAAAACTGTTTATTTTTCAAGGTTGGGCCCATGAACACTATTGATCAGCTTGACTTGAACTTCATCATATCAAAAATTCAGCAAATCAATTACAGGATGAGTTATAAAAAATCTTCTTTTCGCAATTTTTGTCATCACCTAGTGTTTGTCTCATACTGATATCAATTTTTTTCAAGAAATATGTTGAATGGTTGGTGGTCAAGTATCCCTAAAGCTCAAAATATAAAATAAAATATATACAAAATGTCACCATAAAAACTGTCACATCTTGACTCACCCTGTACAAAATGTTGAATTTATCAATTTTGATATATTCAAATGATGAGCATATCAATGTAAAACTTGGTTTGGTCACATCTTCACTTTGTAGGGTTGATTGAGAATTTCATTTTGAATAATGCTGGACTCACCCTGTATCCAACAATATTTTTTAACCAGTCTAGAAGTATTGCTGTATGGGTAAGCAAAATCTGTCGCGAAATACAATTTTATTTCAGATGTTTTCCTGAAAGCAATACTACTTTAAAGAAATGGCCACTTACCAACTTTGACGCCCTGTATCTCGAAAACTAGCCATAGGATTGAGTTGGGCCCATAGACACTCTTGATCAGCTTGACTTGAACTACATCATATCAAAAATTCATCGAATTTCACCGGGACCCATTTTCCATAAGAATGGTGCGGGGTTCTTTCCATCTCGTTCAGAAAACATCGATAAAATTTTGGGAATTTTCAATTTATCATGTTTGCTTTATGAACTTTTGTAACCATTAATCATTCAACTATTTTTTAACCATAAAAAATATAATGTGGATATTTTTCCTCAAAAATTTTAGTGAAAGAATTATGAATGGAGCTATGGAGTAGTTATGGAAATCTTTAATTTATCTCAGGAACGGGCGAAACGGCGAACCTTTGGTACAAATATTCTGATGTTTGCCGTACATTACGTGGATTTTCCTTTTGAATCCTTTTACAAATTGAAAAGAAATATTTGAACAACCAATTCCTCAAAGAGATGAGCAGCTGTTAATGTTTATATTACAGAATAAGATTTTGAAGAATGATTCAGTATAATTATTAACAATACGCATTTTACGAAGACATCTCACACAATCTTACAAGATCCCGGACCTCTGACCTGCCTATAATTTTTGTAATAGGTCTTGCCACGGAAGAGAACAAGAAATCAATGTGGGCTTCAACTATCCTTAAGGAATGTTATTTTTGGTCCAACTACATTTACAAGGGTACCTCAGAGGATTGATTCAATTTGATATTTTATAATGTAAAAGATATGGAATATCTCCCACAAGTGAAAAACTAGGTGTATGAAACAAAATGGCTCCATAAATTCCATTAGCAGTAATCTAGTTTTCAGCTCTTTTCTTTCATAATGAAATAGAGCCATTGTGGTCGTGATGGCAGAGTGTTTGCTTCTTAACCATAAGGCCATGGACTCAAATTCTAGCATGGTCCCGTACATTGTATAACAGGTTGAAAGATTAGGGCCTTGTCTTCCCTAGCTTGAAGACTTCTGAGGGTTGCTCGTATAAGGGTGCATGTAGGAGGTTGAAGGACAGAACAAATTTTGAACAAATGCATAACATGAATCAATGAAAAATAAATAGATATTTCTACTACTGAAACAAGAAATCAAAATAACAAATTCCATTTGTTATCCCTACTCATATTTTCACTTCAGAAAAATATCCAGAGGAAAAGTTGAGATTGCCAAAATAGGTGCGTTCGATTCTATGTATTTATTGTTTTTTGCAACTTCCAATAAACTATGAGAAAGGTTTGGCAACCATTCAAATCTCCATTATTTCAACCCCTATAATGATCCCTAGTTGGTATTCATAAAGTTCCCTCTACCAATTACTCTTACCATTCCTACACATCTAGAAGTATGAGACTGGTAACAGTTATTAGGAATTAGGAAATTTACCTAAACATTCCTAGTAATAATAAATGAATAAACTGCACTTATTATTCATTTCAATATTGATTGGATTCATGTGACAAGTCATGCATTGAATTATTGATTATTTGCTACTGTAATAATTGTTTATTTCCAAGTTATCTTTTTCACTTATTAATTTTTTTATATACCCATTGTATACCTATTGTTTGGATGATTCTTATTTAGAAGTTTGAATTATTTAAAAGGCGTGCACACGTTTACTAAATTAAACAAAAATACAGAAATGGAACAATTTATCGAGTTACTTCAAGCACCCAAAAATTTGGTTCAATGTTTTTTTTATAAATAGTGACGTTAGTAGACACAATCAAAGTCGGTTGTTTGAAATTCGAAATTTCCGGCATTAACCTCTTAAAATAACACTCTATCCCTTTCTAAACGAGAATTTCCTTGTCTTCTCGACACATTCTAGGCTATCGCTTCAAATAACGACAATCGTCCGAGGCGAGTGTAGCTAAAGTGCACACGGAATACCACTTTCTTCAACTTTAGCTATTAAATGTAGAATTCTATTGTAAAAGGGCCAAGATGGCGCTTCAAATGCTGTCAAATATCTATTTGTCGCCTGGAAACTGTCGCTAACTGTATACTCGGAATACCTTTTACGTCAAAACGTAGCGATATGTAGAATTCTATGGCTCACGTAATCCCACCGCAGAATTAAAATACTTAGGTCATGTTGTGGATAGAAACGGTGTACATGTCGACTCTGATAAGGTTAAGGCTATGTTGAATATCTCTTCCCCAAAGAACGTGAAAGAAGTAAGAAGTATAATTGGAACGTTTGCTTGGTATCGCAGATTCATACCCGATTTTGCTACGTTGATTTCACCGATTACTTCGTTGATGAAGAAATGTAGAAAATTTGTGTGGACACCTGAGTGTGAGGATTCCTTTCGGAAATTAAGGAATTGCTGGTAGCAGCCCCTGTGCTGAATTGTCCAGATTACAATTTACCGTTTGTAGTTCAGTGCGATAGTAGTGGATTTGGAATTGGCACTGTACTGTTGCAGAGTACTCCTGAAGGCGATCGAGTTATCAGTTACTTGAGTAGGTCTTTGAGCCGACAGGAACGGAATTATTCGACGACTGAACGGGAATGTTTAGCTGTACTCTGGTCCATCGAGAAACTAAGGCTATATCTGGAGTAATACCATTTACGGTTGTGACAGACCACACTTCATTGGTCTGGCTCCAGAACCTGAAGGATCCCACGGGTAGACTTGCTCGTTGGTCCGTGAGGGTACAACAGTTTGATTTCAAAATCATGCATCGAAAAGGTAAGGATCACATCGTTCCTGATCTTTTGTCTCGATCTGTTCCCGTCGTTGATTCTATTGAAACTGGCCCAGTCGAAACTACTGATCGTTGGGATAACAAGATTTGTAAAGGTGTTGACTCCAAACCATTGAAGTTTCTGCAATGGCGTTTGGTTGAGGGAAGATTATTCAAACATGTTGGTTCGAAGAGTGAGAGGTGAAGAGGAGGATAAGTGGAAAGAAGTTGTTCCGAAAGGTGACCGTAAGAAATTATTGGAAAATTTTCATGACAATCCTATGGCAGGTCATATGGGTGTCTTGACATTTAAGAGGATCAGTGAGAAGTATTTTTGGCCAAAGATGAAGTCGGATGTTGCTCGTTATGTTCGGAATTGTAATCGCTGTGCTGCTCATAAAGTGGAGCAGGGCCCCCAAAAGGGTTAATGACTGCGCAACCCCGCGCTACACAGCCTTGGGAAGTTATTGCTACCGATTTGATGGGACCTTTTCCCCGATCAAATAAGGGTTATCGTTTTATCTTGGTTGTCTTGGACACGTTTGGTAAATTCCCGTTAGTGGTTCCTCTTAGATCTTCTAAAGCCCCTTATGTGGCGAAAGTTATTGAAGAAGATGTTTTCCTAATGTTTGGAGCACCAAGACTCTTGCTTTGTGATAACGGTAAACAATTTATTTCCAACATCTTTTCCAAATTGATGAAAGACTATGGAGTAAAGGATCGGTATAATGATTTATATCACCCTCAGGCTAATCCCTCCGAGCGGTACAACAGGACGCTAAAGACTATGGTGGCGACCTATGTCTCCGATAACCATCGGAAGTGGGATTAAAATTTGGCAAAATTGGCTTGTGCCACTAGAACGGCTTATTATGAGACTATTAAACAGAACCCATACTTCATCAATTTTGGTAGGAATATGATTACCGATGGTCAAGAGTTTGCTCGTAAAATGTTGCTTAGAAGATTCGAGGACAAAGATCAACCCTCTGAATCTGTCGAAAATGGAGCAAAATTGTTACAGAGTAGAGTGTATTTGAGGATGTTAGGAAGCGTATAGACAGATCTTCTCAGAATACTGAGAAAAGATATAACCTCCGTCGAGTTTCTGCCTCATCAGCTAGTTTGGCGAAGAAACTTTGAACTTTATGATGCAAAAAATTACTTTGCTAAAAAGTTAGCTCCGCGATGGGTGGGTCCTTTCCTCATCAAGAAGAAAGTATCAGTTTGGTTGATGGAGAAGGTAGGGACAAAGGAGTTTGGAGCGTGAAGGATCTCAAGGCAGCTAGCGCTGGTGAAAATTCACCGGAGTGAATTTTCTTCAGGTTGGGGGAGTGTTGTAACGTTTCATTTTCAACGCTACGAATTTACAACTAATTTCTAGCTTTGCCCTGCTCACTCCTATATAGATTCAGCTGCAGACGCGCAGATCAATTTCTCGGAGCCCACGTCACAACGGACGTGATGTATCGGGTGGTTTTCGCTGTCGACGAATTCTTACTACACCATCCTACATCGTCATGGTTACGAGTTGGAGGAATATTATTAGTGAGTTATCTGTTGTTATGATAACTATGACATCGTTTGACCTTAGTTTGTTCTGTTTTATATCTGTTTTATATCTGTTTTGTGTAATTTAGTATTGTCTGTCTTAGAATTTAATTGTTACAGGGTCCACAGAGTAAGTGAAGTAAAACGTACTAAAACGTACTTCGGTAGAGTCGGTCGGTACGTTGGCTACACTGTGTTTTGAAGTCACCAATGGAATTGGTAGTGGGACTTCCGTGTTAGAGCAGTCTATCTGAAGCTGTCGTGTTAGTAGGAACTGGATGAATAAGTTATTGTGAAGAGCCGTAGGTTTTTGTATTCAAGTAAAATATCTGAGGATATCTAGTGACCTTTGTGTCATCCCATGTCGGGGATCCTTGATCTTGTCGCTGTGTGGTAGTTTTTAATTATGTTCAACATGGAAGGGCTGGTGACACAAACAACCTTCACCAGAAATCCTAGAAACACAGATTGGGAAAAATACACCACCAATCTAAAATGCAACCTAGAACAGATCAAGTTCAACGGCAACAGTCACGTCGAATTTGAGCAGACCCTAGTAGCGGTTAACGGGGCAATTATGGATGCATACGAATCCAGCTACCCCATAAAAGGAAAGAAATCACACAGTGGTACCATTTGGTGGAATGAACACCTGTCAAATCTGAGATCCGAAGTCCGCTGGCTATTTAACAAAGCAAAGCGGGACGGAGATTGGCAGGGATACACCGAAAGGCTGACAAAATATAATAAAAAAATAAGGAAAGCCAAGAGGAACAGCTTCAGGAGCTTTTGTGAGACAATCACATCAAGCCCCCCAGCAGCCAGACTGCACAAAACTATGGCGAGGGGCAGAGAGCAAGGACCAATGTCCCTCAGAAGAACAGATGGCAGCTACACAGAGGATGAAGAGCAACGAGCTCTCCTCTTACTGGAGACGCACTTTCCAGGTAGCTTACCATTTGAACCCGGAAGATCACTGGAAGAACCAGGTAGAGCCAGACGAGAAGACTGGGAGGTAGCAAAAACCATATGCACTCCCCAAAGAGTGAAATGGGCAATTGACTCCTTCCAACCATTCAAGTCACCCGGAATTGATGGTATATTTCCGGCCCTTTTACAAAAAGGGCAAACGGAACTAATGCCATTCATTATCAAAGCAGCCAGATTCAGTCTGGCGCTCGGGTACATACCGAGCGACTGGAGGAGAGCACGGGTAACCTTTATTCCCAAAGTAGGAAAGAAGGACCCAACCCTCCCGAAGTCATTCAGACCAATCTGTTTCTCATCCTTCTTACTGAAGACAGTGGAGAAGACGGTAGATAACTACATCAGAACCGAGATACTGGAGAGGGTGACATTGCACCCCGGGCAGCATGCATACAGGGCGGGTAGATCAACGGAAACCGCTCTGTACGTGCTTACGAAAGCATCCAGAGATCTCTCGAGTATAAAGAAATGGCCATATGCGCTTTCTTAGACATAGAGGGGGCATTCGACAACACCTCTCACGAAGCAATAAATAGGGCCCTAACGAACAAGGGAGTAGACAGAACCACATCCAGATGGATGTGTCAAATGCTGGCTACAAGAACTGCTGAAACGAAAGTGGGCGATACCAGCTTTCGGATCAGCACAAGCAGGGGATGCCCACAAGGAGGGGTACTATCACCTCTGCTGTGGAGTCTCGTAGTAGACGAACTACTCGGAACACTTACCGGGAAGGAGTCACTTGCCTTGGATATGCTGACGACATAGTCATTATGGCCAAAGGCAAATTCGAAGGAACCCTCTGTGATCTAATAGAAAGGGAGCTAGAGACTACCAGAAGATGGTGCCTCTCTGTGGGATTGAGAATTAACTCATCAAAAACCACAATGGTAACATTTACTAGAAGAACAAAGATTCAGCACCTAAGGACTGTTCGCCTCGACGGATCAGATTAAGGATGGCAGCAAGAGGTGAAGTATCTAGGACTAACCCTAGACTCAAAACTACTTTGGAACAGACACGTAGAAAAGATCGCTAACAAGGCAAAATCATCACTGATGGTGTGCAGGAACATTGCAGGAAAAACATGGGGCTGTAACCCATCAATACTGCGATGGATGTACACCATGATAGTGAGACCTATGATCACCTACGGAGCAGTAGTGTGGCACGGTAGAACCGAACTCGCCACAACAAAGAAAATCCTGGAGAAAGTACAAAGACTAGCATGTCTTTGCATAACAGGAGCAATGAGGTCAACTCCAACAGCAGCAATAGAGGTCATTCTGGACCTCACTCCTCTCCATCTCATGGTGAGGAGAACTGCTTGGGGAGCAGACCTGAGGTTGGCCAAAGTCGGACTCAAAGGGACAGCACACAGTGTAAGGGGCTCAACCCCCACCGGAAGTGCACACCTTGCCGATCTCCCAACTGACGAAATTACCAGGAAATTTAGATTCGAGAAATTTTTTCTAACGGAACTAAATACCAAGAAACAATGAAGCACAGAATCCATTCGAGCACTGGGTAAGAATACCATTACATGGTACACGGACGGGTCTAAAACTCCCGACGGAACTGGAGCAGGAGTATTTGGACCTCGTACCAAGTACTCCGAACCCATGGGACACTTCCCAAGCATTTTTCAAGCGGAAATTCACGCCATAGCAAGATGCATTCATTTCAACCTCGACTGGAACTACCGGAACAAGGAAATTGCAATCCTCTCCGATAGTCAAGCAGCCATCAAAGCGTTGAGCTCATATAACATCAACTCGAAGATGGTCTGGGAATGCCTAGAAAAACTTAATGATCTAGGCAGGAACAACAAGGTGATCCTCCTCTGGGTGCCTGGGCACGTCGGAGTAGAGGGCAATGAACAAGCAGACACCCTGGCACGAAAAGGGGCATCAACGCCACTGATCGGGCCAGAACCATTCTGCTGACTTGGAAAATCTCACTTCCAAGAAGAACTCAATAAAACTGAAGAAGAAATGAGAGCAACATACTGGCAAAGACTTCCAGGGCTAAGGCAGGCCAAAGATCTCCTCGGCAATTTCAACCGAGCAAGTTCGAAAACACTGATTAACCTCAGCAAAATTAGTCTAAAGACAATCACAGGATTTCTAACGGGGCATTGCAGACTCAAAGAACACCTAAGGAAGCTAGGCTTGGAGGAGGACAACACCTGCAGATTCTGTGGGGAACATCCAGAAACACCTCACCACATATTGATGGAGTGCTATGCCGTACACCACAAAAGATTAAATATACTGGGATCACACCAGCTGACTGTGGAAGAAATACCACAAATGGACCCCATCAAAATCCTAAAATTCCTGAAGGAATTGAAGCTTGAGGGGCTGCTGTAAACGAGATCACCTCGAGATAGCAGAAGAAGATGGGGCACAATAGATCTAACTAGGTCGCAGCGCATCAGTCACCATCCATACCTACCAATACCAATACCAATGGTAGTTTGTGGGAAGCGTGGTGGATTTTGGAAGCGTTGTTGGTTTTTGAGCGCTGTTCTGGAACCTTGCTGTTTTTTTTGAAGATCACCTTCTCAAACCCATTGAGGGGATCACCATCACATAACTCATCCCGTGTTGTATTTTTTTCTATGTGTTAAATGTAATTTCAATAAGGGCGCTGTTTGACACGCAGCCATTTTGTTCCTTTTATTTTTGAAATAATAATTATTCACTATTTCGAGTCAATTGTAGAATTTATATGGGAAGTTTTGAATGATTATTAGCATACTTTATCGCAGTTCGATTGCTTATTTCTTCAACATACAATTTTCATCGTGAACTCATAAAATCGCGTAGAGGACTGGGGGTAATCGGAAACATTTTTATCTACAAAGCTATTCGTTAGAGTAATGTTGGTATTCTTGTTCCCTAGAGTTTTTTGTCCGAGGCCAAGTTTTTGTGGGAGGCCTACGTTCCTGTTGGAGGCCCAAGTTTTTGTTCGAGGCCTACGTTTCTGCTGGAGTCCTACGTTTCTGTTGGAGTCCTACGTTTTCTGTTGGAGGCCTAAGTTTTCCTACGGGATGCCTACATCTCAAGATAGAGGCTCATATTCTTGTTGAACCTGTAGTACGTTGAGAAACTATTTTGGAGTCCTGTCAGACTCATCTGGAAGCTGTAAGTAGCTGCTAGAGACTGCGAGTACAGAGAATTCCTGTTCCAGAGTCCTGTCGGATGAATAACGTCCATATGTCAACAGATAAGTGGTTGAAAACTGTGTGAAATATCTTTATTATTTTATTTACTAGTCAAACAATTATTTTTTGAAGGGTTGACACCCTTAGAGCTTTCGTAAAGTGATATCTTGAAAAGGTATATATCATACCGGTATTCATAGGTATTTTTGTTGTAAAATATCTGCAGAAAGCCCATAACATCATATGTAAGCGCACGATTTGCACATAATAAACCTCTGCCAATGGATCCATTCGCCGATGTCCCTTTATAATTTGGTAAACTTCAGAGGGTACACTTTCCGTACGGTATAAATATTTACTCACTCACGAGGAATCTATTTTTGTGGTTATGAAACTAATTTAAGCATTCCGTTTCATAGTTATACCTTGGATATCGATAATAATAATAATACATGAATTTATCGTAATTGCCAAACAAAAACATTGTCAATTTAATTCATCATATACATTGCCGTTGGCACAACAACATTTGAACCATATAAGTTGCCATAAATGTACAGGGTGTGTTTTGTTCCAAATTTTAAATATACAGGGTTATGGTTTTGGGAATTGGTCTTTCCTTTTTCCGATTTCCTAGTTCTTTAGGAGGAAGCCAGTTTCGAACCTGCTGTAGAAGGGAACTAGGTGGTGACCACAATTATTTTTTTACAGGTAGGATGAATTTGTTTTTCTATTAGTCACCTAAACGCTCACCTGTAGTTTTACCCACGACCATCTCCACTTCGAGCGTAGCCGCGAGCATGCAGGGATTTTTGAGCGTCGATCCCCGAGACAAACCTTTGTAAACGAACCAGTTGGGGACATATTACTGAGTGTAACGAGTATACGTCGATTATATAATTGGTGTCACAAAAGGATCCGTTACATCATATTCACATCCAGATACCATATCTTCTGTAATGACCCGCCTGAGTCCCTTTCCTGGAATTCTGAAGCCTTTGAAATCATTTCGTTTCTAAATTCATCATAGAGCTAATCCAAGTCAGTGGAGAGAATTGTGATTTGGTTTTTTGTGTTGAAGGATTTCATATCACTTAAATGTTTCTCAGGTATGATATAATGTCAGAACAGTTCAAAATTAATTTTCAAACTTTTATGTTCCTGTATATATTCAGAAATGATGTTCAGAACTTTCGGTTTCACATCTTCCATGAAGTTGACATAATCAATGATGTCCACTGCTTTTGAATCGATAACTTGCTATTCTATTCTTAAATGCATGTTGCAGTTTTTCGATGCCATCTTCCAGTTTCGATGAAATATTCGCATGTAACCTTTTTCTTGACTGCTGATCTCTGGTGGATGCAACACTCAGTTCGAGTATTTTCGACTGCGGAACACTGGTGGATATATCATCCAATTTGACTCTTTTTGCTGGTACACCATTAATTTCTTTGGAATGACAGCTTTTTTGTAAATGTCGGCGTAGATTATCTCTTCTCGAAAAATTCTTGTTACATTTGTCACATTTCATGATTAATCAACCTCAGTGGTGGAAATACTGACTGTAATTGTTAAAACAGTCCCGTTTAAATACATGTAGCTCTCGATATGCGCTTACGCATTTCTGTTTCTATAGCGATCAATGACCTTGTGGGGAACATCTGGTGTCTATACAGCTGGATGCTATGGTGAATGACTTGTCATTGATGATGAATTGCAGATGTTGCATGGTGGACGACAGCTGGTGTCGGAATAAACGAATACTATGTCTTGTCGAGGCAAGTCTGAAGTGCTGACATGATAAATTCCTGTAATAAAAATCTTAAAAAATACTATGCTTTTTTGGAAATATGTTTATTGAGATGTATCCATAATATACATTTGATATAGAGAATGAACATTTGAAAGAGCACATATACAATTATCTTTAGTATGATGAAAACAACTTGTTTCAGATGCTCGTAAAACAGGATGTTCTTCAAATTCTATGAATGGTTGCTGGGTGAATTTTTTTATGTATTCTGCTATTTTCCTTCCTTTGACAAAAATAGTATCAACTTCCTCAGTGCTCCTCTTCATTATATTCCACAATTGATGTAATGGTTTGAATCCATCATTCCAATCTATACAATGAAGATTATACATCAACCAAGTGGCCTGACTGGAATTTTGGTGGGAGCATGTTCAATGGAAATGGAGGTTTGAACCTCCGAGCAATAAAAGATATAGAGAGGGCTTCGTGTCTCTTTCTTGAAAGCAACATACCCGACGTTGTTTATAAATATCAATGCTCGGATCATGTTAAAAAAGAACATTATCGGATATTTCCGTTTCCACTCATTAGTCAGGTTGGAATTCCGTATTGTTATTCACTCTTAACTTGGCGATCTACTTTTTTTACATGCGTTGACAACTTATTTATCGTCTTGTCAGTTCAGTTTGGATTTGAGCCTATTTGTATAATTGTTTTAATTTTAATAAGTGGTAGAAGTGTTGTGTTGGATTGTTGAATTGTTATAATAATATTAGAGACCTTATCTCTGCGAAATGGCGAAAACGTGTGAAGTTTTTTGGCTGAAAAAGTTATCAAGCACTAAACAAACATCTTTGTGTTGACTGTTTCTTACCTTTCCATTCTCAGTAAAGTTCGTATTATTCCATTGCGCTCTCACAGGTTTTGACCTTGACTCCCATTGCTCTCTCATAGGTTTTGACCTAGACTCCCAGTGCTCTCCCATAGGTTTTGACCTTGAATTATTTTGCTCTCTCATATGTTTTGACTTTGACTCCTATTGCTCTCTCATAGGTTGTGACTTTATGAGAGGTCGTTGAACCTGTATTGGATTCTGCTGATGACACGTGACCGGATGTTTTCAAATGAAATCTGATACCTGACACGTGTATTCATTAACCTTGAAATAAGCCATTGAACCCTATTCAATTTCGCCTACCGGAACTATGGCGTCAGCAAATTCCAAGTAATTTGATATCCAACACGTGCATTCATTAACCTTGAAAGAGGTCATTGAACCCGTATCAAATTTTGCCTGCCGGAAATATGGCGTTAGCAAAATCCAAGTAATTTGATATCCGACACGTGCATTCATTACCTTTGAAATAGGTCATTGAACCCGTATCAAATTTCGCCTACCGGAAATATGGCGTCAGCAAATTCCAAGTAATTTGATATCCAACACGTGCATTCATCAACCTTGAAAGAGGTCATTGAACCCGTATCAAATTTCGCTTACCGGAAATATGGCGTCAGCAAAATCCAAGTAATTTGATATCCAACACGTGTGTTAATGATTTATATTTTACATTTTGTGAGGCTCTGTATATGGTCAAGAGTGTCATGTTTCCGTTTCTTGATTTTTTGAGATGTAATGAAAATTGTCAAATAAAGAAAGGACGTTTTTGAATTTGGAATCGCAAAAGATTCATATTTTTACCGTTGAATAGAATCCTCAAGTTAGTTCCTGGATATTTTCAACAACGTGCATTCATTAACCTTGAAATAGGTCATTGAACCCGTGTCAAATTTCTCCTACCGAAAATATGGCGTCAGCAAATTCAAAGTAATTTGAAATCCGACACGTGCATTCATTAACATTGAAATGGGTCATTGAACCCGTATCAAATTTCGAACGGATGTTATCAAATGTAATCTGATACCTGACACGAGCACTTTCTGCTGACGTGTACCTCCCGTTGCTCTCTCATTTGTATAGACCCTCCTCCCGTTGCTCATTTCTACTATTTATGTGTTAAAGGAAATGCCTCATTCCCTACGAAAACGTAAAAGGAAAAAGTCCTTCAGCTGAAAAAATATTTCCGTCGCTAAATCTTCCCATTGATCCAATATCTATTGTTGTAAACTAAGGCCGGGTTTCACCAAAACTTTAATCCCGATTTAGGATATATCCAACAATTTTAATCGGGCGTATTGCTTAACTGGCCATCATTGGTGAGTTGATAAGGCCGTAGAGCGTAGCTTACGCGATCTAAGATTACTTCTTACTGACCAAAAACAGCCAATTGAGCAATACGCCCGATTTAACCCTTTGTGGGCATGTGGTCCCGAAGTGGAACCACAAATTCATGATTTATTTCATAGTGTACCAGAAAGCGCTAGCTGGAACCACATCCATAGTATAGTTACACAGCCCGCCATCTATCAACCATGCCATGAGCCGCCGTCTTATTGCTATGCTGTACTACAGAAATTAATTAGTTTGACGGTGTTTTTCCGAGTGATTGACCAGTTGTTTGTTTATTTTTCATAACAGTGTAAATCAAGTCATGGCAGGTGAGTTTATTATTTATTGGATAGACATAAGAATTGGTTTGGAGATATTACATAGAAATTAACATTTCGTTGTACTTGACTGTTATTCTTGTTTTGAACAGTGTGGTTCCTCAGGGGCACCACAAGGAACATGGCGGTCTAAGCTAACTTTCACTAATTTTAGTTTTTGTATTTTAGCTAAGAAGAAATGGACACTAAGTGAACTAGAGGTCCTTGGAAGTGATGATTTGTACAATATTATGGACTATATACCATCTGATGGTGATTCAGATGTGTCTGATGCAGATTCGGATGATGATGAACCTTCAAATCATCGGCCTATGAATGAAGAACTGTTTTTGAATTTCAAGGAACCAGATATCTTACACGAAGATTCCGATGAAGGGCCTACTAATGATGAAGCTATGGACTATGAAAATTTAGAGAATGTCAAGTGGTCGAATAATGTGCAGAAGTATAATGCTCCTTCGGCATTTGTTGACGAGGTTGGTCCAGATGTGCCTGATGAAATCGAGAGTCCGCTAGATATGTTTCTAGTCTTATTTTCTGAAGAAGTGTTGAATGCCCTGGTGCTTCAAACTAACTTATATGCCACTCAAAAAAGTTATGCAAACGCTGGGACTTTCGTTGCAACAACGCTGGAGGAAATTAAATGTTTCCTGGGAATAAACATGATGATGGGGATTAAAAAATTGCCAAGCTATAAGGATTACTGGTCCTCGAGAACTGAGCTACGGGATGATTTTATTTCATCCAGTATGTCCAGAAATCGGTTTAGTTGGCTTCTTGGGTATCTCCACTTGAATGAGACGAGTGTCGAACCTAAAAGAGGGGAGGAACAATATGACAATTTATATAAAATACGTCCAATGCTGGACAAACTTTCTGAAAATTTTGAGAAATACTACAAACCTAGTAAATGTCAATCAGTGGATGAGTCAATGATAAGATTCAAAGGCAGAAGTTCATTGCGCCAATACATGCCCAAAAAGCCAATAAAAAGAGGCTACAAAATGTGGGTTAGAGCTAACGAGTCTGGATTCATATCCCAGTTTCAAATTTATACAGGTATTATATTTTATGCTTAGAATGTATTTTGATCTTAGTTTTCGATTTTATTTCTAGGCAAGGCAAAGGAATCTGCTGAAACAAACTTCGGTGCGAGAGTAGTTACAGATCTGACCAATACTTTATCTGGAAAATGCCATTAAGTTTAAATGGATAACTTCTTCACTTCATATATGTTGCTGAAAGAATTATGCTCAAGATATAATATATATATATATATATATATATATATATATATATATATATAAATATAGTAGAAGGGTAGTCTTTGCTGACTAGTTAGGATACAAAACAGGAAATTTTTTGGGTATAGCAGCAAGCAAAACGTGTACTCTTTTAACACTATATTTCCGATATTTCAACAGTGAATACTGTCATCTTCAGGGAAGCTACAAGTAACAAGCAAAATTGTACGATTAATGGAAAGAAAACTTTGAAGAAGAACCACTTACTGTGTTGATGAGAATGATTGCTATGGATGTAATATTTAAAATTATAAACAACATGTCATGTAAGTCACATGTGACAAAGATGAACAAAACACATTAAAATACGTCAAACAATAAAAATATTAATATTAAGTCATTGTTATAAAATTTTGTTTAAACATTTATTTGAATTATCTCCACACGTGGAGAGATTCAAATGTAACGTAAGAAATTTGGTTAGGATTATTAGACAACAGACAGTTGACATTATTGACATTAGATGTCAGACACTTTTGAAGTGTGATGCTTTGTTTAGTGCTAGGCGATTTGTCATCGCAGCGTTTTGCGAGAAAAACCTGATTGGTTAATTTCAAACAAAGAGCTATCGCGGGGGCAGTTTTGCGATAACGCGTGGAATTCGTTGAAAACGAATTTCCTGCGATAAAAGCTAGCGTTGGTTGTCAAATTTGGGTGGGAATTGGAAAACTGTGTCAGATTTTTGAGGTTAGGGGGAAGTATTATGAAAACATATTAAAAAATATAGTTTATAATAATTTCTCTTAGGTGTCATGTCATCATGGCATCTCATCTGCTAGAATTGTACGATGGTAGTAGCGACCGCACCTACAGATTAATTGTTACCGCAGAAATATATGAACGGGCACAAGAAGGTAACATTTAATTAGTTATTTTCCACAGTTGTTATTAGTTAATGTTTTTAGATTATGAATATGCAAATAAACTTTTGCAACAGGCTATTAATAGTGACCCACAGTCAAGTCCACATCCATCCCAGATTGTAGACAAATACAACTTGTCACCTGAACCCGATGTTACGATGGAGTTATTGGATGGTAGTACTGCAACCAGCGAGGAGGTTGAGCACGATGTTTGTTCAACAGATGTTACCGAGGCTTTGATTATGGCAGTATCAACAAAGCCATTATTATATGATTTCAGAATTCCTTTGAAACAGAGGAGCAAAGCGATGACAGCGAAAAAATGGGAAGAAGTCTATCAAGAAATAGGTGAAGCTATCCCTCTCAAAGATTTGCCCAACAAATTTAAAAATTTAAGAGACAGATATATAGCACTTCGAAGTGAATACCACAAGAAAGGGTTGTTTTCAAAGCATTTTGTTCTTAGTTTTAGAGTTATCTCAAAGTATTAGGATTTTATACTATGCAAAGGACTACGCAACTAACAACATTATTTTGAAATAAAGAAATTATCTAATAATAATAAGCAAGATATACAGGTAGGTAAATATGTAACGGTTATTTTTATTCGACAGGTCCTTCTGGAATAGGTGCCAAAACGACGACACCTAAATGGAAGTATTTTGAATTGTTGAATTTTATTGGTGATACTCTTATTCATGCAAGGACACACTCAAGTTTAAACACACCAAAAGAGGACCATGATGTGGTCTCCCATGAAGAACTGACTTCAGGAATTGCCTCAGTATGTACTAGTTCAACACCAACAGGGACCAAAAAGGCAAAAAGAAACAGTGACAACAGTCAGTTGGAGGAAGTTATTATGTCTGGATTAACAATGAAACTAGATGCAACCGATCATTTTTGTCAGAGTTTAGCAGACCACTTAAAATCGTTTGACTTGAAATCAAATATG
This sequence comes from Chrysolina oricalcia, assembly GCA_944452925.2. Taxonomy (NCBI): domain Eukaryota; kingdom Metazoa; phylum Arthropoda; class Insecta; order Coleoptera; family Chrysomelidae; genus Chrysolina; species Chrysolina oricalcia. The sequence continues at coordinate 38,548,616 of OX101828.2, read as the reverse complement.
CAATTGCAAATGAAAATAATGCAACTTGTATTTGCAGAAAAATTTAAAGAATAACTTACTTTAGTTTGTATCTATATTTGTGAATAAACAATTAACATGTTTTATATTGGTTTTTGAACACTTATGTGTTATTAACAAATTATATTCGGTCCCACTGCCACTCAACTGAGCCCTCATCTGAAGTAAAGTAGTGTGTGAAATACTCTCGTACTTGCAATGATTCTTGTGCTGCTCGGTTGCTACCTGTATGAATACCATGTATGTCCTGTAGACCCAATATTGCTCCATCATGTCTCCATTCGCCCTCAATTACTGTACCATCAGCATTTTCTCTGTCTACTGCTTTGGGACTTATGTATTGATGCTGATGGAGAGCATCACCTTGTTCTTGGATTATAATATAATTATGGAGACATGTGATAGTTTGGACATACTTAATGATATTTCTAACCCCACCAATTATGGGTTTTCTCAAAATGCGAAATTTCCCAGCCATTATCCCAAACGTGTTTTCAATAAGGCGACGACATCGACTTAAGCGATAATTAAAAATTTTTCTTTGTATATCCAAGCCTTGTCTACCAGGATATGGACGCATTATATAGCTTGACAACTGAAAAGCTTCATCTGCAACAAGCACATATGGCAAAGGTGGTAATGTGTCACATATTAACTCTTTGCTGGGTACATTGAATTTGGCATTATCAAAACCTGTACCCATTTGCGATGTCTTGAAAATACCACCATCACTTCGTCTCCCTGTTGCTCCTATATCCACCATTATGAATGTATAACTAGCATCAGCAATACCCATTAATACAATACTGTGGGCACCTTTATAGTTAAAATAGGTTGATCCACAGTTTGGAGGAGCCTAAATAAATATGAAATGGTTATCAATATGCCCAATTCATTAAACATGAAACACAAACCTGAATAACGACATGTTTTCCATCCAACGCCCCTATACAGTGTGGAAAGTTCCATTTACCCTTCATTTCTTCTGCAACACGTAACCAACAAGTTTCAGTTAATTCCATAAACACATCTGCTTTTAATTTTTGCCATATGCACTCACAGGTTTCAGTAATAATTACACTTGCTGTGCTTTTTCCTATGCGATATGCATAACTTAGGGAAGCTATAGAATCGCCACTCGCCAAAAATCGCAATGTCAACGCAAGCCGTTGTCCTGGAGCAATAGTTTCTCTAAAGTGATCTACTTTTTGTATAGAAGAACCAATTTTTTGTAATAAATTGTCGAATGCTTCACTACTCATTCTAAAATAATTGTAAAACTTGCTGCTGTCCAGTCGTAATTCATTTACTAGGTGGTACCAATCTCCTTGATTTCTTCTATTTACGTTAAGTGGATGAACATGCCAACGACGTTTCCTTTTTTTAGTTTTTCTTCTTAATCAATAATACGCCCCTATTAAAGCAAGTATACGCTTTTCCATTATCACTAAAGCCATATTATAGGTTAATTACTATAGAGGCAATTTGTTTGAAGTTATGTTAAATTAAGTAAAAACAGAAAATCTAAAGTTGAAAAAGTGCCGCGCAGTGAACGTCGCACCATTTGACGAGCGTTGTAACATTTCAATCGCCATCGCTAAACGCCTAATACTGAACAAAGCTTGACACGAAACCACGAATTGGCCGCTTCTAGTGGGTGAAATTAACCAATTGTCTCAACTCAAAAGAGATGAAGTGTTCCCTAAGGGAGAATTATTTAGGTTATGTGTAATATTATTGTCGATGAGGAGTAAATATGAATAAATTTCACTTAAGTGATTAACGTCAGTTTTTTTATTTAAGCAAGAATCTGATTGAGAGATGAAAGCCATTTCCATGAAAAGTCTTTTAGTGGTATTGTTTTCTTTAGTCAAAATTTTTGTATTACTATAGTTCATGTTATGACCAGTGCTATTAACATGTTCACTTAATGCACATCTTTCAGGATGGCATCTACAGTCACTTTTATGTGAAGTGATTCTATATTTTAATGTCCTCGAAGTCTGACCTATGTAAGTTTTATCGCAATTAGAGCAAGGAATACAATACACCAACTGTGATTGTGAAGTTAAAGGTGTTTTATCTTTAACTTTGGTAAAAATGGAATTAATTGTTAATATTGTTTTATTTGCAATTTTTATGTTCTCAAAATCTTTGAAAATTCTAGCAAGCCTGGGTGAGACATCTGCGATATAAGGAAGAGAGGTGAAAAAATATTTGATTTGGATTTTGTCTGCATCATTTGTAGTAGTGATATTATTTTGCGAAATGTTATTGATATTATTTAATGAATCATGTGTGTCTATGGTAGACGTACTGTATAAAATATTTTTTAATAGTGAAGGAGGATATGAATTATCAATGAATAAATTATATAAGGTTTTTAAATTTTGTTGATGAAAAGAGGAGTCAGAAATACAGAGTATTCGATGTTTCATTTGTTTAACCAAATTAACCTTCATGGATTGTTTATGGTATGAGTGATAGTTCATAAATCTTCCACTACTTATGGGTTTTCTATACCAGTCAATGACTAAGGTATTGTCCACTGTACGACGAAATTTTGTGTCCAAGAAGGGAACACTATGTTCTTCGTCTTCACGTTCTATGGTGAACTGTATATACGGGTCATAACTATTGAATACATCAACTACTTCTGTAGTTCCGTGATGTGGTAAGGCTATAATCAAGTCATCCACATATTTTTTAATGAAAAACAATTTGAAAGGTAAAACTTTTAGGACTGTATCCAGTATGTCATCCATGACATACATCGCCCTGATGGGACTAATTTTAACCCCCATAGGGGTTCCAAAAGTCTGTTTGTAAAATTTATTATCAAATGAGAAATAAGTATTATTGAATAAGAAAGTAATAAGTTCAAAGAAAGTTTCTTTATCAATACTACAATGATTACTGATACTATCCCATCTTTTATCAATGGCTCGTATGCAAGCATCCAAGTAAACATTACTAAAAAGTGAGACTACATCCAAGCTCGCTATAACATAGCCCTCGGGGAGTTTCATTTTATTGAAATTTTTTGAAACCTCAAAAGAGTCTTTAATATAATATTCATTATCAAAATCATACAAAGTTAAAGATAAAACACCTTTAACTTCACAATCACAGTTGGTGTATTGTATTCCTTGCTCTAATTGCGATAAAACTTACATAGGTCAGACTTCGAGGACATTAAAAGATAGAATCACTTCACATAAAAGTGACTGTAGATGCCATCCTGAAAGATGTGCATTAAGTGAACATGTTAATAGCACTGGTCATAACATGAACTATAGTAATACAAAAATTTTGACTAAAGAAAACAATACCACTAAAAGACTTTTCATGGAAATGGCTTTCATCTCTCAATCAGAATCTTGCTTAAATAAAAAAACTGACGTTAATCACTTAAGTGAAATTTATCGACAATAATATTACACATAACCTAAATAATTCTCCCTTAGGGAACACTTCATCTCTTTTGAGTTGAGACAATTGGTTAATTTCACCCACTAGCAGCGGCCAATTCGTGGTTTCGTGTCACACCTCAAAATTGTCTGACATCTAATGTCAATAATGTCAACTGTCTGTTGTCTAATAATCCTAACCAAATTTCTTACGTTACATTTAAATCTCTCCACGTGTGGAGATAATTCAAATAAATGTTTAAACAAAATTTTATAACAATGACTTAATATTAATATTTTTATTGTTTGACGTATTTTAATGTGTTTTGTTCATCTTTGTCACATGTGACTTACATGACATGTTGTTTATAATTTTAAATATTACATCCATAGCAATCATTCTCATCAACACAGTAAGTGGTTCTTCTTAAAAGTTTTCTTTCCATTAATCGTACAATTTTGCTTGTTACTTGTAGCTTCCCTGAAGATGACAGTATTCACTGTTGAAATATCGGAAATATAGTGTTAAAAGAGTACACGTTTTGCTTGCTGCTATACCCAAAAAATTTCCTGTTTTATATATATACATATATATGGTTGTGGAACCATCAAACAAAATGCAAAATTTCAGCCGAAGGACTTTCCGGAGGATAAATACATGCAAAGAGGTGATTCTGAGTGGAGGATTAGTGATGACCACTTAGTTAGTGTCAAATGGATGGACAACAAAGGCGTTCGATTCCTAAGCAATTTCCATAACCCAGAATACTTTTCTAGAAAGCAGAAAGATGGCACACTTCAATATTTCAATTGCTTGAGCTAGTAAAATACTATAACAAACATATGGGCTATGTCGACAAGTCAGATATGTTGAAATCTTGTTATGAAATAGATAGAAAATCAAAGAAATGGTGGCATCGTATCTTATGGCATTTCATCGACTTGACGTTAGCCAATGCATTTTTAATTTTCAACGAAAGATCTGGTGATGCTGGATGCTGGATTTCGCCTCGCAGTGGCTGTTGCTCTCATTGGGGCAGACCCTGAATTACCACAGAGGGGCAGAAGGCGCCCACTGTAGTACAAGGCAGAAGCCACACAAGACAAGGTGGCATTGCACCTCCTGTAATGTTGGCCTCACTGATAAAGTAAACTGTTTCAGAGAATTCCACAAAAAATAAATAAAATTATGAAATACCACAATGCCTCTTTAATCCAAGTGGTTCCAACATGGAACCACATGTTTTTCCAAAATCCTCAATTTGAAAATTTTCAATTCTACAATTTTTGTGCTATTTTATATCACTGAATACTCCCCTAGTAGGGAAATATCATAAAAAAAAAAGAAAAAAAATATTGATTCGGGCCACAAAGGGTTAAATTGTCGGTTATCTCCTAAATCAGGATTGAAGTTTTGGTGAAACCCGGCCTTATAGTTATCATCAACACTAGCCATTAAGACAATGGAAAACTTATGTTTATAGTTATAGTATGAGGGTCCCGTTTTTGACGTTTTCTTTATAATTATATGTTTTCCGTCAACGGCACCTACGCAATGTGGGAAGTACCATTCGTCTTAAAACTCCAAAGATATTTTTTCCACATTTCACTTGTGGGCTGTGATAAATATACGGGTTGCATATTCTCCCAAATAGCTTTTGATACTTCATGAACGATATTGGAAACCGTGCGATCTCTCATTCTGTAGCTAGGCTATACTTTTGTAGCTGTCTCCCAACGCCAAATATCTGTAATGAAAAGAATATTGATATTCTGTTATAAAGAAGAAATGTTATAATAGTTGAATCTAAAAATGTTAATATTTTATTGCAGGAAGCGAGGCAAAACAAAGTTGGCTAAAATTGCGAAATTGTCATCGTGAAGCATTACGTAGACAGAAACATACCTTTAACCTTCCAGTAGTCGCGCGTATCTGATAGATACATGCCAGCAACGCTTTGGCGCATTGTTTGTGAATCTGCTGAGTGGTGGGGTGGTGCCGTCGTCTACCTTCCTGTCGTACAAGCTGGAAAACTTCAGTATTCCTCAGAACTCCTTGCAGTGAACTGATAAGCTGAAAAGTGCTTCTTATATCTGAGAGATACGCCGCGATAACTATTGTAAGTTTTAATAATCTACTTATTTATAAATTTTATTAACGTAAATGCAATACTTTTTGTTTCATTTAACATTCCTCTGAATATTTTTCATTTGGATTTTATGGAAACTCATAGAAAGTTACTTGTATCTGAGAGATACCTGCGACCACCATTGTCTAATCGGAAATATTATTGTACCACTCGTACCTATTCATATTTTTTTTATTCTTACAGTGAATTATGGCATCCAAAAGAGTATATAAGTTTGACAATGAAGCAGATGTATTAAAGCTGCAAAAGCTTCTGCTTGAAGACGATGATGATCCAGTTGGAGAGGTCTTAGACGAAGCAAATGATACAGACTCTTCTGAACACATAGAGGAAAGAGATGAGAGTTCAGATAGTGAACAAAACGATTCGGATGGAAGTATAGCTTCAGATGACGAAAATGAAAATTGTTATATTGCCGTCAGAAAAAAAAATGGAAAAATTATCGACAATTATGCTTGGAAAAAACACCCTACAACAGAGCAAGAAGGGTGGAGAAGCAAAATATTCTTGTACGCCTACCAGGAGTTATTGGAAATGCTCGTCAAGCAAGGGGATGCCTTGAAATATGGCAATGTCTATTCGATAACACCATTCTGAACTCGATAGTGAACTATACCAATCAGCATATAAAAAGTGTACAACCCAAATTCAGCAGAGATAGAGACGCCCCAAAGCATTTATAGGGCTACTTTACTTGGCCGGACTGTATAAAGGCGGTCGATTGAATTTAGAAGAGCTGTGGGATACAACAGGAAATGGTGGCTGGAATACAACCTGATGGACCCTATTCCATCAGCAACAAAAGCATTGATGTTGTGAAAAGGATGATATCACCCATACGCAACACTGAACGAAACGTCACCATGGATAATTGGTTCTGCGATGTGTCACTACTGCAAGACTTAGCCACAAACCATAAGTTGTCCATAGTAGGAACACTGAAAAAAAACAAATGGCAAATTCCAAACCAGTTGAAAGTCCAAAAAGAACGTCCTGTACCATCCAGTATTTTTGGTTTCCGAAAAGAAGGAACAATAGTATCCTACGTTCCTAAGAAAAACAAACATGTTGTACTCATATCTAGTTTACATTTTGACGACAAAATTGATGAAACTACTGGAGATCATATGAAACCCGAAATCATTACGTTCTATAATGAAACTAAAGGAGGCGTAGACGTTGTAGATAAATTGTGTTCCTCATACAATGTAGCCCGGAACACTAGACGTTGGCCAATGGTAGTATTTTTTTCTATGCTAAATGTAGGAGGAATCAACTCCCAAGTCATTCATGTTGGGAATGGAAATCAAACTGAAAGGCGGCGGTATTTCTTACGAACTCTTGGTAATGAGTTGGTGAGAGATCACCTACAAAGACGTAGTAATTCCAAAACTGGCCTTCCTCATATGATATCAACCCGGCTTAGAGAAATAGTTGACCCAGAATAAAATTTGCTGCCACCAAATGATCAAAGTAATAACCCAAAGCGTAAACGTTGTGTACCATGTCAGAGAGAGAAGCGTTGCAGACTAACAAAATTTCAATGTTCCTCCTGCGGGACACATCTCTGCCTACAACACTCTAGCAACGTTTGTCGAGATGGATGTGGAGCCGTTACAAAGAGAAGAAGATTGGAAGACTGAAATATCTATTTACTGACGTACTGTTTGAAAAGTTTGCGCCAATGTTATGTACAAAATATTTCCGTTTTTATTTTTAAGAATAACTTTTTTTTAGAAAATTACATGTTATAATAAAATGATTGCATTCAACCGTTGTTCACTATCATCCTCGAGACCAATGAATTAACAATTTCGAAAATTGGAAAGTTAATTCATCAGTTGAAGTCTGAGTATCTGAGAGATACATCCGCGATCATTTTTGTAACGACAAGACCCGCGACAACCGAAAGGTTAAAAGTGAATCTGCTGCAACCGTGATAAACCCCTGGAGATACCAGAAGCAAGTGGATTTTCAAGTCCCTTATATGGGAAATAGACCAAGCGAGGGTAACCTAGAACTCGAAAGCGAATAAGAACAAACGCAGGATTTGCCTCAAAATGCATACATTGATACTTCAGTTCATGAAAATGGAAACACTGAAAACTTGTCCGCAGAGGAGGATACCGAAACCGAACATTTGTTGAATAAAAAAAACAAATAAGTAATTTGGATACTTCTAAATCAATCTCGGAAACTATTTTTCCGAAATATAAGCTAATGAAAAAAGATGATTTAGCCAGCATAATGAAGGAGTCGATGATTCGACGGGAAAAAAGAGCTGAAGAACGGGCAATGGAAAGAAACAACACTGGCTTTGTTTCTTTCTTTCTTCGAGGCAGTAAAGCCTCAACGTGGTGACTTCAAAAAATGTTTGTAGCCATGTATGAAATAGCAAAGGAAATGCCTGCTGCATACCAACATGTCATAAAAAATAGAGTATATCGAGCAGTGTCAGAAGTAGAAGCTGAATATCTACAGATGGGCCCTTCTTCACGACAATTTTTTTTACAAACTGGTCCCCAGACTCCAATTTTGCATCAGCTTCAACCATTACCTTAGAGAGCCTACAGACCTTCAACATCATACTCCCATGCTTCCTACTCATCTGTTACTAGCACACCTCTACAGTCTCCTGGTACAGAGGCACCAGTCCGAAGACAACTCATCATTTTTTCATACTTTTTCAGTTTAACAACAATGCATTCCAGTGTTGTTTTTTTTTAATAAATAAATTTTTAGTTTACATTAAATAAATTTCCTACCTTAAGAATAGAGATAGTTTTTCTTTTGTTCCTATGGGTGCCTGGGCATTACAACATAGACATTACATTATATTGTGCACTGCATCAAACTGAGGTTTATTTAGTCGGAAATAATTAGTGAACTCTGATTCCGAGAATTCAGATTCCAAATTAAATTCGCCATGACTATTCCTTTTTTTCATGTAATTGCTTTTCCAATATGGTTTCTTTCTTTTTTTGATAGGTTGTACAGCAAAACTTCTGATTCCCAATATGCATCCGAATCTGACTCAGAACTTATATCTAGTAATACATTTTCCATGATTACTATTCATTTAAAACTACCTTCTATGCAGGAAACAACACAACTCGTGTACATAATATGCGTAGGCTGACACAATTTCGTGTACTGCGACGTTTGCGCTGCCCTGCGGGGGTTGCGTTGCATGTGTCTCAATGTGCGACTTGCCTTAGGCAACACATCTTCAACACCAAAGAAGCATCTTTTTGACTAGGATCAAAAGTCGTTTTAGGATTAGTTCAAACAATGAAAAGTCCAACTCTTTCTACAATTTACTGCGATACATTTTTTAGTAATTTGCATACATTCTTCGTCATTGCTATGACATTTTGGCATTAATGACGATTTGGTTAGACCGTCTCAAGAACTCCGGTCAGACCAACTCAAGAAGAAAGGTCGTGGGTCATTCACAACTATGAGTGATAATACTAATGAAGTAAGTATTGTCAAATGGATCGACAACAAAGCTGTCATTCTAGCAAGTACATATACTTATTCCAAACCTGTATTGAAAATCAAACGATATGACAAGAACCATAAAGCAAAAGTTGATGTTACGTACCCCACCATTGTGAAGCATCACAATTCACACATGGGCGGTGTTGATCATATAGACATGCTTATAAGTCTGTATCGAAGTCCATTGAAGACTCAACGATGGTATCTATCAATTTTGGCCCAGGTTTTAAATATAGCTTGTAACCTTAACTTAGGTACATACTTGGCCTGGCTAGCTTTTTGATTGTTCGGAGGCAAAGGCGTAAGTCGACGTCACTCGATGATTCCCAAAAGGTCCAATTTGTGGCATAGAGAATAAGTTTCTTATTAATTATGATCTTTATTGGACGCCATCTACAGTGTTAAATGATTTAAAAAACTTATTCCCAGGCCAATCCCTGTAGAAAGACCTTAACTATGCTGAAAGAAAGATTCAATCCCAACTTCAAACAAAAGACACATTAAAATATGAATATTTAATAATTTCAATAGTTGTCTATTATAGTAATAATAACAGAATCATGATATGTAACCAACCAAAAGAATGGGTTCTCCAAGTCGTGATTTGAGAAATTATAACAGTTTTCTTACCTAGTCCGAATGCATTCAAACCTTACATAATTAGGTATTTACTAAGGAATCACGACTTTGGTTTTGTTGCTCCCTTTTGGTCTCCATAAATCAATTATTCAACTGAAATCTCCAGCGTTGGGTCTGCTCCAATATTCTCTTCGGCTATACAATACCACGGCAGGCTTTACAATACCATTACAGGTTTATCATACATCACACACGCAGAAAAATCCGACAGACTGATTAACCACACTTTGGCAGTCTGAAAATCGTGGTACTTGACAACCCGATCGTAAAACAAATCGCAGATCCGACTAGTAAGCTGTACTCTTACAAAAGAGAACGTGAACAATCAAATGTGGTTGAATATTTCGGGTATTACTGGATAGATGATACTGGAATTAACGTTACTTTTTACTATAACAGTTTAGCCTATTGAGATTTTTCAGAGTTCTCCAAATATTCTGGTAAATAAAACCATTTCTTTCCGGTAGAAATCGCTCTATGATGCGTCATAGTTCATCATACTCTCCTGGCAAAAACGTAGTCGTATTTATTATTCAGTTACCAGTATTATCAACTATTATTGATAATGGTAGTTACCGCCCATAGAATGAAAGAATTACCAACGATTTTGTGTTTATAAGGGATAACAGTAATAATAACCACATTCTCAGTGAATCTGAACACGAAGTAGTAGTACTTACAGAATCCCCTGGGGACTCGGGGAAAGAATTGATCCCAGGTACGGTCTGCCTGTCGTAAAAGGCGACTAAAAGACCCTTAATCCAAAGTGTCACGCGACCCGTGCTGAAGGATGCATGGCGGTGGGGGAGCACCGTCACTAACGGAGCCTTCAGGAAACCGGGCGAAATCCTGAAGTAAGCAGCCTCAGTCCTGTGCAGGGGGCACCACAGGGCCGAAACACCCCTTCTCCCATACTCGTGGGAACAAAATGGCCGATAAAAAAATTAAAAAAATGTCAGCCCCGGGGATGAGTCGGATAGCTCCGATTCAGAACCGGGTAACATCACTATCGTGGAAGCAATGGCCACAGATCAACAGCAGGACTCAGGGGCAGGGCCTGTCGAGCAATCGACAGCTAACAAGGACGCTGAGACAGTTACAGAGGGAATGAAAAACATTGACCTCAAAAAAAGAGTCAGACTCTCTGGGGCACAGCGGAAACGGCTGCTCAGACAGAAGAAAATGGCAGCCGGTACATGGACGGTTGAAAAACCTGGGAAACGGAAACCCGCTAACCAGGAACAAAGACCAGGGAGGGTGGGATCCTCAGGCGGGGATGATAATAATAAAAAAAGGCCTCGCCCAGAGTCTCAGTCCCCTCCCAAGCAAGCCAACTTTAAAAGGGCCAGGAAGTCAGGAATGATGACTGGCACCTACAGTGAGATGGCAAGGGGCATCCGGATGGCAGTAATTGACAGGCGCCATCCAGAGATACTCATGGACCAGGAGCAATCCGAACTGGTCCAAAATGCAATTGTAGATGCGCTCTACCAGACTCCTTCAGGGAGTGGGGGCGCTCTACAATTTGAAAGGACGTCATTCAGCGCAGGTGTCTTATCGATGACCTGCGCCAATGAAGGAACAGCGCAATGGCTCAGAGGGGCAGTCGGCGCGCTGGGGCAGCTCTGGGGTGGGGCGGAGCTGACGGCAGTCAGCTTCAACGACCTCCCGGTGCGTCACAGAGTGCTGGTCTTCGTGCCTGGGGCAGCTATAGAAGAACCAGCAGAGTTCAGACGGCACCTCCAGCTCCAGAACCCGGACCTGAGGACGCAAGAATGGACTCTGCTGAGCAGAAACACCGAGAGGGAAGGAGGACAAATCCTGGCCTTCTCAGTGGACGACGCATCGTTCAAGGCAATGGAGAGGACGAACTTCCGAGTGTATTACAGACTCGGAAAGGTCCTCTTCACCGACCTGAACAGAAAGCGGGAGAAGAAAGATGGAGGGGATAAGGATAACCCAGATCAACCTTCAGCATTGTAAGGCGGCTTCAGCAGTCCTTACAGCGGCTGGGGGGAGGTTTGATGTGGCCCTTATACAGGAACCATGGGTTAGGCATGGGAATATAAGAGGACTGGGGGGAGACTGTGGAGAGCTTATTTACAGCAGATCAACAGAGGTCCCTCGGACCTGTATAACCATTAAAAAACACATAAAAATACTGCCGCTAACGAATTTCTGTTCCAGAGATCTTACAGCAGTAATGATCAGGACGAAGGAGGGGAACGGGATCAGGGAGTTAGTACTCGGGTCGGCCTACTTTCCATCGGATCACCCTGAACCACCACCCACAAAGGATGTGGAAGACCTGGTGAGACATTGTAGGAACAAAGGTCTGCAATTGATCATTGGATGTGACGCTAATGCGCACCACATCACTTGGGGCAGCAGCGACACGAACGAAAGAGGTGAGAACCTACTGCAATTCATGTTGGCTAACAGCCTAGACACGCTGAATATAGGGAACAAACCCACCTTCATCACAAAAAATAGGAAGGAGGTACTCGACGTAACAATAGCCTCAACATATGTGAGTAACCTTGTTATAGATTGGCATGTATCTGATGAGGTAAGTTGCTCGGATCACAGACACATTAACTTCACAATAAAGAGCAACATCTACACAGAGACTAATCGGAACCCGAGGAAAACGAACTGGGATGCATATAGTGCAGACCTAAGTCGCAAACTCCAGGGAACGCAAAGAAAGATAAGAACAAACAGGGACCTAGAGATGGCTGTGGAAGAACTCAATGACGCAGCTATCTCTACGTTCAACGAGCATTGCCCACTCATCACAAGGAACACCACCAGGAAGGTGCACTGGTGGAACAAAGAACTTGCAGAACTGAGAAAGCAAGCCAGAAGAGAATTCAACAGAGCCAAAAAAAATGGAGGGTGGGATGTGTACAAGAACGCTTTGGCCATTTACAAAAAAACATTGAACAAATCCAAAAGAGACTCCTGGAGGAGGCACTGCGAGGAGATAGAAGGCTCTCGAGAGTGTGCCAGACTTCAGAAAGTACTCTCGAAGGATGCACAACAAGCAATATATTCCCTGAAAAATGAACAAGGGGAACACACAAGCACAGGAGAAGAAACAATCAAAGAACTACTACGAGTTCACTTCCCTGGAGCCCAGATAGAGCAGACTCGTGCTATGGGAAACCCAGAGGAACTGGAGCCTCTGAAGAGAGGTTCCAGGCTAGGCTGGGACATAGCAAAGAAGGTCGCGACCTATGAGAAAGTTCAATGGGCATTAGGAACATTCGAACCCTTTAAATCACCGGGACCAGACGGGATCTACCCTGCAATGCTGCAGAAAGGTCCCGAAGCACTGCAAATCAGACTCTGTAATACGCTCAGAGGCAGTCTGGCCCTCGGGTACATACCAAAACCTTGGAGGCACGTTAGGGTTACTTTTATACCGAAACTTGGAAAAGCTGGACAGGATTCGGCAAAGTCCCTAAGACCAATCAGTCTTATGTCATTTGTACTTAAGACTTTGGAGAAGCTAGTGGATAGACATATTAGGGGCGGCGTGCTGGTGGAAAGACCACTGCACCGTGAACAATATGCCTACAGGACTGGCTGTTCAACGGAAACAGCACTTCACCAAGTAGTAACGAGGGTGGAAAATACGCTGGAAAATAAAGAGGTACTGCTAGCGGCCTTTCTAGACATAGAAGGGGCTTTCGATAATACCTCTATAAACTCAATCACCAGAGCTCTTAGACACAGAGATGTCGAGGAACCATGTGTTGCCTGGATAGATTCAATGCTAAGGAATCGGTTGATACACATTACAGTATTGGAGGAGACCATAGTAGCAAGGGCGACCAGAGGATGCCCGCAAGGTGGAGTACTATCTCCGCTTCTGTGGAATCTGATCGCAGACTCGCTGTTGGAAACACTAAACGACGCAAGACATAGAGCCCTTGGATATGCTGACGACATAGTAGTCTTAGCACAAGGGAAATTTAACACAACGGTTAGAGATCGCATGCAGGAGGCTCTTAACCTGGTCACGAGATGGACGGACTTGGAGGGGTTGAACGTCAACCCTAACAAGGCAACCATAGTAGCATTCACCCGAAGACGAAAAACAGAGGGCCTAGAACCTATACGACTTCGAGGAGAGAACTTACAGATAAAGGGAGAAGTCAAATATCTTGGAGTGATTCTCGACTCCAAGTTGACATGGAACCAGCATCTAGAAAAAACAACAAAAAAAGCGGTGACCTCACTAGTGATGGCCAGACGATCATTTGGAAAAAAATGGGGGCTGAAACCACATATGCTGCACTGGTTGTATAGCACGGTGGTCATGCCTTCCATCACATATGCCTCTCTGGTGTGGTGGCCCAAGACACAACAAAGAGGAGCCATAACAAGACTAAGCAAGGTGCAAAGGCTTGCCTGTCTTGGAATCACAGGGGCAATAAAATCAACACCAACTGCAGCCATGGAGACACTTATAGGACTGCCTCCTCTCCATTTAGTGGTGCAGGGGGAGGCAAGGCTTGGTGTCTCCAGACTGCAGAATACACCCAACTTGAACGTTGGAACGGGACACATGAGCATCGTCGGAATCGTGATCGGGGACGTGCTGGAAACGAGAACGGACCACATTCCGAAACGATACTGCTTCAACAACCAATTCAGAGTGCTGATTCCAGACAGAACTGAGTGGGACGGCTCGCAGCTCAAGGACACTCTACAGGGTAAAATATGGTACACAGATGGATCCAAGACTGGGAATGGGGTGGGCTCAGGAGTGTTCTCCAGGAATCCGAGTACTGGCATCAGCTACTCACTGGGCAAACACACCTCTGTCTTTCAGGCAGAGGTGTATGCCATTCTCCAATGCGCGAGGGAGAACAACAGGAGAAACGTTGAAAACGCGCATATCAACATCCTGTCAGACAGCCAAGCGGCACTTAAGGCCTTGTGCAACAAGGAAGTGACGTCCAAACTGGTATGGGACTGCAAAGAAGAACTAGGAGTGCTGGCAGACCGGAATCAAGTCAAACTGATATGGGTCCCAGGACACCAGGGAATTGCAGGCAATGAAAAAGCAGACGAACTAGCGAGAAAAGGTTCGGAAAATCCTCCAAACCAAGGGCAGACACTAGGGGTACCGAAGTGCACGGTAAGAGCGTCTGTAAGAGAGTGGATTGGGGACAGTCACAAAAACTACTGGGAAAGCATACCAGGAAACAAACACGGGAAGAAATACATTAAAGGACCGTGCCAGAAAAGAACGGCAGACCTGTTGTCGATGAACAGGAGCCAGCTTAGAATCGTTACGGGACTCCTGACTGGTGGTCATGCACCAGTGAAGGAGCACCTCAACAAAATGGGACTGTACAATGGAGACCTGACCTGCAGACTATGTGGTAAGGATCCAGAAACAGTGACACACATACTGTGCTATTGCGAGGCACTAGACCGCAAAAGACAGGCAATCTTCGGGCAGCCATCTGGCGATCCAGAACTATACAGATCGCACCCAGTAAAGGACTTGTACAAACTCGTACAAGGCACGAAATTACTGGATTGGGTACTGTGAAAGTACAACACACAGGCAAGATACAATGGGCCAATAAGCCTAAGTGTCACCGGGGGCAACAACCTGACGGGCCTAGAGGTGGAGGTTTTAGTGAGTAACCCTGTGACCAGTGGAGTTTCACAGTAGATCTGGAGGCTCCTTTCCTCTCTATAAAAGATTTGCTCCACCTCATCACAAAAAAAAAAAAAAAAAAAAAAAAAAAAAAAAAAAAAAAAAAAAAAAAAAGTACTTACAGAACAGAATGGTAAACATGAAGCTATATTTGTTAAAATAATCGTTCAACGTTCAGTTGAGTTGCCGGGCGACGACGGTTCGTACACCTATGAAGATTCATTAAAATTTCATTTTTCTAGGAGCTAACATCTGAGTCGAGAGGTCTGAGTATAGTATTATCGTGAGTGAGCAGTGAAAGTTATTACTACTCTTGAAGGTGAGTTTCAAGTCAACAGAATTTCTGAATATGGATTCTATAATTCTACGGTTTTGACCTTTCAGAGAACGCATTCAAATACAATTTGTTTTAGCCGCTTCTCTATTATGTTCAATGGACTAATTGAACATCATGGACTCATACATACGCTGAACAAGATTTCAGCGTGTGCCTGCATAGATGATTGTTGAAGAAAATTTTGATGATGCAATCATTACTATACGTGAATTAAATATGAATATACTTCCATGAGCTGAACAATAAGAAAAGGCGAGATAAAAGTTTGATAAAAGTCTTGAATCCACAAATTTGTGTTCCTGTTTCAGTTTACCGGTCATCATGATGGCAGAAGAGCAACAGAATTACGAAGACAGTTGGAATTCATTCGCTTCCTTTACTTGAAGGTAGTTTACTTTTCTCATTATTGAGGCGAATAATATTCCTTGAATGATAGAACTAAACAAATTCAGTGAAACGACCTTTTCATATCACCAGGAGTCGTGGTATATTATATGATGACGTTGTTTTTACTTCTCCTGTAGTGGTATTCATTCCGCGTCTTTCTCAAATTACCACGGGTCGTACTATATGATAAGATTCTTGTTTGAACTGTTCCTGTCGTGGTATTCTATTTTGCATTGATTTTGTGAAGAAAAGAAATAACGAAAATCAGAGAAAATTATCAGGTATTATACTGGTAGAAGATTAAGCATACTTTCTGTCCGACGATACCAGAAAATGATAAATAATGTAGTTCATTCACAGGAAGAAACGCAAAGTACAAACAACAATTTTCATATTGAAAAAAAACCAGACACTATTCAGGAATAATTCACAAATTTTAATAAATCAGACAAACACAGAATCACATAGATTTATCAATTCAACTCAGAGTCTTTTTGTATTTCATAAAGACAATATTCAATTAATGATGATGATAGAATTCTTTATATTTATCGAAAGTAATGAAAGCCAAATCAAGTCACATGATTTTTTTATTCGTCATGATTATAAGATAAGAGTGACTGTATTTATTTCAAATGAAAATGCCACGTATACCTTTTTGACTTTACATTCAATTCAGAGTATTATTATTTGCTATCTCAAAAACTGTATAAGAACAAATATCAAAGAGATATTCATGTAGCTGTTGATTTGAACCATAAATGACAAATGCCAATATTGATTGTGCACAAGAAATCTTTTGTTTTCGAGGAAAATGATGTTTGAACTGGACAAACATGTTATTTTGTGGATAAGCTGTTCTTCAAATTATGATTCCATTCATATTATTGTTATTATTATTTTCCTACCTATATGAGACAAGTTCGAGTAAATTTTTTACAAAAACTTGTGTTCTTTATATTCTGATTGTTGTTGAATAAATGATAAATATTAGCTGTTGGTATGTTTTTACGTTTACCACATGATATTATAACCCAGTTCAGTATACCATAACATATCAAAATGTACCATTAATTTGCTATTCTCAATATTAGTTTTAGTCTCGTTTCAAACCACAAGTATGGCAATAACAATTACGAATTTTGAGGGGAAAACATAAATTTTGCCATACTTGTGGTTTGAAACAAGAATAAAACTATTATGAAAAATAGCAAATGGTACATTTTGATATGGTATTTTATTCTGAACTGGGTTATAATATCATGAGCAAGAGTGTGGTAAACTGTTCGATAATCAGTATACTAGCCAGTCGTGGTAAAAAATACTCTACAGGCGGTATTACAGATGGAAGAAACATATACCGCGAACTTTAGTAAAACATTCTCTGTTCAAATCTAACAGTTGAATAGGTGGGGGTGCCTTTTCCAGATTCACTAATGAATTATAGTATAAAATAATCAGCGGGTGGTTATTCGATATTACGTAGTCGTGGTAAATATAACCACGATGCTCAGTTGATCGATTTTTGTTTTTCGCGATCAATATCACTGCATTACCTAGCAATACTTTCTCAGGGTTGTCTCAACGTTTTTGAAGAGTACATCTCACTACGATCAAAGTTTGTCCATATTCTTAACGTTTTTCGTGGTTAGATCATTGACGATTCTAGTAATTTCTACCTTTCTTTTCTCTGCGTGCAGGCTTTACAGTACCATCACAGGCTTAAACAATACCATCACAGGCTTAAACAATACCATCACAGGCTTAAACAATACCATCACGGGCTTTACTAGATCATCACCGGCTTTACAGTACCATCACAGGCTTTACAATACAATCATAGGCAGTACCTTGTGAGCTTATATTACTTTGTTGAATTGGCCTTTTAATTGGACGACTAGTCCATATACTGTCTAAAGTCTTTCGTAAATTATATCTTAACGTCTTTGGTAAATTATATTTAACGTTTCTGATAAATTCCTGGCATAGCTATGGCAAAAAGAAAAGGAAATTTTAAGGCGTACTTTTACAAAAAAATATTTATGTTTAATTCTCGTGAAGCGAGTAACCTTCAATAGATCTCTATATAACTAGAATATTCACCTCTCATTTGTGTGGTCTAGCAATATTAAGTAGATTGCCAAAATTAAATAAACTCAAAATCAACCTCCAGCGAGCTTCAGCGTTACCAGGTCAGAAATGGACTAATGGTGTTTCAAACACTTGCGTCCTCTCCAAAATAGATTTTAATAAAAAAACATTTCCTTTCATTGTTGCCACAACTATCAATTATTATACGCATGTCACTGAACTATATCAAAGAGACTAGCATTCCGCGATTTCAAATTTTGTTTTTGTCATATTGGCAAAGCTGATCGGCGGCACATGCGCGAAATTCAAATTTTAAAATGAGGAATCTCTGGACTTCAGTTTACAGGTTATGTTTATTTAATTTCAGACTTTCACCGGAATTTTCTTATGTAAATAAATATTATCATTTGGAAAATATCTGAGTACTTGAATATATATGTATATATTGATGGTAGAATATCATAAGTATACTTAGCTTTGATAGAGTGATCTTCAAATGCCGGAACGTTTCTTTGAGAATAAAAGGAATACAACAATAAAGATAAAAAAATGGTAGGAATATAAACTGAACTTTCCAATATTTTGTTAGACTGAACTAATTGACTTCTGGAATCGTGGTAAAAGTCAAAAGGTAACTAAAAAAATACTAATTGGTTTACATACGAATTCACAATTAAACTTTGTAATCATCGAGCTAGGATCGAACAGAACGGAACAGAAAAACTATCATGAACAAAAACGAGGAAAATTCTACACACCGAGACACAGACAGTTATCCTTTATTCTACAGATTTAATAAATTATACCGTACAGATACAAGAATATCACATTGAAAAAGCAGGTAATTTAAAAAATGGCACAAAAAGTGATAGACGACATACGATTATTCCCAATTTAGGCAGCGACAAGGCGGGAAGAGAGAAACAACACTTAGATAGTCGCTCTTGACTGTCATCTTCTACTTTTTATTTTGGAGAAAGTGCAGAAACTTCGCTTTGCTAATGGCGCTCTTTTGTTTCGGCTTCAGATATGCTGTCTTTATTATCAATATTGTAGAAAACAGAAATCTTTGGGAGATCGTTTGCTAACGAATAGTCGTTACCGACCGATGATGAACCCTTTACTCCCATAAACACCTACTACGTAGGCTTATTATGGCAAGTACCTGTCAGAAAACAACTACTCCCCTGGCTAAGACTACGACGGGTATTGAATTAAATCTAACAGCTTCTTGTGCAACGTTCCTCAAAGCATCAGAGGACGCAATTGCAAGTGCCCAATTGCAAGTGCCCTCTATGACCAATCAGCAGAATTATGTTTTGATTTGGACAGGGTGACCACCTGCAGACTAGTTTCGAGGTTGTTGCCTCTTATCAGTGCAAGGGCAGGTCAACACAGACAGCACTGAAGTCATCTGTTCCCCGTCCAAACCAATACACACTCCGCTGATTAGTCCACTCTGGTTCACGCGATGAAGCAATTTCTAGGCCGCTCCACCTAGCGAGCAGAGGAAGAACACTCCGAATCTCCGGGTTAAGAGATTCAATCAATATTGTAGTTAATAGATATATGCATTAACCATATTATTGTAAACAATCCTTCTTGATAACCACACAATTATAGAATTAATTAAATCACCAGAGATATCCGTGGGAACCAAGAGCTGTGAAATTAAAACAATTATATTTCATGTGAAATAGGATGGTATGTCTCTAGGAAAGTTATTACATGTTGTGATCGAATGACAAGTGTTTGGTAATTTCACCTTGTGACCTATTTATACGAGGAAAATAACTATGTACCGTTGTCAACGTTACAAGCTTTGAATAATGCATGGCCATTATACAGAAGAGATAAACAGCTGTTGAAAGAGGAATCGAAAGTGATTAGTCTGAAAGAATTTAAAATAGATATTGCCCCATCTCTAAAAAAAGTTAAACACTCAATAAAAAATGAGCACATGTTGGAAATCTAGAATGGAACAAAAAAATTTTAAAAACTGAGATGATACCTACACCCACAAACGATGTAAGGTATCACAAACTAGATCATTTTCCAGTGTACGGTACGAAAGAACGATGCCGTTATTGATAAAGGAGAAACGCACTGGACATGCACAAAATGGTCGACCAGATTATGTTTAGTATAGAATCGGAATCATTTTTATGATTTTTACCAATGGTAAATGTACCATTTTGTTTGAAAATATGTTTCTTCGTTATGATATTGTTTAAAGAGTTATTTTTTAGTTTGTATGTTTGTATTGAGTAAATTTTTTTCATCATAAATGAAGCTTCAAAGAGAAGTCAATCGGGGCATTTTCTGACCCCAGGATATACAAATGTATCATCCTCCAGTAAACATAACAAATTATTTTCGACAGTATACATATTTAATAATGTATCCTATAGGATACAACCTATATTTCGCTCATTTAAAAAAAATCAGTGGAAATAAATGGTATATATTCACTCCTACACACCCAATCTCATTTTCCGCATAACATTTTTGGTAAAAAAATAATCCGGTGAAGGTTTGCCAAATTAAGGGAAAAATCCATCTAGAGGCTCTGAAATAACAGTACTACTGGAAATGGAGTATCGGATGATGTGAGTTATGATCGTATGGATCACTTAGTAATAGCTGTCCCAAATAATGATGATTCAATTCAATAATATGATTCAATTGTCAAAACCAGCTGTAGAAAATGTAATATTGTAGACCGTCAGATAGTGACAGATTTAGGTGCCCCATTTTCGCATACAAGCCTCGAATAGGGTTGAAGTACATCGATTTTGAGTAAAATGGAGGGAAATTTACGAGTGGTTGGGGAAAACATGTAAAATCAAAAAGAATTTCCAATGAATTTTCCGACGACAAAATCTACTTATCCATTGGCGCCACTCAAGCCATTATGTTTTTCGGACTAGTGACGATGTAGATTTTCAATGTTTCGATAGGCTTGTGTGGGAAAATCTGTTGAAATCTGGATTTTTCCTTACAAGATTACGTCCTCATTTTAACCCTTTAGCCACCTGTAACACTCAAGCCTTTGGTATTCCGGAGCCAGGTTCTATCAATTAATAATTAGGTGAACACGACTCGCGTTAACATAAGGAAAATCTAATTTTCCATATGTTCTCCCCAGGAGCCACTCTTAAATTTCCCTCCATTTTACTCAACATCGATGTTCTTTGCAACCGTACTCGAGGCTTGTATGTGAAAATGGGGCACCTAAATCTGTCACTATCTGACGGTCTTTCGGCCTTTGCATGCCGTTTCCAAATTTTTCACTCAATAGACACACTATAAAAAAAGACAAAAGTTCTTAATGTTTCCATTCTTCTTGACTGGGGACGCGTTCTGTGATCGGTCATTATAATGGCGGGGATTTTGGATGACAGGACTGCTACAGTTGAAAATGCTATTATAGTGATCAATCACAGAGTACACCTTCTGGCAACAAGGATGGAAAAATTAAGAACTTTTGTCTCTTTTTATCAGGGTGTCCGATGCCATTAGAAATCTCTATTACTTTGGAGAAAACATATTCTGTTTTTTTTCCTGTTTTCAAATAAATGTTGATTCAATAATGTTATGTTGGCCTTGAAACCTAGTGTTGCCATACGACAACACCTTCGAACTACTCTTCTAAGTGTAAAAGCTGTTGAATATTGTCTTTTCTCAAATATATAGAGTTCTTGTACATTGATGATAGTGAAATAAGTAACTTTTTTCAAAAATGATCAATTCAGGCTTTAGAGGGTTGAACTGTACATTCGAAGACGTCCCGATCATGTCCAATGTGTTTTATTATACTTTATACTGGCAATGAGGAATTTGATACATATTATAATTAAACCATACAACAATTCAGTACATCATTTTATTATGAAAATCCACACATTTACATCAGTGACATCTGACATCCCTGACAGCCATCAAGGACTTGTCAATGTTACCAACATATCTAAACATCCTTCCCTTCAAGAAATACAAAAAACAAAATTAGCAAAACTTAGTACAAATTCAAGATATCTAAAATATCTAAACATCCTTCCCTTCAAGAAAAATAAACCCATTAACAAAAGAACTTACAAATTCATCAAACGAACAATGGAAAAACAAGAATGTTTTACACCAAATACATGAATTTTACAAATATGACAAATCAATCAATAAATTTCATCTCATACTCACAGAAATATAAGTATTACAACTTATTCAGTGAATTTCATCCTATTCTACAAAATTTTAAATTATCTCTAGATATCTCTTAGGTATTTTTACTGTACGTCCTGACTTAGTAACATAGTTATTTGACTCTAAATCATTAGGCTCAACACTTTGTGTCTCCTGTCCTAAAATAGAATCTTGTTTGTCATGGCTTGTGTTAGGAATATCACCATCAGAATCATCATTAGGATTAATATCAGAATCTAACACAAAACGTCTTAATTTAAATTTTTTAATAAAATTTGAATTTCTTCTGTACACCTTACCATTTGTTTCAACTAAATAAGACCTGAATGGTAATTTTTTTAAAATTTTACCATTTTCCCATGTTTTAGAGAACTTATTCTGTACCAATACTTCATCATTTATATCAAACATATCAGCTTTTTTACTAGATTTATTATAATATAACTCTTGTTTTGTTTTGTCAGCTGTAATAGGATCTTTCACAATTTTGGGTTAAAGATCACTGATCCTGACAGGCAACTTTGTCCTAAGATTTCTACTCATAAGTAATTGTGATGGAGAGTAACCCAGACCTGCAACACTAGAATTTCTATAATTCAAGAGGTAAAGATTAAAATCCTGATTGTTATAAAGACATTTCTTAAGCATGGATTTAACAACACCAACTGCTTTTTCTGCAAGCCCATTGCTCTGTGGATAACGGGGGCTGGTTGTAGTTAGTTCAAAACACCACTCTTTGGCAAATGTATTTAAACTGCTTGATAAAAACGGATTATTGTCAGCGACGACGATTTTGGGAATGCCAAATCTAGCAAATATTGGTTTAAGTGCTTTTATTATCGACAAACTTGATTTATCTTCAATTTTCAAAACCTCGACCCGTCTCGAATATTAATCAACAAGAAGTACAACAAGAAAATAATCTTTATTATATTCTGCAACATCCATTGCAATTTTATAAAACGGAATATTGGGAATTTCATGAGGACACAAGGGTTCTTTCATTTTGCTCCTGAGAAACCTTTGGCAAACTTCACACGACTGAATCATATTCCTTACATTAGACAAAATGCCTGGCCAGTAAAAAAAATTTGTAATTTTATTTTTGATTTTTTCGAATCCTAGGTGAGTTTCATGTAGAAGCTTTAAAATATAATTTCTTAGACTGAAAGGAACTAATTACCGATTTTTGAAGTACAGAAGTCCATCATCAAGAGTAATTTCATTACGCAGGTTATAATAATGCATCAAGTCATTAGTAAAACTTTCACTAGCAGAGTTTGGCCATCCTCCAGTATAATATCCTATGATTATTGACAATACAGCATCAGCCTTTGTTTCCTGAACAAAATTTTTGTATTGCAGATCTGAGAATGACAATGTCACTCCTACTGTATGAACCATATCGTTCATAGTAACGTCATCACTAAACTAAACTAAAGAACTACTCAAGCTGAGCAGGAATCAAGTTAGAACAATAACGGATCTTCTCACTGGTCACAGTCCAATGAGAAAACACCTGCATAAAATGGGTCTGTACAACGGAGAACTTTCCTGCAGACAATGTGGTAAAGGGACAGAAGCAGCCAAACATATACTGTCAGAATGCGAGGCATTAGACCGCAAGAGACAGGCAATTTTCAGGAAACCCAATTTAACTCCCGAAGAATACAACAGCCAACCGGTGAAGAACCTGTACAGACTGGTACAGGGGACCAGAGTTACGGAGTGGGTGATGTAAAACAAACACGGAAAACACAAAAAGCCCAAGAGGCTGAGGTGTAGCTGATGAAAGGACCAGCATCCGAGGAAGAAAAAAAAACGTCATCACTAACTGGTTCAGGCTCTATATTTCTAGACAATAAATCGGCGATGAACATATACTTTCCTGGCAGATACTTCAATTCAAATGAATAAGGCATTAATTTAAAGGTTTCCACAAACCAACGCGGGACGGGAGCGGGAACGGGATGAACGCGAGACTACATTCTATAGCAGGATATGTAAACTTGCATACCGCTGGGATTATTCGTATTCCGAAATGAAGGCAAACAGCGAAATATGTTTGGTTTGCTCCTTGAACTGTTTTTATAGCAATTCGGACAGTTCCGTTTTCCGTACCCGTTCCCGCTCCCGCGTTCCCGCGTTGGTTTGGGGAAACCTTAAGCCTCAATCTTTTAATTCTGTTATTTTTAATTTTATTCAGATCTTTTTTAATAATAGATGTTAGAGGTGAATGGTCTGTGTAGGCCGTAACTTCTCGATGACCATAAACAAAATTATGGAATTTTTTAAATGCAAACGTTAGTGCAAGTAGCTCTTCTTCAATTTGAGCATAACTCGTCTCACAATCTGTGAGAGAACCACTTGCAAATAATATTGGTTTCCCTTCTTGCATAAGGGAACACCCTATAGCATCCATGCTTGAATCCGCTTGAATCACAACAGGTATATTTGGATTGAACGAACTTAGCATAGCAATTTTTCCAACCATATCTTTGATTTTATTCAATTGGGCATCATGATTTGAAGTCCATTGCCAGATAATACCTTTCTTTAATAATTGTCTCAAATGTGATAGGGCTTCAGATAAATTTGGTAAATGGCTTCTCAAATAATTGACCATACCCAATATTTTCTGAAGGTCCTTATAATTCTGAGGCGGTTTTAGATTTATGATTGACTTGATTCTCTCAGGATCTGGTTTATGTCCATTTTTATTAAATATAAATCCAAGATATTTCACTTCATCTACAAAATATTGAATTTTATCTGGGTTAAATTTTATGCCATTATTCCTAGCTACTTGAATGACTTGTTCTACACTTTTTTTCAACTCTAACTCAGATTCTGCTGCACATAATATATCATCAAAGTAAACTGTTACCCCTTTGATGTGGCCAAAATACTTTGTGAGCAGTTTCTGAAATATATCAGGTAGAACTGAAAGTCCAAAAGGAGCCCTGATGTACCGATATATCCCAAAAGGGGTGCTGAATGAACAAAGATGGCTTGATTCTTTACTTAAAATCAGTTGGTGAAACCCCTGCTTAAGGTCAAACAAACAAAAATGACTTTTATTTGCTAATCCCAAACTAATCTCCTCAAAAGTTGGGATTTCATAATAGTCTCTTACTAAAAATGTATTCAAGTGTTGCGGGTCAATACATAATCTCAGGGACGAGTCTGGTTTTTCAACAACCACTAGATTGTTTACCCATTCATCTGGTTCACTTACTGGTTCAATGACACCTTTACAGACCAAATCGTCAAGTGCTGACTTAAGTTTATCTTTTATTTTAATAGGAACTCTTCGGGCAGGGCATGCTTTTGATATAGCATTTTTCTTTAATTTCAATTGACAAATATCAGGGAACGTCCCCAACCCATGAAAAACATCCCTGTTTTCACTTAAAAATACTTTCAAGCTTTTGTGACACTGTAGTGATTGAATTCTAGCGATAAGGTTTAAATCAAGACATGTTTGTAGACCTAGTATGGGAGCACACTTATATGAATAACTAACGACTACAAAATTGGCATTAGTTTGCACTTTCTTTTTACTTTCAAGTTTCAAGTTTACTGACCCTACAGGTTCAATTTTAAAACCAGCAAAAGACTCCAACTTGATATTGGTTTTGTGCATGGGCAAATCAATACCAATTTTATTTTTTAAAATTTCCATAGGCAAGACGTTAACATCAGCTCCACTGTCAAGTTTGAATAGTATGGGAGAACTATTGACAACAACTTCATCGTGCCATTCATTGGCCAGACTAATTTTGTCGATGGTTACAATACTCGATATGGCAAAATCATCTTCGCTACCATAGTTTTGGTAATTGTTTACTTCTTTAATTGATTTAAATTGTTCTGTATTTCGATACTTTTGAGCGAAATGATTAAGTTTGTTGCAGATGTGACAACGATGGCCCATTGCTGGACAATTATTGAACCTATGGTGATTACCGCAGCGGCCACATAACCTTGCCACTTCAGTTTTTGCTCTGAACGACTGTGAATTTGAATTTTTACCTTGTCTTTTGTACATTGAAAATACTTCTGTTTGTCGCTCATGGTCTTGTCGCTCATGGTCTCCTTCAAGCAATTTCATATTCGATTCTGCCAACTCAACTGCTTTACAAAAGGCAATAGTTTTCTCCAATGTCGCTTCCTCTCTCAAAAGTCTTTCTTGTGTGGCTTTGGAATGGATCCCCAGTACTAACTGAGCTTTCAAAAGTTTATCCTCCCGATTCTCGAAGTCACACGATCCCACGAGTCCTTTGAGGTCAGTGTAAAATTTCTCTTTTTGGGGGTCAAATGTGCCTCTATTTCATCCAAAATTGACTTCACGGTTTCTTTGTCCTTGGGGGTTTTTGTAATTGTATTATAAACATTCAAAGCCTCACGACCAATGAGATTTTAACCCTGGCAACTTGGACTTCCCGTGATTTTTCAGTTGTCTCTGTCGCTATCAAATATATGTCTATTTGTTCCTTGAAGTTCTTAAAATTTTCGGCTAAATTGCCAGAACTCACGTTAATTGCGGCCGGTTTCACGAACTCCATTCTGACAGTAATTACTTTTTGTTTTTTCACTTCTGAACTGACCAGTCTGAATACGACGATTCTAGTTTTCCGACTGCGCCATGTTTTATTATACTTTATACTGGCAATGAGGAATTTGATACATATTATAATTAAACCATACAACAATTCAGTACATCATTTTATTATGAAAATCCACACATTTACATCAGTGACATCTGACATCCCTGACAGCCATCAAGGACTTGTCAATGTTACCAACATATCTAAACACAATGTACGTCTTGAAGACGTATTTAATGGACATCTTTATTACATCTCAAAGATGTATTCGTGCTGTGTGGGAGGGCCTATGTTAGGTGCACTCACGTTTGAAACTAACCAACTGTAAAGGACCCCGCAAACTCCTTATGGAATTTGGGTCCCGGTGGATTTTTTTGAATTTTTGGTATGATGTAGTCCATGTAATTTTTAACCAATGTTACCATTGCACCAATCCAAAAAAATTAGCAGTTTTGCAGCTAGGAGGCGTTAAAATCACCCTTTGCGCAGATTAGACTATTTATTTTTGAGCCCGGTAACAATATTTTCACTTGTTTCATTATTGCTAATGTTGCACAATATTGTGCTGTTTTATAAAAAAAAATCTTACCCCCTCCCCTTTTTCCCCCATTTCCTATTACGGAACGCAAAAAAAATATTTCTCGAGTTCCTTCAAATGTATCGTCGAATGTTTAAATATGCCTAAATAAGGAAAATAGCAGTTTTTTATAATTATCCCCCCACCCCCCAAATGACACAAAACGAAAAAAGTTCGGTGGATTTTTCTGAATTTTTGATATGATGCAGTTCATGTTATTTTGAATAGAAATAAATCGGGTGACAATCCCCAAAAATGAACAGTTTTGATGCTACGGGGCGTTGAAATCATACCTTGCTCAGAATAGACTATTCATTATTACAGGCGGAAACAATATCTCTACGTATTTTTGTTTTATTTTATGCCGAACAATTCTGTAAACTTTCATAAATTGAATATCTAAAACCTCTCCCTTACCCCCAACCCCTATTTCAAAACACGAAAAAAAATAATTCAGGCACCACCTCAAATTCAAATTGTGGATGTCTAATTTTTAATTATTTTCAAGATATTCGCCCAATTGATTGATATTCAAAAATCATGAACTACGCCCTGCTAAGAAGTCAGCAAATTCCATCAATATTTATCTGAAGGGAGGGAAAGGTGATAGTAAACAACTGTACGATTTCCTCAATTTGAGCTGATTAAAACATTTATTTTGATAAAGCATTTACAAGTAGTCGGGAATACATTTTTTCGTGTTTTAAATTAAGGGTAGCGGGTAAGGGGGAGATTTTAGATTTTCATTTCATGAAAAATTACAGAATTGATCAGCATAATCTAAACTAAAATACGTAGAGCTATTATTTCCGCCTATAATAATAAATAGTCCATTCTGAGCAAGGTATGATTTCAACGCCCCCTAGCATCAAAACTATTCATTTTTGAAGTTTGTCACACAATTTATTTCTATTCAAAATAACTTGAACTGCATCATATCAAAAATTCAGAAAAATACACCGAAATTTTTTCGTTTTGTGTCATTTGGGGGGTGGGGGGATAATCATAAAAAAACTGCTATTTCCCTTATTTAGGCATATTTAAACATTCGACGATACATTTGAAGGCACTCGAGAAATATTTTTTTTGCGTTCCGTAATAGGAGTTGGGGGGAAAAGGGGAGGGGGTAAGAATTTTTTTTATAAAACAATACAATATTGTGCAACATTAGCAACAATGAAAAAAGTGAAAATATTGTTACCGGGTTCAAAAATAAATAGTCTAATCTGCGCAAGGGGTGATTTCAACGCCCCCTAGCAGCAAATCTGTTCATTTTTTTGGGTTGGCGCAATGGTAACATTGGTTGAGAATTACATGGACTACATCATACCAAAAATTCAAAAAAAAATCCACCTTGACCCAAATTCCATAAGGAGTTTGCGGGGTCCTTTGATTCATACTACCAAATACTCGATTCTAGTAGATTTGACTCTTCGTCAACTTATGATAAATTATTGTTTCATGTGTTTGTTAGTTACCACATTCGTTTTCAGTTGAGAAAAGTTTTAAAACTAAACCAATTCTCACACCTAAAGTGGAAAATATGAAAATTTCAGAAAAATCAACCAAAAAAATCATTTAAAGAAATATTCATTTTTTATCTCCTTGTTCCCCATGACAAACAAGCATTATCCTGTAATTTTGATAACATGGTGAGTGCCGAGGGAAAGTAAGTAGGAATTGGTGTTCTTCTTGAATTTCTGGAGGCCATATGCCTCAGGGAGCACCTCGAAAGGCAGTGAGTGCCAGAGCTTTGCCGTTCGTTGGAAGAACGAGCACTGCGAAAAAGACGTTCAACATATCTCCAAAGTGACGACAAAGGGATGGAAAGACTGAGCTCAACGGGTCACTCAAGATGGTATCGCTAACGGATTGACGATAATTCATGAAAATATCAGATCGCCAACCAGAGGAGTAAGCGAGCTTGTCAGCGAAGCATCACTGACGGAACGAATGGCTATTTTTTGGACAGAATATAAAAGATTCTGTGTTTGTTTAGGAGGTGAACTCCATGTATGGTAACAGTACCGTAAAACGTGGTGAATAGGATCGATAGGGTGAAAAGGGTCGAAAATTCATTGGAAATAAAAAAAAAATTATGAAACTACAAACATGAGCTATTCATCTCGGATATCAACTAAACTTTGCTAATAGACATCGAAGATGATTTCTGCATGATTATACTTCCTGAAATCCGGCAACACCGGATATGACAGTTCCTAACCTACAAGACCAAATTTGGCGCCTAAATCGTGGTCCCACAAAGTTGACAGGTTGTGAAGTTCCCAAATCGAAAAAAAGGTAAGTAATGATATATCAGTTATCGATATTAGGTACTCTAAGCAATTTTATCAACAGAACTAAAAAACAGTAAGTTATTTATTTACAGCCCTGTCAATAAACAAAACATCTGTTGTCGACATAGGTGGGGTGAAAAGGATCACATGCCGCGTGTCTACAAGCCCGATCCGCATGGAAAGCGGTACCGAAAATACGACGACGAGGTCATTCAGAAGGCGAAGGATGCAGTGGATGGTGGAATGAGTATCAGAATAACTGCGACTGAGTACAGAATACCATATACAGTGTTGCAACGTCGAATAAAAAATTGCCAGATCAAAAAAGGTGGGCAGACTGTTCTGAGTCAAAATGAAGAATCATTATTGGTGCAAAAACTACAGGTATGTGCGGAATGGGGATATCCGTTGGACTTGTACGGCCTAAGATTAATAATGAAGGGATATTTAGACAGACAATGCAGAACCGTGTTGAAATTCAAAGATAATCTACCTGGTAAGAAATTCGCTACTGGTTTCATGTGACGACATAAAGAAAATTTAGCTGTACGACTCTGTCAAAATATCACACGTTCAAGAGCTCGAGTGTCACCTGATATAATTAACGAGTATTTTGATAATATGGAAAAAAGTTTGAAATATATTCCTGTATCTCATATAGTTAATTATGATGAGACCAATCTGAGCAATGATCCAGGTAGGAGCAAAAACATAACAAAAAGAGATTGCAAGTACCCCGAGAGGATAATAAATCAGACCAAAGCAGCTGTATCACTTATGTTTGCAGTTGCTGGTAATGGTGAAATGTTACCCTGCTACGTGGTTTATAAAGCTAAACATGTATATGCTACCTGGTTCGAAGTTGGACCCAAAGGGACCCGATTCAATGCCACTAATAGTGGCTGGTTTGACAATAGAACTTTTACAGATTGGGTCAAAACAATTGCTGTTCCCTACTTGTCAAAATTGGATGGTGTGAAAGTTTTAATAGCAGACAATTTATCATCTCACTTATCCTCAGAAGTGGTGTAATGAACAAAATATTAGATTTGTTTTTTTGCCAGGAAACTCTACACACCTAACACAACCCTTGGACCTAGCTTTCTTCAGACCACTAAAGGCAGCTTGGCGTAAAATTCTACGGAAACGGGGTCCAGGCATGAAAGAACCGTCCATTCCAAAAAGTGTGTTTCCCAGGCTCTTGGGAAAATTAATTAATGAAATTGATATTAATTCTGCTAAAACTGTTCAAGCAGGATTCTGTAAAGCTGGACTCATTCCTTTCAACAGAAATAAGGTATTAGACATGATTCCTAAAGAAATTACCGAAGATGAAGAAATTGACACAATGTAGAAAACTCCGTTTGTGCACTTCTGAAAGAAATGAGATATGGAGATAACAAGATCAAAAAAAAATCTGGAAAGAAAATTGCAGTGGAAGCAGGGAGAAGTGTGCAGGGCAACGAGGATTCAGAGACTGACGATGGAGATTCAGGCGAAGAACAAGTTCCTGATTTAAGTGCATCTGAGGATGGGAATCACTTCTCTAATGAATCGTCTGAAAACTCAAATAATACGGATGAAGAAGATATGCCAGAAGCAACTGATGCTACAACAACTGTTCACAAATTTGGAAAAACTTTTGCTAATGTTTCTCCAATCGACGAAAATGAGATAAAACTAAATCAATGGTTGTTAGTAGGATTTCCAACAGAAAGAAAAAAATCTGGTTCAAGCAAGGCTGTTGAATTTTTTGTATGTCAAGTACAACGTATCGTCAATGACGAATTTGTAGGAAATTTCTTGAGACAGAAGGAAACTAAAAATAACTGTGGGTATATTTATCAGTTTCCTGCCATTAGAGAATTGACAGAATTTTCGTTCGACCAGGTGGTGGGAAAATTGGAATACCCGTTAAAGTACTTGAGAGGGTACCTGAAGTTTGCAGTAAATTTCAAAACTTTTTAATTCTTCATTCTTGTCTACTTAGTCTTTGTTACCTAATGAGAATTATTTTATTTTATATCTTTATGTTGTAACTTTTACCATAGAATCCAAGTTCCTTTATTGTTGAATATATAAATTTACGCTTGTACTGAGTAGTAAATAAATGTTTTTTAAAAGACATTTTGGGGTTCTATTCACCCTACCACCTTGCCAAATCGAATCTAACGCATAAATGAATTAGTGATCCTATTCTCCACGCCCGTGTGGTGAATAGGATCAGACAACAAAAAAATATATTTATGAAACATGGTTCACCCTATAAAATATTCAATTCCATTACCATATAGTACTACCACTAACTCATATTTCCACGTTTAAAGAAAAAAAATATCTTCATATTTAGCGGAAATATAAGCACTCAAAATTGAAAACTGATCCTATTCACCACGTTTTACTTCCAGGACAGGTCAGATCTATAAATCATAATCAATTGACGAGAAGTGAATAGATCTTGGCACGGAACGTGCGCGAAAAGTGAGACCAGACATGAGTACATAGCATACAAATTGGTAAAAACATTTTCCTAACAATTTATTACATCGACCAATGACCTAATGGTGCTAGACTTTGAATGTCTTGAAATAGAATGCAAAAAAATTTTAATTGATATAGTAGCTGGCGAATTCATAGAAATAAGCAGAAATTGATCATTTATAATTATGACAGATTTTCAACAAAAAGTATTAAATATTCATATCATGACTAGCGAGAAATGTAGGAAAACTCTAATATTACCGAGATAACTTAAAATGAATGTGTTGATCTTGCTGATGAAGTTTGAAGTTGTTTGTGTTTTTCGGCTTCTGAAGGTTTGTCTGTACTATCTTCTTCAGGTCCTGAGTCGACAATGTTTCATCTTTACTGGTAGAATACATTTCTGCAGGAAAAGAAGAGTTATCAGTAAGATGTCTAAAAATGCATTATTATTCAATCAATATAAAAATAAGAAACAGATACAAAATGTAATGAATATAAGTGGTTATTCTTTTTGAGTTCAAAGTTTTTTTTTTTTTTTTTTTGGAAAAGTGTAGAAATATATAACTGTGAAAATGTAAGATAACACAGTTAATCAGAAGAAAAGAGTTACAAATAAAATGCATACTGAGGACTTATTAGAATATAAATTTAAATTCGAAGATACAGTAGACAATGAGGAACTTGCTATAAAATCAAATAGAAAGGATGTATTCCATTGAAAAATTCGCCTGTCAGATATTTAAACGTCCTATATTCTTTAAAGAGGTTGGTAATTTATTAAAAAAAATTGAACCAATTCTTTGGACATTGAGCTGTTCAGAGGCAAATGAATATTTATCTTCCTCGCATTATTATAACAGAAACCCATATCTGCGAAACTTGAAAACTAGGTATATTTTCATGAATCATATGACCAAAGAAAATGGAGATCTGTTCAAAGCTACAAGAAAATTCCAAAGGATAAAAAAAGAATTTATATTAGAAGAATTGAAATTTTGATTTTTATTCCTGGGACGTGAGGAGATAGAAAGAGATAGGGTTGAGGCATGTTTTGGCGTTGAGACTGGGAGAACATTGCAAAGTGTGATAAACTTGGAGTTACTTGATTTAGTTTATCTGAATAAAAACACATGCGTTCGGTTCTAATGTCTAATAATGAATGTATCGATATTGCTTACATGTTACAATACATAATAATCAGGTCAATTGGTGAGGTTGTTCAACTTAGTAATAGAAATTCCTAGATATATCAAAAATGCTAATTCTACAATAATATAAACCATCACAAAAGTAGTTCATGTATAATAAGAATAAGAAAGTGAGACACTTTTTT
Organism: Chrysolina oricalcia; assembly: GCA_944452925.2. Classification (NCBI taxonomy): domain Eukaryota; kingdom Metazoa; phylum Arthropoda; class Insecta; order Coleoptera; family Chrysomelidae; genus Chrysolina; species Chrysolina oricalcia. Next base: position 38,514,893 of record OX101828.2, on the reverse strand, counting down.
GTATTATAAAGCAGTTAGGCAGCAAATTATAATTCTTTCATGCACAGAGGTTTTTTTTCATAATTTGTAGCTACCTACTACATACTACTAGTACTACTGATGTCTTTTTCAACCATGATGAATGGAATGTTCAATATATACACATTATTTTAATTGGAAACCAGAACGGTATTTTACTAATACCGTACTAATAATCTACCAAAGTAATAAATTACCTAGTATTTTAAAAAGGTCTTTAATTTCGGAAATTTACGAAAAAAAATTAATACGGTATTTTTACGTCACTGGATCTTGCAGCTAATGGGGCTATATTGGACTGTCTGTGATTCATTTCACTTGGTAGCATTATATGCATGCCAACTAATTCTAGAGAATGTTGAAAACTTCATTTATAATTATTATTTTAAAAATAGTGCCAAAAGAATCCACCAATTTCAAGAATTTCAAGAGTTTGCCAATGCAAACCACAGAAAATTGTATACCCATGCCAAACCAAATAGCTATCTTTAAGTAGTGCTGTAGATAGGGTGAATCAACAGTATGAAGCACTGAACCTTCATTTCACTAATGGCTTCTTTGAACGGAGACTGACCTCAAACATAAATGCATGTTTCAAGAATCCATGAGATTATATTTATATTTCTTGCAGTTTGCATTACCTTTTTTGTAAATTTAAATAAACTGATGCAATCTGAGAATCCTCAAATTTACAGAATCAGGCTAGAAATCAAAATATTTTCAAATGCATTATGGATTGTTATATAAAGCCTAATGTTTGAGAGAAATATTCATTGAATATCGGAACCCAAGAAATTTTATAGACGTGTAGAATACGTATTTTGGTGCTTCTTGTAAGTTAACTCTTAAAAAATAGAAATTTGCCACAATCGGATGGATATTCAAAATTAGGAAAATATCTGCTTGTGGTTTTATATGAAAACTCTAGACGAAATTTTCATAAGATTTGATTTCCAAAATGAAGTGTTTGATAATTTTCAATGTTTGAATCCTGAGAGTATTATTTAAAAAACTATGATTCTATAATTCCTCTTGCCATATTTTTTCATAATTCAGTCACAGACAAAGAGTACCAAACTCTATAGTGAATTTGGATCACTGAGAAATTCTGATATTTTGAAAGAACTTGCGAAAAAAAATGTAGAACAGTTTTGGGTGGAAGCAGGAGTAATTAAAAGAGGTGATGATACTCTTGGTTTCCCTAAATTGAGTATTTTAATGTTGAATCTCCTCTCACTGCCTCATTCCAGTGCTTGTGATGAGCGGATATTTTCTGTTGTTAATCTGAACAAAACCAAGGTGAGGAATAAATTAGGCACTGATACTCTCATCGGTATAATGCGGTCAAAGCAATTATTAGGATATCACTGTTGTTCTCGACTTTGTTATAAGTGCCTCAATGTTGAGAAAGTGTAAATCAAATGAGGACTTCAGATGGTTCTTTATTTTATTATAATATTGTAAGAAACATTTGTTTAGTCTATAGAAAAATATAACAGAGAGATTTTAAATTATTTCTCCAGGCAAAAATCTTCCTATAGCAATACATACATCATTTGGTTATGTTTTGATTGACGATATGAGAATCTACAATCTAGCGATGCATTCTTTTTTCACGACTCATAAAATCTCAAAAGATTCTATCAAAAACTTTTGGAGTTTGGAGGAGGTACCTCAGAGTTGACTCAATAGTCTCTGAAGATGACAATAAATATGAATAAATATTTTGTGACACATTAACCCATTATATCCTAATGTTCCATATATGCATTGTTTAAATAGAACATAGTTAGTCAATGCCTGTGGAAAAGGTATTACGATACATGGATATTTGATGTAATTTTAATGCAGGTTCCTTCAAAACACCCCGACTTTGATGCTTTCCCATTGTTTCAATCAAGTTACGACATGACTTGGAGGCCAGATCACTGAAGTTACGACATGACTTGGATGCGAGCTCACTATCTTCTATATAAACAATGATATATGTAACGATTAGAGTCATTCATTCAAATGTGCCTTCAAATTATGTTTGGGCTCCTAAATGATAGATGGCGTTAAAGATAGAAGATAAATACCTAATATAATTCCACATTTGTCAGATAGTTGAATTTTTTTTGAATTCATATTGAACAAAACCAGGAGAGAATATGTTTGATACTGAGTTTATTAGGTTAGAATGATAGTTTATTATAACAGGCTGAAGGGCTCCGGTCGGTAGCCTATTGGGTAACAAATAAAGGACATTTATTATTATTATTTAAAATAAGGCTGAAGGACCTCTGTCGATTGCCAATTGGGTGTTGCAATAAGGTACATTTATTATCATCATTATTATTATTGACACTTTACACTTTCCTATGCGCATGCGCAAAGAGATTCGTGGATCTATAGAAACACAAGTGAACCTCCGCGCTTTTCATGACATTCAAAATAGTGTTATCAACACCGCCGCTCACCTCTCACACATTGTTATTTTTGCAAGAGTCTACCAGGGGTACCCCAGCCATAACGCAAAAGCAAGCCTGGACAACCTATGAAGAGAAAAGGAAAGGTTGGTGTCATACATGCTATTCATTATACGACATTTTATCATCGTATTTACTAATTCAAAAGAATCAGCATTACAATATTTTTCTGATTTTAAACAACCATCTAGGTTTGAAAACTTTATGTATTTCAAATTCCAATGGAAATATCGTTGCTGATAACTTTGGATGTTCACAGTTTTCTGAAATAAATCTTTAGGTAACAGTCGGGGTACATTGTTGGATTTGATACTGGTGAAGAGATCTTATGACGCTAAACAACCTCTAATATATTCAGAGAGTGAACCTTCCAATGACCAGATAACCAGTTAGGCATAGTTAGACGTTATTTTTTCTGAACGAACATTTGATATACACATTGCTGCTCCTGACAGTTGTGTAAGTAAAATGGAACAAACACAAAAAAAAATATTATGCAGGAGTTATCGAGCTTCAATAGATCAGTACTTACAGGTTTTCGAGTATTTGAAATTATTGGTTGTGACCATGATACAAATTCTATTTCTATCTGGCTGAGAAACGTCAATTATTTTTTTTATTTCAAATAAAAATGGCCTATTTTTCGCAGAGCCAGCCATTACAGATTTTAACCATGCTTTGATCATGCTTTGATTTTGGAAAGCTGGAATGATATAACAATGTTGGACTATCTTGAAATGACCCACTCAGTAATCATGGAAAATTATTCATTGGCAGAGGTCAACTTCATACTCATAAAATTATGCTGTGCTCACTTGATGAAAAATATCAGTCGTAATGTGGCCAGCTCCATTTCGCATACAGAACATAAACAATTTCTAATCGAAAGTGTACATTTTTCTAGCATATGGTCAGGCTGAAGGACTCCGGTCGGTAGCCTACTATTGGGTAACCAATAAAGTACTTTTATTATTAGGCTATTATTCTAGAAAAATTATTTCGACCATGTGTTTTTTTTTTCACATCCCATTCTGACCAACCAACGTGCTGAAATATGATGATGGCAGAGTCCATTATAAGGAAGATGAGGAATATTGCTGGAGAGAAACCGGCCCTGGATGCCCGGAAAAATTATTTTGACCATGTAGTTTTTTTTTTTATCAGAAGAGAAAGTGGTCGAAAGTTTATCTAAAATGAAAAATATAAAGATCTTTGTTAATTTTAAAACAAAGTTGGTTATATCCAACTAAGTAGGTAATTTTGGATTTTGAAATCTTCTCAACATGTCATAGATAGTTCTTCTTCTTATATTTTTATTTGGTTTGACAATTAGAGAAATTACCCAGTTCTGACGAAATGTGATAATTTTTATTAGGAGGTAACTATCTATTCAAAGTGGATTTCATTGGAATGTATATTTTTGTCATTTATAATGCTTTCATAATTATTTTATTTCCAATGAATTTTCATAGGACATATTTTACAGCAATTTCTCTTTTCTTTATGATAAGATAAGAAGAAGATAAGTTTATTCATTGTAAATGCTATTTTTACAAGAAACGTCATCAAATAAGGACTAATGACAATAATAAAATAAAATATTACAAAAATTTGGCTGTTTAAGACATTTACAACCAATAACGAACATGAAACACTTTAAAACTTATACCTAATCAATTTATGTTCATAAAACTATTTGTAAATGTTCATCAACTATTTAAAAATTCATCAATGGAGTAGCAGCACAGGTTCAGTAAGTGTGATTTCGCCCACGCGCTGAAACTTTTCTCTGTTTTATTTCTCAATATTGGAGGTATTTTATTATACAGTTACGGTCCCCAATAATCAATTCCTTGTTGTGTCTTTTCCAACCGATAGAGTGGGATTCTGAGGTCGTTTCCAAATCTTGTAGAATAGGAGTGGCTTTCTGAATTCATAATAAATCGATCTCTATTCAAATGGACGTATTTCAGGCACGTGAATATATATACAGGGTGTTTCTTGAGTACGTGTAGAAACTTCAAGAGCATGTTGCTGACGTCGAAATAAGAAAAAAAGTTCCCATAAACACATGTCCGCAAGTTATTCGTTTCTAAGATACAGAGTGTCAAAGTTTAATTATTATATTTGTTTTTTTGTGAATAAATGACAAAATATTTGTGATATTCGATTAAAGTTTGGTATCTGGGATGATTTCTCAATGACAAAATCAAATTTTGTGTTAATTGTGAAAAAAACTAATTTCTAATTGAATTTATTTTGAATTAAAAAATCTTGTCATTCAAAATCACTTGCATCAATTATTTCAAATCTCAATAACTCGAAAACAGTTGCTCGCAGTGACCTCTATCAAGAATATATTTTTTGTACAAACTAAATAATAAATATTTCCAGATACCAAACTTTACCCAAATATCAAAATAATTTTGAAATTATTTACAAAAAATAAAAATAAAAATTCAACTTTGACACTCTGTATCTCAGAAACGAATAACTTGTGGACATATGTTTATAGGAACTTTTCTTCTTATTTTGATGTCAGCAATACGTTCCTAAATTTTCTACACGTACTTAAGAAACACCCTGTATATGCTTGGCACTGTCATTATATTTTCAGATTTGAAGAAATTCCTGCATGATTCTCTGTATTTCAGGCCACATAATACTCTGATAGCTTTTTTTGGAGTATAAAGATTTTTTTCGCTTCGGAGGCAGTCCCCCATAGGAGTATACCGTAGCTAGTTATGCTATGAAAGTTAGCATAGTATGCTACTTTTGCTGCTTGGTGAGTCGATACAGATTTGATTCTTCTCATGGTGTATATAGCTTTACACAACCTCTTGCTCAGAGTAGAAATATGAGCTGTCCAGTTAAGATTATTATCTAACATCAAACCTAGAAACTTTATTGTGTTTTCCGTAACGCCTCTTGGTGACATCAACAGGTATTGAGTTTTGTCAGTATTTTGTAGAACATTTGCTGAAAACCATAAATTGGCCTCTGTCAATGTGAGCTGTGATTTATTTTCTATTTCTTCAACAGTTTTATCTTTCACTAGGAAGGTGGTATCATCTGCATATATTGTAGCACTAAATACGTTAATGTTAGCTAGCAAGTCGTTCGTATAGATTATGAAGAGAATGGGCCCTAAGATTGACCATGGTGGTACTCCTTGATTCACTGATTCTGCTTTTGAAATCATTTTTCCACCAAGTTGACTGAAATCGATCAGTCAAATCGGACTCGATCAAACGATGCGGAATTCCTCTTATTCCATAATAGTATAGCTTATCAAGCAATACGTTATGATTTACTGTATCAAAAGCTTTGCTAAGGTCACAACACAGCATCTGAACAGATTCGTGATTGTCGAAGGATTCTAAAATTTTCTCTACGCTTTCTACCATGGCTGTAATGGTAGATTTTCCTTTTCTATATCCATGTTGGCTTTCATTGAATAGATTTAATTTTTCGAAATAATCGACCAATCGGTTTTTCAGGACTTTTTCAAATATTTTTGACGGAACTGGTAATATGGATATAGGTCTGAAATTATCTGGACTATTGATATCTCCTTTTTTGTAGACTGGAATTACCTTAGCATGCTTCATTTCTGATGGAAATATTCCGTCTCTTATACATATGTTGATGAGGATAGTAATTGTATGTGTATAGTTCTGCCAGAAAGCTTACTTATTTAAAGATGAATAGTTTTGATAACTGAACAGTTGATAATAATAATTATAATGATGATAATAATTATAGTTATCGAATTGATTAATTATTATTTAACTCTTTGTGAGTTTCATGCTGAAATACTCCAAGACTCCTCAATTCAGTTGAGAATTTGAGTCTTCACTTCTCGCCATTGAATGAGCAATTAATGTTGGGGGCCGATTGCCAGAATAGTAGAATACTGAACAAATGTAGCTTCCTATGATGACTGACTGAATTACATACTCAATCAGGTGCCCAGAACCAGGTGGTGGATTCATAAGTGTTCCAGAGCTGCGGTTACTGAATATAAGAAGCAAGGAACCCGAGGAGCTTGAAATATAATATCTATACTCACAGGAGAAGAGTTTGGTTGTTTCTATCAAGAGTACCATAACCTTATGGTCATGAAGAGCATGTACCATAACGTTTCGCTCTGTCTCCCCTTCTGTACACCATATATTGCACTGACTTGAAAAGCCTGCAACCAAATATTAGAAATCCCAAGTCCTACATATTACAGTATGCAGACGATACTGCCCTAGTATCACACCATAAATCCAAAGGTACTGCCAAAAACCAACTATAGGAATTGGTAAATCGCACCCAGGCATGGTTCAACAAATGGAGGCTTCAGATAACCCCGCTAAAACTGAATTTATAATTTTCAACAATATCCCATTAAACAATTCTCCTACCATCATGATCAATAATCATCAAATCCAACCTTGCACAACAATAAAATACTTAGGAGTATATCTAGATAACAAGCTAAATTTCAATCATAACACCAAAAGTTAAGAACAAACACAATATAATTATCCACTGGCTGAAGGACTCCGGTCGATGGCCAATTGATTGTATCTTAATTTTCCATTGTAAATATTGGTATGAATAATAAAATACTTATCTTCTTATTCTAAACTTTGTTTAGTGGGGCCTACGCTGAAATACGAAAATAATAGGTAGATATACAGTGTGTCAAAAATTTTTTTTTCCGAAGAATTGAATCCTCTGTTTTTTTTTAATCCTACGTACCAACACTCTGAACATTCAGAATTATATTCCCAAGATTTTTGTATACAGGGTGTAATAATTATGTTCATAACTTGGGAAATATTTTCGTTTCAGGGAATGCTACATACCATCAGATTGCAATTTGGTAGATAAATCCAGAGAGCAATGGTCGAAACAGTGACACAAACGAGAATGACATACAGGGCGGAATAAAGAAGATGAAATCGTTTTTTCTGGAAACGCTACATAACTACCTACTAACAGATTGAAATTTCAGAGTAATATACACGGAGAAATGCTCGAAACAATGAATGAACGAGAGTATCATACAGGGCGAAGTAAATATTCTCTTCCTAAAAATAAAATATTCTATTTTCTGAAAACGCTACATACTAACAGAGTCAAATCAATACACAGGGAGAAATGATAGAAATAATGTAGTGAACGAGAATGTCTCCCAAGATTTCATACAGGGCGAAATAAATATTTTCCTCTCAAATGTAAAATCGATTTTTTCTTTAAACGCTGCATACTAACAGATTCAAATTTTAGAGTAATATACAGAAAGAAAAGAGAATGTTTCCCAAGATTTCATACAGGGCGAAATAAATATTTTCTTTCCAAAAATAAAATCGATTTTTCTTAAAACGCTACATACTAACTGATTCGAATTTTAGAGTAATATACAGGAAGTAATGGTCGAAATAATGGAGTAAACGAAAATGTCTCCAAAGATTTCATACAAGGCGAAATAAATGTTTTCCTCTCAAATGTAAAATCGATTTTTTCTTTAAATTCTGTACACTAACATTAAAATTTTAGAGTAATATACAAGAAGAAATGGTCGAAATAATAGATTGAACGAGAATGTCTCCCAAGATTTCATACATGGCGAAATAAATATTTTCCTCTCAAATATAAAATCGATACTTTTTTTAAACGCTGCATACTAACAGATTCAAATTTCAGAATAACATACACGAAGCAAAGGTCGAAATAATGGAGTAAACGAGAATGTCTCCCAAGATTTCACACAGAGCGAAATAATTATTTCCCTCTCAAATGTAAAATTGATTTTTTCTTTAAACGCTGCATACTAACAGATTCAAATTTTATAGTAATATACAGGAAGGAATGTTCGAAATAATGGAGTGAACGAGAATGTCTCCCAAGATTTCATACAAGGCGATATAAATTATTTCCTCTCAAATGAAAAATCGAATTTTTTAAACGCTGCATACTAACAAATTCAAATTTTATAGTAATATACAGGAAGGAATGGTCTAAATGATGGAGTAAACGAGAATGTCTCCCAAGATTTCGTAAAGGGCGAAATAAATATTCTCTTCCTAAAAATGAAATCTATTTTTATTTAAAACGCTACATACTTACAGATTAAAATTTTAGAGTTGAATACATGAAGAAATGATCTAAACAATGGAGTGAACTAGGATCCCTCTAAAGATTTTAAACAGGGTGAAATAGATATTTCAAATAATTAATGATGGATTGAACAGAAATGTCGTCCAATATTTTTTTCGGGTTGTAGGGATAATTACTTTCTACAAGGAAAAATTTCAAATCAAATTCAATCAGTATGATCGACACAGGTTACACATGTCATTAGTTATGAATGAGGTGGAATTCGCTTCTAAACATTTTTTTATGTATTCATCTCTTACAAAAGTTACACTGCTGAAAACTTTCACAACAATTTCTGGCGCAGAATAAACACAATATTTTAACGTCTTGAGATTGTTCCAGGAAAAACTTTTTCAATTTCTTCCGATATTCATCAAGATCGCAGAAATTTGTCAGATTCTGACCTTTTATTATTTTCTTGAAGTAATAAATGATGAGGGGACCGCAGTTATAACTATCATTTTGCAGCAAATGTGGTACAATTTTGGGAATTAGGTTCTTCACTTGTAAACTCAACTGATTTGGTGTCTTTCTATTTTGTACCTCAACGAATGAGCAAAATATGGCGCGAAACATTTTGCATCTTGACAAATCGTTTCCCAGTAGATCAATGACTAACAACGACTTTTCCTTGAGGTTAATGCAACAGATTAAAAAATAATAATTATTGACAAGAAAAGGGATAGTTATTCTCTCATTGTGTGTGTGGATATTATTATTAAAAAATTTGAATCTGCTAGTATGTAGCGTTTTAAGAAAAAAACGATTTTATATTTGAAAAGGGAATATTTATTTCGCCCTGTATAAAATATTGGCAGACATTTTTATTCACTCCATCATTTCGACCAATTTTTTCCTGGATATTATTCTAAAATTTGAATCTGATAGTATGCAGCGTTTAAAGATAAAAATCGATATTACATTTGAGTTGAAAATGTTTATTTCAAGCTGTATGAAATCTTGGGAGATATTCTTGTTTACTCCATCATTTCGACCTTTGCTTTGTGTATATTATTCTAAAATTTAAATCTGTCGACCACTCCTTCCTGTATATTAATATGAAATTTGAATCTGTTAGTATACAGCGTTTGAAGAAAAAATCGATTTTACATTTGAAAGGAAAATATTTATTTCGCCCTGTATGAAATCTTGTGAGACATTCTCGTTCACTCCATTATTTCGACATTTGCTTCGTGTATATTATTCTAAAATTTGAATCTATTAGTATGCAGCGTTTAAAGAAAAAATCGATTTTATATTTGAGAGGAAAATATTTATTTCGCCCTGTATGAAATCTTGGGAGACATTCTCGTTTATTCCATTATTTCTATCATTGCTTCCTGTATATTACTCTATAATTTTAATCTTTTATTGTGCAGTGTTTAAAGAAAAAACCGATTTTACATTTGAAAAAAAAATATTTATTTCGCCCTGTATGAGATCTGGGGAGACATTCTCGTTCACTATATTATTTCGACCATTTCTTCCTGTATATTACTCTAAAATTTCAATCTGTTAGTATGTAGCGTTTAAAGAAAAGAGCGATTTTATTTTTGAGAACGAAATACTTATTTCATCCTTTACGAAATGTTGGGGTACATTCTCGTTTATTCCATTATTTCGATCAATGTTTTTTGTATATTACTCTTGAATTTGAATCTGTTAGTGTGCAGAGTTTGAAGAAAAAACCGATCTTACATTTGAGAGGAAAATATTTATTTCGCCCTGTATGAAATCTTGGGAGACATTCTCGTTTACTCCACTTTTCTGACCATTTTTCCATGTACATTACTCTTAAATTTGAATCTGTAAGTAGGTAGTGTTTTAAGAAAAAATTGATTTTATATTTGAGAAGAGAATATTTATTTCGCCCTGTATGAAATCTGGGGAGACATTCTCGTTCACTCCATTATTTCGACCATTTCTGTCTGTACATTACTCTGAAATCTGAATCTGTTAGTATGTAGCATTTTAGGAAAAAATTTAATTTGAGAAAAAAATATATATTTCGCCCTGTATGAAATTTTGGAAGACATTTTCGTTCACTCCATTACTTCGATCATTTCTCCCTGTGTATTATTACTTTAAAATTTGAATCTGTCAGTATGTAGCGTTTTCAGAAAATAGACCATTTTATTTTTAGGAAGAGAATATTTACTTCGCCCTTTATGATATTCTCGTTCACTTCATTGTTTCGAGCATTTCTCAGTGTATGAAATTTTAATCTGTTAGTAGGTAGGTATGTAGCGTTTCCAGAAAAAACTATTTCATATTCTTTATTCTGCCCTGTATGTCATTCTCGATTGTGTAATTGTTTCGATCATTGCTCTCTGGATATAACCACAAAATTGTAATTCCATAAAAAGAAAATATTTCCCAAGTTATGAACATAATTATCACACCCTGTATACAAAAATCTTGGAAACAATATCTTCCGTAACATTCTCAAAATTTTCTTCTTGAATACAACTCTGAATGTTCAGTGTGTTGGTACATGTGATTTAAAAAAAAACAGAGGATTCAATTCTTTGAAAAAAAATTCTCGACACACTGTATACCTACCTATTATTTTCGTATTTCAGCATAGGCCCCACTAAACAAAGCTTTATTTGCTCTGTTCAGTATAATAGGAAGCTGGAAATTTATCCTTCTTAGAAATGACTAATTATATATTTCAGTAATAAAAGTTCCTTTATTAAAAAATTTGGAGAATATCCACCCAAATAATGTTTTCGTTCAAGGAAACGAATATACAATGGCAAGAAAGAATATAAACATTTTCATTTGACGAACGCCACTGGACACTTGGGTAATTTGTACACAATATCTAATATGTGAGTGAAACAATGAAAAATGTTTGGTTTTTAGATATTTGCGTTAGTGATTTACTTCAATTAGCAAAGAACAAATAGATAACTGGTAAATTTTGCCACTTAACAAATCATCCCAAGTTGGAAAGGACTTAGGGGAAGGTGGGGCGGTTTCGTACGCGGGGCACATTCAGACAGTGGCTATATCTATAGCATTATGCATACAGAAACACTGAAGCTAGAGCATGTTTGTACCTCTCGTCTGCCACCACTCCCTCACATTCTTCAATAGCAGTGCACTCGAAACTCGCGTCGGAGCAGGACGCAACGAGATTTAGCGTCGCGTGAGTAATTTTCTAACCTAACTTAAGATTCCGTTATCGGTTCCCGTTTTCTTTCACGTGAGTATGAATATGTTTTATAGGGAGAAGAAAAACAATAGTTTCACATATGTATTCACAGATTAACAATATGTTTAATAGTTTTTCATTAATTAAAATTTAAATGTAGAATTTGTATGTGGGGTAGATTCGTACTCAAGAAGATGGGGTACATTCGTGTGTACGAATGTGCCCCGTGCTATTTTATAATCGTGTTCTATAGAGATGTTTTTTTCATTCAGGACCATGGTACGAAATTACAAGAAGAAGGGGACGAGGAGTGGCGAAATAAATGAGGAGATGATGTCTTCCGCGATCAGAGATGTTTTGGATAACAAGTTATCCATTAGAAAATCTGCAGAAAAGTATGCTGTCAAGCCTTCAACTCTAGAGAGCCGCATAACAAAAATTCGAAAAGAAGCTTCTGTTGGGTGGACGAGACCTTCTAATCGGACTTTCAGATCTAAATATGCCTCTTATCAGGTATTTTCAAACGAAGAGGAATCTCTTTTGAATAATTACATAATAGATTGCTCCAAAATGCACTACGGGCTAACTTGTATACAGGTACGAAAACTTGCGTATGAATACGCGAAAGCAAACAGCCTAAAGTATCTATCTAAATGGGATGAAAATATGATGGCAGGAAAGGATTGGTTGTAATGTTTTCGAAAACGTAATATAAACCTGAGTTTGCGTAAGCCTGAAAACACAAGTGCAGCCAGATCATTCGGATTCAACAAGAAAGCAGTTAATGATTTTTACCAGAACCTTGAAAATATTTATGGGAGATACAAGTTCACAGCAAATCGAATCTACAACTTTGACGAATCTGGTATATCGACTGTATTGAATACACCAAAAGTATTAGCAGACAGATCTCAAAAGCAGATTGGCCAGCTTGTCTCCGCAGAAAGGGGAGAACTCGTAACTTTTGGCGGCGTCATATCAGCAAGTGGAAACACAATACCGCCCCTATTTGTGTTTCCTAGAGTTCACTTTAGGGATCATTTCGTAGAAGGTTCTCCAGAAGGTTCTTTGGGAGTTGCCACTAAGAGTGGCTGGATAAACTCTTCAATTTTTATAGATGTTTTAAAACATATTCAAAAATTTACCGTATGTTCAAAAGAAAACCCTATTTTACTTTTATGCGACAACCATGAAAGTCACGTTACCTTAGAAGCAGTCAACTATTCTCGAGACAAGGGTATTATTTATCTTTCTTTTCCACCTCATACCACATACCGTCTCCAACCATTAGACATCGGTGTATTCGGTCCTTTCAAGTCAAAACTGAAAATCGCTTTCAATGACTGGCATGTATCTAATCCAGGAAAAACTCTCAATATTTATAACATTCCCAAACTAGCAAAATTGGCATATTTTGATTCATTCACAGCAAAAAACATAACGAGTGCTTTTGGAAAAGCTGAAATATGGCCGTTCAACAAGCTAAATTTCAGTGATGACGATTTCACACCTATTCAAGTTTATCAATCTGGGCCTAGGATGGAGCAAGATGAAAACGTAAATGAAGCTACTCCCGAAGGAGCTTCACTCCCAAATCCATCACAGGAATCACGAGAAGTATCCCTATCTCTGCAGTCCCAACCAATAAATCAAGATGAATCAGTATCGAAAGAACTGACGACACCAGAGATGGTTCGACCATTTCCAAAAATTGAAAGAAATAGCCAACCGAAAAGAGGGGGTAAACAACCAGGCAAATCAAGAATCTATACTGATACACCTGAGAAAAATAGACTGGAGGATATAGAAAAAAGTAAAGAAGAGAAACGAAAAGAGCAAGAAAGGAAAGCTAGAGCCAGAGAAATGAAGCGTGCTGTTTTTTTGTCTAAAACAGAGTCTTCGCAGATAAAAAGGAGGAAGAAGAATAAAGAAACTAGCAAGACTTATAGTAGTGATGACGAAACAGACACTGATATGAGTTTACGAGAGAGTTCTACGTCATCGATTGATGAAGAACTCTCTCTTCAATCCACGGATGAAAATGATTATGTTTGTAATGATCCTCTACAAATTATCGATGACAGTTTTGTATTGGTTAAATTTGAAAAGAAGAAAACAATTTTGTATTATGTTGGACAAGTTCTTCATCATTATGGTGCTACAGAATATAAGGTTTCATTTTTGAGGAAAAAACCAGGTTCAATGAGTTTTGTGTTTCCCGATATTAAGGATGAGGCTACAGTATATTTTTCAGATGTAGTTTTGATATTACTAAGTCCAAAATCAGCTGCTACTGCAAGAACAGCTCACATTTATAATTTTTCTACAGATTTATCTAAATATACCGTGCAATAATTCAGGTATTTTCTGTCATGGAATTAGAGATGAATAATCTCATTTGCTTTAAATTTAAGAATAAGGACCACTTTCTTTTAAATTTTTCCAATTTCACCATTATATATTGCCATTTATAATTTCATTTAGTATTATTTAGACCACACCTAGCACAAAACGAATTTGATGATCTTGTTTGTGATGACCAAAAGAGTGTTTCTCAGTCCTATTTGTGTAATTCTATCGATGTTATTAGCATGTAAGACTTTAATTTGCGTTAATAAAATTTATTTCAAATCAGACTTTTCTTTAATTTCAATTTAAATGAATATTAAGAACAGTTATTGTCATTTTCAATGCTATGTCCGAATCTACCCCACTGTGTATGGATGTGCCCCACGCAGTGTACGAAGGTACCCCTCGTAAGGGGTACCTTCGTACATTTGCAGACATTTTCCAAAAAAATTATATCCTTGTCATGTTGCATTTTACTGAAATATTTCAAGTGTATTTAGAAAGGCAAATGATTTGGCTACCCAGTAAATCCAAGTGAAAAGTCATAGGCCTTTCAATAAGCATTTTAGAAAGTGAACAGTAAAAACTGAACGAAGCCGCCCCACCTTCCCCTACCTACCTCCATCAAGCCTTTCTTTATATCATGTTAAATGTTCATGAATAAAGTTTCTGGTCGACAATTTAATAAAAGAGTATATTTTGTCAACTGATCGTCATCTTAAAAAAAAAATAGTAAGTATAGTCAGCCGACTGGTCCACAAAATATACACTTTCTATATGAATACTGCCTCAAAAACCCATATTTGTACATTTGTGATTGTACTTATCAGACTTATTATCTGCAGTTACTTATCTTTTCTCGTCTTCTAAGTAGAAACCTTAGATGATATTAGGTAATTCCAATTCCCAAACTTATGCTTACCTGTTCTTTTTTTATAATGGCCACCATAAAATTCCTAGGCATGTCCTGATATACTTAATAGTGAACATGGCCTAATAGTAGGCCTTTCAATGTTGAGGATATCTGTCCTATTTCATGGCTTATTCATCCACTGCTACTTTAATTATTTTTCATTCAAATGGTGGTGAATTTCTGCACTTGCCAGCAATATTTTTCAGCATTGGGAAAGATGCTAGGTATCAATCAGTCCTAGAAAAACAGTCGTCCATAATATTCACCTCATTACAAAAATGTGTCTTTGCGTTTCACTTTTGATAACATTCAGTTATGGACCCAACACAAATATGAAATGAATTTCAGTTTCACTCTTTCATTATAGCAGATTGGCTGAGCAATATTGGCCTTCATCATAATATATAGAATAACATTAGTGTAATGATTATTCGGTTCGATTCTATTTACACATTGCTATGAACCTTTCTGGCTTAGTCATATTGCTATCTTTCTAAGTAATAACAACATGGCTATGATATTTTGTATTCTGTTCTGACTTTTATAAGAAGGGTGGTTAGTGATTTCAATTTCTGCAATATTGCTATCTAACATTTCGAGAATCAGTAACTTCACAACTGACAACACTGTATTCCTCGACTTTCATGAGAATAAGAAGAAGAAAATGTAAACTCTTTTATATTTATAATGATTTTCTGTGGAGCAGGCCATTAATCTGTTTAATATGTCTGTAAGGAATAAAAAAACAAATAAATCACAGATGGAAGTGTTGTTCAACTTTTTGGAACAAAATAGAGTTTTGGTAACAGGAAAAACTCATCCACTGAATCCTGGTGAGTTGGATGCTAAGTGGGAAGAACTAACAACATTATTGAATAATATGGAACATGGTGTCCGAAAGGATAAAAAACAATGGAAAACCGTAAGTTTACACAATTCAGTGCATTATGGTGCAGATTCTTCAAATATTTTCATTCTAGTATTTGTATGAGTGGAAATCAAAAACAAAACGAAAAGCTCGCTTGAACTATAATGCAATTATGCAGACAGGTGGTGGTGGGTATATTTGCAAAGACCTAAATGATCTCGAAAATAGACTGATATCCATTTTTGGATGGATAAATATTATTGGGTGCCCTGGTGCACCGGCCGAAGTTGATCCAGATGCAGAATTGCCACAAAATGTACTGATAGAAGAAATAGAAATTGAAAATGAAAGTCAGGTTTCCGAGCTTCATGAGACTGATCTTCAAAGCGAAATGTGTGAACCTGAAATAATAGATGTTTCAAGAGATTTACCGTCCAAGAAAGGTATTTTATGATTTTAGTGCCTAGGTACATGATTTAAAGATATCAAGAAAAGCTTAATGGAATGAAGATTTAGTGTTCATCAATTTTGTATGTTGTGATAGTTTTGATAAAATTGATAAAGTTATCATACATAATTAATTAGCTTTTGTTGTAGGTGCTGTTCCAACAAGTACACAGCAGAAAAAGAAGAAAAAGACCATCACATCTTCCACAAAACTGGAAAATTCAGCTATTCTTTACAGCCAAAGCACTGAACAGATGGCTATAGCTATCAAGGAAATGGCTGCTGCTATTTCCCAGCTGGCTGCTGCTATTTCAAGCATTGCTACAGCTCTGAATAAAGACAGAGAAATGTGAATGCTTATTAATTTTTGTGTAAATTTTGATATTTAGTTTTTGTTCGTTTATTTGAATTATTCCTGAAATCACTTCAATTTTCAGAATTCATAGTTTATTTTGTATTTTCGTAAATTAATAAATGACAAATGTTTATAGTGTATGTTTAAATTTCTTGTATGAAGTTTACTACTTGTCGTCTAACATATCTGCCTCAGTAAGCTCATCAATATCTGAAACAGAAAAAGGGAAATCAGTCACCTATAATAGGTATGGGTGCTTCAACATGTTTTTATAAATGTGATATATTTTGGTCACTATAATAATTATTCTCATTTAGGCATATTATGAACTAATTATTACCATTATTTATTCTATTCTCCTCATTTTGAGGCAGTTGAATATTATCTTCATCTTCTCCATCATCTTCATATGCTTCATCTGGTAGGTTATGAATTCTACAGATGTTGTGTGAAACTGCACAAGAACAAATTATTCGAGCTGCTACATTATGTTTATAATGTAGAACTCTGTCTTTTCGAAAACATGCAACGTGCTTTCAAAACTCCAAAAGCTCTTTCAACTGTGTTTCTTGCTTGACGATGTAAACGATTGTAATGATCTTCTGGGGAATTTGGTACTGCATTCAAGATTGGCGTTAACATCCAAGGTTGAATAGGATAGCCACTATCGCCAATAATGTAGCAATTTCTTCTCCCTTCCACATATTTTCTCCTTAGATGTGCTTGGATTATTGATGTATTCCAAATTGCTGCATCATGAACAGCACCAGGATACAATGCATTAATATTTGTTATCATCAGCTTTGAATCAACAATCTGAAAAAAAAACATGTACATTTTACATTTGATCTCCATAAGGAAAACATCTTTCATTCTATACTTACAGCTTGGACATTAATACTATGATAATCCTTTCTATCGATATAGGCTACAGCAGGATGGATGGGATCATCAATCTTTGGTGGAACAATTGCAATATGTGTGCAATCTATTGCACCAATTGTATAAGGAAAATTAAAATTTGCGTTCATGAATCTAAAAATATTTTCATCAGTATGATACCTACCTAGATAAGTACATGAAATCAAAAATATTATATTTACCCATCCTTAGCATTCCTCACTTCCTCTTCACTTGTTGGAAATTTAACATAACGCTGCATCAAATGAGTTGAGATGAGGCTAGAAATTTTATTGACTATCCTGCTCATAGCAGGTTGACTTATTCCCAAGTTTATGTTCTCCCCAACAGTGGTCTGGTAACTTCCATGACCAAAGAATAAAAGACTTGCAAATACCTAAACATGTAATACACTACATAAGTACTAGAAATCGTATCAGAATGAAGACTTACCTGAAGGTGGAAAGGAATTGTATCCCCTCTTACAGGTTCATCTGCTATTCCTGACAGTTCATTGATCAAATTCAGTGTTGCGGGTTTGTTCAAGCGAAATAGTTTGTGGAATTTTTCACTTGATAACTCAACTGAAAATGAACAATTCTAACTATTTTATCTTCACGATAATCATGCTGTACACATACTTACCTATTTTCAATATTTTCGAACAAACGGAAAAAATCTACACGAAAATATATAGGATTTCCAGCCATTTTTCACCCTATTGTTATGATAGCAAGTCCAAAATGGATCTTGCAGTGATAGCAAGATTAAGAACCAGATTTTTCAACACTGACAGGTAAACATTGCTGAAATGTATGAACCAGAATACCACTTTTCGATACCTGGTTGTTTACATTGCTATCATAGCAATATTTTAACATAACAATATTGCTATTTACGAACAAAATCGACCTGAATATTTATAATTAAATGTCAGTTTGTTATGTCAAGTCAAATGTCACAGTACAGTAGGAGCGTTTTATTTGTTCCATTTCGTTAGCGGCAGAAGGAATAGATTGCCATATACAAATAAAACGACAAAAATTGCTCTTGCAGTCATTAATGACAGATAATATCACAGAACCAAAGATTGAAGATAAAAAAGGCAGGTTCTGTGGTCTCTATTGACAGAAGAGTAGAAAACAGAACTCTAACCTGGAAAGCAGGATTAATGTGGAGTTATCCACGGTTTTCTAGCCACGCTTTTTACGACTTGGCAGATTTTGCGTGCGGCGTTGCCAAGTTTTCCGAATATCCGAGCCGTAAATTTAATGTATATTTGTAAATATTTTTAGTAGAAATGAAGTATTGTTGACTAATTTTTGTCCCTGATTCATAGATTTACTCTTATAGAAATTAAATTTGATTTTTGTTGCTTATGGGTAATTTATGAGGGCTTTGCACTGGAATACTGGTAAGAATTGGTATCCATTATTCCAAGTGTTTACACTGAGTTAATATAATGCACTTACAGAGTCGATTCAATTTGGAGAGAAAAAAACTATAATTTTTCATATTTTTTTGCCAATATCTCTGTTAATATTGGACGAACCTAAAAAAAAATACACCGAAATGATCCTGGTAATTCATAGAACACCTCTATTGACTCAGATCAATTTGGAGCGGCGCGAACTGTCATCAACGGTTTTATTTCTGGAGTTTCCTCAGCTATTATTTGACGAACCAAAACATTTTTTTCGTAGAAAAGTTTGGAACAGCGTAAAGAATGCATTCGTAACTTCAAAACAATTTGTAGCGCAGTAGGGGAGACAGGACCTGTCATTTTTAGCGGATTTTTGCTCATAACTCGGTTAATATTGGACGAACCAAAAAAATTTTAAGTCTGAAATGATCCTGGTCCTCCATAGAATGCACCTACAGAGTCAAATCAATTTGGAGCGCCTGTCGGAAGAGAGGAGGGGAAAAAAAGTGAAATTTCTGACTTTCTTTTGCCAATATCTCCGTTAATACTGGACGAACCTAAAAAAATTACACCAAAATGATCCCGGTAATCCATAGAACGCCCCCATTGACTCAGATCAATTTGGAGCGGCGCGAAGTGTCATCCACGGTTTTATTTCTGGAGTTTTTTCTGTTAACATTTGACGAACCAAAAAATTTTTTTATAGAAAAGTTTGGAACAATGTAAAAAAAGCATTCGTAACTTCAAAACAATTTGTAGCGCAGTAGGGGAGACAGAATCTGTCACTTTTAGCGGATTTTTGCTCATAACTCAGTTAATATTGGACGAACCAAAAAAAATTTAGTCTGAGATGATCCTGGTATTCCATAGAATGCACCTACAGAGTCAAATCGATTTGGAGCGCCTGTCGGAAGAGAGGAGGGGGAAAAAAGTGAAATTTCTGACTATCTTTTGCCAATATCTCTGTTAATACTGGACGAACCTAAAAAAAATCACACCGAACTGATCCCGGTAATCCATAGAACGCCCCCATTGACTCAGATCAATTTGGAGCGGCGCGAAGTGTCATCCACGGTTTTATTTCTGGAGTTTTTTCTGTTAACATTTGACGAACCAAAAAATTGTTTTCATAGAAAAGTTTGGAACAACGTAAAGAATGCATTCGTATTTTCAAAACAATTTGTAGCGCAGTAGGGGAGACAGGATCTGTCATTTTTATCGGATTTTTGCTCATAACTCGGTTAATATTGGACGAACCAAAAACATTTTAAGTCTGAAATGATCCTGGTATTCCATAGAATGCACCTACAGAGTCAAATCAATTTGGAGCGCCTGTCGGAAGAGAGTAGGGGAAAAAAAGGGAAATTTCTGACTTTCTTTTGCCAATATCTCCGTTAATACTAGACGAACCTAAAAAAAGCACACCGAAATGATCCTGGTAATCCATAGAACGCCCCCATTTACTCAGATCAATTTGGAAAGGCGGGAAGTGTCATCCACGGTTTTATTTCTGGAGTTTTCTCAGTTAATATTTGAGGAACCAACAAAAAAATTTTCCTACAGAAACGTGAAGAATATGCTAACACATCTCTTCAAGTTTCAATCAGAAGATCGTTAAAATATTTTGTTTACAAAACTATGTTGGTGACCGTGCATAAAACTGTCTTTTGAGAAAAGAGTAAAATGCACTGAGGACGCGCTTCGAGATTGCTCACTGTATGTTCTGGCGAGATGTTCAAAATGACTAGATAGCCGCACGCAATTTGAGTTGAAAGACAGCATAACCTGAGCCGCTTCCAATTGACTCAGTGAGTAGCTGCGAGTAACTTCAAGGAGCTCCTGAAGTGATCTCAAAGACCACGAAAAAACATGGTTCGTATCAAATAATATGTATTCCTGTGAATTGAACTGAACTGCTGCTGATCTCAGAGGTAGATCATTATTTGTAGAGGATTGCCCGATCAACTGATTTTATGGGCCTGTCAAATGACGTCAGCGTGATCCTCCTAATGGTTTACTATTACTATACTGGGTGTTTCTTAAGTACGTGTAGAAAATTCAGGAGCGTGTTGCTAACACCAAAATAAGAAGAAAAGTTCCCATAAATATATGTTCGCAAGTTATTCGTTTCTGAGATACAAAGTGTAAAAGTTGAATTCTTATTTTAATTTTTTGTGAATAATTTCAAAATAATTTTGATTTTTGGGTAAAGTTTGGTATCTGGGAATATTTATTATTTAGTTTGTGTAAAAAATATATTCTTGGTAGAGATCACTGCGAGCAACTATTTTCGAATTATTGAGATTTGAAATAACCGATGCAAGTGATTTTGAATGACAAGATTTTTAAATTTAAAATAAATTCAATTAGATATTAGTTTTTTCACAATTAACATAAAATTTGATTTTGTCATCGGAAAATCATACTAGATACCAAACTTTTCTCGAATATCACAAATATTTTGGAATTTATTCACAAAAAACAAATATACGAATTAAACTTTGACACTCTGTATCTTAGAAACGAATAACGTGCTAACATGTGTTTATGGAAACTTTTTTTCGTATTTCGACGTCAGCAACATGCTCTTAATGTTTCTACACGTACTTAGGAAGGCATCGCGGTGACGTCAAATGAGAGACAACATTGCAACATAGGGCCATCCTCTACAAATATTGTTCAGTGTCCTTTGGTGTACGTCAGGTTCAATAATATATTTGTTTATAGTGTTTTACGCGTGATAGTTTTTTTGTTGTGATTTTGAGAACTTTATGAAGTTTATAAGAATTTTTTCATGTGTTTCTGTAAAGCTCGAAAACTTAAGTACTGTAAAAGTTTGATGAAGTTATGAGTAAATGTTATAAAAATTCATATTGTATATATCAAAAAGTTTGATTACTACTTCACTTGTGTACGTCTCAGTAATAATCATACAAGTGTTATCAATAGTTAACAGCTCGCAAAATCAGTACCAAATCAAATATTACACTTGAAACACCAAAAATAAACACAGTTTTGATAATGAATCCTGGCTTAAACCAACCAAATGCCCGATACCCGAGAGTGATGTCAGACAAATGAAACCAGAAAGAAATCTCTGCCGGAACTGGGTAGATGGTCACGTTGTCAACTTAAGTGTAGTAAAGAAGAAGAAGAAGCTATCTTCATTTTATCATTTTACATATGCCGCGAAATGTGATGTAGGTAAGGTGAGGATAAGTTAGGTTAGGTTATATCTGCCATGTTTGACCCGCGTACAAGGTCAAGATCCAGAGTTATGCCGAAAAAACCGTGATTTTTGAAAACCGCGGTTTTTTCGGCATAAGTGTATCTTGTTCTCGTTCGCAGGTCAAACTTGAAAGAAGGTATGTTCAGCACCATATCTACTAAAAGGTAAAGCCAGCAAACGGTCACAAACTGACTGGTTTTCAAACGCCCTCCCTCCTATTTGACCTGGAGACTTTCTAAAACTACATCCAGGCGACTTGGGGCAACACCAAGAATGCTATTTCATGCCCAGCAGACGGTCTCCTTACATGTCACTGAATCATATAGGCAGTTCTTTAACTAATATTATCACTTTCGAAATTTGATGAACCTGTAGCTTTCCAGTTGAAAAACAGCTCAATATTGTTGTTTTGTTGCCAGCAGATGTAGTTAGCTGGAGTGACCTTGACTACTATTTCTATTTCCCAATCAAACACCGCGCATAACTGCGCATAAAAAATGCGTAGCTTTTTCCTGCCATGGAGTTACAGTGCGGTTATTAGGTAGGAGGTGTCAGTGTATAATCAAAGAAAATATTTTATGCTTGGGAACACTAGCAACCATACCATAATAGCAAAAAGGGGGAAAATAAGTTGTTGAAAATAATGAAGCTTGTTCTAGATAGACTGATTGTCATTAATTGTCAAAAATTAAGAATTTAAACATAACGCACCAACTTCCCTCGAAAATTGTTTCTGTCCATAAAATATGTATTTAGGACCTTAGGCCAAAACAAAGACATACAAGTGATGCAACTTTAATTTCTATACAAGATACCACAGGAATTTCTGAAATTGTAGAGGCAGAGGTTTTACGAAAAAAATCTAGGTTGGTAACATGGACGGAACTACCCTTTGCTTGAAGACCATTTTCTGCAGTGTTACCAACATTGTTTTGTTGAAAAATGTTAACATCGTCCAGTATTCGTGCAAAGAGTACAGTTGTGTACTCTTTGATTCGTGATCATTACGAAATAGGCGACTTTACATTTTGAAATTTGTACGAATAACTCCCGGAAAACAAACATTCTGCCATAAGATCTAGTGTTGATCAATTGTTGATTATTTCTTTGTCGTTCTATATTTGGTTCGATTTTTCTGATTTAATGCGCGAAGCATAGCTTTGAAATGACTAGTAAGTCAAAAAAATATTGTTCAGTGCCACAGTGCAAGAATTATGCATCTGCAAATGTGTCCTTGCACTCTTTTCCCAGAAACGAGATATTAGTTAAAACATGGGGAACATAGGCATTCTATGGATTAGCGGGATCATTTCGGTGTGTTTTTTTAGGTTCGTCCAGTATTAACAAAGATATTGGCAAAAGAAAGTCAGAAATTTCACTTTTTCCCCCCCTCTCTTGCGACAGGCGCTCCAAATTGATTTGACTCTGTAGGCGCATTCTATGGAATACCAGGAAAATCCGCTAAAAATGACAGATCCTGTCTCCCCTACCGCGCTACAAATTGTTTTGTGTTTACGTTGTTCCAAACCTTTCTATGAAAAAAAATTTTTGGTTCGTCAAATATTAACTGAGAAAACTCCAGAAATAAAACCGTGGATGACACTTAGTCAATGGGGGCGTTCTATGGATTACCGGGATCATTTCGGTGTGAGTTTTTTTAGGTTCGTCCAGTATTAACGGAGATATTGGCAAAAGAAAGTCAGAAATTTCTTTTTTTTCCCCCTCCTCTCTTCCGACAGGCGCTCCAAATTGATTGGACTTTGTAGGTGCATTCTATGGAGTACCAGGATCATTTCAGACTTAAATTTTTTTGGTTCGTCCAATATTAACCGAGTTATGAGCAAAAATCCGCTAAAAATGACAGATCCTGTCTCCCCTACTGCGCTACAAATTGTTTTGAAGTTACGAATGCATTCTTTACGCTGTTCCAAACTTTTCTATGAAAAAAATTTTTTGGTTCGTCAAATATTAACTGAGAAAACTCCAGAAATAAAACCGTGGATGACACTTAGCGCCGCTCCAAATTGATCTGAGTCAATGGGGGCATTCTATGGATTACCAGGATCATTTCGGTGTGATTTTATTTTAGGTTCGTCCAGTTATAACGGAGATATTGGCAAAAGAAAGTCAGAAATTTCAGTTTTTTCCCCTTCCTCTCTTCCGATAGGCGCTCCAAATTGATATGACTCTGTAGGTGCATTCTATGGAATACCAGGATTATTTCAGATTTCTAATTTTTTTGGTTCGTCCAATATTAACCGAGTTATGAGCAAAAATCCTTTCTCCCCTACTGCGCGACAAATTGTTTTGAAGTTACGAATGCATTATTTACGCTGTTCCAAACTTTTCTACGAAAAATATTTTTTGGTTCGTCAAATATTAACAGAAAAAACTCCAGAAATAAAACCGTGGATGACACTTCGCGCCGCTCCAAATTGATCTGAGTCAATAGAGGCGTTCTATGGATTACTGGGATCATTTCGGTGTGATTTTTTTTAGGTTCGTCCAGTATTACCGGAGATAATGGCAAAAGAAAGTCAGAAATTTCACTTTTTTCCCCCTCCTCTCTTCCGATAGGCGCTCCAAATTGATTTGACTCTGTAGGTGCATTCTATGGTATACCAGGATTATTTCAGACATAAAATTTTTTTGGTTCGTCCAATATTAACCGAGTTATGAGCAAAAATCCGCTAAAAATGACAGATCCTGTCTCCCCTACTGCGCTACAAATTGTTTTGAAGTTATGAATGCATTCTTTACGTTGTTCCAAACTTTTCTATGAAAACAGTTTTTTGGTTCGTCAAATGTTAACAGAAAAAACTCCAGAAATAAAACCGTGGATGACACTTCGCGCCGATCCAAATTGATCTGAGTCAATGGACGCGCTCTATGGATTACCGGGGTCATTTCGGTGTAAAGTTTTTTTAGGTTCGTCCAGTATTAACGGAGATATTGGCAAAAGAAAGTCAGAAATTTCACTTTTTTCCCCCTCCTCTCTTCCGACAGGCGCTCCAAATTGATATGACTCTGTAGGTGCATTCTATGGAATACTAGGATCATTTCAGACTTGAAATGTTTTTGGGTCGTCCAATATTAAGCGAGTTATGAGCAAAAATCTGCTAACAATGACAGATCCTGTCTCCCCTACTGCGCTACAAATTGTTTTGAAAATACGAATGCATTCTTTACGTTGTTCCAAACTTTTCTATAAAAAAAATGTTTTGGTTCATCGAATATTAACTGAGAAAACTCCAGAAATAAAACAGTGGATGACACTTCGCGCCGCTCCAAATTGATCTGAGTCAATAGAGGTGTTCTATGGATAACCGGGATCATTTCGGTGTGATTTTTTTTTAGGTTCGTCCAGTATTAACAGAGATATTGGCAAAAGAATGTCAAAAATTTCAGTTTTTTCACCTTCCTCTCTTCCGAGAGGCGCTCCAAATTGATTTGACTCTGTAGGTGCATTCTATGGAATACCAGGATTATTTCAGATTTCAAATTTTTTTGGATCGTCCAATATTAACCGAGTTATGAGCAAAAATCCGCTAAAAATGACAGATCCTGTCTCCCCTACTGCGCTACAAATTGTTTTGAAGTTACGAATGCATTCTTTACGCTGTTCCAAACTTTTCTACAAAAAAAATTTTTTGGTTCGTCAAATATTAACAGAAAAAACTCCAGAAATAAAACCGTGGATGACACTTCGCGCCGCTCCAAATTGATTCTATGGATAACCGGGATCATTTCGGTGTGATTTTTTTTTAGGTTCGTCCAGTATTAACAGAGATATTGGCAAAAGAATGTCAAAAATTTCAGTTTTTTCACCTTCCTCTCTTCCGACAGGCGCTCCAAATTGATTTGACTCTGTAGGTGCATTCTATGGAATACCAGGATTATTTCAGATTTCAAATTTTTTTGGATCGTCCAATATTAACCGAGTTATGAGCAAAAATCCGCTAAAAATGACAGATCCTGTCTCCCCTACTGCGCTACAAATTGTTTTGAAGTTACGAATGCATTCTTTACGCTGTTCCAAACTTTTCTACAAAAAAAATTTTTTGGTTCGTCAAATATTAACAGAAAAAACCGTGGATGACACTTCGCGCCGCTCCAAATTGATCTGAGTCAATGGGGGCGTTCTATGGATTACCGGGATCATTTCGGTGTGATTTTTTTTAGGTTCGTCCAGTATTACCGGAGATAATGGCAAAAGAAAGTCAGAAATTTCACTTTTTTCCCCCTCCACTCTTCCGACAGGCGCTCCAAATTGATTTGACTCTGTAGGTGCATTCTATGGTATACCAGGATTATTTCAGACATAAAATTAACTGAGAATACTCCAGAAATAAAACCGTGGATGACACAAATTGATCTGAGTCAATGGGGGAGTTCTATGATTTTATTTGTTAATGAAGATATGGATCCTGCACAACTGAGACAAATTGTGAACTTGTAAAGTGATCACAGTACGTTTTTAATTTGTAAAAGTATAATTTTGAATTTTCAGATTGCAGAACAAAAATATACCTAAAATATCAGAATTTTATGAAAAAGTTATCCCTTCCTATGAATTCCAAACATTTAAAAGTCACTTCCGATTAACACCTATGTGTTTTGAAATCACTCTGAATCAGTTGAGTAATAAAAACGTTTTCAAAAAACAGTATTATGCAGGCAAAGAACAGCTACCGGTTGAAAAAATCCTTCTCATTGCTATCTGGGTATTGGCAACCCTAGAGAGTTATCGCTCTGTTGGGGATCGCTTTGGTGTCACAAAGTCAACAGTATTTTATTGCCTCCATACAATCGTTAAAGCAATCAACACTGAACTCTGCAAATTATACATAAAATGGCCATCTCCAGAAGAAAGACCTTCAGTGGCACAAATATTTAACAAACATAAGTTAGAAAGAGTGATTGGTATTGTCGATGGCTGTCATATCCCAATAAAAAAACCAGTCAACCATGCAATTGATTATTTCAATAGAAAAAAGTTCTATTCCATGGTTTTACAAAGCATATGCAAATATGACCTAACATTTATAGATGTTGATATACGTTGGCCAGGAGGGGTCCATGATGCTCAAGTATTTAGAACTTCTGATATATATCCTCTGGGACCTAATCTATGTGCTCCTAATTATTATATATTGGGAGATTCTGCATATCCATTCCTGAACTGGTTACTAACTTCTTTCCGGAATAATGGTCATTTGAATGAAGCACAAACATATTACAATAAGATGCTATCCAAAACTAGAGTGAAGACTGAACATGCCTTCGGCCTCCTGAAAGGACGATTCAGAAGGCTGAAAGAATATCTAGATATTAATGAACCAGAAAATATTGTCGAAATAATTTTGGCATGTTGTGTCTTACATAATATTTGCATGGTGAATGGAGATAATGATGTACAGTATATAAATGAAGGTCAACAAAATCTCCATTTAATAAATTAGGACTTTCCAGCAGAGAGAGAAGGGGTGCTGCTTCGAAATGAAATATGTGAAGATTTATGGAGAAGACAAGTTCGAATCTAAGAGTGAATTCCCACCAGTATAAGTTGTGATTTTTAAGTTTTAATAAAATGTTGCCGTTTCCTTGAAATTGCATTTTATTTTTGAGAGTAGTACCTATCTTGGTTACTTCGATTTGCAGCAAAGCTAAATCATTCTGATATTGGTCTAGTCCACTCTAGGAAGTGAATATAAACATTTTGTTTCCTCAAGCTTATATTATTATTCACGGTAAAGTGACTTTCTGTAGCTCATATATAAAACTAAAGACTCGCCACAAAGAGTACCATAGAACAATATACTTGTATAAGGAAATTCATAAATCCAAATCAACATGTAGGCACTCTTTATTGGTGAAAAAACAAGTAATAAACAAACTTCAATTCTCAATAGAAAACAAATAACTACCATTTATATTGATATCACGAGTACAAAATATAGGAGCATTCAGCTTATCTGTTAAAACATAAAATGAAAACTTAAAAAATATTCTTCATCACCAATCACAGCCACTGGTTAAGATACATATGCATTTTTGTACGAGTACTTAGGGAAAACCACATGAGTTTTCATATCCTCCATGACTATTCTTTGTCTTTTAACAATGTTAATATTTCTTCAAGGATACTCGTTGTTTTGGTATGTTGCTGTTGGGCCAATTGTAGCCTCCGTTCTTCCCTTTTTTCAACATCTCTCATTTCAGTCCGAGGAGACTTGCGGGCATGTACTTTTCGTTTCTGTGAAACATTTTCTTCTCGCATGTTTTCTCCTGGGAAGTACCTGGCCGTGAAGCCTTATCACTAACATCTGTTTGTGTTGGTGGAATATAGCTTGATTTAGACTTGGAAATGCTAGAACAAGAGGCTGGTGGAGAAATCCCAGGCCTTTCATTGAGATAATTGGCCATTATATCATAATAAGGCCACTCTTTAGGATGATTACCAGTTCTTGAATTGTGGTCCTTAATTTCCTTGAATTTTGTTATAAGGGTCTTCCTTCGGTTTGCAATCTGTTCTGCGGTGAATTGGTGCCCCTGCAACAATATTTTGGGAGATATAACCTTGTATATTTCGGTTTTCTTGAATTTAGGACTTTTCAGCTCTTCTTTATGCACTTCACACAAATCCAATAACAGTAGTGTTTGATTTTTATCCCAAACATTACTTTTCATACAAGGACTTGTTAGGTGTCTTGTGTTTTCAGAACTACTTCACCGGTGTGAAGTGAGCAGCCACTTTCTAGCAGCCGATTTTATCTAGCAGCCAATTTGCCAGTGGCGCCGGGTGTGAAATTAAATTCGGCGTTTGATCCGAATAAACTTCAATTTCTGTATATGACTACTGAAAAGCCCGAGAATAATATACCGAGAGATGGTTGATTTGCAGGCCGTCTAAGGGGCAGTTTGTACTTATCGATTTTTGGAAAATCATTCTGAAACATCGCTCAAAAATGTTTAGCCAAGTTCATTTTCCGTATATAGATTACTGAGAAGCCCTAGAATGATATACCGAGAGATGATTGATTTGCAGGCCGTCTAAGGGGCAGTTTGTATTTGTCGATTTTTGGAAAATCATTCTGAAACATCCCCCAGAAATAATGAGCCAAGTTCATTTTCCGTATATAGAATACTGAAAAGCCCTAGAATGATATACCGAGAGATGATTGATTTGCAGGCCGTCTAAGGGGCAGTTTGTACCTGTCGATTTTTGGAAAATCAGTTTGAAACATCCCCCAGAAATGTTTAGCCAAGTTCATTTTCTGTACATAGACTACTGAAGAGCCCTTAAATGATATACCGAGAGGTGGTTGATTTGCAGGTCGTCTAAGGGGCAGTTTGTACCTGTCGATATTTGGAAAATCATTTTGAAATGTCCCCCAGATATTTTTAGCCAAGTTAATTTTCTGTATATAGACTACTAAAGAGCCCTAAAATGATATACCGAGGGGTGGTTGATTTGCAGGACGTCTAAGGGGCAGTTTGTACTTGTCGATTTTTGGAAAATCATTCTGAAACATCGCTCAAAAATGTTTAGCCAAGTTCAATTTCTATATATAGACTACTGAAAAAAAAGCCCGAGAATAATATACCGAGAGATGGTTGATTTGCAGGCCGTCTAAGGGGCA
Source organism: Chrysolina oricalcia (assembly GCA_944452925.2). Lineage (NCBI taxonomy): Eukaryota > Metazoa > Arthropoda > Insecta > Coleoptera > Chrysomelidae > Chrysolina > Chrysolina oricalcia. The sequence continues at coordinate 38,484,967 of OX101828.2, read as the reverse complement.
GTTTGTACCTGTCGATTTATGGAAAATCGTTCTGAAACATCGCTCAAAAATGTTTAACGAAGTTCATTTTCTAAGCCTTAGCATTTTTGAGCGATGTTTCAGAATGATTATCCAAAAATCGACAAGTAAAACTGCCCCTTAGACGGCCTGAAAATTAACCACCTCTCGGTATATCATTTTAGGGCTTTTTAGTAGTCTATATACAGAAAATGAACTTGGCTAAACAATTTTAAACGATGTTTCAGTATGATTTTCCAAAAATCGACAAGTACAAACTGCCCCTTAGACGGTCTGCAAATCAATCACCTCTCGGTATATCATTTTTGGGCTTATAAGTAGTCTATATACAGAAAATGAACTTGGCTAAACATTTTTGAGCGATATTTCAGAATGATTTTCCAAAAATCGACAAGTATAAACTGCCCCTCAGACGGCCTGCAAATCAACCACCTCTTGGTATATCATTTTAGGGCTCATAGTAGTCTATATACAGAAAATGAACTTGGCTAAACATTTCTGGGGGATGTTTCAAAATGATTTTCAAAAAATCGACAGGTACAAACTGCCCCTTAGACGGCCTGCAAATCAACCATCTCTCGGTATATCATTTTAGGGCTTTTTATTAGTCTATATTAGTCTATATACAGAAAGTGAACTTGGCTAAACATTTTTGAACGATGTTTCAGAATGATTTACCAAATATCGATGAGTACAAACTGCCCCTTAGACGTCCTGCAAATCAACCACCTCTCAGTATATCATTTTAGGGCTCTTTAGTAGTCTATATACAGAAAATGAACTTGGCTAAAAATTTCTGGGGGATGTTCCAAAATGATTTTCCAAATATCGACAGGTACAAACTGCCCTTTAGACGGCCTGCAAATCAATCAGCTCTCGGTATATCATTCTAGGGCTTTTCAGTAATCTATATACGGAAAATGAACTTGGCTAAACATTTCTGGGGGATGTTTCAGAATGATTTTCCAAAAGTCGACAAGTACAAACTGCGCCTTAGACGGACTGCAAATCAACCACCTCTCGGTATATCATTTTAGGGCTCTTTAGTAGTCTATGTACAGAAAATGAACTTGGCTAAACATTTCTGGGGGAAGTTTCAACCTGATTTTCCAAAAATCGACAGTCACAAACTGCCCCTTAGACGGCCTGCAAATCAATCATCTCTCGGTATATCATTCTAGGGCTTTTCAGTAATCTATATACGGAAAATAAACTTGGCTAAACATTTCTGGGGGATGTTTCAGAATGATTTTCCAAAAATCGACAACTACAAACTGCCTTTTAGACGGCATTCAAATCAACCATCTTTCGGTATATCATTCTAGGGCTTCTTAGTAATCTATATACGGAAAATGAACTTGGCTAAACATTTTAGAGCGATGTTTCAGAATGATTTTCAAAAAATCGATAAGTACAAACTGCCCCTTAGACGGCCTGCAAATCAATCATCTCTCGGTATATCATTCTTGAGCTTCTCAGTAATCTATATACGGAAAATGAACTTGGCTAAACATTTTAGAGCGATGTTTCAGAATGATTTTCCAAAAATCGATAAGTACAAACTGCCCCTTCGACGGCCTGCAAATCAACCATCTCTCGGTATATTATTCTCGAGCTTTTCAGTAGTCTATATACAGAAATTGAAGATTATTCGGATCAAACGCCGAATTTAATTTCACACCCGGCTCCACTGGTAAATTGGCTGCTAGATAAAAACGGCTGCTAGAAAGTGGCTGCTAACTTCACACCGGTAGAAATCACTTGGCTATGACGGAATAAGGGCAGAAACAATAAAAGAAATCGCGAAAGAAATTGCACTACCGCTCGCAAGAATCATAAATAGAATTTTTGAAACTGGTATTTGTCCTAAAGAATTCAAGTCAGCAATTGTAATACCCGTTTACAAAAAAGGTGATAAAACCCGAATCGAAAATTATAAACCTATTTCTCTGATAACTACTCTGGCAAAAATTTTCGAAAAAACTCTGAAAGCGAGACTGTCGGATTTTTTGCATAAAAATAAATTGCTCTCAAATAACCAATATGGATATCTCCAGGGAAAATCCACACAGGATGCAATTGCTGACTCGACTTCAAAGATATACAAAAGTATGGACGATGGAAATCCCTCTATATGTATCTTTCTTGATCTTTCCAAGGCCTTCGACACGGTAAATCATAAACTCCTTCTAGAGACCATGGAAGATAACGGAGTGCGCGAAAATGCCTTGAAATTAATAGATAGTTCTCTGAGTCAAAGAATGCAAAGTGTTCAAGTTGGAGATAGTGTTAGTTCTCAAAAAATGGTGAACTGGGGAGTGCCCAAAGGATCGATTCTTGGGCCACTTTTTTCCATCACTTATCTGAATAATTTACTAACAACGAGATGTGATGGTGAAATAACGAGTTTTTCGGATGACACTGTAATATTCTACAAAGATAGCTCTTGGCAAAACATGAAAAATAAAGTTGATTTCATTGAAAATATGAACAGGATGTTAATAAAGTCAGTTGAGTCAGAGGAGTCATGTATTGATTCAATTTTCAATTGAGAATGTTTCTCTTTAAAACATGAAAAATAAAACTTAAATAGACTTTGGAAACATCTTAAACTGGTTTAACCACAAATAGTTAACAGTTCCATATCAAAGCAACCTACCACAATTCAATAGCCTTGAAATAAAGTCGAATCATAATATAAATATAACAATAAATGATACAAAAAATATTAAGTACCTAGGTATAACGATGGATCGGCATATGAGATGGGATGTACATATTCTTAATATATCAGCAACCCTGCGACAACTTCTATATAAATTCAAACATCTTAGTAACATACTAAATACTCATCATATGAAGGTTCTTTACTATGCATTAGTGGAGAGCCGTCTACGATATGGAATTCTTGGATGGGGAGGAGTCGCAGAAAGCCACCTAAAAAAATTAAACACCATACAAAAATACTTCCTTAAAATAATATACAAAAAATATTATACTTACTCAACAACTGCTCTCTATGCAGAAGCGAAATGCTTTGACATAAGACAACTCTTTTTTCATTCAATAATTACATATCTGTATAAAAATAAAACCCAGTTGGATTTCATAAAACACTATTACTCAACAAGGCAAAAAAAAATTAAACCTGAAAACAAATACAACCAAAAAACATTAGGCCAACGTTGTTATACATACCTGTCCTGGAGAGTATACAATTCCCTGAATACCGAAATGAAAAGTTTAATTATATTCTGAAATTCATCAAATTTATTCAAAAGGAAACTCAAATTATATATTCTGAGTACTGACCGATCAGTGATAGAAAATATAATAAAACCTGACACCAACTAAACTATAATTCCCTATTTATATCTCGATAATCTTTGAACGTCCATAAAAATATTTAATTCATATATTCTTAAACTCTTAAATAGTTTCAATATACATATTTTAGGTAAGTTTGAATTGTAATGTTTTCAATCGTTTCGTCATAAAAATATCAAAATGCTCACAATGAACCAAAATCAAAACCGCGCAAAACTTCGGTTACAGCGGATTTTATGTTTGTTCTGTGATTTTAGAATTGTTTTAACTGTCAAATTTTAAATAATATGTATACATGTACTCTTACAATTATATTGTTGATATGGAATTTTATCGTATATTCATCTAATACAGTACACCTGGTTTGCATCCGACAGACGGATCCCGTGACACTGCCAGTCTATGTATTATTATCGTGTTATGATATTCGAATCTTTGGGAGTTTTTAGTTGACTGTGTTTCATTGTTATTTCTAAAGAGGAATATTCGTCTGTGTCAAGACATTTTACATGGGAGCTGTATGGTATTTGATTCTGCTTTGTATATATAATATGGTAGGAGATATTACGAATTTCGCTTTATTGAAAATAATAGCCGAAGCTTTGTTATCATTTGATATAAATATAGCCAATTTAATTTACAGTTTGAAACCAGATAACGCAATTTTTGTATTTGTATGTAATAAGCTCAGACTAAGAACCCTTAAAATTCCTAGTCAAGTGTACAGGCATATTCATAAACATAAGCCGGATATTGAAGCATTATTAGGGCGTGCTCGCGATGGTTTGCTATTAAATAGCATTTCAAAAAGTTATTCACTCCTCGTCCATTTGAATTCCGTAAACAGTGACTTCGGTCCTCCGGAGGGAGTTTGTTCTGAACTAATAGAAAATAGAGAAGTTATTTGCGTTGAATCTATTTCAAAATGCATCTTGTCCCCTCATAAAGACGCGAATCAGAAAAAACATGAACAGGAAAATATAGTGTGTTCAACTCCCTTTAACAGATTGGTTCCTCCTGAACTTTTAGGAATAAGTGAAATTTACCACAAAAGTAATGAAGATATTAATATATCAGATGAAGCTTTAGAGCAAACCAATACAGGTATCTGCGAGCAGAAACAATGAAATAACGCCCGAGTGTTTTAATATACCAGGATGTCTCTTCAACCTGTCCGTGTCCAATAACACGCTATACTTCCATCTAATTCACAAAATTTAAATAGTTCGCCGCAGAGTACGTATAAGCAATGCACCATTTTGGAAGGGACATTACAATTAGAGAGTGACATTATTAACGAATTGATTCGAAACAATCGGCTACTATCTCAGAATTATCCCTATTACTTTCAGAACCGAATCACCAAGTATGATAATAAGGTGTAGACTATCGTCATGAACTATTCCAAATACTTGAAAGACGGCTCAATGAAAATTTTTGCCCTATGGTTGGCTGTAAAAAAATTGTTATTGTGGTTAAGGATATGTGTGTTTCCGTTTATACTAATTCGATAGATTTCTACCACCCAAATAAGATTACAGTTTATGTAAAGGGTATCGATCGCACGCTTCTGAAGAAACGGGTATTGCACAAAAAGCCTACGGAATAAAGGAAAAAATCGGTTTTAGCCGCGAAGGAACAACTTTTAGAGAACGGAAATCTACAAGGTGTTAAATCTGACTGCGCAATCAGAAAAATCAAATCGGAAGCGGATTCTCATTGGGATAAGGATGAAAATGATATAATTGATCTTTTGAAAATGCACGAGGATCACCCGGAATATTTGCAGCAAGTATCGTGGCCATTCAATGTTAAGATGTTTAGTGAAGAACAATTTAAAGTATTAGATAAAAGCGGGACAGATAAATTGCCAATGATTTTTTCTTGCGCTACTGGTGTTATAGTAAGAAAACCAACTACAAAGACCAAAAGAGTTGAAACCCTCCGTTGGTTTGATAATAAGGGCCCTTGTGCTCCGGCAGCTCCTTCGTGTTCGGGAGCGGGCGTGGTTTTCGGAAATTAATTAATGATTGAATAATGAATATCTGAGAGGACCTACGTAATACTGGACGCCATCTCAGTTGGAAAAAACCAAAGCTAAGAAAAAAATAAAATTTAAGCAGAATAATTTACTTTAAACTTTGAGTATATAAACGGAGGTGGAAGAAATACTTAGTTCAGTTACGTAACGATTTCTATAAGAAGTCATATCTTAGAGACCCATATATCTGGTTTACACTTTTGAATACACACAGGACTAAAACTTACTCAATTTGGTGAAAAATTATTATACTCAGAAGTATTCGCAATCTTGAAAAAAATTGTTATAAAATGTAGACCCTCATGGTTGAAAGAACTTCAATTTCTGTCCTAATAAATTGTTCGAATTATGTGAGTGTATCCACTAAGAATTATTAACACATTAACGACCAAAGATGCAAATGTATTGCTTACGCCGATGACACGACATTAATACACTCTTCCACTCATGCAGATAGTCTTTTAAACACCATGACAGATTCTTTGAATAGGGCACAGAACTGGTTTAATGCAAATAACCTCAAATTAAACAACAATAAAACGCAAAAACTGATTTTCAATAAAGGCATTGCGGGCAATGAAAAGAGTGTCAAGCTTCTCGGAGTACTTATCGATGATAGACTATCATGGTCATCACATATAGAACAGTTATGTCATAAATTATCAAGTTCAATATTTCTTTTGCGCAATTTGAAAAATCAAATCTGCGACAACACTGTACGGTCGTGTTATTTCTCTTTCTTCCACACACATATTAATTACGGCATACTGTTATGGGGAAACTCTGTTCACTCATGTAAAGTCTTTAAAATGCAGAAAAGAGCAATAAGAATCATTGCTGGTGCTGGTTACAGGGACCATTGTCAACAATTCTTCAAAGATCTCGCTATTATGCCTGTTCCTTCCTTATTTATTTATAATACTCTTCTAGAAATTCACAGAAATAAAAATAATTTTTGTTCCAATTCTGATTTTCACGATTATCAAACTCGTGCAGCGCACGACATAAGACCTTCCCGATATAGGCTCAACAAATCTCAGATGAATTCTCTGAATGTTAGACTCTACAATTTTTTGCCTCAAGAGTTCAAGATGCTCAATTACAATTGTTTCAAATTAAAACTCAAACGACATTTACTGTTCCACTGTTTTTACTCTATCGACGAATATCTGAGAGCACCCCCACTTCTCAATCTTGTGTCCTGACTCTGATTTCGACATTAAGTCATGTTTTCGATTTTATATATTGTTATGTCTGTTTGTGTTATTTTAGTTGTATTTTTAAATGACTTTTAATTAATGTTTTGTACCTGATTGACTTGCCAAAAACATAATTGTAACTTGGTCAAATAAATTCTATTCTATTCTATTCTATGTAATGGTTGATCCACCGGACCAAACTTCAATTTTGGTAAAATATGGATGTGTGTGATGATTTAATAGCACACTAAAGTAATTTTTGTAAATTTTAGTTTGTTTTTAGTGTTTATCCTCAAAAATCATAAGCGGTCCCTAGGGACCGCCTTGGTCCCTAGAGAAATAGTTCTAATTTAAATTGTCGCGGTCCCTTGTCGGTCCGTTAGGAAACCCCCTCTCCTGCTAACATCGACCAGCGTAGATCGTTTGTTGATTGTTTCTGCAGGTCAGTGCAGGTTAGTACAACTTAGACGGTCTATTGTAGTGTATCAGAATCTTGATGAAAATGAGTAGTCAACGTTCAAAACGCATAGTGATGATGGCCAGATTAGCAAAAATTGATAGGGATGGTAAGTTACAGTAATTATAATAATATTTGTTCAGTAATAATTATCAATGTATTTTAGAATCTACTGACAGTGAATCAGATAAAGAAAATTTGCTACCTGACGGTTTTGATAGCGACATTTCACATGGTAGTGATCCAGATTTCGTTCCCAGCGAAATAAGCGGGGTAAGTCTCTGATTTATATAAAAAAATTATAAATAGGTATAACATTTAGGCAAATATTGTAGACCCAGAGCTGAAAGTAGAAAATAAACAAAAATTGGTACTTGGCTCGATAAATCAGTAAGTATTTATTTCATTTCAGGATGAAATTGATGTACAGCCGAATGCAGAGGAAGTTATTCTGGGATCAAATTTCCAAGAGGTTTCTTCTAGCACTGATTCTAATGATGACGAAGTTTTACCACAAAATATAAATACTCAAACAGCAGAATGGGGCAATTGCATTGGGCATCAGTTGAGATTTGAACCTACTTATAAGGGAGGAGTAGATCCACTTTATGCGGCGGCATTAGTTGGTAGTGATCCTTTTATCTTTTTGAGGACATTTATTGATAATGAGGTAGTTGACATTATGGTTGAACAAACAAATCTTTATGCGACACAAGTCCTCTGTTCAAAAGATGATGTTGCTGAATTTTCGGTTCTACGTAAATGGCAACCTACTACGAGAGCAGAAATGATTCGTTTTATAGGCTTGGTAGGGTATATGGGCTTAGTACGAATGCCATCAATTCGGCATTATTGGAGTACAAAACGTCTATTTCGAAACGATGTTGCATCTGGCGTCATGAGTCGCAATCGCTTTGAAACATTACTTCAACTATGGCATTTCAGCGATAATATGACATGTCTGCCTGGAGATAGATTATATAAAATCCAACCTCTTATTGACTTACTAGTTAGTAAATTTCAGAAAGTGTTTACCCCAGAAGAAACATTTTGTATTGACGAATGTGATACCATTTCGAGCAAGGTTAGTTTTCAAGCAGTATTTGCCTAAGAAAACTCACAAATACGGAATAAAAGTTTTCAAACTTTGTTCATCAGATGAATATACTTGGGCCTTGAAATTATATAGTGGCAAGGAACAAGATGCAAAAGCAAGTGTTCCAACTGAAGTTGTTTTGACCCTTGCAGAAAAATTACTTGGCCACGGAAGAACGGCCATAACTGACAATGACTATACCAGTTTGGCTTTAGCAAATCAGCTCTTAGATAAAAAAACTCATTTAGTGGGAACTCTTAGGTCCAATAGGAAAGGAAATCCCAAGGCAGTTATAACAAAAAAACTGAAAAGAAATGATATAATTGCACAGGAAACGCGAGAGGTATTACTGTCATGAAATGGCGAGATAAACGCGATGTTTTAGTTCTAACCACCAAACACACAGATCAAATGGAAGAAGTCCGAATAAGAGGTGAGATTAAATATAAACCGAAAGCTATTTTAGATTATAATAAGGGAAAAGGTTCGGTGGATATGTCAGACCAAATGTCGAGTTATTCTACAGCATTACGGAAAACGATAAAGTGGTACCGAAAAGTAGCCATAGAAATGGTCCTTGGTACTGCACTGGTAAATGCACACTTTCTATACAAAGCAATTAATGATAAAAATATTTCAATAAACGATTTTCGAGAACAAATATATGAGAAAATGATTGAATATACAGACATTCAAGAAAATATTGATCCTGAAGTTTCGGAAGCCACTAATCAAGTAGGCAGAAAACGAAAGTCCAAAAGTACCCACCAATTTTCTGAAAAAGATGGTCCTTGTCATCAAACTCGTAAATATTGCCGTGGTTGCTATGCAAATAAGGTAAAAGGGGATATAACGAAAAATCAAGTAAAAAAGGTAAACACATTTCGTAGCGATTGTGATGACCAACCCCATTTTTGCCTACCATGTTTCAACAGTAACCACCAATAGATGATGTGAAAATGATTATGATAATTTACAATACCTTATGTTTTGTTTTTGTACTGGTTTCTTCTGTTTTTATATGTAACAGTCAATAAAAAATCTTAAAATGTATACACACTGTGTTAGCATCATTATTACACTACCTATGTAACAATTATAAGGTCTAAACCGATCAACTGGACCACGCGGTCCATTTTATATAGCAAAACCTAAAGAAATAGCGGTCCTATGGTCGCTACCAATACATTTGTAAAGGAGTGTATAACATTTTTAAGCGGTCCCTAAGGACCGCCTTGGTCCAGTAGGCTCATCAATTAGCAGTCCCTAGGGACCGCCATGGTCGGTAATGTGTTAAATAATGTCAACTGGCAAAATGACCGATACACTTACCCTCCTCCGTTTAAAGAAAATAGGAATTACTAATGACTATTTTTACTAATTTTTTTTCACTATTAGCTAGTTAGTACTCACATAAAACCCTAATTTTAATTCTTATAGCCTTATATGCGCATATACTGACTAACCTATTACACCTAGCTAAACTATTTTAGCCTATTTTCCTAACTAATAACTTTCCTCTTTTTATTGTAAGTGGGCAAGGACAAGAATAATCATATTTACAGGGACGTGATCACGAGGACAGGGACAAAATACTTATACGTACAGGGACATGATCACTCAAGCGGACGGAGACAAAATACTTATACGTACGGGGACATGATAACTTTATTGAACAGGGACAAAATACTTATACTTACGAGGACATGATAACTTTATTGAACAGGGACAAAATACTTGTACGTACTGGGACATAATCACTTAAGTGGACAGGGACAAAATACCTTAAACAGACATGGACATAATCTCCATTTGCTAGAGGATTTGACGAAACCGACTAATAAGCTCAGGCTGTAATTTTTTTTTATTTACTTTTCCTCACCATCAGACTCTGATAAAGAGAACCGTGATAAGGCTTCAAATCCTGAATATGCCATTCTCCGGCATTCGAACCATCTTCGTATTTGAGAACATAAACTAATTTTGATTTTTTCTTTGATACGGTACAGAGTAAATATCGGGGTGCTAACTTACTAGCAAAGTTCTTCGACGCATTCGACAAAACTTTATTTCTTTTCCATACCCTGTCGCCTACGTGAAATTCCAAATCGCATCTCCGTAAATTATAATATTTCGCATTACGCTCGTGAGCTTTGCGAAGTTTATTCTGTACTTCCTCAACTAATTCGGAAAGTTTTTGAACGTTACTTGCCCAATTTTCGCGATTAACCAATTTCAAGTCTAAAATTTTCGAATTACCGAGTTACCGTAATACTTCCCAGTAGACCCTACCAAAATTCAAGAACGAAGGCGCATGTCCCGTTACATCGTAAACGGCAGTGCGCAATGCATAGCCAATTTTTGGTATTTCTTTATCCCAATGTTTATGGTTACCCCCTATATAGCTGCGTATGGCAGTACAAATAGTACGATTAGACCTTTCGACGAAATTGGCTTGGGCATGGTAGTACGCGGTATACCAAAGTTGAGAATCATATCATTTTACCAAGTCTCTTACCGAACGACTGACAAACTGCCGACCGTTATCGCATATATACTGCGGTACACCATAAACCAGAAAGACTTCATTTCCAAGGAATCGAACAATGTTTTGAGCCATAGCTAGACGTAGCGGACATAAAAGTGGAAACTTCGTAAACCAATCACTCACAACGAGTAAATACTGATATCCAGAAGTACTTCTAGGTAACGGACCTAAAAGATCGACTGCAATGATTTGCCATGGAAAGTTTACTACTTTTTATGAGCCCATAAGTCCAAATTTTTGATAGTTAGGTGATTTTTGAGACGCACATGATTTACAACTACTGACATACTGATAAACATCTTTCCTCATTTTTGGCCAGTAGTAAGTTAGGGAGAGCCTTTCTAGCGATTTGAAAAATCCTAAATGGGCCGAGGTGGGGGCGTCATGACAAAATCCCATAACCTTCTTACGCTGCAATTTCGGAACCAAGAGTTTCCATTCGGAAATATTTGTATTTAGAGGAACTCTCGAAGGGACGAACTTATAAACAAAGTTATTCTTCACACACCATTGGGGAAATTTACTTGGATCAGCCAGAATATCCTTTCGTATTTTTGTATAAAAAGGATCTACTTTTTTTAAATCAATATCAAGGAAGATACAACTATCTGGATCGACTACAACTACTACTTCATCGGTTTGGACATCCTGCGGAGAATTGACTGGCCCTCGTGAAAGTGCATCCGGCACAACGTTGAATTTACCTTTCCTGTGGATAATCTCAAAATCGAACTGACTCAATTTGACACTCCATCTCGCCAACTTTCCGGAAGGATCCTTCATTTTACTGAGGTATTTCAAGGCTGCATGATCCGTAATGATCTGAAACCGAGAACCTTCAACATAACCCCTAAATTTGTCACATCCAAACACACGTGCCAAACATTATTTTTCTGTCACCGTATAATTTTTCTCCGACTTCGACAGACTCCGAGAAGCGAAGGCGATAACTTTCTCCTTGCCATCCTGTTCCTGAGTGAGAACACACCCTAAACCAAAATCAGACGCATCACAATGGATTACAAATGGTGAAGAAAAATCTGGGCTAACCAATACTGGAGCTGACACCAACGCCTCTTTGACGGAAATAAAGGACTTCTCCGCTTCATCACACCAAACTATCTTCTGTCCTTTTTTCTTACCTTTTAATAAATTATCAATCGGAGCTAATAAGGTAGAGAAATGTGAAATAAAACGCCGATACCAACCACACATTCCCACGAATCTTTTAATCTCAGTTGTATTTTTTGGTCTAGGAAAATGAACCATAACCGATACCTTATCTGGGTCAGTTCGTAATACAAATTTATCAATTACAAAACCTAGGTATTTTAGAGAAGACCGGAAGAACTCACACTTCTCTATATTAACGGTAAGGTTAGCTTCTCGCAAGCGCGAAGCTACTTGTTCCAATAGATCAACGTGGAGATACTGTAATAATGTCATCCAAATAAACAAATATATACGGCTCAAACTGTGGGCCAAAAATGGTATCCATGTGGCGCAGTTGAAATTGAGCGGCATTTGCTAGGCCAAAAGGTAAGACGTTGAAATGGAAAAGGCCTCTTCCCGGAATAGAAAAAGCGTTTTTTTCCTTGGACTCATTATTGAGGGGTATTTGCCAAAACGCACTGCGCAAGTCCACCGAAGAAATAAATTTAGCTTCTCCTAACATATTTAAAATATCTTTTTTTGTAAGATTGTTCAATTTCCTACCATCAAAACATAATCGAAAGTCTCCACTAGGTTTCTTTACAAGAAGTACCGGCGAAGCCTATTTTAACTTTATCATTTTATTTAATTCCTTGTTCAAATGTTCAAGCGGAAATTCTACCTATCTCTATCTATCTATCTATATAGAGAGAGTAAATATTGTCGTTGTTTAACCGGATTGGCAACCCCTGTATCTATGTTATATACCATCTTATTAGTTCTCCCTAATTTTCCTTTACTAAATTCTTTAAATTTTTCAATCAATTCATTCACCCTATCTCTTTGGCCATTTGATAAATTTTCGAAACCCTGTATATGATCGTTGTTACCAGTTTGTACGCTTTCGCTTAAAGTATTGATATTTATCACATTTTCTTTAAAATCTATTTTTAAATTGAACACCTTACAGAAGTCACTACCAAATATGAAAGAATGACAAAGAGAAGGAACAACCAAAAATGAAATTATTTTGCATGAATTTTCTATTTGTAATGGGACATCAACTATTCCTTCGATAATTTGGCGGACCCCATCAGCGGTAGTAACAAATTGAGTTGCGGGCGAACGTATTCTCAAATTGAACATTTCAATAATATCCAACCCCCCTTTACCTATGATACACCTATTCGAACCACTGTCCAATAATCCTACTATTTCACTGTCAAAGATTTTAACTTTCAAGTAAGGTCGATTGTCATCTTTTTTCGGAATAAACACAGACGATGAATTAACCAATTTTGATTCCTTTTGAAAATTTTCTTTGAAATATTTATTTATATTTTGTAACAATTTAAGTTGTTCCTCAGTTATATTTGTCGATTTGCAGTTTTCGGCCCTAGTAATATAAGGAGGTGAGAAACGGCCGACGGTTATTAACCTCCTCAATCACCTCAATACACCTATCACAAGATGCGCGCGTTACTCCTATTTTTCCGCATCGGAAACAAAATTTTTTAAGTATCCCTACAATTTCGGAAAGTATGATTGGACCTACCACAGTTCCAGCAGCTTAAAGTATTTTGAGAGACTAAGTTCTGCCGCGGCGTGGCATTATCGTTCACATGAAATCGATTTTGCTTCATAATTATTATCTTTCCTACGCCTATTCGCAGGTCCAGATTACCCATAAGGCCAACCTAGGCCATGGCCTAGGGCGCACGCTTGCGGGGGGCGCAGCGCAGAATACGGGAAAATCCGCATAGCGAGCGTCCGAGCACCGGGTGACTCACCCGACGAAGCCGATCACGTGACTGCCGCCATCTCTACAAAATTAAAGAACAAGAAATACTTTGGGACAATAAAAAATTGGCTGTCAAAAAAAGACGAAAATAACCAAACCAAAACAGATGACTGCTTATTTTTAGACTGCAGTACTCCTAATACTAGTCATAGCACCACTGTTCATCGTTTATTTGAAAGTGGTTGACAATGTTTCACTTTGAGTAAGGTTATTCTGGACTTTCATTGTCTAAAAAAGAACAAAGAAAAATTCAATTCTCTGCAATTTTTAATTGAATTTTTCTTTGTTCTTTTTTAGACAATGAAAGTCCAGAATAACCTTACTCACCACTGTTCATATGATGCAGTCTTTTACTTCAGGAACAGAATCGGAACGAGACACAAAATTTGAATCTGAACCCAAGGAAGACACTGAGAGCCCCTCCAAAAGCATTGAAAATCCAACTCCAATTCAACAGAGTTTATAACGTGAACCTGAAACATTTAGTTTTGATCCCGTCGATCCCGATCCAGCAAACTTGGTTGTGAATAATGAACTACGTGGTTACGTATCCCAACATGAGTTAATTCAAAATAAAGAAGCTAATTTTTCAAAGGAAAAGAAGGATTATGGTAACCATTTTTGAAGTTTTTTAAGTACTCATTTTTATAGATATTTAGCAAATGGGAAAAAACAAGACGGCTTGTGTACTCTGAAACTGAATGTGCAGTTTTTTGTGGTCCTTGCCGTCTTTTTTATGCGGAAACACAATCGGAATCATATTTTGTGAAAAATGGTTTTAGTGACTGTAAAAACGTTACATCAAGGCTCAAAGAACATGAAAACTCCCTTTCACATAAAACAACACCATCACTTTAAAAGAGAGATGAGGAAACTAGGCAAGGTTAATTCCCAACTAACTAAAATGATAGAGATATCGAGAAATTAGCTACTGGCAAATGTTATTGCGAAGAGTTGTAGTGGTGATAAAAGCTCTAGCATCTCGAGGATTACCATTTAACACATTTCTTGATTTTATTTGAATAACCCGATAGAGGTTGAACTTGGGAATAGGGAAAGCTGAAATAACTCATCCTAAAATTCAATTTTCTTTTGAATGGTTAAGAAAAAAATGGTAGGTGCCATTTGAAAAATATGAGTTTTTGACAATTTTATAATGCGACATCCGAAAATCGCCTGCGCCCATATGGTACAAAATGGGACCGTCGATGGGACATCGGGTGTTAGCCTGGACTACCACCTAGCTGCTCTTTACATTTTATTTCCTAATTTTGAACGGTTTGCAGGCTACACGTGTTTTCGTAAACTACTACAGCGGTAATTTTTTTAAGAAAAATAGACATATCTCAAAAACTGTAATAGATAAGACACAACTGAGGTTTTCTGAAGTCATAATCAGAAGGCCAATCGAACCATGACAAAAAATTAGGTTTCAAAATTCAAAATAAGAAAGTTGCTACCGACTTATGGCATACCCTGTATAGTTGTAGGACTAAAAACATTTGAGATAGAACGCACATGATCAATTATGACAGCATACTGAATTTCAAGTCTCTAGTCCAACTGCAAGTTGAAAAACTTCTAATGCACGGCCTACGTAAATCACGCTGTATACAGTGCTGTTTATTAAACAGTATGAGTGTTTTATTTTTTAACATGTTTTTTTAGTCAATATTTGCTTTTCATACATTTTGAAATTTTAACCACTGTTATTGCGGATTGATACAAATTATTTTCTTGGAAAACAGTTAAAAATGTATTCAAAAGGACTAAAAATAAAAATGTTTCAATAGCTCAAATAACCCCAAAGAAGCTCTAGAACGAGGTTTACAGTTAAATATGCCAAAAAAATTCCACACTCTCCAGACCTCCAGGAGGGGGGAGAAATTTAGAACTCTGGCCTAGGGCGTAAATAGCTGCTAATCCGGGCCTGCCTATTCGTAGAACGCGAACTATTATTACTATTATTATTAGTTGTCGTACCAATGCCACTGACTTCGTTACTATGTCGGAAATTTCTAATATTATTTGAACCAGAAAAATGTTGTTGTCCACTCGGTATATTTCTATTGATATTCCTATTGAAGTATGAAGATGAATTTGATCTAGGATTTGAATAATTTCGCTGATTGTTATCGAAATGTAAATTGGGTCGGCTTGGCTTGAACAATCCCTTCCCGTAATAAATTCTTCTAAAATTTTCGCGTCTTTTATAAGTTCCTCTACAAACGTATGATTACTTAATACCAAATGATCGGCCAATGAGGTTTTAAGTTTTTTCGTATCCATTTAATTTTTGTAATTTCCGCAGGTTGCGTGCCTAACCTTCCGAAAAGTGACTCCATAATAGCGGTAAAAATAACGACCGATTCATCTTTTTGCTGTTTTCGATTTTTTATAAATTGCCATAAGTCTTCGTCGTGATCTTGTGGTAAAAAGTCTTTTTGAAGCCGATCAATTAAGGAATCCCAATCTCTAACTGAACCTAAAGTTTTTACTCTCCTATACCATAATAATCCATTGCCAGTAAAAAAATCGACTGCACCCTCATACAACTGAACCTTAGATACCTGTCGTGCCTCCGCTAATTCCTTCACCCTTTCCAGGAAATGTTTAACGCCCATCCTAGAATTGTTTCCATCAAAAGTGACATCCCATTTATATATCGGAATAGAATTACTTTATGCAGGTATATTAATGACCGTAGGAACAACCGGTGAGGTGGGAGCATTGAATGACGCAGTTATATTATCATCTTTAATATGTTCAGCAAATTCCGCTTCTAGTGTGAGAGCCGTTGCATAAGATTCATTTTTAAAGGACTTTTTGTTATCATCATTTGCGGTATCGATTCGTTTAATTCTATTTATGATATGAGCGAGTCTAGACTGAGCTCTACAATACACTGAATCTGACGTTGAACCTTCAAAGTCTTGTATCAATTCTTGGATGCTATTCAAAGTCACTTCAACCTCTATTCGCTCCGCATCGTAATCAAATTCAGGGTCAATCAACTCAAGATCACGGTTTTTTTCTTTTTGTAAAGCCTTACCTAAAACTTTTCTCTTTTCGATAAAGTCTCTAGAACTGACAATACCTCGTAATTTCAATTCATAATTTATTTCACCGACGAGCAAATGATTCGGTTTCATGATTAAAGACATATCGATTCTATATTTTCTTTTAACTCCGTATATACCAAATTCAATTCAAATTGATTCTCAAAAGAATCAAAAAATTTATTTTATTTTTATTCATTTGGCTCCCTGTATATCAAAGAACTTATTGAAATAAATTTTTCCAATAAACAATAATTAACCATTCCACAAGAGCAAACATTCAATAAATCACAACGTTTTTTTTAACGGTACGGCTGTAAATAAGTTCAATGATTTTTTATGAAAATTAAAATTCTTTCAACATAAATGAAGATCGCTTTCCACAATTTCGTAAATGTTGCTTGTGAACGATAGTCAACCCACAAATACCATCTTTGTTTTTATAGAATATAAACAGAACAGAGTAATGAAAAGTTCCATTAGGCAGAAAAAATAGAAAAGGCTCGTACACCAACTCTGGATAAATTTTTCAATGATTGATAACTTGAAATCACCAGTATTGAAATTTTTGTAAAATGTCAAAACAATCGAAACGCACAAGGTCTAATGATTGAATAATGAATATCTGAGTGGACCTACGTAATACTGGGCGCCATCTCAGTTGGAAAAAACCAAAGCTAAGAAAAAAATTAAATTTAAGCAGAATTAATAATTTACTTCTTTTAAACTTTGAGTATATAAACGGAGGTGAAAGAAATACTTAGTTCAGTTACGTAACGATTTCTATAAGAAGTCATACCTTAGAGACCCGTATATCTGGTTTACACTTTTGAATACACACAGGACTAAAGCTAACTCAATTTGGTGAAAAATTATTATACTCAGAAGTATTCGCAATCTTGAAAAAAATAGTTATAAAATACTGTTGTTTGACTTGAGAATTTGACTGGTGGACGATGTTGTTAGACCTTATGAAGTACGGTGCGTCATCACGCCGAAATCATAAAAAATGGAAAAACCTGACCTTAAGCCTTTTTTGTCTCTACTCCTCGGTGTGAAGCGGTCTCACTCAGTAGATAAGTTCTGGCTCGCTTATCAACCAAAATTACATGTGAATTGGGATTGGTTTTCCATTTACAAGTTGAACGATTCAGTTCGATCCATAAGAGCCGGTGGGTATTTGAAAAAAACGATTCACGGACGTACTAACGTCCATGAATCGTTTTTTTGGAATGTAATCGGTACAAGAAAGATCGGAAAGCCGTCAAATCTTTAGTAGCAGAATGGCCTTCTCATTTTCTACAATAAACATGGATTCACGAAAACATCTGACTTGGTCAACAATCAACATGGAAGTCCTCTAAATTTCATATGCCCTCATTCGAATACCGGTATCGGAACTCCAAATAACCGTCGACGATTCTCATTCATTCTTTCACGGCGCATTTTGTCGAGTTCAAAGTAAACGAGTACTTCTGTCTAGATACAGGGTGGGTAAAGGAAATGTAGACCATCATGGTTGAAAGAACTTCAATTTCTGTCCTAATAAATTGTACGAATTATGTGAGTGTATTCAATAAGAATTATTAAATAATGTCAACTGGCAAAATGACCGTTACAGAGTATTGTGCCGTTTTGCCAATTAGCCCAGGTCGAATCTTCCCTGTATTTGAAATGATCTCAGGTACTCACTATACTAATACAATTTTTTCAATATTTTGGATGAAAAGCACGATAAATGGAATCTATTTGGATCGGTGGTTACTGATAATAGTTTTGCAAATATCCATGCACAAGCTTGTAATAGGTTAGATTTACTACAATACTTGAAACTCACAAATGATATCCCTTTAGATATGGATCAACTTAGGAAAGATGTCATAACGATACATCTGTGTTGCGCTCATACAATTAAAATTTTCTGTAAAGACATTATTGAATGTTTCGTAGAAAATGAAGTGCGGGGTTTCTATAAAGATATAATGGCATGCGTAGTTAATATGGACAATTTCAGTGATATTGAAGAATGGTTCAATTCTGTAACAGTTATAATACTAAGCACCTCATCAAACGATGATACTGATTTTCACATCAGAAAATTATTAAATTTTATAAGTCTCGGGATCCCTTTAAAAGACTCGGGTACATATTTCAGAGAATGTATTCAAAGCCACAATAATTTCGGAACATTCAATCAAAAATCTGTAGGTTTGCACAAAGACAGCATATTTTTAAACATTTTAACAAACTATTTGAAATCCTTGATGCCATTCCTAAATTTCCTTCATCAGAGAAAATAATCTCTTCGAAATATTACAGCAAAAAATTATTTAATTGTATATTATCGAGACATATGCCTTTTGTTCACTTTGGACAGGAATAATTTTGAGGAAGAGAGGCGCGGAACGTCACGTAATACCTATGTGGAAATTTTTTTCGGATACCTCAAGAATAATATTTTAGATGGTCGAAAAAATCTCCGTTGTTCAAGATATCTCAGGAAAAGTAGGGAAAACGTGTTAGCGTTACACAAGGAATTTATATTCAACTTTCCAAAAGCCAAATTAACTAAACAAAAAAAAAGGAACCGATCCTAGTTCCAAACAATTTGCCCAAGAATCGTGGAATGAAAAGATTAAGAAAAGCCCCTACCAAGCACTTCTCTGGAAATTTCCTGAAGAAGTTGACTTTGCCTAACGAAGTACCGTCGTTGAAAAAAACACCTGAAGCCAATCAAGAGATTTAATGTCATACGTCTCTATGCCAAGTTGGTTATGCAGTAGTTGCAGATAATAATAAAAATAAAAATAATGATGATGATAATAATAATAATAATAATAATAATAATAATGAGTCAGTGTTGGAAAAATATTTATAATGCGGATACGAGACGCTTGACGTGACGGTAGAATGGGTGTCTTGTGATGCTGGTCACCGTTGGATCCATGTGACATGCGATCCTTCGTTCGGAGGTACAACGTATAGCGGTTCGTTTGTATGTGACTATTGCACACCTAAAAATCCTATGTACGAAACGTCTTATAAGTGTTTGTATTACGGTTCGGGTGATTTATGTTATTTTCGCAGTGTTGATTGAGTGGACACCATTCCTCTATATACATTTATTTACAACAATATGTACACATTTTACTAATTTGAAAATAAAGCATCATATCGGTAAAAGTTATTTGCACGTACATCGACCTTCATCTTTCATACTCCTACTACTACTCCTGCTACAAAAAAACTGTCATCCGCTGACAACAAAGTGTTGCCAAACTCCTTTTCATAACAGAGTTACCAACCTAATTCTAAGTGGAGAAAAGCATTACATATCAACACCCTCTCTTAATGCTTTTCGAAAAATGATC
Source organism: Chrysolina oricalcia (assembly GCA_944452925.2). Taxonomy (NCBI): domain Eukaryota; kingdom Metazoa; phylum Arthropoda; class Insecta; order Coleoptera; family Chrysomelidae; genus Chrysolina; species Chrysolina oricalcia. The sequence continues at coordinate 38,464,898 of OX101828.2, read as the reverse complement.
TAACCCTCTCTAGTTTTAAACCTACTTATTTACACATTAGACATAATTATCTAATCCTAAATATTTACACAATTGACAAAACTATTGGTGTACTCGATTTCTAGCAAACCATATATTTCTCAAATATTCTGATACAAAATTATATTTCATATCTATATGTTTTACCCTTTTATTATTTTCTGGGTTTCTGAGTAAATTAATACATCCTTGATTGTCTTCAAATATTTTGAAACATTTTACATTGACAGAAAAGTCTTCTAGAAGTCTTTTGGAGTATAGACAATCTTGTACTGCTGAGCATAAAGCAATAAGCTCTGCCTCTGAACTTGAAAGTGCCACACCATTTTGCTTTCTTGTAACCCATCCAACAGTATTCCAAATATCCCAATCAGAATCCACATAACAAGCCATCGGTAGTTCGTTCACCTGTCTTTCAAACTTCAAACTCACATCAACAGATCCTTTCAGATAACGCAAAACTCTTTTCAAATGTGTCCATCCTTCTAATGAATTTCTATCCTGATACCTACTGAAATAATTTACTTAAAACTAATATCTGGCCTAGATCCCAGCATCAGATACATCAGACAACCAACCAACTCTCTGATTGGCAATTTTTCTAGTACTTGAAGTGATATTCAATTTCAACCTTGTCTCAATTGGTGTTGCACAAGAATTGCAGTCTTGAATGTTAAAACGTTTTAAAATTGCCTGAATATATCTCTTTTGATTTATTCTTAAAATTCCCAAATCCTTTTCATAATCTATTTCTAGACCTAAGAAATGTTTTAATCTTCCTTTATCTTTTATACTGAACTGATTCATTAACTGATTTTTGCATTGTTCAATCTTTTCTAAATCTGGTCCTGCTATTATAATGTCGTCAACATATAATAGAAGATGTACTGGTTTAGCTGAAGATAACTTTGAGTATAACCAATAATCGTTATTCGATCGTGTAAACCCTAAATTTATCAAAAAAAACATTTATTTTATTATTCCGACATTTGGAAGCCTGTTTTAGACCGTACAATGACTTTTCAAGTTTCAATACATGTTCTTCATCACATTTTACTCCCTCTGGAGGATAAATGAAAATATCTTCCTTTAAGTCTCCATTCAAAAAAACTGTCTTGACGTCCAACTGTCTGAAATAATATTGGAATTGATTTCCTTCTGTAATTAAGGTTCTAACAGTTGTCATTTTTGCAACGGGTGAATATATATCATTGAAATCAAATGAGTCCCTTTGAGCGAACCCTCTTACAACAAGTCTTGCTTTATATTTATCTTCCTGTTTTTCTTCCGATGGTTTTGAACTGAAAACCCATTTTGTACTGAGTAGATAGATAGATAGAGATAGATTTATTTAACAACGTATACAATTACAATTGTTTGCTGCAAGTCAGAAAAATTAAATATAAAATTATGTCGTCAGCAAAAAGATTTCTCCGACAAAATAGACAGATTTAACAATTCAAGATGCAATCAATACAATCACACAGCAAAATCAATTTACAATAAAATCGCAACAAGATAGACAAATTTAACAGTACAAAAAGCAATCAATACAATCACACGTAAAATCAAAATTTACAATAAAATCATACCTACATTTAGATCAGAACTAACAGTATATACACACCCATAGTCATAAATATATACATATGTATTGGGACAATAAAAGTAAGCACTTATTATGTGCGTTTTTGTGAAAAAGGTGTTTTGATAAATTCTTCGACACTATAGAAACAGTATCGCAATAAAAAAGTCCTGAGTTTGTTTTTAAAACATTCTGGACGGAGATTTTTTATGTTTTCTGGTAGGTAATTATAAAGATCCAAGTGGGAGAGTTTCTCTGACACTTGCTGAGTCTGAATCGGGGTTTGACCAGCCGATTACAATTTCTAGTATTGTGAGCGTGAATTTCCGAATGTTTAAGGTAACGATCTTCGTTTTTGTGAATTTCTAAGAGTGTTTTATAGATATAGACTGATGGAAGAGGCATCATTCCATTTCTGATAAATAGAGGTTTACTGCTGTCCCTAAGCCCAGCGTTGCAAATTATTCTCAATACTCTTTTTTGGAGAATGAAAATTTTCATTGCGTGTGAGGAGTTGCCCCACAAGATGATGCCATATTCTAATTTGGAGTGGAATAGGGCAAAATAGGTTTTCATTAGTGCATCTGTACTCATCATGGCACGGAGTTGTCTGAATGCAAATAAACTTTTGGATAGTTTGCCTCTGAGGTCTTCAATGTGAGCTGACCATGAAAGATTGTCATCTAAGATTATACCAAGTAATTTGGCACTGGAATTTTCTGAGTTATATATTTTAGATGAGAAAGTTATATATTGATTTTTATCATTATTTATTTTAAGTTTATTTGTTAGGAACCAGGAGGAAGCCTTCTCTTCTGCTACCCTGGATTCCATTGTCAATTTTCTATAATCTTTGTTCCTCGATACCAGTGACGTGTCGTCAGCGTATTGTATGCATTGTACAGGTTGCATAAAGAAGTTCAAGTCATTCACGAAAATGAGGAAGAGGAGAGGTCCGAGTACCGAGTACCGAACCCTGAGGAACACCATATCTTACTGTCATTGATGTTGACAATTGATAATTTCCAGACACAATTTGCTTTCTTCCGCATAAATACGTTTTGAAGATCTCGAGGGCAACTCCCCTCACACCATAAAATTCCATCTTTTCTAGAAGAATGTCGTGGGAGACACAGTCGAAGGCCTTTGAGAGGTCACACAAAGTGATAGCGACATGTTCCTCTCTCTCAAGGCCTTCCATTATGTCTTTGACTATCTTCAAAAGAGCATCAATTGTAGAAGTTCCAGAACGAAAACCAAATTGTGCATCGTCAAGTAGATGTTTAGCCGAACAATATGCGGCTAGTCTATTTTTCAAAAGAATTTCCAGAATTTTGCCCAGTATTGGAACAATTGAGATTGGCCGGTAGTTGTCGACTAATTTTGGGTCCGCTTTTTTGAAAATTGGAATTATTCTAGAAATTTTGAGACATTCGGGAAAAGTACCAGAAGTGAAACATAAATTGAATAATGTGGTCAATGGTTCAATAATTTCGTCAACGACTGCTTTGATGATATAACTGTTTAACTCGTAATAGTCCAGGCAGGAAGAGTTTTTTAGAGATTTGATAGCCTCCCGCACTTCTGCTGGTGTAACGGGTGTGAGGAAAAATGATTCGCATGGTCTAAGTTTACTATTTAGAATTTTTAGAGGCGCATTTTTTGAATCTGACAGGGAAGAAATTATATTTTCTGCCATATTACCAAAGAAGTCACTGAAATCTTCAGATGATATTGTCGCGACTAGGACTACTAGAGTAGCATCCTGAGCCGTATAAGGGATTGTTTCCCTCATACAAAATGCGACTTGGGGTGTAGCTACAGATGGTAGCTATAGTAAATAAAGGGGTAGCAACAGAATATAAATATTTATTAAACGACAACTGGGATACGGGGGGAAAGGCAAATATACATTTGAAATACGAGATACTCAATATTAAAATATGGGATACTTAAAACAACTCTTACCTAAAACTATCACTTAACCGATACTTACAGCTAAGGCCAAAAGGGCCTAGCCTATAAGGCTAACAGAGCGCTAGGGCTCTCTCATCTACAGGAGTCTATTATTAACTATCCCTAATGCAAATCACCTTATATTTATATATAGATAGAAATGTTTTATTTTTATTTGGTGTGCACTGTCACGGTCATATAATTTGCTAGTCATCAAACCCGCAATTGTTAATGACCTGCGATCATGACCTAATCAATTAATAACAAGAAACAATAGATCAGTGCACCAAAACGATTCATATGTCATTGCTCGATATCACGACTTTTGCCCACCTTCTAAAAAAGCTGGACCCCAGCTTTAAAATACAAACACAAACCTACGAAAACCTTATACAAAGCAAGTGCCCTATTCTAATAATACATAAATCTACTACTGAAATGATTACAAAAAATATATTTTTCTGGATCCTATTACGTGGTACACACACAGCGACGGGATCTGGTCCTGTTGACACCATAAGTTTCTTCAGCTCTGGCATTTCTACAGTATTCCGTATCCGGTAACACAGCTCGAAATTGAACGGGACTGCATCGTTTGGCACCCTGGGTACTGGCTGTCGACAAACATTCATCGGCGGGACTGGCAGCTACGGTAGGCGTTACCAGCGCTACCACATTCTGGGACTGCAAGTATTCGGAATCACAGCATCTGGAACATCCTTCGGCGCAGTTTCAGGAACAGCAACGGCAATTATCTGGTTTCTCTTCTGGGTACCATTGAGTCGGCTTGGGAGTTCTCGACCTGGATAATCTTCTAGAATCCTTGACAAACTCACGTTTCTCCATCCTCCATTTATGTCTTCAGGAGGAAGCATCTCAGTTCGTCCAGTGCTCCACTCCTTTGTACAGCCTCTCTATCCTGATTTGCTGCCGATCTTTGATACCATCTAACCTGCGTTTCCTGCGTTTGGGAGCTTTTATTTTTGATTATTTCTGGGATCCTCTCCGGACTCACGTTCAGCATCCTCATTCCACTTTTTGGGAAGGAAACATCTGGATTACTCAGTTCGTCCAGTGTTCCAACCCTTTTTGAACCATATTGAATATCGCAGCTTCCCGCTTTCAGTTATTGCCAGCCATGTTGAGTGTCCAAATTCTATTCTCGAAATGCCAGACTGGGTATTCGGTTCTCCTGATCTCTTCTCTCCGGGATTGTGTGTGTACCATAACCGAGAAACAAAACAAGATGCAAATAAATACATAACTATATCAAATAACTAATCAAAATATAAACCATTACAACTATTACTATTTCTCTTTTTTTTTTTTTTTTTTTTTTTTTTTTTTCATAATTATATTTATTACGATTAGTTTTTTTTTCAGCTTCTATGACTAATAGAAAAATAAAAATTTATTTTTTTTTTGTTACAGGTTAATCCTTAATAATTCTACTCAAAAGAAAATTCAATAAAAAATATTATATTCTATCTAACCAATAATTTTCAAACTTCAATTTAAATGACCAACCTTTTTTTTCTAATCTTGAGATAAAAATGACCCGTTAAATATTTCTTATCGAATGAATATCTCCATAAACTTGAGCTATATAAAAACGCTTTATTGCCAAAAACTATCAGTCGAAAATTTGTAATCAAACAGTTTATTGTTTTCAAAACACTCACGATCAATTATTCTCATAGTTCGAATTATCAACAAATATTTCACATTAATAACAAAAGAAAACCGTCGAATGTTTCTTACGACAAATCAATTGACTATTTACTGGCCATATAAAACGCTGAATCGCAAACGTATTACTCGACTTTGTTTTCAAAACACAATTGGTCATCACATTTCATTCAATATTTTCAGTATTGCATTTTTCGATAAAATTCCGAATATATTCATAGAAGAAACCGACAATGGGAGTTTTAAGGAATTCAACAAAAAAATAATATCATTCGAGAAACGAGACGGCCAAATTATAATTTATCAATTTGGGAATATTAATCAAAACACGATTGTTTGTTATGACCCATTTCATTATTTACTGTTGCAATCTTGTAAATGAGCAATTGTTTTCATATGATTCAAAAAAAATATCATTCGAGGTAATGGGGATGGCCAAATTACAATTTATCAATTCGTGAATGTTAGATATCAGTTCACGCCTCCTGATCACCATCTTGAGTGTAACACTGGTATGCCATCAATTTGGTTAGGACAGTCATACAAATCTTCAATCACATTATATCACAAATTTCAAATTAGTAATTTAAACCTCTTAATCACCTTTATGACAACATAATTTTCATCTTTTCAATGTTCTGTTTTGCAGTTCAAGTACATACTTTAAATTTCGTATTCACACTCCTTACAATTCCTCATGACTCATTCATACAAAAACATTTCTCCGTGCAACTGTTTCTCTCATACATCGACATCTCACATTATCGCAATTCACCCATTTCCTCGGCAACACATCGAGAAAAAACAACATCATTCACCAATGATTCTCTTGGAAACCCATCAAGAGCATGTATATCACCATATACCATTTACCTAAAAATCTCAAAACTCTTGGCAACACTTCAAGAGTTAGATACTGCAGACAGACGCTCAATCCCACTTTGAGGATTTTCTCCCACGTCACTCCTGCAAACTCCTTTACAACAGCCTTTTCCGGCCGTCATTCAATTCTTCTATAACTCCGTTATAGACATGGGTAACCTATTACCCATAAATATTCTCATATAATAATAATAATAATAATAATAATCGTCTTTATTATTTTCAAATAAATATAAAAAATAATGATAAGTAGCCTAAATGTTATTGAAAATAAAGGGCGAAGTTTATTTTTGATGAGTGTTAGACACCATCAAAAATATTCTTCCACGATATCACGATATTCCATTGAAAAGCCGATCATACACCAATTGCACCAGATATTTCGAAGACGTCATGAGCATAATTCCAAGAGCATGCAAAGCAGAACATATTTTTCAGAAAAAAATCAAAAACATCAAAATATGTCATTTACAAGTGAAGCAATTCAAAATTAAATTTAAAAATTCTGATCAAAAAAAAAAAATTCTTCACATTAAGTGTGTTTCAAAAATACCTTTAACCCTTTCATACAACTACTGTCACTTATCACCATTATGCACAACACTTGAGGCAAACTCCTCATCCTCAAAACTTTCAAGGAAGACTAAAAAAAATTCCAAGAAAATATGCAGCTTCCATATTTCATTCTTACTCAACATTTCCCAACATGCCCTTTCATTCGGGCATTTATCTACATTTTTCTCCGCAGTTTTCTCAATAGAACTTGCATTTTTGCACAGTGACAACTTTTTCTCTCATGAAGGTATTTTTGGCATAAATTTTCTCACATTCATTCATACTTTCAACATTACTTTCTCATATTCATTCAAACAATCATCTCGCCTATCTCTTTTTTTTTTCATTCTTTCATTCACATTATTTAGTTTTCTTATACTTGCAATATTTTTCATATTCATCGTGTCCCTCATGGTCCTTGTTGTTGTCGACGGTTCCTACTATATCCAAAAAAAAATAATTTTCTATTATACACAAGAAAATAAATAGTTCCTGCGGTTGCACCTTTGTACCGAAAATGAACAGTGTTCATTTGCATCCTATTCCAGGATATATGTCCACGGTTTGGTACAACATTACTCTGAACTTTTTATAAAAATCCTATAAAATTTAATGAAAATATTGGAAACCTTCCATTAAATATTTCAAATCCAAAATAACTTAACAGTATACCTGAGTCGGGACAAACTCAGATAAACTCATTTTGATTTTTTTCGGAATTGCACAAATTTTCCTCGTTTCAGTATAAAATTCCTGTGGCAGGAAAATTTTATAAAAATAGCTATATTTTTTCCATTTCCTCAACATACAAGAATATATTAATAGAATTAGGCCTAAATGCTCAAATTCATTTTGAATATCTGTACCAAATATTCGTCAAATAGCTAGTCCACTTCTAAATTATTAATACCGACTAAACCGAAATATCAGTTCTTTTTCAGGCTCGAGTTCATTCGAAATTGAATAAACCTATTTATTTGACAAACTTGTCACTTTTTATAACTCTCAATTATTCAACAATTAAAAAACACTAGGTGAGTATAATAAAATATTTCCATTTATTCGTATATTTATTGTATATGTATCTTGAGTACATTTTTCGTTGAATCAACATAATTATGAGTTTGATACTGCTCAACAGTATTCAGATAACACGACTAAAAACAATTTGTACCGATACCAAGTGAAGATTCCATCAATGAATCATAAAACTTTGAAACCACCTATATTTCACTATTATATTACACTAAAGAAAAAATATTCTCTACTCTGTATTATTATTATATGGACAAACAAAGACGACAACAGTATTGACTTTCAAAAATTTGTTCATTGGTTATGGTTATGGGGTCGAAGGGTGGGGTTTATTATGACGAATCAACCCATAGGACGAGCACTGCGCCTCCATCATAGTCCTTAGGATATGGTTGGGGTGAAAAGGGGCAGGGTGGGGTTAATTATGGAGAATTAACCCCCCGGGACAAGCAAGGTGCTTCCACCATAGTCCTGGACTATGGGTGGAGTAATTATGGGGGTGGGGTTAATTATGACGAATCAACCCCCCGGGACGAGCACTGTGCCTCCACCATAGTCCTTGGACTATGGTTGGAGTAATTATGGGGGTGGGTGGGGTTAATTATGAAGAATCAACCCCCCCGGGACTAGCAAGGCGCCTCCACCATATGTCGCGACTAGGACTACTAGAGTATCATCCTGAGCCGTATAAGGGATTGTTTCCCTCATACAAAATGCGACTTGGGGTGTAGCTACAGATGGTAGCTATAGTAAATAAAGGGGTAGCAACAGAATATAAATATTTATTAAACGACAACTGGGATACGGGGGGAAAGGCAAATATACATTTGAAATACGAGATACTCAATATTAAAATATGGGATACTTAAAACAACTCTTACCTAACACTATCACTTAACCGATACTTACAGCTAAGGCCAAAAGGGCCTAGCCTATAAGGCTAATAGAGCGCTAGGGCTCTCTCATCTACAGGAATCTATTACTAACTATCCCTAATGCAAATCACCTTATATTTATATATAGATAGAAATGTTTTATTTTTATTTGGTGTGCACTGTCACGGTCATATAATTTGCTAGTCATCAAACCCGCAATTGTTAATGACCTGCGATCATGACCTAATCAATTAATAACAAGAAACAATAGATCAGTGCACCAAAACGATTCAAATGTCATTGCTCGATATCACGACAATATTTCACTTTTTTTTTGTTGTTTGTTACGGTTGAGTTCATGGTTAATAAGTTTCCAAGTGGTCTTCGAAATATTATCTGAATTTTTTACATGATTGCTGTATGCACTTTTTTTTGCTTCATTTAGTTGCCTTCTGTACTGTTTCCTCAGTATATTGTAGGCAACATAATTTTCAGCACATTTTGAGCTATCGCAAATGATTTTCACACACAGCAAATGTTCCCTCATTTCCTTGAGAGAATTATTGAACCACGCCACTGGTGGTTTTTTGTTTGTGTTAATCTTCTTTAGTGGAAAAAATTGCAAGTAGAGGTTTTGTAAGGAGAGTAGAAGATTGTTAGCAAATTCATCTGTCGACAGTGTACATTTGCAAACGTTTTCCCAGTTGATTTCGGACAGGGCATTTTTAATCTTTTCGAGATTGTTACTACTGATATTTCGCCTGTAAACAGGCTGTGGTTCAGTAAGTTTTTCATTGATGATAATGAATTGGCCATAGTGGTCTGAGAGACATGGCTCAATTACACCAGTTGAGTAGTCAGTATCGTTCAAATTGGTAAGGATATTATCTATACATGTAGACGAGAATGTCGATACCCTAGTGTAATCCGAAATGGTAATGTCAATACTGTAAGAAGATATTAAAGAAGCGAGAGCTTGAAGATTGGCTGAGTTTGATCTGAAGTTTATATTGAAGTCACCTAATATTATGAGTTTTTGACATCCGTTGCTACATCTGTCAAGTAGAATCTCAAAATTTGATAGAAAAACATCAAAGTCTCCATTACCAGATCTATAGAGAGTGATCACGATGGTTTTGATGCTTACAATTTCGATACAGCCGAATTCAGAGTGGAACTCCTCGACAAGATCTTCACAATCAACAACCCTTATTTTAAATTCAGGTTTAATGAATATTGCTACGCCCCCATGTTTATTATTTTTTCTACAGAAATTGGAAGCAAGTGAATAAGTCACAAGGTTGACTGATTCGAGAGCATAATTATCAAGCCAGTGCTCAGAAAGACAGATACAATTGAAAGATTGTTTTTCCAAATAACATGTTAATTGATTTACTTTGTTCGATAAACACTGTATATTTATGTGAAAAATACTAAATAATTTCTTAGTCAAATAAGTGGAATTTACTTTTCCTAAATTGTTCAGGGATTTTGGTAATGGGTTCGTCGCCTGTGAAAAAAACGGTTTACGAAAGCCCCCTTTGGCCACAATTCAGGATTCAAAGCTTTTGATAGATTACAAAGATCAATGGTAACTTTAAAAGGAGAATAAATTAGCGGCAACATTGAATTTAGTTTTGAAACGGTTGCCTCAGGCAGCTCGTCACTGATAAGCGATTTAAGTTCTTCCTCGGTCATATCGGGGTGACACTTATAGACGTGCAGAAAACCAAGCTGGGTCACGGTTTTGATATTCAAATTGTTTTTTACCTCTAACTTCCCAACAATGGGTTCATTTTTTTGACCTTTTTTGATGGATAAATGAGTATCGGTGTTTGCGACGTTTACGGATGAGGGAGAAACGATTTTCTTCGCCACTGCCGGTCGAGTCATCTGTTGACCATTTTTAGTTCCACTGTTAGTACTAGTAGTCGGTACGTTTGTGTTGGGAGATTTCTTACAGGCGGACTCTTGTTGATTTGCAGCGTTGTGCGTAGGTTATCGCTTCCGACACTTGGTTAACTGTGATGGCTTGATTCGTATTCGAGATTTCGGCAGGAACCTGTTGTGATTTCGACTGCTCTGTCTTAGCTATTTTAGACTTTAAAGTTTGTACAACAGGTGGCGAGATTGTTGACGAGCTATCATTTTTGTTGTTCAAGAATTTGTTCAATAGGTCAATTTGACATTTTAGAGACTGTATGTTATCTTGTTGCTGGGTTATGATTATATCTTTCTGTCTGCTTATTACCTTCAGATAGTTTATTTCCTTCTTGAAAATTTCACTTTCGTCGTCACCACTGGCACTTCTGAATGATAAATCAAGGTCTTCCGTGTTTTCACAACATTTTATGGATTTGTCACTTTCACTGATTATAGTGACATTTTTTAATTTTGTAACACAACTATAATGTGACACAGTGCCACAAATCACACATTTAAGCCCACTTTGGGCTATTTTAAAACACCTTTTACAAGGTTTTGGAGAGCCGCTCGAGCAGTTGTCTTTACCGTCCGACATCTCACACACATATATTTCTGCATTTTCAGGCATTTTTACCATTTTACCTCTACCCATGTATTATTTTCTTTTATCGATTCTATTTCTCCATTCATCGCATTTCTCCAATAATGTTCATCATTTCTCCCATTCAAATCATCTACCTTTTCTAGTACATTCTCTACATACGAGACTGCATCAAAGGCCATATACATTTCATATTCATCATATCTACTTGGCAACCTTACATTCCTTTTATTTTCTCTTTCACATTCTTTATTTTTATTCTCATTCATACTAAACTCCATTTGCATGACTTCTGTTCTTTCAGGTTCATTTTCACTCGTATACTTGTCTGTTTCCATTTCTGTTTCATCATTCACCTGCACAACACTTCTCTTGTAATAAAAATCATTTTCATTGAAAACTACATCCCTAGCTACTGTAACCTTTTGCTCATCCAAACTCCATAACCTATAACCTGTTGTTGTATATCCTATCATAATACATTTCTGAGATTTTTAATCAAACTTACCTCTGAACTGTTTTGGAATGTGAGAGTAAGCTGCACACCCCAAAATTTTTATGTTACTTACATTGGGTTTGACTCCATACCAAAGTTCTGCTGGAGTTTTTTCTAAATATGCACTTGGACTTCGAATCATGAGATAAGCAGCTATTAAAATTGCCTCACTCCAAAAATTCTTGGGCATATTTGCTTCTTGAATCATGCATCGAGCTTTATCTAATAAACTTCTATTAAAACGTTCTGCCTTGCCATTCTGCTCAGGCGTATATGGTGTTGTATAATCTATAGTGTGTCCATAAAGTAACACCCCTCCCCTGTTAACTTTTGAACGGGGTGGAATTTTCTTTTGAATTTTTTTTGGTGAAATGGTATATTATAAGCTACTTTTTGTCAGTTATAAAAAATGTCAATCGTTCAAAATGGCGGCCAAGCGCCATTTTGAAAGATTTTTTTAAATGGCATGGGGGATCGAGTGATAACTCATTCGAATTGTCTTTTGATTTTCCATACGACTACAAATACGAGCTCAATTGAAATGAAAAAATATTTTTTGATATCTACAAATTTTCTCTGTCCCTCTGTCCCTATGGGACATGATTTCTGAGATTTGCTGAGATTCAATAAAACGAGGTATTACACTACTTATCTACTTATTTGAATTTTTTTCTAATATGGCACCCATCTGCCATTTTGAGTGACAAGAAGCTCTTGCAGAAACGAAAAAATATTTTATCATCGCACTAAAGCTCTTTAATAGCCATTTATTCGACAGGATCCTCTCGTGAGAGTTCTAAGATAATGTACCGCCATTTTGTTTTGGACCAATATTTCTGTTTGAAATTTTGCTGCCTAATAGAGAATTGAAATACGAATCGAATGAGGTATCACTCGACCCCCCATGCCATTTAAAAAAATACTTCAAAATGGCGCCTGGCCGCCATTTAGAAAGATAGAATTTTTTTATCATTGTCAAAAAGTAGCTCATGAACTACCATTTTACCAAAAAAAATTTCAAAGGAAAAGTCCACTCCGTTCAAAAGTTAACGGGAGGGGGGTTTACTTTATGGACAGACTGTATATAATTTCCATTATTCCTACAAAATGCTTTAAAATCATGAGAAACATATTCTCCACCATTATCGCATCGCAAAACTGAAATTTTTAAATTAAATTTTGACTGTACCATTTTAGCATAATCTACGAAACAATTATAAACATCACTTTTATTTTTTATTATATTCACATAGACAAAATTTGAAAAGTCATCAGTAAATGTGACAAAATATTTGCCATTTTCATGGTATAATGGATCAACATCTGTATGTATGATTTCTATTAATCTCTTAGCTTTAGTACGAGCACCAAATTTCAATCGATTAATTTTTATAAAAACGCAGGACTCACAGAATTCAATTTTACCAACTTCTACATGATTTATTCCTGTAACCATATTATTTTTTATCAGTTTATCTAAATTTGCATTGCATATATGACCCAATCTTTTATGTCATAAATTTAATTGCCTTTCTTCATTTTCAACATTTAAACATTCATTTGTTTTTGCCTCATTCTCTTTCTGATTTTCCTCATAATTTCTTCTTCTTTCCTGTCTATTATCTTCATTTCACCTAAAGTTCATATTTCGGCCTACCTTCTCGTCCTCTGCCAAATGCCTCTCTGTTAAACATTCCTCTACCTCTACCTCTGTTACTATAGGTTGACATATTTTGTTGCATCTCTGTTCCTTGGTTATTTCTATCACCTGCGACAGTATTATAATAGCTTTTCTGTTCCATATATCTGTACCTTAGAACAAAAACAATCAATGTCAGAAAATGGCGAAAACGCCCTTAATAGCTTAAGTCAATGCATATGATCTACTAGTCAACATACAAAAACAACCAATGTCTTATGATAATTCTTCACGTGACGGAATGTTGCCTTGACTTGGTATAGCCACGTAAACACTTCTGTAATTGTGCAAAAATAACCAATCTATACATTATATTATTTTCTTATACAATAACAACCAATGCTAACATAAGTTGTAGCGTGCTCTTGACATTGGTTGTAATAAATTGGAGAACACGCGCGAAGTTCGTACTATGCCATTATGTGAGGTTATGTTGCTGCCTGTAATTGTGAGTTTTGGCTATTTTTAGTGGTTTGTGTCAGTAACATTCTTTAAAAGATCAGTAAAAACCTGAAAATTATGTATCCACGAGGTAAAAAACTGGTAGAATTATGCTTAGGTAAGTAAATTATTTTTGTATTTGAAAAATCAACGGTTATATCAACGAAGGAATCAGGAGGCAAATATACCCTTCATGATTAAAGTATTTCTGGTACTGGCGAAGCATATCCATCTACGAGTTCCGATTTAAATCAGTCGTACGTGCAGAATGATGACGTATCGGACTTTTCACAGTCTCGCTCGGATGACTACGTACCGATGACTGACTCTTCTTCTTCGGAAGATGAATCATTACATTTTGAACGTAAAAACCGTTCTAGTTACATTCAAGAGCTTGATGAGCCACCAGAGAGAGAAATACCTATTGAAGGCGCAGTCTCAGTGGAAAGAAAACGCGGAGAAAGAAAAAAAGGCAAGAAAACGTACGAGAGAGCCAGAAAAGTGGGAAAAAAATGTAAGAAAAAATGCTAAGGATGCAGGTAAGGAATACATATCAGCTAAAGGAATTGTTAAGCCATCTAAATTCATGAAGCCACCTTGTAAATGCAGAAAACGGTGTTCAGAAAAGTTCAATGACGATATACGTAATTGTTTATTTGAACAATTTTATAAACTACCCAGAGATGGCCAGAATCAATACCTTTCCGACCTAGTGGAGGAACACACAAAATCAACTACACGATTACAGACGGATAAAGAACAAAGTCGAAGGAATTATTCTCGCAAATATTTCTTGATCAAAAACAATCAAAGGACCGAGGTATGTCAAACTATGTTCTTGAACACGCTGTATGTTACTTTGATGAAAGTAAGGTATATAGTTGAAAAGCGAAGACACACAGGAAACAATATGTGCCCAGCTGATGGTCGAGGAAAACATGGCAACCAAATAAAAGTTTCTAATACACAAAAATAAAGTGTAATTGATCATGTGAACCTTTTCCCGGCCTATAATAGTCACTACTCACGTAATAGAACTGAGAAGAGGTATTTGGGTTCAAACCTATCCATTGTAAAAATGTTTAGTCTTTATAACGACCATTGTAGTGAAAATATGATTATTCCCGTAAGTGAAGGAACATACAGACGAATATTTGTAGAAGAATTTAATTGTTCTTTCCGCACACCCAAAAATGATATATGTGCTAAGTGTGATAAATACTGTTAGTAATTCAAACAAGTTCTAATAAGAATGAAAAGGCAATCACCAAAGACCTTTATAATAAACACTTATCGTTAGCTGAGTCTTCATACGCAACGAAATCTGCAGACAAATCTAAAAGTTTGATCGACACTAAGTATGCATTTTTTTCGTATGATTTAGAGAAATGTTTACAAACACCACTACTGAACAACATTGTTTTATTTTATAAGCGATCGTTATGGACCTTCAACCTGACAGTTTATTCTATTGTTAACAAGAAAATAAGTGGTTCATGTTATTTATGGAATGGCACTGTAGCACGCCGTGGCGGTCAAGAGATAGCGTCCTGTATTATACAGCACTTACTAAAACTCCCTGACGAAGTAGAAGAAGTTAATCTTTATAGTGACTCATGTTCAGGGCAGAATAGGAATATCTATTTTGCTGTAATGTACTTAGAAATATTGAAACAATTAAACACGAAAGGTACTATGAATTTAAAAGTTATAAATCAAAAATATCTGCAGCCAGGTCATACTCACATGGAGGCAGATACCATCCACGCTGCTATAGAAAAAGAGCGGAAAAAGACCGAAATGAAAATTGATGTGCCGAGGGACTGGGCAAACTTAATAATTTAATAAGTCCGAAGACAACATCCTCTTGAAGTAATAGAGATGGAACAGCACCAATTTCTAAATTTTAAAATTCTACTAAGAGAAGGCTATGTTCATAGAAAAACCAATGTAGACATGGAGACGGTCTATTGGACAAAAATAAAATGGTTACAAGTTAGAAAAGACAACTACTTTGAAGTTTTCTATAAATATTCTTTCGATGAAGAGGAACCATTTAAAGTTCTTAACTTAGCACGTGTTGTTGGTCGACGCCGGAACACGGATTCTACTACCTTGCAGGAGTTAACTCCATTGTACTATGGTGCCTTGCCTCTTCCTTCTAAGAAATTGGCAGATCTACAATCACTTTTACCATATATTTACCAGTCAAGCCGACATTTTTACAAGCAACTAGGAGCTGATGCTCAAATAGAAGACGAATCAGTTTCAGATGGGGAAGAAGACGAAGAAGGACAGCAGGTGTAGGAACGCGAAAACTCTTGAATGCCTATATTATAGATTATAATGTTTTCGAAAGGTTTATTTAGTTATTAATATTGGATTGATTTGTTTTGTTCAATTGGTTTTTTTATTCAAATATCGGTTTCAACTGAAAAATGTGATTGTAGTTTGAAGTAAAAGGATATGTTTAAACCATTGTACTGTATCTACATTTTTGTATAATTTAAATAATTTTTTCAAGTGTTGATGGTCTTAATAATTACAATTCATGTATATTTAAAGTGTCAATATAACCAATGTCGTTCCTTTTTTATTTTTTTCTTATTAATGGATCAACCAATGTCACATATTTTTCAAAAACAAAAAATATTAACCCAATAGTATTACTATAGTTGATGTGTCTTATATTTTACTTGAAAGTACAGTTAAAGTTCTCAAGAAAATTAAAACGTTTATTCACAATTGAATATCATATTTTGTTTCATTTTGTAATGTCAATTTCTCCAAATATACTTTTTTGACATTGGTTGTTCTTGTTCTAAGGTACAGATATTTACTACGTTTCTCTTCTAATGACCAATATCACCACATCGAAAGCAAGTAATTTGTTCGTACTCATGTTCCTACTAGTGGCATCCCTACGTTCAACTTCAGATCTCAATTTGGTTTTTACAAAATTTAACGTCAAATTTTCAGCTGGGACATTTTCAATGATTGATACTACTGTTTGGAAAGATTTTGGCATTGCCATCAACAATGTGCAAATAATGTCTTGTTCACCCACTTCTGCACCTGTGGCTTTCAACTGTCTAATCAATTCATCATAGTATTTCAAGAATTCTTCCAAGTTCTGATTTTCTTCCATTCTTGTCGATATAAATTTCTTTCTTAGCACTAACTGGCCTGGCAAACCCTTTTTTCATATATTTCATCTAAACTTGTCCACATTTCAAAAACTATAGTTTTATCTCTGATTAAGTCCAATTTGTCGTCATCTACGCATTGCACAATTAATGATTTACACTTGTTGTCCCTTTTTTCTGCCGCTTTTAACTTCGCTACTTCCGGATAATCTTCTTTCACGAATTTCGTCTGTATACATTCTACTACCTCTTTTTCTATTCTTCCATTCTGAATTTCCACGTGTGATAATTACTCCCAGTAAGTGGGTCAATGTTCAATATATTTCTGCCGTTTGCCGCCATCGCCATTTTCCTTGTTGAGATTTATCGTCTTCGAATTTTTGTTACCCATAACCTGTTATTTTCGCAGTGTTGATTGAGTGGACACCATTCCTCTATACAGGGTGTAACTAAATAAGTGTAAAACATAAAGAAACTTCATTGGAGCATCCCATGTCAAGATACAGCCCCTTGAAGGGGGTACATAAAATTTGTTTAACAATTTTCTTCACAAGCACTAAAAAAGTTACAGTATTGATATTAACCTGACATTTTCTACTGCCACAAAGACACCAAGCCAGTAATTTATTTGGTTTACCCCATGGTTGTAAGGGGTGGAAAACGCAACCCCTAAAATTTATGTAACTTTTTGTCTTATTATTTGATTACCATTTAAAAATTTATTTCCGATAGCCTGTTTTATTCTAAACAAAAAATGTCCTTTGAATTTTTTGCCCAAAATAAACCAGTTCGCAGCAAAAAATTATTTTACGAACAACTACAGAGATACATCGTCATAAATGCAAACTGGATTTATTGTTATTTTGTAGTTACTACCTGCATTAAATGATTAAAGGGGGATAAACAAAACTAATTTATTGATAACAAAACATACAACATGTAGAAATCATCGTAAATGTTCAATATGTCTACCTTCAGACATTACGCATGCGTCTAGACGTCTTCGCATTGAGCCACGTATGCGCTCAAATATTCCTGGAGTCTCTCTTACTACCCTGCACGCATCGATGATGCGGTTTCTTAAGTCCTCTACATCGAGAAGTAAGAACACCACAGCTTGAGGAAGCAGTACTTAATTTAATTGAAGAACAACCTACTACCAGTTCTAGAAAGATTGCTTTCCAGCTAAATGTTGATCATATGACGGTATTTCGAATTTTAAAGGAACAACTCTTACCATCTGCAACGAGTACAGGCACTGTAACCGCGAGACTTTCCGAACCGTCTTGAATTTTGCAATTGGATAATGGAAATGATTAGAAAAAATCGTGACTTTCTAAAGACGATCGAATTCACAGGTGAATGTAGTTTTTCTAGGGACAAGATTATTAATTTTCATTATTACCACATATGGGCTGATGAAAACCCTCACGCTATTGTCGAAACTAACCATCAAGAACAGTTTTCTCTTAACGTGTGGGTCGGAGTTATTGGGTATTTAATTGGGTCTCATTTTCTACCTACTCGATTAAATGGTGAGGCATACGTTCAATTTTTAAGAGAAGTACATCCCGTACTGCTGGAGGAAGTTCCTTTGGGCGTCAGAAGGGATATGTGTTTTATGCATGATGGGGCTCCCGTACATTATAGTCAAGTAGCACGTCAGCATTTAACTGAAAGATATGCAAATCGGTGGATAGGTCGAGGAGGACCACAGAATTGGCCCGCTCGATCCCCGGATCTGAATGCTCTCGATTTCTCTACTTGGGGCCATTTACAGCATTTGGTTTATCGTACTCCTATTCGCGATGTAGAGGACTTAAGAAACCGCATCATCGATGCGTGCAGGGTAGTAAGAGAGACTCCAGGAATATTTGAGCGCATACGTGGCTCAATGCGAAGACGTCTAGACGCATGCGTAATGTCTGAAGGTAGACATATTGAACATTTACGATGATTTCTACATGTTGTATGTTTTGTTATCAATAAATTAGTTTTGTTTATCCCCCTTTAATCATTTAATGCAGGTAGTAACTACAAAATAACAATAAATCCAGTTTGCATTTATGACGATGTATCTCTGTAGTTGTTCGTAAAATAATTTTTTGCTGCGAACTGGTTTATTTTGGGCAAAAAATTCAAGGGACATTTTTTGTTTAGAATGAAACAGGCTATCGGAAATAAATTTTCAAATGGTAAACAAATAATAAGTCAAAAAGTAACATTAGAAATGAATTTTAGGGGTTGCGTTTTCCACCCCTTACAACCATGGGGTAAACCAAATAAATAACTGGCTAAGTGTCTTTTTGGTAGTAGAAAATGTCAGGTTAATTTCAATACTGTAACTTTTTTAGTGCTTGTGGAAAAAATTGTAAAACACATTTTATGTACCACCTTCAAGGGGCTTTATCTTAAAATGGGATGCTCCAATGAAGTTTCTTTATATGAAAGATTCTATCTTTTTTTCGATGAGGAATCATTCCCTCAAATGTTTTACACTTATTTAGTTACACCCTGTATACATTTATTTACAATAATATGTACTCATTTTACTAATTTGAAAATAAAGCATCATATTGGTAAAAGTTATTTGCACGTACATCGACCTTCATCTTTCATACTCCTACTACTACTACTCCTGCAACAAAAAACTGTCATCCGCTGACAACAAAGTGTTGCCAACTCCTCTTAATAACAGAGTTACCAACCTAATTCCAAGTGGAGAAAAGCATTACATATCAACAATTCAGAATTCTCTGTGGAATGTGTAGCGTGCGATTGGTGCAACGGATGGATTCATCAAATTTGTGATACCCAAAATGATTCATACAGTGGCAAATTCATGGACCTATAATCGGATAAATACGGATGGACTCAGCATTGCCATACCATACCACAACACCGATTGTTTTGAAGTCGCTTTTATTGTAGTCGCGCGGGTTGCGGGAAAGAGAGAAGGTAGCGATAGACTATGATCTTCCCACAGCCGACAGGAGCGCGCGCATTTGATGAAAATAGGGCTCAATCGCAAGAAAAAAATGCTGAATTTAAAATAATGATGAAAATATCAACGAGAGTGATATAATATACAATCCGATGGGACTTCGTGAGATAGAAAAACTCGTATGACATACCTGATGTCATGCAATACTTCATTGACTAAGATAGTAACGATCCTTAGAAAATTTGTTTCACAAAGTTCGCAAAATTAAAAAAAAATTGAAAGCTGAAGAGAGTCGACTAAAAAAAAATTGAAAGGTTTTGACTAAAACATGGTAATTTATATATTCAAAAAATACATGGACTGAACTTAGGTTTACTTGAAATTTGATAAGGAAAAAACAATTCAACGAAACGATTATGGACCCTTAACCAATTGTAATGGTATCATTTTTATTTTTCTGAAATGCCCTGTTGCCAAGTTGACCTCTTCGAAATACTGGAAATCTGATATGAAAAACTCAGTTAAACGTCTCGATTATAGACCCTAAACCTCTTTTAATAGTACTATTTTTGTTTTGCGGAAATGCGCCCTTTCCAAGT
This sequence comes from Chrysolina oricalcia, assembly GCA_944452925.2. Classification (NCBI taxonomy): domain Eukaryota; kingdom Metazoa; phylum Arthropoda; class Insecta; order Coleoptera; family Chrysomelidae; genus Chrysolina; species Chrysolina oricalcia. The sequence goes on along the minus strand of OX101828.2, from coordinate 38,444,451 downwards.
TTTGGTCACTGAGAATTACTGGAAATCTGATACGGAAAAAACAATTGAACTTCTTGGTTATGGACCCTCAACCTATTCTAATGATATAATTTTTGTTTTGCGGAAATGCGCCGTTGCCAAGTTGGTCTCTTGAGATAACTGGAAATCTAATATTAGGATAGTTCTGAGTGGATACCATACTATTCAATAAGATAAAATGTGCTATGATATCTGAACCTTGCAGAAATGCGCCAATGTTGCCAAGTCATTGGCGCTGGGAATCATTAAAAAAAAGATTTTAGGAAATTTTGCTCAAAGAATATCATTATAAATTTTTATCTCTCTTAATTTTTATGAAAATTCTTTTGGATATCTGGACGCATGGTCCAAAAGACCATTTTCATTTCATTTAGGTTATCTCACTTCAAGTTCAAATGTTATACGTTAGAAATTCTTGAAATAACTAAATGATGCGAAACAACGTTGAAATCATCTGCTCTGATTTCAACTTTTCATACTAATCAGTGACCGAATCACCAGCAACTTTGATAGCTAGGTTAGTTCGGTTAGGTTATGTTGTGTCCCTCTTTTAGAAATTCGGTCCATGGTCGACAACGCGGGTAGTAAGAAGCCGAAGGCGTGTCTTTTTTTTCTGGTTTTTATTCATAACAGCACATTCCATCAAAACAAAAATTGCGCAATCAGAATCGGCGGAAAATCTATATTAATACTCTACATTAGAAATTTCTATAAAGCTTCTCTAAATGATTTCCCGCATCTATAACTTGGCAACAGCGCATTTCCGTAGAGTCAAAATGTCATAGCGCGAACCACCTGATTGAATACAATAATGTCAACTTCGATTCATCTTCATATCAGATTTCCAGTAAAATGAAGTGACCAACTTGGCAACAGAGCATTTCCGCAAAACAAAAATGGTACTATTAGAATCGCATGATAGCACAAAATTGTGACTTTCAATTATTTTTTCCATATCAGATTTCCAATAATCCCAATTGACCAAAACTTGGCAACGGCGTATTTCCGCAAAACAAAAATAGTACCATTAGAATAGGTTATGGGGTCTATAATCGAGACGTTCAACTGTTTCATTGAAACAGATTTCCAGTAATCCGAAGAGGTCAACTTGGCAACAGAACATTTCCGCAAAACAAAAAGATTACCATTACAACTGACTGAGGGCCCACATTCGCGACGTTCAATAATTTTTTTTTTCACATCAGATTGCCAGTAAACCAAATTTTTACCGACTTTGGAACACATTCAGTGGAACATTTAATCCCCAACTTTTTCAACAAAGCCGCTTTTTCTGTGTCATCAGCTGGAAACCTGAAAATAAATCCAAATTTTGATAGACATTTCTTGGACTTTTTGTAATTTTTTTTTAATGCATCATCCAAAGACCTATTAAAGTAGTAAATGTTTCGTGAAGTGTCTAATTCATCATCTCCACATATAAAAGTTTGAATACACGTAACAATTTCATTTTGTTTGACGAAAACAGATTAATACCCATTGTAACGCCTATGGTACTTACGAATGGAATCTGATATTCGGGTTCGAACACATGGATTGTTTGTTAACCCAACAAGATTGCAATAAGTATATGAGTCTCTGTTTATTATAATGCCACTATATAACACAAATGAGTTTGAAAAACACTATTTCAACAATAATCTGACGAAAAAGCAATGACAAAATATGTCAGAACTGTCAGAAGTTTGCTTTGTGGAAAACATTAACATTGATATTCAACAGCGTTGACAAACGATCAGACACAACATACTCTACGAAACCATTTGAAGACGCAAGTAATGATTTATTTCGATAGTTTAGATTTTGAAACTTGTTCAATACAGGTTTAAGTTGCATGATAATGTCACTTTCACCCTCCTTCGTTCTTCGATTGTTATCGAATTGAATACGTATAGTGATACAATTTTGACTATGATAAAGACTTATCACCTACGAGATGTGACAACGCCCAACTCAATATCACGACTACAAATTGTGACTTTCACGACTTCAAACCATTACGTAAACAGCTGGGTCCAGTACAATACTTTATAGGTCCATGGGCAATTTCTATTGTAATAGGTGTTCTAACAATTTAAAATTTGTTTGTGAGGAAGCGCTATAAAAATTAGACGAAGACAGTCCGAAACGATGTATAATTGAACACGATACAAGAGATCAAACTCCGGTAAAATGTATAAAGCAAAAACTTCGAAACCCAAAATTAACATAAACAATATCTATTGTTTCTTTGGAAAAATTCACAAGTGCGGCACGGTATTGATTGTGAGAAGATTGCACTCGAAGAATTTCTCAGTGAAAATAACTTCAATTATAGAAAATGCGGCTTTTGGCAAGAATTGGTAGCCGACCCGGACCCTTCCATGCGTCGTGAAAAAGTACTGCAGCTGGAATGCTCAAGACATGGAATAGCCATAATTCTGTCCAACACAAGCAAACGTGTTGGATGGCGGACATCACTGCGATTTTACGAACCTTGCAGAAAAATCTCCAGAAGGGAAATTTAATATTGCCTGATGTAATAACTGTAAGAAACAACGCCTTGCGAAAATTACAGTTGATGGTGGATAACCCGTTTCCAGGGGGTCACGAAGAAAAGCTGGTGAATGATGAGACGCATGGTGAGGGTAAGCAGAGCTCGTTGGCAAAGAAAAGGCGAAAAATTGGTAACATGTTCGTCACCACAGGCGTCAGAAAAAGGTCGGCAGTGGTTTTGTCCTTCATACATTTTTGAAGGGTCGTTTAAATATAGAAGAAAGCAGCCTTATGAAAGCGTTCAATTTGTTCCTCAACGCCAGGACGCCTGAGGAGATGACTGAGGCAGAACATTGGCTGAGAACATTTTCAGTGGAGAAGATGCTGTATCTGAGTTTTTGTTAAACGTTTGTGATTGCTGACCTCAAATAGAAGAAATCGGAAGCAGTACTTAATTTAAATGAAGAACAACCTACTACCAGTTCTAGAAAGATTGCTTTCCAGCTTAATGTTGATCATATGACGGTATTTCGAATTTTAAAGGAACAACTCTTATACCCTTACCATCTGCAACGAGTACAGGCACTGTAACCGCGAGACTTTCCGAACCGTCTTGAATTTTGCAATTGGATAATGGAAATGATTAGAAAAAATCGTGACTTTCTAAAGACGATCGAATTCACAGATGAATGTAGTTTTTCTAGGAACAAGATTATTAATTTTCATTATTACCACATATGGGCTGATGAAAACCCTCACGCTATTGTCGAAACTAACCAGTTTTCTCTTAACGTGTGGGTCGGTGTTATTGGGTATTTAATTGGGTCTCATTTTCTACCTCCTCGATTAAATGGTGAGGCATACGTTCAATTTTTAAGAGAAGTACATCCCGTACTGCTGGAGGAAGTTCCTTTGGGCGTCAGAAGGGATATGTGTTTTATGCATGATGGGGCTCCCGCACATTATAGTCAAGTAGCACGTCAGCATTTAACTGAAAGATATGCAAATCGGTGGATAGGTCGAGGAGGACCACAGAAATGGCCCGCTCGATCCCCGGATCTGAATGCTCTCGATTTCTCTACTTGGGGCCATTTACAGCATTTGGTTTATCGTACTCCTATTCGCGATGTAGAGGACTTAAGAAACCGCATCATCGATGCGTGCAGGGTAGTAAGAGAGACTCCAGGAATATTTGAGCGCATACGTGGCTCAATGCGAAGACGTCTAGACGCATGCGTAATGTCTGAAGGTAGACATATTGAACATTTACGATGATTTCTACATGTTGTATGTTTTGTTATCAATAAATTAGTTTTGTTTATCCCCCTTTAATCATTTAATGCAGGTAGTAACTACAAAATAACAATAAATCCAGTTTGCATTTATGACGATGTATCTCTGTAGTTGTTCGTAAAATAATTTTTTGCTGCGAACTGGTTTATTTTGGGCAAAAAATTCAAAGGACATTTTTTGTTTAGAATGAAACAGGCTATCGGAAATAAATTTTCAAATGGTAAACAAATAATAAGACAAAAAGTAACATTAGAAATGAATTTTAGGGGTTGCGTTTTCCACCCCTTACAACCATGGGGTAAACCAAATAAATAACTGGCTAAGTATCTTTTTGGTAGTAGAAAATGTCAGGTTAATTTCAATACTGTAACTTTTTTAGTGCTTGTGGAAAAAATTGTAAAACACATTTTATGTACCACCTTCAAGGGGCTTTATCTTAAAATGGGATGCTCCAATGAAGTTTCTTTATATGAAAGATTCTATCTTTTTTTCGATGAGGAATCATTCCCTCAAATGTTTTACACTTATTTAGTTACACCCTGTATACATTTATTTACAATAATATGTACTCATTTTACTAATTTGAAAATAAAGCATCATATTGGTAAAAGTTATTTGCACGTACATCGACCTTCATCTTTCATACTCCTACTACTACTACTCCTGCAACAAAAAACTGTCATCCGCTGACAACAAAGTGTTGCCAACTCCTCTCAATAACAGAGTTACCAACCTAATTCCAAGTGGAGAAAAGCATTACATATCAACAATTCAGAATTCTCTGTGGAATGTGTAGCGTGCGATTGGTGCAACGGATGGATTCATCAAATTTGTGATACCCAAAATGATTCATACAGTGGCAAATTCATGGACCTATAATCGGATAAATACGGATGGACTCAGCATTGCCATACCATACCACAACACCGATTGTTTTGAAGTCGCTTTTATTGTAGTCGCGCGGGTTGCGGGAAAGAGAGAAGGTAGCGATAGACTATGATCTTCCCACAGCCGACAGGAGCGCGCGCATTTGATGAAAATAGGGCTCAATCGCAAGAAAAAAATGCTGAATTTAAAATAATGATGAAAATATCAACGAGAGTGATATAATATACAATCCGATGGGACTTCGTGAGATAGAAAAACTCGTATGACATACCTGATGTCATGCAATACTTCATTGACTAAGATAGTAACGATCCTTAGAAAATTTGTTTCACAAAGTTCGCAAAATGAAAAAAAAATTGAAAGCTGAAGAGAGTCGACTAAAAAAAAATTGAAAGGTTTTGACTAAAACATGGTAATTTATATATTCAAAAAATACATGGACTGAACTTAGGTTTACTTGAAATTTGATAAGGAAAAAACAATTCAACGAAACGATTATGGACCCTTAACCAATTGTAATGGTATCATTTTTATTTTTCTGAAATGCCCTGTTGCCAAGTTGACCTCTTCGAAATACTGGAAATCTGATATGAAAAACTCAGTTAAACGTCTCGATTATAGACCCTAAACCTCTTTTAATAGTACTATTTTTGTTTTGCGGAAATGCGCCCTTTCCAAGTTTTGGTCACTGAGAATTACTGGAAATCTGATACGGAAAAAACAATTGAACTTCTTGGTTATGGACCCTCAACCTATTCTAATGATATAATTTTTGTTTTGCGGAAATGCGCCGTTGCCAAGTTGGTCTCTTGAGATAACTGGAAATCTAATATTAGGATAGTTCTGAGTGGATACCATACTATTCAATAAGATAAAATGTGCTATGATATCTGAACCTTGCAGAAATGCGCCAATGTTGCCAAGTCGTTGGCGCTGGGAATCATTAAAAAAAAGATTTTAGGAAATTTTGCTCAAAGAATATCATTATAAATTTTTATCTCTCTTAATTTTTATGAAAATTCTTTTGGATATCTGGACGCATGGTCCAAAAGACCATTTTTATTTCATTTAGGTTATCTCACTTCAAGTTCAAATGTTATACGTTAGAAATTCTTGAAATAACTAAATGATGCGAAACAACGTTGAAATCATCTGCTCTGATTTCAACTTTTCATACTAATCAGTGACCGAATCACCAGCAACTTTGATAGCTAGGTTAGTTCGGTTAGGTTATGTTGTGTCCCTCTTTTAGAAATTCGGTCCATGGTCGACAACGCGGGTAGTAAGAAGCCGAAGGCGTGTCTTTTTTTTCTGGTTTTTATTCATAACAGCACATTCCATCAAAACAAAAATTGCGCAATCAGAATCGGCGGAAAATCTATATTAATACTCTACATTAGAAATTTCTATAAAGCTTCTCTAAATGATTTCCCGCATCTATAACTTGGCAACAGCGCATTTCCGTAGAGTGAAAATGTCATAGCGCGAACCACCTGATTGAATACAATAATGTCAACTTCGATTCATCTTCATATCAGATTTCCAGTAAAATGAAGTGACCAACTTGGCAACAGAGCATTTCCGCAAAACAAAAATGGTACTATTAGAATCGCATGATGGCACAAAATTGTGACTTTCAATTATTTTTTCCATATCAGATTTCCAATAATCCCAATTGACCAAAACTTGGCAACGGCGTATTTCCGCAAAACAAAAATAGTACCATTAGAATAGGTTATGGGATCTATAATCGAGACGTTCAACTGTTTCATTGAAACAGATTTCCAGTAATCCGAAGAGGTCAACTTGGCAACAGAACATTTCCGCAAAACAAAAAGGTTACCATTACAACTGACTGAGGGCCCACATTCGCGACGTTCAATAATTTTTTTTTTCACATCAGATTGCCAGTAAACCACATTTTTACCGACTTTGGAACACATTCAGTGGAGCATTTAATCCCCAACTTTTTCAACAAAGCCGCTTTTTCTGTGTCATCAGCTGGAAATCTGAAAATAAATCCAAATTTTGATAGACATTTCTTGGACTTTTTGTAATTTTTTTTAATGCATCATCCAAAGACCTATTAAAGTAGTAAATGTTTCGTGAAGTGTCTAATTCATCATCTCCACATATAAAAGTTTGAATACACGTAACAATTTCATTTTGTTTGACGAAAACAGATTAATACCCATTGTAACGCCTATGGTACTTACGAATGGAATCTGATATTCGGGTTCGAACACATGGATTGTTTGTTAACCCAACAAGATTGCAATAAGTATATGAGTCTCTGTTTATTATAATGCCACTATATAACACAAATGAGTTTGAAAAACACTATTTCAACAATAATCTGACGAAAAAGCAATGACAAAATATGTCAGAACTGTCAGAAGTTTGCTTTGTGGAAAACATTAACATTGATATTCAACAGCGTTGACAAACGATCAGACACAACATACTCTACGAAACCATTTGAAGACGCAAGTAATGATTTATTTCGATAGTTTAGATTTTGAAACTTGTTCAATACAGGTTTAAGTTGCATGATAATGTCACCTTCACCCTCCTTCGTTCTTCGATTGTTATCGAATTGAATACGTATAGTGATACAATTTTGACTATGATAAAGACTTATCACCTACGAGATGTGACAACGCCCAACTCAATATCACGACTACAAATTGTGACTTTCACGACTTCAAACCATTACGTAAACAGCTGGGTCCAGTACAATACTTTATAGGTCCATGGGCAATTTCTATTGTAATAGGTGTTCTAACAATTTAAAATTTGTTTGTGAGGAAGCGCTATAAAAATTAGACGAAGACAGTCCGAAACGATGTATAATTGAACACGATACAAGAGATCAAACTCCGGTAAAATGTATAAAGCAAAAACTTCGAAACCCAAAATTAACATAAACAATATCTATTGTTTCTTTGGAAAAATTCACAAGTGCGGCACGGTATTGATTGTGAGAAGATTGCACTCGAAGAATTTCTCAGTGAAAATAACTTCAATTATAGAAAATGCGGCTTTTGGCAAGAATTGGTAGCCGACCCGGACCCTTCCATGCTTCGTGAAAAAGTACTGCAGCTGGAATGCTCAAGACATGGAATAGCCATAATTCTGTCCAACACAAGCAAACGTGTTGGATGGCGGACATCACTGCGATTTTACGAACCTTGCAGAAAAATCTCCAGAAGGGAAATTTAATATTGCCTGATGTAATAACTGTAAGAAACAACGCCTTGCGAAAATTACAGTTGATGGTGGATAACCCGTTTCCAGGGGGTCACGAAGAAAAGCTGGTGAATGATGAGACGCATGGTGAGGGTAAGCAGAGCTCGTTGGCAAAGAAAAGGCGAAAAATTGGTAACATGTTCGTCACCACAGGCGTCAGAAAAAGGTCGGCAGTGGTTTTGTCCTTCATACATTTTTGAAGGGTCGTTTAAATATAGAAGAAAGCAGCCTTATGAAAGCGTTCAATTTGTTCCTCAACGCCAGGACGCCTGAGGAGATGACTGAGGCAGAACATTGGCTGAGAACATTTTCAGTGGAGAAGATGCTGTATCTGAGTTTTTGTTAAACGTTTGTGATTGCTGACCTCAAATAGAAGAAATCGGTGACCTCGACATTTCCGATGTAGACGTAAAAATAAGAAAACTTATTCCTGCAACAATGAGAGTATCACAGAGTTTGATCTGCGCACTCATGATGTTATCGCCACATTTGATGACAATCGGAAAAGTGATTTCTCTTTATAATCAAATGATATCAACATATCGAATTTCTACACCTGAAAAACAATCAATGCCAGAATGTTCCTAGCATTAGATAATAATAATAATATAGTTTATGCAGTAAAGTAACAAATTCATAGACAATTAAAAAAATAGGTAAGTAAATAAAATAAATAGCCAAGATACAGTGTAAGTAGATAAGAAAGATTACCTGTTCTGAATGAACAGAAGGAGAGAAACATAATCTCCACTGAAACCGATTAGGTTGTGCGTGGTGAAAATTCCTTTTTCTGCATTCTTACAAAGATAAAGCTGGTTCACATATTGTTGGATTATTTCAGTAAAATACTAACACAACTGTAGTTATTAGTTGCAACTTTCACATATGATTTAAATCTTTATAATGGAGGAAATGTAAGTCTATAAACTATTTTATCCGTACATTTACATGTTGGATTAACATTCAATGAGATAATGGACTGCGTCCCTTCTGAGTCTGACAATATATTTTTTGAATATTTTTTTAAATATTTCTATGTAGTTTAGCTCAGTAAGGTAAATCTTGTATATTTCGGGTAGGTGGTTATACAATTTTAGAGATAAAGTGGTGAAACTTCTTGTTGTTACATTTCTCTTCGATACTATGGTTTTAACATGTTCATTTTCTTTATATTTTGTTTCGTACTTGTGGTTGACTTTTTCTAGTATGTTTTTATTTTTGTATATGTATATGACAATTTGATACATGTAGAGTTGTCAATATGCCCGTTTCTGAAAAAAGACTGCTTGATGGGCAAGTGCGTTTTTTGTTATATATAATCTTCAATATCTTTTTTTTACAGAACATCCAAGTGATTGAGGTGTGTGCGTACTGCTCCACCCCAGCTTAGAATTGCTTATTGTAACCTCGACTCTACTAGAGCGTGGTAAATAGTTTTCAAGTGGAAAGTGTCAAGAATATTTCTCATTTATTTAAATCTGTATAGCAGATATCTAAGCGTTTTCGTACATTCGAAATGTGTACGTCCCATCGTAAATGTGAATCAATTGTCACCCCTAAATGTTTGATGTTTTCGCAAGAGTTTATTGTTTTCGAAGTTCCATTATTTTCGACATATAGTTTCTTATATTGTGGTAGTGTAGTGTTATTATTGGCGAATGGTATAAAAAAGGTTTATTCAAAATTTACTGTTGAATGTTTTTCACTGGACCAGTTGAAAATAATGTTCAAGTCTAATTCTGCTTTGTTTTTGACTTTGTACCATGATTCATCGGAGTACAATATCGCAGTGTCGTCAGCAAAGCTGATAATAGTTCCTGCTAGTGTATCCAAATTTAGTATATTGTGAATAGAATGGGACCCAAAACTGTGCCCTGAGGTACTCCATATTTAACCGTTGTTTCTTCGCTCATTTTCCCATTTATTTTAACAATCTGCGTTATAACGGTAAGATAGCTTTCAAACGATTTGTTGACATTCCCTCGCATTCCTATATCCTCCAAAGCTCCTGACAGTTGCTCACGACTGACAGTGACAAACGCCTTGGCTAGGTCCAGGAATACGCATAAAGTAGGCTTTGAGATGTTCAATGACTAGTTATCTCACTTGCTAGAAGTGCTATTGAGTCATTTGTTGACAGTTTTTCTCTAAAACCAAATTGTTTCTCAGATATCAGTCTGTGTTTGTCGAGAAAACTGTTTATTCTTGATTTCAGTGCCTTTTCAAAGATTTCAGCTAGACAGGTGATGATTGATGGACAAACCTAATGCCTCAAACCAATTACGTCCTAATAGGCTGGCTCTGTTAGGTTCTACTACGATCAATGACAAAATAGCGTTTTTGGTTCCAAAGGAAACTTGCACATCACATTCACCCAGTATTGCTATAACTGAGTTTTGATAGTCGCGTAAAATCGTATTGGAGGGGCCAAATTTAGGAGCAGCGCCACCAAATAGGTTTCGGAAAGTCAATCTACCCATCACGGTATACACAGCCCCGGAGTCAACCTCCATTTTAACCGATTGTCCGTCAATTTTCACGTTACCTATGATTTTTCCGGAAATGTCAACGGTTCTCAAGTTATGTAGTACACCACCCTACACTTCATCTTCATAATTCAGATCATTGTTCAAGACTTTCACCCCTACTGAATTCTTATCTTCATACTCGAAATTCTCTTCAACACTGTATAGTTTCTTTCTTGAGGTTTTTTATTTTTTCCTCGATAAACACGCTTTTTTGATATGTCCGATTTTCCTGCAGAAACGGCAGTTCACATTTTTGCATACGCAGGTATCTGGCGAATGATCGCCTTCGCAACGAAAACATTTACGATTTTCTCCGCTCCGCGAAGAACCACTTGACGAATAATTTGAGCCAGAAACTGTCTTAGATTCCCTCGCAACCACATTAGCCTCTCCCTCTGAATGATCTTTTCCAGAGATATTTATGTAGTCCCGCATAGCGGATAGGCTTTGTGTCGCTACTTCATGAGCTATGCAGATTTCTTTAGCTTTCTTGAATGTTATCTTATCCTCTGCCAATAAATGATGCTGCAAACGCTCGTTTTGGACCCCGCAAACAATTCTATCGCGCAACATCGTTTCTAGATCTGTAAAATTGCATTTTTCTGCCAACGATCGTAATTCTTTGATATACACTGTGAAACATTCGCCGTGCTTTTGATCACGGCGATAAAATCGAAAACGATATACAATCTCCGATGTCTTTGGAATAAAATGATCCGCCAATGTTTTTGTTAGTTTTTCAAACCTCTTGTCTTTAACGTTAGCTGGTGCAATTAAAGACCTTAGGATCTCATATGTCTCGGGCCCACACAAACACAAGAATACTGCTTTTTTCTTCTTTTCACTGTTGATATCATTCGCTGTCAGGTATAAGTCGATTCTTTCCTGGTAAGCCTCCCAACCCAAGGGGTTGTCACGTTAAAATGCTCAATATTTCCTAGAGAAGTCATCTTTATCTTGTGGAATCAACGGTTATTTAGTTAAATATTCTTTCTTTACAATCCCATCCTAGTCGCCAAAATGTAAAGTACCAAACGCAAGTTCACCAACAACTAACTATTACAAATGAATATATATATATATATATATATATATATATATATATATATATATATATATATATATATATATATATATATATATATATATATATATATTATATATATATATATTAGTGAATTACGATTTATATTCTGACAAGTCACTGACGGATGTTGATTGTGATTGCCAAAGTTGTCAACTGCTGTCGTGGAGAGGCAATGCTGCTAATACATAACAAGACGGGTTACAGTAAGCGTGAAACATTTTTTGAAATTGAAATATAATTTGTTCGTAATACTCCATTCTGATAGACTGTTCAAATCGTTTGACAGTTGAACACAATCTCTAAGCGTTTGTATCGATTTAAAAAAATTTCAAATTGCCTGCAAATAATAAGCATTCAGATCATCTCAAAACTGATGGTACGTCATTCATGCATATTAAAAATAGGAGTGGCCCCAAATTTGAATCCTGTGGAACAACAAAGTTATCTTAAAACTTTTCAGCTGTATTTCCGTTATGCCTCACCATAACAGATCTATTCTATGAATAGCTTTTGATCAGTTTAACTAAATTATCTGACACTCCATATTTACTTACCTTTCATATTAGGACATAGTGGTCAACTGTATCAAATGCCTTTTGAGAGTCTGTGAACCGTATCTTATTGGCACTTTCAATCCATGGTTTCATATGCACAGTTGGTAAAGGTCAACAAATTGGAGGTAATTGATTTATTTGCCATGAAACCATGCGATGCTAACACATTTTTGACATACTGGTACAGTTATAAACGTTACTCTGTTAATCAATAATATCGAATGCTCATCAGTACTAGGAGCGACACCTAATAACGAATAGCGTAAGCTCGTCTGAAGAGTAGACAACAGAATTCTCTCACTGGCTATTAGGTGTAATGACATCTGATAGCGAATGGCTGAATTGTCTATAGGACAATTTTTCTCAATAGCGTTGGTTTTCAGTAGATGTCACTGATGTCGAAAATTTAACTATGAGAAAAGGGGGCAAGGGAACGCTCCCTTCGAGCTTGGTTGTCATGGAGACAAGACATGCTGTAAGAATCAAGTCACGGTTCTGACCTGTTGCAGAACCATCCATAACGGCCGTCTGATTAGATCCAGTTGTGCCGATGATATTGAAGTTATAGATCACCTAGAGTCATATCTGAGGTGTGATCAAGTGGGATAGAAATATGTCAGTCTCAAACATAATTTTCATATTAAAACAAAATTTCGAGTTGTCCATGTTGTACACCATACACCAGAAATCGACACCATTTTGTCAATACGACAACCTTATTACCAGTCTTACCACTCTTACCAGCTAATTGCTAACCTCAAATTTTGTTTTATCTTCGGGACAATTCCAATCACTTGTGGAAATAAAATCACAAATTTTTATTGAACTTTTAAGCTACTAAGGATTATTATCTACTTTGTATATATTTCAAAATTCAGTAATGAATTCAAATTAAATTTTTCATAGTGCACCATTTATACCTATATTGCTGTTAAGATTACCTTAGATCTAAGTGCTCAGTTTTCTCAAGTTATGTGTCGAGGAGTACATTATTTCATTTGTTCTGATTATTCTATTCATTTAATATAACTCTAACACTCAGCTGAATCTTGTGTATTTGGCGTAGTTCTTATGAAATTTAGAAGCGGTCGGTAATCAACAGCAAGACTACTACAGGTTTATTTTTTTCATTGTACCGGGTGACCACGGGGTGAGGTACGCCCCCCAATTTTTCTATAGTTTTGAAGATACAGGTTTCGGAATTCTTCAAATCTTTTCATTCGAGTAATCTGATAATTCATCATCTTTCAACATAACAATGTGAAAAGAGTATGTTGCTATTTGAGAAATGGCAGTTGTGAGCCTTTCTTTATGGGTACTAATCCGTTTTGAAGAAATGTTTGATAATTGATGGGAAATATGGTTGCTGCAATTACATGGGAAGCTCAATTTTCAGCTGTATCTTACCTCGAACCTTCCTCTCGTAAATGCTGACGCCGTTCGTCAGTTGTGATGATTTGAGTTTGATGTTCATGGCCAACTTTGTTCGATTGAACAATCAACTGTATCTCCGCCATTTTTCAACCGATTTTCAATTTTGGAGAACAGTGTTATCACAAATTGCGTGTTCTTCCTGATAATGAAAAAAATTGTACAGGGTGTAATTTGAAAAAAAAAGTTTGGGGTCACTTCCGGTTAAACCGGAAGTGGTGAATTTTCGATTATGGAGTCAAAATATGCGTATTTGAGTAATATATCGACGTGCCAAATTTGAAACCTGTATCTTCAAAACTATAGAAAAATTGGGGGGCGTACCTCACCTCGTGGTCACCCGGTATATTGATAGCTTCAAAAATGTATGCCAAATTTTTTCAAAGCTGCCGAGAGAAGAAAGAAAACACTGGCTGTAGCAGAGGGAAATAACGTGCTGTGTCTGCCTTCAACAGATGAGCAAAGTCATGAAGATGCTGGTACACAGTTAAAGAAAAGCTCTTCATCTCATTCTTACAACAGTTGTGACACTGGCATTAACAAAGTGTGTTTGGATGCCTCAGACTTAAGTAAAACTGAAATGAATCTTTCAGAAATAATGGAAAAATCACTATATTTATCCGAACCATTAGGTGGCAATAAAAAACAATGTATTTACAAAAACAAACACTTATTCTTGAAATAATAATGAAGTTATAAAAAATAGTAATGATAAAAAATAAACACATTCGACTGACATTATTTTTCTATAACTAAAAATGTTTGTTTGTATAATAAATGCTGAAGCACGGAATACTGTTGGTGCTCACCCCAATTTTCGAACTTTTAATTTTTCGTCAAGATATCTAGGGTTCAAGACGTTGTCAGAGGTGACAGGAAGAAACGTCAGAGAGACAATCAATAATTAATTTTGAAGCTGTCATGTATCATTTGGTACCAGTTGATTTCAATTAAAATATATGTTATTGAGCTTTGTAAGTTATGTTTATCATACAATAACTACCTAGAGACAGTCAGTGGTGAAATTCGAGCAAATACGCAAGAAACCCCACTAAACATTACATGGTCCTTCAGAGCATCGGATATAAGGTCAGTGTGCGATCCTTTCAAATAATTTCCTAGTATTCCTTTCACAACTGGTATTGATTTATTCAGGTTCTTTGCTTGAGCTATAGAATTTTGGATGCGTTTCATTGTTTGTAAATTTGAAACAGATAAGCAAATCCAAACTTCAGATTCATTATAATTAGGAAATATTTTGGCTAATAAATTACCTGCTGAAGATTTCCTAGCAACACAAACAATAATTGTTGAATTTAAAATATCACAGTCTATAATATTATATTGTCCAATCATGACAGAAACACTTTAAGAACTTATACGGAAACGGGGAGTTTTAAAGGGGCATTTGACACGGTTCAAGAATTTCCTAGATACTTTAGATAAAGAGCATCCTGATTTGGTTCAGTTGGAGCTTCGATTGAATAAGTCACAGTTTATTTTGGGTAATTTCGATGATATTCAAATGAAAATCGAATTACTTGATGAAGACACTGAGGAGAATTCCGAAAAACATGAAATTGAACGAAACGAGTTCGAACAAAATTATTTTGCACTTCATGCTCAAGCCAAGCGTATGCTACAAGGGGTACAATCGGGGTCGAATACCAGTAATAGTAATATTAATTCTGTAAAATTACCCA
The DNA here is from genome assembly GCA_944452925.2 of Chrysolina oricalcia. Taxonomy (NCBI): domain Eukaryota; kingdom Metazoa; phylum Arthropoda; class Insecta; order Coleoptera; family Chrysomelidae; genus Chrysolina; species Chrysolina oricalcia. The sequence continues at coordinate 38,429,207 of OX101828.2, read as the reverse complement.
CTATAAACCTACCAAGTTTTGATGGTTCATATAGTCAATGGCTGTATTTCAAAGATACTTTCAGTTCAATCATACACAAAAATAATACCATAACTGACATACAAAAGTTTCATTATTTGCGATTATCTTTGAAAGGTGAAGCCGCAGATATAGTCAGGTCTCTTGAAATTTCTTCTGAAAATTATAATTCTGCATGGACACTCTTGCAAAATCGATACGAAAATAAAGTTTTACTGGTAAACAATCACGTGAAGGCTCTTTTTAATTTACCAGTTGTTCATAAAGAATCGCATAGTGCATTGAGGTTATTATTAGATAATCTGAATAAACATTTGAAAGCCCTTGAAGTACTTGGCCAGCCAGTAGATAAATGGGATACACTTGTGATTTTCATGGTTTCCAGCAAATTAGATTCTGTTACACGGAGAGAGTGGGAGATCAAAAATACAAGTTCGTCCACGAAATTATCCACTCTGCAAGAAATGAAAACATTTCTGAATGAACGATGTAGTCTGTTGGAAACTCTGACTGTCTGTACTTCAAATCAAAGGCCTAAATAATTTTTAGTAGCCGAGAATACAAATCAAATTTGCAAATTTTGTGCTGCAGATCATCATATTACTAAATGTACTAGTTTTTTAAATTTATCTGCTGAGAAACGATATCTTGCAGCAAAAGAAAAACATTTATGCACTAATTGTCTGAAGGCAGGACATGGCAATAAATCTTGTCTCAGTTTCACTTGTAAAATATGTTCAAAACGTCATCATACATTGCTTCATAATTCAAATACAACAAACTCTGCTAAACAAACAAATTCTGAAGAAATTGATCAAAATAAAATTTCTATACCAAATACTGTAGCAGTTTCAACTGATATACAGGGTGAACCAAACCAAAATCCATTTACAATGAATAATCATACTCAGTTTTCCTACATACAAGCTAATAATCAGAATCAGATATTATTATCTACTGCAATCATACAAGTTTCAGACAGATATGGCAAATATCACTATTGCAGAGCTTTGTTGGATTCTGGTTCTACTTCCCATTTGATAACCCAAGAGTTTGCTGACAAACTAAATCTAAATCAAGTCAAAACACATGTATCTGTTTCAGGTGTCAATGAATCTCATAGCAATATTACGCATTATGTAAATGTAAAAATAAAATCAAACATTAGTTCATATCAAACGAACATAAACTGCTTGATTATTTCAAAAATAACAAATCATTTACCGTCAATATCTTTCGACAAAAATATAATTGACATTCCTCATGATATCAGCCTCGCTGACCCAAACTTCAATGAGTCGAGTAAAATTGATTTATTAATCGGTGCTGACTTATTTTGGCAAATATTACGAATAGGTCAAATAAAGTTAGGCAAAACCAAGCCTATCATTCAAAATACGTTATTCGGATGGGTATTATCAGGGCAAATTCCTCATGGGTATTACAATTTTACAATAGCACAGCACTGTAATTTTATAACTGACAGCGAATTGCACTATTCAGTTAATAAATTCTGGGAAATCGAGGAATACCCAAATATCATGCCTCTGACAGATGAAGAAAGATCGGCTGAAGATTTCTTCAAAGCCACAACGAAACGCGATGAAACCGGTAGGTTTGTTGTTAGGCTTCCTCTGAATCAGTATTATGATAGTTTGGGTGACTCGAGGCAATTGGCACTCAAACGATTATATTCTATGGAAACCAAACTGAATAAAGACGAAGTCTTGAGGAAACAATATGTTCAATTCATGGAAGAATATGCTGCATTGAAGCATATGTCGAAAATCAATAATTTCGACAATGTTTCACCAAATTATTATATTCCTCATCATTTTGTGAAAAAGGATAATAGTTTGACAACAAAACTTCGAGTTGTTTTCGATGCATCTATGAAGACAACTACAGGAATCTCACTTAATGATATACAGTTAGTTGGTCCAACTATACAACAGGATTTGGTAACTATTTTATTAAGATTTAGATCACATAAATATATATTGGCCGGTGACGTCACGAAAATGTATCGTAAGATTGTGATACATGAGGATGATCGAAGGTTGCAACGTATTCTGTGGCGTTCAGACCCAAGTCAACCAATTGAAACATTCGAAATGAACACGGTCACTTACGGTACATCGTCAGCTCCTTTTCTGGCAATTCGTTGCTTACATGAAATTGGTATTCGAAATAAAACTGATTATCCACTAGCTTGTGAGGTTATTTTGGGAGATTTTTATGTCGATGATCTATTGACTGGATCAGACGATATCAACACACTTAAACTTTTGTATAGAGATATTACCAGTTTATTTGCTTCCTATGGATTTTCTCTCAATAAATGGATTTCTAATAATCCAGATATATTAGAAAACATAAAAAATTCTCAACCAAATTGTATTATCAATATCGGAGATAATTATCAAACTAATTCGTTAGGTGTTTTGTGGCACTCTAATTCCGATATTTTGAAATATTATATCAAAACATGTGAAAAATTTAAAGGAAAACCTACCAAACGTTTGATACTTTCAACAGTTGCTCAGATATATGATCCATTAGGGCTTGTTGGTCCAGTCATTATAAAGGCAAAATGCCTACTCCAAACCCTTTGGCAGCTGAAGGTATCATGGGACGAACCACTCCCATTGGACATTTCGTATGAATGGAATAAATTCCAAAAATATTTATATCATTTGAATGACATTCAATTACCACGTTTTGTTTTATGCGATAATCCAAACATTATCGAAATACATGGTTTTGCCGACGCTTGTGAAACAGGCTATGGAGCATGCATCTACATAAGAACTATAAATAAGTCCAATGAAATTTATGTCAATTTATTATGTGCCAAATCCAAAGTTGCACCACTCAAGTGTCTAACTATTCCAAAGTTGGAGTTGAGTGCAGCTTTACTTCTAGCAAAACTTTTCGATAAAGTAAAATCGGCATGGAATATAAAATTCAATCAAGTGTTCTTCTGGAGTGATTCTACAATTGTCCTAGGTTGGATAAAAGGATCACCCACAATGTGGAAAGTCTTTGTAGCCAACAGAGTATCCAATGTTCAGTCATTAACAAATATGAAAGACTGGCATCATGTTAGAACTGAGAAAAATCCTGCAGATTTGATTTCTAGAGGTCTTGATCCACAGAATTTGAGTAATAATAAGCTGTGGTGGTATGGTCCAGATTGGCTGAGTCATTCATCCAACGAATGGCCAATCGAATCGAATTCTGAAACAATACCTGTTGAGTGTTTTAAAGAGGTCAAAAAACAGATATCAGTTGTATCTATTGTCAATTCAGATATTTGTACCATTTTCGATAGATTTTCAACTTTTGTGAGACTTCAACGTACCGTGGCTTATATTTTACGTTTTAAAAATAATTCACTTTCAAACTCAATGAAGAATAGTGGACCTCTCAGTCCCCAAGAGCTGAAGCACTCATTAATTGTTTTATTGAGATTAGCTCAAAAAGAATCATTTTCACCTGAATGGAAACATCTCAAAATGAATAAGTCAATCGAGAAAAAGAGTAAATTATTGCAACTCAATCCTTTTCTTGATGGTGACGAGTTAATACGCGTGGGAGGGCGGCTCAAATATTCGAATTATGATATCGACAAAATCACAAAATCATAAGATGACAAAACTACTTGTAAATCATCAACACAAAATTTTATGCCATGCTGGACCTCAATTATTACTTGCATCTCTACGGGAGAGGTATTGGGTAATAAATGGACGAAATTTGATTCGCAAATTTGTGCATGATTGTATAATTTGTTACAAAACAAATCCTGTTTTGAAATCAGAGTATCTTATGGCAGATTTACCACAGCTAAGAGTGACTCCTGCTAGACCTTTTGTACATGTAGGAATTGATTATTGTGGTCCATTCAATTTGCGTGACCGTAAAACTAGAAATTTCAAAGTGACTAAGACATATGTTTGCGTCTTTATATGTTTCGCTACTAAAGCGGCTCATCTTGAACTTGTTAGTGATATGACGTCTCAAGCATTTTTAGCCTGTTTGCATAGATTTATGGCCCGACGAGGTAAATGTAATCATGTTTTTTCCGATAACGGAACCAATTTTGTTGGTGCCAATGCAGAGCTTAAAAAATTCTTAAGGTCCATCGAAGTAGATGTTCAAACTGAATTAAATCAGGAGGGTATTCAGTGGCATTTCATACCGCCGAAATCCCCGCATTTTGGAGGATTATGGGAGGCTGGTGTCAAATCGGTCAAACATCATCTCAAACGTGTGATCGGAGAATCAAATTTAACTTTTGAAGAGTATTCCACTGTTCTGGCTCAGGTTGAGGCTTGTTTAAATTCAAGACCTTTGTATCCTCTCTCCAGTGATCCTAACGATCCTAATCCCATTACCCCTGCACACTTCCTTATTGGAGAACCGTTGCAAACAGTACCCTGTGAAAATTTCACTGGTGTGAAAGAGTCCATCTTGTCCCGGTTCAAAAGGTGCCAAAAAATAGTTCAAGATGTATGGCAACGTTGGTCAAAGGAGTACATCTCTGAACTCCAGATAAGACATAAATGGAAGAGAAATCATCCCCAGCTGTTGAAACCTGATTCCGTTGTCATAATCAAGGTGGACAACCTTCCCCCGTTGAAATGGAGCTTAGGGCGAGTCTTACAACTACACCCAGGTTCAAACGGCGTAGTACGAGTTGCAACAGTGAAAACTTCGAGTGGCGTGTATAAAAGGCCTGTTGCAAAGTTATATGTGTTACCCAATGGTGCAGAACAGAATTGATGTATAAAAATATTTAATTATTTTTTTTTACTGTGAAACATTTGTTGAAACTTTAATTTCGTAAAGCTTTCAAAGAGGGCGGCATGTTGGTGCTCACCCCAATTTTCGAACTTTTAATTTTTCGTCAAGATATCTAGGGTTCAAGACGTTGTCAGAGGTGACAGGAAGAAACGTCAGAGAGACAATCAATAATTAATTTTGAAGCTGTCATGTATCATTTGGTACCAGTTGATTTCAATTAAAATATATGTTATTGAGCTTTGTAAGTTATGTTTATCATACAATAACTACCTAGAGACAGTCAGTGGCGAAATTCGAGCAAATACGCAAGAAACCCCACTAAACATTACAAATACAGAGTCAAACATCGCAGTCCTCATACATAAATCTACTTTCTTTGCGTTTTTTTTTTTCATTGTTTTTAGTTTGGGGACAAACTATACATCGTCTCCTTTGCAATTTTCCATTTTTACGAGGAATTTCTTCTGGGAAATGTCTTTCTATCAGTCTGGCAATGCCAACGTTACGTCGGCCCAGCCTGGAGTTTCCTGTTGGATATCAGAAAATAAAATGAAATGCATTCTATGGAAAAAAAAATTGTCATCAAACCTCTCACTGCTTATCATCATGTCCGAACGATCAATAGTGCCCATTTGTTCATTATAGTCGATTACGCATGAAGGCTTCTTCTGAGGTTGCTGGGTTACCTTATCAATTTTCGTGGAAAGTTGTCAACATAACCACATCCCTACGATCCTTCCATTTCAAGGCTATCATGTTCGCGCTGATTTTCCAGTCGATTTCACCCCTTTTAAATTTTTTTCTTAAAATCAGACATTTGTTTTGACGGACAGTTTCGCAAGAATTGGTTTTGTGATTATGAAGATATGTTGATAACGAGTGGCTAGTATAGTAATTGTCGCTATGAAGAGTATGCCCTTTGTTCAAATATGGTTCCAAGAGTTTGACTTCAACCGAACCAGATGAACCAAGATTTTCGATTAGTGTTTTTTTCGAGGTATACCACAAAATCTAAAACGAAATCCGTATCACAGTCACATAAAACAAATAGCTTTATTCCAAAGCGGTTTTTTTGGTTTTGATGAATTGTTTAAAGCTAAGGCGACCTTTGAATCGAATCATGCTCTCGTCGATAACGAGATTTTCAAATGGGTAAAACTGACTATGAAATTGTGATTTTATCGTGTTCATCACAACTCCTAATTTAGGCATAAGATCATTTGGGTCGCCTTCCGCATTGTTGGAAAAATGTTAGTATATCAGTATAGTAAGGTATTTATCGCGACTCATTTGTTCACCAAAAACGGGAGTACGCAATGATCTTTTGATCAGTAAACCATTAGGTCTGCTTTTTTCAAATGGGGCATAAGCAAAGTTAGAGATATGAAAATATAAATCTCAGAAACGTCAATATCTTTCCAATCCTTTGCTCGTTGTTCTCGTGCATATCGATTAGATTCGGATACAATGATAGTAGCAAGCTCTTCAGTAAAGAAACTTAAAAAATAGTTTACCTCCCGAGTCTCGTTCAACAGATTTTAATTCTTTTCACCACTGCTGGTATTGTCAAACACGTTCTTTGTAGGCCGAATCTTGTGTATTTGGAGTAGTTCTTATGAAATTTAGAAGCGGTTGGTAATCAACAGCAAGACTACTACAGGTTTATTTTTTTCAGTATTTATTGATAGCTTCTAAAGAGTATGCCAAATTTTTCAAAGCTGTCCAGAGAAGAAAGAAAACACTGGCACTAGTAAAGGGAAATGACGTGCTGTGTCTGCCTTCAACTGATGAGCAAAGTCATGAAGATGATGGTACACAGTTAAAGAAAAGCTCTTCATCTCATTCTTACAACAGATGTGAGACTGGCATTAACAAAGTGTGTTTGGATGTTTCAAACTCAAGCAAAACCAAAATGAATCTTTAAGAAATGATGGAAAACTCACCATATTCATCCGAAACATTAGGTGGCAATAAAAAACCAAACAAAATGTTTCTCAAGGAGAGAAAACTATCTCAAAGTCACCTACTTTATACTTAGTAACACGTCTGCTGAGATTATATGTTTTGGTATTCCGATCGTAGGCTTTTCGCAATATTTCAGTAGAAATGTCAGGCAATTCTTGAAGATCCTCAACTCATTTTTTTCAGAAAATTTCGACAGTGTTTCTAGAGTTTTCTGAAATTTGTCCATAATAATCCCCTGAAAGGGGTATATTACGACCAAAAGATAAAAATGCAGAACATCACTTTTTGCAGTACGAATTGCTTGTGCAATCTTGAAGATAGATAGATCCCAAGTTTTATGATTGTCTTTAATATAGGATCTAATGGCAGTAACGATTACTATGTTCTGTTCCTCCGTGGCATTATTCTGCGGGTGATATCTAGCTGTGTAACAGATTTTTTGTACTTTATAGTTAGATATGAAAGATTTAAACTCTTTACTGGTAAATACTGACATTTGTCATGTTCCGATATTCCTGAACAGTACTTGAGAAGGAGAAGTATGTATCAGGATTACTTAAAAAGTCAGATAATCGCATCACTCTCTGGTCATGCACAGATCCACAATTTCGAGTGTACACATGGTAAACAAGCATTTATGATCGCACACCGCCTAAAATCATTTATTATTAAAAACAGATAAGGCAAAAGATATTTTAAATAACCTGTAATTGAATTGAACATCTATGGTGTCTATTAACAAAGGAGTTCCCATCTTCAGATGGTTTATTGATGTTTATATGGCAACCATCTATTGCTCCAATAATTTTTGGAATTGGTCCTTTGTCTCTGAATCCATTCCAGACCATTGCTGCATCATCCCTGTCCCTTGGCCATTTGATGTAAGTAGGAGACAATTCACAAATACTACTCACCATCCTTCTTATAACTCGGAATCCTGTGGCTTTTCCTATATTAAATTTTTCACATATAGATCTGAAAAAGGAAGAATAAGTTAGAAACATGTGATGGTAACAATGAGAACATGTTTTCTCTCTTAGATGGGTACAATATTATTTATACTATGATTATGAAAGCTCACAACCAACCTGTAGGAGTCCGGTGTTGCAAAAAACCATAATGCAAATAGCACTTGATGTTCTAAGTGGATCTGATATCTCCCTGGACCATCTGGATGTCTTCTTCTTTCCCTTAAACATTGCACCAAATACTCGTATGTCTCGGGAAACACCCTGCAAGTATTTCCAAAAACGTCCTTTTTTGCCTGGAGTATCCATACTTACCTGAAATGCTGTTTGAAAACCGCTGGGCTGTAATGACCTACTACATTTTGAATGTAACCCTCAATTCTGGGTATTCTTTCAATTGGTCCTCTAATCCTTTGGAGAATAATGATTAAATTCATAGAGTTCTCCTCCAAAGATCCGCTAGAGCTTGAGGTACTTGAGCTATCTGAATTATAATAATAATAATAATAAAGGTCTTTATTTTCATCAACCAGGTAAACTTAAAATACATTTTTGAGTAATATGAGCACAGCACTCCAGGTTGATAGAAAAATGCCGAAGATCAGGTGACAGCACAATCTGTTTTTGCAGATAGCACTGTCTCTGTTTTTCATCTTAAGCGAGGTAAGGAAATAATAAAAAGAAATAACAATAATGAAGTAACATACCGTTAGAAGTAATAAAAAAAAAATAAGTTAAAAAAAATATTAATATGTATGTACTTACATGCAGATATTATTATATGATTTATAATAAGTGAAAATCTATTCATATACATATACATATACACATATATATATACACGTACACACCTATATATAATATTTATTGGCAGGAGTTATCAGAGAAATTCAGATTTGGTTTTGATTATCCAGTAATTTCAATTTTAGACCTGATTTGAAGGCTGCTATTGATTTTAATTTCAATTTATTGGAAACTTCATTATATATTTTTGATGACTGGTAAGTGAAAGATCGTTTGAACAGTTCGGTGCGATGTTGTGGTGTTGTAATTCTATGTTTGAATCGAGTGTTTACCTGATGGATATCAGTTTGGTGAACAATTTTTCCAAACAGGTATTGCGGTTGTTTGTGTTTAATGATTTTGTGAAAGAGACATGCAGAGTGAAAGTATCGTCTGTTCGACATATTCAGCCAGTTAAGATCCCGTAATTTGTGGGAAATTCTTTGGCGTCTTCTAATACCACAAATAAGCCGTATACAAGAGTTTTGAACGACTTGTAGTCTCCTAGAATCGTTTGCGTCGATACAGGGGCCAAAAACTACATCTCCGTAGGCGAGTTTAGATAATACCAGAGCCTCGCAAAGTATTTTTTTTACGCCAACTGAGAGATAATGGCGATTGTGAAAAATGGATTTTATGTTCAAATAAGCGTTTCTGATGCAAATGTTAACATGATGTTTAAATCGCAGTTGATCATCAAAAACCAGGCCAAGGTTTTTTGCCTTGTTTACTGGTGCAATTTGCTCTCCATCAACATTTATTCGGATTACTTCATTGATTTGCAAACTGTAACCAAACGAATTTTATGACCGGAAATAATAATTTAAATCAGACCCAAACCCGAATTCAAATATCTGAAATGTTTTCTCAAACCCTCGAAAACTCATGTTATTCTAGTAAATATTCTCAGAAATACATGGTTACCAAGGGTCCTCTTAAAATAGACGATGTTATTGATTATTTTTAAGTGTTTCCGTGTGTGTATTTATCTCAAAATTGGGCATTTCAGAATAATAGAGAAACAAACAGTCAAATAGTTCGCATATGTTTATGTTCTTGTGAGAGGCCAGTTGTTATATTTTCAGGGACCACCTATAGTTCTCAAGGGGGGCGGAACATGCCAACTTTGAAATTAGGGTCGAAAAATAGGTTAGTCTTTCGTTTCATTCCTTCAAGTCAACATGTGGTTGCGCAGTTTTATTAGTTTACTCAAGTTATTGTAATTGTCATATTTCAACTCTGTTCAACACGATATTCAATCTGGGTACTATCGTTAATTTTCATTCTTTGAAGATATATAAAGTCGATCTCTTCCACTTGTCTCTAAAAAGTTGATTCTTCTAATCAACTCTTAGTATTTGATGTAATTGAATTATTTCGAGTCTTTTACGTTTTATCTTGTTATATTATTAGTTAATTGTCTGGCCTCATTCACCTTTTTCCGGTTTAAATTATATTATCAGTTAAAATCAGAAGTTGCTTCATCAAATAATTTGAGAAATGTCCCAAACATCTTTTGTTGTTATTTCTTATTGTTTTGTTTAATAGATATAAGTGTTTTGAATTATGGTTTTTATTCTCAAAAGTTATCCAGTTTACAAAAATCCTTTTGATTTGAGAGAAAATTATTTTACTTAGAGTTGAACAGAGTAAGTAAATTTGAGTGCTAAAGTGAGTTTCGCAACGAGTTCTCAATCCAGCATCTAGTATAGAAAGTCGGGATCATCTGATGAAAAAGTAAGGTGAGTTAGAAATTTTAAATGCTGTGAGGTATGATTCCTAGTTGCTAGAAAATTAGAGCCCAACGTTCCAAATTATTATTATGTTTTTTAACGACTCCGCTCGGTCGAATCAGTTGTGATAATGCTCTATTTAATTATAAAGACAGCATTTGTTACATTGGTGTCAGTAATCTGGGGTATTTTCTGGAAAGTAGATATATTTGTTAAATAGGCTTCTTAAGGTTGTCAGGAAAATAAATAGATATTTTCATTATATAATCTGTTTTATACATGAGAGACATCGGAAATATAGAGTAATTATATTCTTGATGAAATCAGAATTCACTTTTTCATTCTTCCTATAATATTGTCAAATATGCTTTCATTTAAATCGAAGATATTGTTGATAAATCTATTTCTATAAGTATGTTGTATTTTATGAATTCAGAAAGAGACAGAGTTTTATTATTTTAACAGAAAAACGTACCTATTTTGAATCCCATCACGTGCATTTTCAAGTAATTCGATTTCTAGTCTCAATTATCATGTAAGCTCTCAGTTAAATTAGAATAATAGCGAAAATTTTATATGATTTGATTTCAGAGAAATTAAACATTCACAGATATTATATTAGATCAGGTAATTCAAATTTCAAAGGCAATCACAAGAAAAACCTAGAGAATTGTACCTCCACATGAAAAAATAACCTTTCTTTCAGCATCCAGTGGTATTTTTTTTTGAAGAATTGAGGAATGAGAACGTCGAAAAATAATGTTTAATTGTCAATTATAATGCGCATTCAAATGACTCGAAACGAAGGCTCCGGCTACAGGCCGTTAAACATAATAATTTGACAAATTTGGTAGAGAAACTAAGTTGAAAAATAAACTTAAAATTATAACAGAAAAATTGAAAAAAAAAAATTATAAATGATAGCGAAAGTAATGATAGCAAGAAGTAGGTTCCAAAATTAGTCAAATTATTCAAATATCACAAATTGTTACGTAATAAATAGAAATAAATTGAATAAGAAAAGGGAATACAATGAAATTTAAAACAGCATAATTAATTTTTTTTCAATTAAAAATGCAGATTGAAAGACGAATAGTCAGGAATGTGATTTTTATAAAACCGTAAATTTTGGATGTTCATTGTACAAAATACTGCATCTTTCAAACCTACCGCTGAGGGTAAATTTTTTTTTGTTTGGATAGCTATTGACTATTCACTACTTTCGACCCAGAACAAGCTTGTAAATTATTGTTTTATTCGGCACTAAAGGCTATGACATTTATTGCCAAAGGGTCAAGAGCATTCGTACGAAATTTTGATTAAATTAGTATAATAAACAAATGAATAATTATATTTAACGTTGAGACATTTTATTAAGTTTTTGGTTTGATAATTAGAGCAAAACCTATTATACTTCCTTGTTTTTTTGTGGTTTGTTTATATCTTCAATAATAGTTAAAGTCGTCAAAATATTGTTCTATGAGAGACGTGTCAGAAGTTATTTGTTCAAGATCTAGTTTTATAGAAATATTCGAATATTCAATTGTATAAAAGTCAAGAAAGAAAAAAACACCCAGAGGTGTGAGGAAAATGCAATATGATTCAGAAATAAGACAAAAATGGAAATTAAAGACTCCCACGAATGATGGCTGTAGTTTTCGAAAATTTCGTGTCACAAAATAACGAAAACCGTTTATGAACGGAGAATTTAATATTTTAAAAGTTCAATTTTTTATAAATAAAAAGCAGATGGTGTCAATTGTTGATATCTTTGAACAAAGAAAAGCATTAGTCAAATTATATAGATTTTCACATAATTTAAATGATGTATAGATGAATTATGATTTAGGTTATTTTGGTACTATATGCTCTGATAGGAATGGCTCACATAAAAGGACGAACCGGGTTTTTAAGTATTTTTCTTGTGTTACGAATTTAATAACTCAAATAAAGTCCACTCATTTTTACGATAATGGATATTTTCCAGGTAAAACTCACCTAAAATGAACTGTAGCACAAATATTTTAATTTTTGTATCACCTCAAGTCACTACTGATAATACCTATTGAAGTAACTTTTGAGATCGCTCATCTAAGGCAATTTAACCGTAGTTTATTTTCACAACGCAGTTGTGACATATTGACCATTTCTGTGGTAGTAACATACAAATAAAATCGTTATTTTTTTCGTTTGTATTGTTATTGTCAAATATCTTCCAGGAAACTTGTGGTTTATAAGTTTTATTTCACATGTCTAGTGATTTGTTCTCTCGTTATTTTGCACCTATCGATGTTGGTTCTATTCCTAGGACTTCAGATTCCACTGTTTTGCTTCATTTCATAGAGTATCGTCAATACAAATTTTTAAGAATTATCTAAATGGTGCATTTCCTTCTCGTTTTCTATTGATATTGCCGTGTTCAAGTCAAGTGTGTTTTCTGCATAAAAGTTTCAGTTATTATATTATTGTCATAATTTCATCCACAAGTGACTATATTTTTCCATAAAGGGAATTGATTCTAAATTAACAGTAAGGTGAAAAGTGATATATTTGTAGCTGGTGAATGAGAAAAGTAGAACACTAGTACGAAGAAATCCAAGGGTTTAATTTTTGAAGATGAACACAGAAATAACATATTTGAATATTATGAGATATAAAAGGTGAGACCATCAGAGTTGCACTACCTGAATCCTCATTCAATATAATTTTGTAAAAAAAAAATCGCAACAATTAACAAAATTCATAAAAAAAAAAATTGATGCCACCTGCAACTGGGTAAATAACTTTTCCCAAGTAATGATAAATGAAAAAAAAAAATTAAGAACATTCCTGATGTCAACTGTGTCAGTATTGATATCAATTTTTCCAAACGATATTAATTATTGCTTTTAGATTATTTTCAGTATTATTTCTCTTCAAAGAAAATGTATCCAACTGAACTACAGAGTGCTATGATATTTTGTCAAAATAAATAATCAAAGTTCCACGGATACACCTATTCAATAATATGTCTACAAGTTACAGCGGGCGATGATGCTCTATAAAATCTATGAAAATTAAAGCCTTCACCAACAGAAAAAAAAGGACAAGAAAAAAAAATATTATAAATTCAAGTAAATGTCAGATACAAAATCTAAGTGGTTCACCAACACTTTATTCAGTTCGAAGCAAGTGTAACTATTTCGAATCATAAACCTTTATGGTTTGCAGATAATAAAATAATAAATATTTTTGGAAAGTTTTATAGATATTCCACTTACACACCATGGGTTTTTTCGAGCCATTATCAATCAATAATTTGAAGGTGATGTAATTAACAAATTCAATTAGAAAATATATTCAAGCTAAATTTATGGTAAAGAACTGAAACTGCTAAAATAGTCAAAATTTATGTACCTTGTTTTTGTGATTGGTGTTAAAATTAGTTCAGGTACCAACTAGAAAAGGTTTCAGTCAGATAACTGAGAAAGGCAATAGAGTCCATAGTCGCCACCGCCGACGGCATGTGAATAAGTATCTGATGGAAACCATAATTTTTATTGATGTGTTGTTGATATTATTTCTTAGGAATATTATCGAATTAAATATTGACTAATTTTTGTTAAAATGAAATGAGTATCCTGAAATTTGAAAAAAAAAAAGTATTTGAGATATCTTCGTATCTTGTGGGACTTGCCTACTTTTGCAATGTTTTAAAGGAAATTGTTATGAAAATTAAAGTTGAAATCGAAAATTACAGATTTAAAATAACACATGTGTTACATGAATAATTAAAAAAGTAGGTAGTACGCAGAAATGATTCATTGTATTCCCAGCAAAAAAAAAAATATATTGAAAGTAGCCAATTTTCTAGTAATTGAAAGGTAACCGTTTCGAAAAAATAAATAAAAAAATATTAATAAGAATGATCAAACTTTCGAAAAATTGATTAATTCAAAAGGTATTAGAATAAATCTTGGTATAGTTGGTAGTATTCAGGGACGAAAAGCAAAGGAATTTACGAGAAATTGAAGAAAATTTCTGCATAAACACGGATGGTATATAGTTTAGAGAAGAGGATCAGGTAATATTTGGATTTACATATGGTATTTATAACTGGTGAAATTATTTAAATTTTGTTTCGCATACTACATTACAATGATATTGATACCATAACAGGACCGTATTTCAGAATTTTTCTGCCAGAGTAACTTTTGGTTTGATTTTTTTTTATTTTTTAACAAAATTTTATTGAATTTATGATACAATTACGATACGAATTTTATCGTTATACCATTGATATAATGTTTTTAAAAAGTTTAGGTTGAACTGGGGACGTTTCGGATTTTATCAAGAAACTTGCAACCAAGAATGTTATTCCTAGGGAAGGAAGTATAAATAAATAAAGTTCCAAACGGGGTATAAAAGTAAAGTAAATAGAGATAAAAGAAAAAAAAAATGATTACAAAAAAAAAACCAGCCGATAATTTATCCGGAAGATTTGATCCGGAACATTGTACATTGGAAAACCAATACAGCTTTCTCTTCGTAGTAAAGGACAGAGGGACAAATGCATGTCATTCGACCAAGGCTTTAGCTAGGAAGGGAGCGGGGGAAACCGATCATAGGCACCAGCAGGGCTATGATCATATTCCGGCAGCGAAGGATATTTCCGCGCCGAGGTGATACCGACCCCGTAATAGAAAATAAGTTGTATATAGATACCGATAGAGTAAATCGAAGAGCAAGTAATGCTATGAAATTGGTCGAGGAAAAATAAAAAGTGTACCCTTTAGCACTTCGCGTCGTTTCCCCAATGCCACAGAGAAACCAGGACGGTTTCCTCTGGCATCTTGAGCCGTTTGACAAAGGATCCTGTTTTTCCCGAATCCCGAGCCGAACTGAGCTGTAAACCAGGAAAGTGAAAATCGGAAAATTTTATAATTTTGATAGGGACTTTCCCAACCTCAAATTCTAGAAGGTGGATGTACCAGTTCCATGTTCGCGATTTGGGTGTCTCAGGGGAAGTCGACCCCCTGGAACGGTCAGGTCAGCTAATTACTTGGTTCGAATCCCAATAGAATTACGAGGAATGTAAATGTTGTTTAAATTCGAGTATTGTGAGAGAGAAAATTGTTTAACTTTCCTGGAATAGGCTCAGTAGGAGAAGAAAAAGTTCTGGTGGTTTTGAGGAAGAATAAAGAAGATACCAGTTGGAAAGAATTCTAGAGAGAGAATTCGAGACCATAGGCTGAGGAGAAGAAAAAGTTCTGGTGGTTTTGAACAAGAATAAAAAAGAAACCAGTTGGTAAGAATTCAAGAGAAAGAATTCGAGACCATAGGCTGAGGAGAAGAAAAAGTTGTAGTCATTTTGAAGGAAAAAAATAAAGAAGGAACGTTGGTAAGAATTCGAGAGAGAGATAATTCGAGACCATAGGCGAAAAAAAAAAAAGTTTTTGTAATTTTGAAGAAGAATAAAGAAGAAAACAGTTGTGGAAATTTGAGAAAATAGGCTGAAGCGAAGAAAAAGTTCAGTTACGAGGAAGAATAAATCGTAAAACTCTCAGTTAAGAGTCTGAAGAGGAGAAAAAAAAAATTACAGATAATAATAATAATGTAGGAAAATGTGTATTGGTTAGCCGAATTAATTGGGAGTGAAATTTTGTATGTGAAAAAATAAGTGGTGAAATGAAAACAGATTGACAAATGGTGGCGAAGGATGGTGAATAATTGACACCAAATATGGAAATTGGTGAAACACGCGGGAATGGAAAAAGGATACCTAATGATGTGAAC
Organism: Chrysolina oricalcia; assembly: GCA_944452925.2. Classification (NCBI taxonomy): domain Eukaryota; kingdom Metazoa; phylum Arthropoda; class Insecta; order Coleoptera; family Chrysomelidae; genus Chrysolina; species Chrysolina oricalcia. The sequence continues at coordinate 38,413,156 of OX101828.2, read as the reverse complement.
AGGAAGAAAACCTGACAATGGAAATAATGAAATCGTCACAAAATTGGCGAAGAAATTTCCCTAAGCGACGATGGAAATTTGTAAAAAGTGATATACTGAGCGATTTTTATTTATTAATTATTTAAAGTATAATAATATTTTATTTGAATTACTTAATTGATTTTCTCATAACGATTTAATATTTTGAAAGTTTCCACATTTAAAAATAAGCACTTATTCAACTATTTGACGAATGAATCTGGTAAGAGTATATTGAATGAAAGAATAACCTGTGAGATGAGAAAGGAACGAGAAATTGAGAGAAAATGAGAATCTAACAGAGGAATGAACTAACAAGTGTGGGAGATAATAGTTGAAATCGTAAATCGAATTTCATTGTTCAGACTTCAGGAATTAATTAGCTACTAATCTTTTGAAGTCTCAGAACATATCTAAGTAAGTATCAAGTTCAGTCGTTTCGAGTATATCACCGAGAAAATATAGACGGAAAATTTTCAATATTGTCAGAGTGACACGTTGCAATAGAGGGAATGAACAGATGTCACCTAGTTATCTACATACCATCGAGAAGTGAATGAATGTCAGATTCCTGAAAGTTCAGAAAGAAATAACAGAATTGGATTAGTCAGACCATATTTTGTCAATTTGTATGAAAGCCTAACGGTAACCAATATGCACGATTATATCAAGAGATCAAGTAAAGAAAGCCCGAAATTTACAACGGTATATTGCGGAAAATGACTAATCAGTGAAGAAAATCGGTTACTTCTAGACTAAACGGAAATAGAAATAATGCTAAAAAGTAAAAAAAAAAATATATAAAACGTAATGAGAAAAATCTAGAAGTTTATGCAGTCAGTACCGTTCAGTTAGAAGAAGCGTAACCCAAGACAGTGAGATCGGAAAGTCGCGGACAAAAGAAAATTCCAAGTATAAAAGAAAATTCCAAGTATGGTAGAAAAGGTAACGGTGGAAATTAAAGCAAACGGTAACGGAATCAAGGAGGATAAGGAGCACGGTAGCAAGAGTGATGCGGAAAAAGTAGTTCCACGGCGATCCTGCGGAAAAATGGAATGAAATGAAGAACTTCTACACAACTGGGCAGGACCACTTCAATCAGCAGGGACCGTTGAGGAGGAATTCATAAATAGGTAACGGAGACTGGAATATGAGACTTCCAGTTTCCGAATTTCTTACTAACCACCAACAGAAATTATTGAATTCTAATTTAATTTGTATTTACAGGTATTATGGCAGCGGGACCATGTTCTGATGGCCAGGACCCCTACGTAGATGTACCGAATTTGCTCTGAGGAAGACCGAGGACACTCAAGAAGTACCAGGACGCCATCCTTTAGGACCACAGACGAAGGACCATGGACCCAAGACGTCGGACCGAATATTCTAGACGTACAACCGAAGATTCCAGACGGAGGACCAAGGACTAAATACGGAAGACCAAGGATTCTAGACGAAGGACCATGGACCCAAGACGTCGGACCGAATATTCTAGACGTACAACCGAAGATTCCAGACGAAGGACCAAGGACTTTAAACGAAGGACCCTAGGACCCAAGATACAGGATGCTAGACCATTTCCAGCCGAGAGACATCGAGAATTTCTACCACCAACTTCCGAGAGATGAGCAGTCAGCGATGGGAGAGCAGGTTGCAGGATGTCAGGAGATCAAGGGAACACCACCATCCAGTTTCCACCACACTACCATTCCGAGAAGAAGATCCTGGTGCCAAGCGAGGACCATGGGGCAGAGTTTTGTGTCTAGTACATGGAGCGTGTGAGATATCGGTTGCAAGAGATTGCCAGTCCGAGGATAACATCTTCCTTTGGACACTTGGGAAGGAGTAACCAGTTCTCAGGTGAACAGATTCCATTTATTATTCACGATGATGGATCGGAGCTTACCTGATAGCTCTGTGAACCAAGGAACCGGAAACCAGGAAGGATTCAGAAGCCAATGGAATTTGGATAGCAGTATCAACATCTACGGAGCTACATCGACGAGTGCGTGAGTGAACAGACTTATGACTTTGGTGTTACGACCATGGGCGTGCGGAAACCCATTACGCGCGGGATACGAACTGCATAAACACAGACTGTAGAATTGTAAGTTTGAAAAATGTAAGGAGGATCTGGAGTAACAATTTATTTCGAGAAAAAAAAATTGTTACTATTCTTAGGGGGGAGGATTGTAACCAAACGAATTTTATGACCGGAAATAATAATTTAAATCAGACCCAAACCCGAATTCAAATATCTGAAATGTTTTCTCAAACCCTCGAAAACTCATGTTATTCTAGTAAATATTCTCAGAAATACATGGTTACCAAGGGTCCTCTTAAAATAGACGATGTTATTGATTATTTTTAAGTGTTTCCGTGTGTGTATTTATCTCAAAATTGGGCATTTCAGAATAATAGAGAAACAAACAGTCAAATAGTTCGCATATGTTTATGTTCTTGTGAAAGGCCAGTTGTTATATTTTCAGGGACCACCTATAGTTCTCAAGGGGGGCGGAACATGCCAACTTTGAAATTAGGGTCGAAAAATAGGTTAGTCTTTCGTTTCATTCCTTCAAGTCAACATGTGGTTGCGCAGTTTTATTAGTTTACTCAAGTTATTGTAATTGTCATATTTCAACTCTGTTCAACACGATATTCAATCTGGGTACTATCGTTAATTTTCATTCTTTGAAGATATATAAAGTCGATCTCTTCCACTTGTCTCTAAAAAGTTGATTCTTCTAATCAACTCTTAGTATTTGATGTAATTGAATTATTTCGAGTCTTTTACGTTTTATCTTGTTATATTATTAGTTAATTGTCTGGCCTCATTCACCTTTTTCCGGTTTAAATTATATTATCAGTTAAAATCAGAAGTTGCTTCATCAAATAATTTGAGAAATGTCCCAAACATCTTTTGTTGTTATTTCTTATTGTTTTGTTTAATAGATATAAGTGTTTTGAATTATGGTTTTTATTCTCAAAAGTTATCCAGTTTACAAAAATCCTTTTGATTTGAGAGAAAATTATTTTACTTAGAGTTGAACAGAGTAAGTAAATTTGAGTGCTAAAGTGAGTTTCGCAACGAGTTCTCAATCCAGCATCTAGTATAGAAAGTCGGGATCATCTGATGAAAAAGTAAGGTGAGTTAGAAATTTTAAATGCTGTGAGGTATGATTCCTAGTTGCTAGAAAATTAGAGCCCAACGTTCCAAATTATTATTATGTTTTTTAACGACTCCGCTCGGTCGAATCAGTTGTGATAATGCTCTATTTAATTATAAAGACAGCATTTGTTACAAAACGAACTTTATTTGGGCCAAAAACTAGAAAATAATTCTTTTTACTATTTATACTTAAAGCGTGTTCGGAGGACCAGGTAACAATATTGTTCAGATCATAATTTAGTTTGTCAACTGCGTCCTGATAATTTTCAGGTATGAAAGAATAGGAAAGCTGAGTATAATCAGCGTACAGGTGGATGTTACACCATTTTACCACTTTTCCCACACTGGCAGTGTATAAGGTAAAGAGGGTTGGCCCCAATATAGATCCCTGAGGTACGCCCGAGGATATTCTGATAGAAGGGGAAACATCGTCATCTACTTTAACTCTCTGTGTTCTATTAAGAAGGTAATTTTTAAAAAACGGTAGAGCATCATCAGAGATTCCAATTGATTTTAAGATAGATAAGAGTAGTTGGTGGTTTATTGTATCAAATGCCTTTGAAAAATCTATCAATACTAAAACTGTAGTTTTACCACAATCAGTGGCCCTCAAAATATCGTCAGTAACATTGAGTAGGGCAGTTTGACAGCTGTGTAGGGGTCTAAAGCCTGACTGAAACTCTGGAAGTGTATGATGCTGGACTATATAACTGCGCAATTGTTCATCCACTATTCTCTCTAAAAGTTTGGACAAGGTGGGGAGGATACTTATAGGCCGTAAATCTTTGAAATCAGTTGGGTTACTGCTTTTAGGAATAGGTCTGATCTGTGCCTGTTTCCAACATACTGGAATGACATTATTCATTAAACAAAAATTAATGATATGGGTTATATGAGGTATAATGCGGGGGCTGCATTGTAGTAACATTTTCAAGTTCAAACCATCATATCCCATCGCATTTGATTTAACAGTATATAACATTTTTTGGATTTTGTTTTCTGATACCGGGTTGAAAGTAAATAAGTCACAATTGGGTGTGTTATTCATATATGTGTCTAAAACATTTTGGCTGGGTGGTAGACTGCAGAATGAAGAAGCGTAATAATTATTTATTTGTTCCGCATTTTTCAGATTCTTGGGAATGTCAGTGGTTTTTTTTTCCCATATTCATTTCCGTTAAAAATTTCCAGCAGTTTTTACTTCCATCAACACCTAATTTATGTTGAAAGTACGCCCGTTTCTCATTTTTACATGCAAGTGTAGTGTAATTTTTCAGTTCTTTGTAGTAAGCGAGATGGTGCTCATTTTTTGTTCTTCTCCACTTTACCTTAGCTTTGTCTCGAAGTAACATAAGAGTCCTAATATTATCAGTTAGCCAGGGACTATAGTTCTTAGTTACCCTTATCGTTTTATAGGGGGCATGTTTCTCGAACAGTTCCAATAAGGAATTATTGAAGAAGGTTATTTTTTCATCAACATTCTCTATATTTTGAATGTTTTCAAACGGAATAGAATCAAGATCGGAAAGGAAAACGTTTTCATCAAATTTTTTAAAATCTCTAATGACTTTGTATTGTGGAGGATTTTTGGTGGTTCGAAGGTTCAACTCGCAGTAAATCAATTCGTGATCGGACATATGATCAACAGTAACAGTCGCTTTATACTTAACCATGTTTTCATTGGAAATAGCTAGAAGATCTATGAGGGATTCCGAAGTTGGTGTTATTCGAGTTGGACGATCAATGATTTGTGTCAAGTTTAGACTTTCAAACATTGCATTGATTTTAATGCTGGGGTTTGATTGCAACTTGAGAAGGTCAATATTAAAGTCACCAATACATATGAGTTCATCGACTTCACTAAAAAGTTCGCCAGCTGTTTGATCTAGAACGTTTATGAAATCGATAGGTGAATAATCCGGTGGCCTGTATGCAACACAAATTCCGAAAATTATTTTGTTGATTTTAATTTTGACCCAAAGTTGTTCAATAGATTTATCACTACCTATCACAGAAAAATTAAATGATTTCCTTATGAAAAAGCATACTCCTCCGCCTCTGCCGGAAGTTCTGTCTTGTCTAATTGAATTATAATCTTGAATTGATATCATGTTATCTGTAACTGTGGGTTTGAGCCAGGTTTCCGAAAGACAGACTATGTCATATTCTTTGTCAATAATAAGAGCCTTCAAATCAGCGATCTTCGGAAGTAGAGATCGTATATTCAGATGAGCGATTTTCAGATAGTTATTCATGTTTTGAAATGTTTGGCAAAAGAAACGGAATAAATAGTCGACAAGAGACGTAGGTTAATTCCCCTACTCATGTATTTAATGAGACACTATACTGATATTTGAAGTTTAATTGTTTTAAATTACTTCTATTACAGATGGGTACTAAACGAGCTAGTTTGAAGTTCTATTGCTACAGTTCACTGTTGTTACTGTTCGATTCTTGTTTTCTGCTTCGGGTGTTAGGAAAATAGTTGAGTTTATCTTTAAGATTATTTTGGTTACTTTTGTTTCGTGAGTTGCTACGACCAAGAAATTCTATTTGGGATAACGACTCTTGGCTCTGACTATCTGATCCTTCGGTGTGTGCTTCCAGCTCCTTCAATTCTTGTACAGTGTAGGAAGTATTGCCAATTTCCAGTTTCTTATTTTGAGGCTCAATTTTTGTAATCTAGCGAGTTTCAGGTGATGCACCAATATCTTTTGATTTTGGCGGTCCTTGTATGAGGCGTCGTTCGCAATTGCTATTTCGCTGTTTTTGAGTTTACTTATGTTTTCAAAAATCAGTTGTTTTTTGAGAAGAGAAATAAATTCAAGTAGGACAGGCGATTTGTCGGAATTCGGTTCAATTAGGCGTATGAAGTTGATGTCATCGGCTGCGATATGTAACCCCAATAGCTTATTCAGTGTTAACAGAGTTTCAACTAGAGGCTTGACCTTGTTATTAATGTTTAGACCAAAGATAACAACATTGTTCCTTCTCGATCTACGTTCTAGTGTTTCTATTTTGCTTTCCAACTGAGCAATTATCATTTTACAGTCAGCTAATCTATTCGAGATATCTTGAATAGACTGATTAAACTCCTGTTATATTTCACTGGTTTGATTTGCATTGGCTTCATGAATCAATGCGAGTAATTCTTTAGTGGTTAATTGGCCGACAGGTTTGTCACTACTCGCCATCACAATGTACTTTATACAGAAGTTGGGGTAATTAACGAACGGTCGTCTAGGTGACTGTTTTTTAGGAATCAACAAAAACGAGTCGAATATATTTACGCTGTACAAATCCGTAGTTTGGAACAGCTTATATCAAAGGTATTTGTTGTTGTAATAAATATTATAACTCACACTTTTCAGGATGGCTTCCAAAAACTTTGTTCTATAACCATTTCAAGTTTCCAAATTTTCGAAGGCACTTTAACGGGGTAATTCACGTTTAATGCGGAGCAATTTAAATACGTTGTTATCTGCACGCTTATCAGAATCAAATATTGAATATCAGATGAATCAGAATCGCTATCGCTCAATAATTCATCTATTATTATTTGCTTCATTGCATTGAATGAATTGTAAATCAGTATACAACTCTTTTCTATAATAATAATATAAATAATATAATAATTATATGATTTTTGGTTATGTATGTTTTTTTTTATTGTTTTCTTCCGCCTCTTTAGCGCATGCGCATTCTTTTACTGTAATTACCACAGAATCGTTCCGAAAATTGGCTAGCGTTTCAGCTTACTGTTACTGTAAGGCGTTCCGAAATAACCTACTGTGGCCAGTACTGCTCAGTAATATCGGAACATGAGGATTGTCACATGCAAATATTTGAGGTACTCCAAAAATGAGAAAATCTTGTTTTTCCACCAATTTTATAATGGCCTTAGATGTGGATTTAGATAATGGATTGACCAAAACAAATTTCGTAAACCAGTCGACAACTACCACCAAAACTTACTCATTTCCATTTTCAGATCTTGGATAAGGTCCTGGCCACAATAGGCCATTGGCCGCAGTGGAGGGCCTGATACGGGCCCACTCACGTTCAAACCTAAGGTCCTAGCAGATCTGCTGAAATCAACTGAAAAAGAAAATTAATGTTTTTATAAGAACCCATTAATCCTGCTTGGGGTAAGTTTGATGGTTTGCAGGTAGCACACGTGGAACATTTTCTTACATATTATAAACACTTTTTCTAAGACCAGCCCAATAATACAATTCTTGAATGCTAGCAAAGGTTTTACCTATACCTAAATGTCCTGCAGTTTCACTGTCGTGAAATGTCTTCAACAATTCAGCCCTATTTGCAGTAGGTACGGCTATCTTCCAGTCAGATAAATTGCCTATGCTCTTGTCTATCAAAAACATGTTTATAAATGATATTTTGTTGTACCCTGCAAGAAGGAAACTTTTCTGGATTCTCAGTGACCTTCTCCAACATATCATAGTACCACTTATCTGGATTAACAGTAGATAAATTCAGGACTGCAATCTCTGAGGGAGATCTAGAAAGTACATCAGCTACAACATACAGGGTGTTAATTAAGTACGTTGACAAACTTCGGGAGGTGATTCTTTGAAGGTTTTCAGGACAAAAAGTTCATATAAACATATGTCCCAAACGGCTTGGTTTTCGAGATACAGGGCGATAAAAATACATTTTTTTCAAGATTTTTTAGAGTTAACTTCGACATTTTCGACAATAATCAGTTCAAATTAGGCAAGTACAATCCATTCAATAGGGCGCACGATACAAAATAATGCATTTCTTAAATAATTCACAGGGTCCTCCTTTTTTCAGAGTCAAGCTTTGTTCATCCCTTCAGAAATTTTTTTCCGCCGCCACTGACATATTATGAGAAAGGAATAATCACTGTTGTTTCATTTAACATCTTTTTGATATCTTGCATTGTTTCATTTACTTGTACGGTTCAGGGGCTATAATGAAAATATTAATTTAAACATTTTCCAGTGTGGCATAACATTAGAAAATTTGAAAATTAAACATTTTCAATTATTGTAAATTGATGGAAATATTTTTTCAGAATTAGAAAAATCTACGATGAATAAAAATTATACAATAAAAAATATAAAGACAAGCTTTTATACAAATGCACTGAAAATGAAAAAATAATTTGTTTCATTTTTTGTAGGTTATTCTGTGAGTATCAAAATCTTTCTGTACAAGATTACTTAGATCAAACAATGAAATGAATTATTTTTTCCTTTTCAGTGTATTGTATAAAAACTTTAAAATGTTTTCTTTTTATAATTTTCATTTTTAACATTTTAGTTTATTTTTTATGTGAAACTGAAAATCTCCAACCCAAAAACCATCACATACCAATTTTGAACAGAATCGGATCATAATCACAAAACTCGTCCGCCATATTGGAGCCGCCATTTTGTTTTCAACATTTTTTTAATGCATTGTCACCGGAATTACGGAAACCTGCCAAATTTCAAATTAATCGGAGTATTAGAAGTGGGTCAAATTCAACTTTTATTAAATTGTTTGTTAGTTAGTTACAAGTGAAGCTAAATAAAAGCTTGTTATTGTAAAGATGTGATTTCTTTTTGTGATATCTAACAGAAAACTACTATCTCCCCGTCACTGTGGTACGCTGGATATTAAACTAGATCTGACAGATATTGGGAAAACCTTAACTTTCAACCTGAAGATTCTGATGGTAAAAATGTGCATTTTCATTGAGATATTTGATTAAAAATGTTTTTACCCATCAGTCTTGATAGAGAACTCATACAAATTTTTTGTTATTTTAAAAAAAGATATTTTTTAGTTTTCAATTGAACGTTTCCTTTTCAACATAAAAAACTTCCGAAAGGTAATCCTGTAATGGAAGATAGTTAATAGGGTTTATCTAATAGTCGCAGATCATTACACATTTGATTTTCATTTATGAATCTCTGGTCATAACTCCGAAAAACTAAATCAAACAAATTTTTGTTTCCGTACGGAGTACATTATTTTATCAGAAATTTCGGTTTGTTTTTTCTTCTGCAGTAACGCAGAAATTTTGTAATCAATTTGAATTCATAAAAATAGCAAAGTGGGCTTTGATATTAATTCATTTATTTAAATATCAACAACTTGACAGTTATCGAAAGTTGAGAAACTGTCTCATTGTTAATTCTTCATTAGTGCAAGCTATAAAGCAGATTCATTCAATATTCGTTTGGATAAAATGGTTGAATATACAAATTCAGAAATGGCAGACATGCACTTAATGTATGGAATGGCTGATGGTAACGCTCGTGCCGCCAGACGAATGTATCTAGAAAGATTTCCACAACGTCATATTCCCAGCACACAAATGTTCATCAATATTCACTCCCGTCTTCGTGAAACGGGTACTTTCAAGAGGTCTGCTGTTCTCATAGGAAGACCCAGGAGAGTTAGAACAGTTCAGATAAAAGAAGCTGTACTTAACGAAATTGAGCAGCATCCAGACACCAGTACAAGACAAATTGCGGCACAGTTTAACGTAACCCATGTATTGGTATGGGAAATTTTAAAAGAGCAACAACTTTATCCCTATCACATACAGCGTGTTCAAGCTCTTCTGCCAAGGGATTTTCCAAAGAGATTAACTCTTTGCACTTGGATTCGATATAAATTGTTGGAAAATCCATGGTTTTTATCTCAAGTGTTATTCACCGATGAGGCATGCTTTTCCCGTAAAGCCATTATTAATTTTCACAACAATCATATGTGGGCTGATGAAAACATACACGCCGTGATTGAAAACCATTTTCAAGAGACGTTTTCTGTGAATGTTTGGGTTGAAATTGTAGGGAATTTCCTTATCGGGCCACATTTTCTGCCTCATAGACTCAATGGTGACCATTATCGACATTTTCTTGAATTCATATTACCTGGACTCCTAGAAGAGATCCCACTGAGGGAAAGAATTGGAATTTGGTTTATGCATGATGGTGCTCCAGTACACTTCAGATTGGTTGCAAGCCAATATTTAGAAGAGAATTATTCTGATCGCTGGATTGATCGTGGTGGGTCACAACTTTGGCCACCAAGGTCACGCGATATGAATCCACTTGATTTTTTCCTCTGGGGGCACCTTGAATCATTAGTGTACCGAACTCCAGTTCAAAGTGAAGAAGACCTGAGGAATCGCATACAGGAGTCATGCGGAATTATAAGAAACACTCCTGGTATTTTTGAGCGTGTCCGCCAGTCTATGGTTAGGCGCATAAACGCATGCATTGAAGTTGGCGGTGGCCATTTCCAGCAGCTGCTCTGACATATCAATTTCAATAATGGTCCTTTTCTGAAATTAATTTTATTCCTAGGGAATTTATGTTACTTTGCTCTAGTATTTGATAATAAAGTTATTCACTATTGAAAATGTCCAAAATTATTTTGCCATAATTAACTTTGTGCAATAGATATTCAACCTGAGTTATGGTAAAAAATGTATGGGAGCTCCATAACATTACATTTTCTCTACACGAGCAGAAAATAGCTATTTGTGTAATGAGAACAAAATGACGTATTGCGTCACGCGCTAATCTTTGGAGAGTGGCAATGACACTTCGAGAAATGAATTATTTTATATCATGCGCACTATTGAATGGATTGTACTTGTCCAATTTGAACTAATTTGGATCGATTATTGTCGAAAATTTCGAAGTAAACTCCAAAAACTCCTAAAAAATGTATTTTGATCACCCTGTACTTCGAAAACCAAGCCGCTTGGGACATGTTTATATGAACTTTTCATCTTGAAACCTTTCAAAGAATCACCCTTCAAGTTTGTTAGACTATTTGCTTCTCAAATTTCTTTATGTTATGCGTTACTGGAAAATGTTTGCGTTAATATTTTCATTGTAACTCCTGAACCGTACAAGTAAATGAAAAACATCAAGAGAGCAAAAAGATGTTAAATGAAACAACATTGATTATTCCTTTCTCATAATATGTCAGTGGCGGCGGAAAAAAAAATTCTGAAGGGTTGAACAAAGCTTGACTCTGAAAAAAGGAGGACCCTGTGAATTATTTGAGAAATGCATTATTTTGTATCGTGCGTACTATTGAATGGATTGTACTTGCCTAATTTGAACTGATTATTGTAGAAAATGTCGACGTTAACTCTAAAAAATCTTGAAAAAAATGTATTTTTATCACCCTGTATCTCGAAAACCAAGCCGTTTGGGACATATGTTTATATGAACATTTCGTCCTGAAAACCTTCAAAGAATCACCTTCCGAAGTTTGTCAACGTACTTAATTAACACCCTGTATAGTGTACCTCTTCAGTGTTCGATATCAAAAGAAAATTGAGACAATTTTACTGCCCATTTGGCCAATCTACCAGCAGATTGAACATTCGAGTTAATGCTAACCTCAAATTCCGTTTTATCTTCGGGACAATTCCAATCAATTATAGAAATAAAATCACCAATTTTTATTGAACTTTCAAACTCCTAAGGATAATAATCTCCTCTGTATAAATTTCACAATTCAGTAATGAACTCAAATAAAAATTTTCATGGTGCACCATTTATATATTGCTGTTGATTACCTTAGATCCAAGCGCTCAGTTTTCTCAAGTTCTGTGTTAACGAGTACATTATTTCATTTGTTCTAATTATTCTTTTCATGTTGTATAACTATTTATACAGATTCAGTCAAATGTTTGGACCCGCCCATTTTTCTCAGTTAATATGAGGGTTATCGAAAAAAGTCTGAATGAAAGTTGAAGGTTATTTCAATCTGCACCTTTCTGTGGATTCAAATATTTTTCAGATATGCCATTGGTGGAGAAGTAACGTCATTGGCAATTTTTTTGAATGGAACCATATGTCATGTTTGGTATCGCTAGATAGCTCGTTGCTTTCTTATTTCAGTAATACTAATTTTATTTTAACACTCTCTATAGGTACAGTATGTTTCGTATTTTTGTGTCCACCTCTGTAATCTACTTACCTATTGCATAATTTTTTCAATCTTTTTTTCTGGATCAGGGAATGTAGCAAGTTGGATATTTCAAGCAATTAGGCAATTCGAGTCAGACAGTGGCGTATGTATGTATAAATTTCTCTTATTTCTCAAATAAAAATTCTAGTTATTTTTATATTAAAAAATGCCAAAAGAAAATTTTGTTCCAGAATAATTGGATTGCCCAAATCCTGAATTATTCCTAAATAGAAGATAAAGAAAAAAACAGAAATAATTATTTGTTTCAATAATTCAAAAAATTACTATTTTTTTAATGAAATAAAGGTTGCCCGACACATAATACGTAGAGTGGTTATTTCATTAACTTATTTATCAATCTTGGGAACTAATTTTTCATTTGCACCCTTGATCTGAGATAATGTTACGTCTAAAATGGCTGAGCCATTGAGTGAAATTTTTGAAATATTCTATAACTATTACTCATTTTATGAGGCAAATTGTAATTATTGTAAACATCTCGAGTGAATTTTCTCAATTAAACAACTGTTAATGTAACACAAAAAATATTTTTTTGCAATAACTCACGCCCACTAGTCGCCCGTAAAAAAGGGTTGTTCCATCGCCACTGGCGGGCATTGTATATCACTTACATCATCACCATTGAATCGGTAGGTGCATTTTCATAATTTTCTTCAGTCCTAAGAGTTTTATCATTCTACCTTGATAATTACGGATGTTACGGGGGTGCTTCTATGAAAAGTGCGACACACTGTATATATAAACAGTTAAGAACAAATCTTGAAGCTATTTGGGACAGCAGCAAAACGCAAGTGTACTCTCAATAAAATTATATTTCCGATATTTCGACAATGAATATTGTCATCATCACGTAGCTACAAAATTTAATGATCTATATGTAATGATAAATATGAAATAAGACAATTACTTACAATGTCAGTGCTCTCCTCTGTCCTCTCTTATAAGTAGTTATATTACATAAAAAGGATTATTTAGAACAAATGAAATAATGTACTCCTCAACACATAACTTGGGAAAACTGAGCACTTAACAGCAACATAGGTGCACCATGAAAATTTTCATTTGAGTTCATTACAGAATTGTGAAATTTATACAGAGTAGATAATAATCCTTAGGAGTCTGAAAGTTCAATAAAAATTAGTGATTTTATTTCTAAAAGTGATTGGAATTGTCCCGAAGATAAAACGAAATTTAAGGTTAGCACTAACTCGAATGTTCAATCTGTATAACAACGACTCAAGAACTACAGTGGCTTTATCGAAACCTCCTTCAGGTATATCGACAGCAAATCCGCCGGAACGACTTCGACGATATAGCGTCCTTTTCAAGGGTGGTGAGAGAATATGAATTGCTAAGGACCGAATTGGAGGACCCCCGATACACGCCAACACCCATTCAGAATTGGCAACAAAACCGTGTTGTACCGCCAGCCACAAATGTCTCGCAAGAGATAGCAGGGTATCGTCAACCGTTGAGATCTGCCTCTACACCGACAAGCAGATCACCAACCGCCCACACTTATCGACAACGTCCGGAGGTACCCAGTGGGAATGGGGATACCAATGGAGACTGCTGGAGGTGCGGCCAAAATGGGCACTTCCGACAACATTGCCGTACCCCGCCGAAGCTATTTTGCTCACGATGTAAAAGAGAGGGGGTGATGTCCAGGGATTGCCCTTGTCAGACTCCAGGGCCGAGTTCGGGAAACTAGACAGGTGTTGTACTCCACCGAGGCTAGGACAACACCATGAACAAATCTGATACCGTCTATGGATACCGAAAATCGTCCACAGGTAACTGTCAGTCTTCCTGGAGGAACCGTTAGGGCCCTTCTTGATACCAGCGCTGCGAATTCGTATGTAGGAGACAGGGTGATCGCCCAATGGAGAATACTAGGACTACATACTGCGGAGAAACCAGTCAGCTCGGTCCGGTTGGCAGATGGACGCTTAGTACCTGTAAGCCAGGTATTCAGAACAGAAGTCACTTTAGGAACATGCCGCTTTACCGAAGAATTTGGACACTTACAAGGGCTCTCTTGTGATATGGTGATAGGGATGAATATCCTTCGGAGAAGGTAATTCAGACTGGATCTAGAAACTGGAGATATTTTCGTCAGCGGGCATCAGCTTTCGTCCGAAGCACGGACCGTATGGTGCGAACCACTCGAAATGCTGACGCCGAGGCCAGCCCTCACGCTAACTATAGATGAAGAGAACCGTTTGAAAGCTTTCTTCGGTGATGAGTTACCTTCTTTCGAGAACATACACGGGGTAACGCCGTTGGCGGCTCATAGGATCCGTTTGTCCGATCCAGAACCCATTAAACAGATATATCGGCCACAAAACCCTCGTATGCAGGAAATTATCGATATAGAAGTTGACCGTATGCTAGCAGAACAGATAATAGAACCGTCCGACAGCCCATGGAGTTCACCGGTAGTCATAGTTCGGAAAAAAGATGGTAAGCCCCGCTTCTGTATAGATTTCCAGAAGGTCAATGCCGTCTCGCTGAAGGATGCTTACCCTCTACCGTTCATAAATTCCGTCTTGGACAAACTACGGAGAGCTCGGTATATTTCAAGTATTGACCTTAAACAGGGATACTGGCAGGTTCCGCTGACCGAGGATAGTAAACCAATACCGCCTTCACCGTACCTGGTCGGGGACACTTTCAATTCCGAGTCATGCCTTTCGGTCTTCATGCCACCCCCGCCATGTTTCAACGCCTAATGGATCCCATCATCGGCCCCGAGTTGGACCCTTACTGCTTTGCATACTTGGACGATATCATCGTTTTAGGAGATACGTTCGAACAACATTTGGAAAATCTCAGGGAGGTGTTCCGCTGTCTCCGCAGGGCCAACCTGCGAGTCAACCCCGATAAGTGCTCCTTTGGCCGAAAGTCACTCCGATATTTACATCTGGTGACGGCTGAAGGAATCCAAACCGACCCAGAGAAAGTAGCCTCAATTGTGGGATTGGAACCGCCCACCAATGTACGCGGGTTGCGACACTTCCTAAAAATGGCGTCTTGGTACCGTCGCTTCGTACCATCATTCGCTGAGATTGCTGCACCACTTCATAAACTGTTAAAAAAAGGGTACCGATGGCGTTGGGAAACCACGCAAGAGGACGCGTTCCAGAAGCTCAAAGGAAAATTGACACAATCACCGGTACTTACCTGTCCGGACTTTCATGAGGAGTTCACGCTGCAGACCGACGCGTCGGATAATGGATTGAGAGCCGTATTGACTCAAAGCATCAGTGGCGCGGAGCATGTGATCGCCCACGCTAGCCGCTCGCTCAACCCACCTGAGAAAGCTTATTCAACAACTGAGAAGGAATGTCTAGCCATTGTATGGGGTGTCGGGAAAATGCGACCGTACCTAGAAGGTTATCATTTTAAGGTGGTGTTCGACCATCAAGCACTTCGTTGGCTTCAGTCGATCAAGAGTCCTACGGGGCGACTCGCACGATGGAGCATGTTCTTGCAACAGTATGACTTCGAGATCCAATACCGGCGAGGAGCCTTGAATAAAGTGGCGGATGCACTCTTCCGCGAACCCGTTGATGGAGTCGTCGAAGGCTTGGACACGCTAGTCCCAAGTCCCATCCGGGTGCTCATGGTACTCCAAGAAGCTGGAAGAGGTTGCGCGAAATCCGGAAAATCTTCCGAACTATTGCATCAAGCAGGGGCAGCTGTACCGTCACTTTTGGGATTCAAATGATATGACCGAACCCGATCTCTCAGACCCCTGGAAATTGTGTGTACCGAGACCACTTCGTAGGAAAATACTGGAAGAGAACCATGACGTGGTAACCGCCGGAAATATGGGTATAGCAAAAACCACCGCCCGCATCGTTCACCGGTATTATTGGCCAGGGATGTTCCGTGACATTGCTAAATATGTTAGAGGCTGCTTGACCTGCCAAGAGTATGAGGTTCCGCAACAACAGACCCCCGGTAAAATGCAACCGCCCCGGAACGTAAAGCCGTGGGCTACCGTATCTACCGATCTAGTAGGAACCCTACCGAGGTCCAGTAAGGGTAATAACTACTTGTGTGTATTTCAAGACAGGTTCACTAAATGGCTGCAGGTTCGGCCACTAAGGAACGCTACTTTACGGGCCGTGGCCCAAGCATTCTATGAGGAGATAGTACTTCGTTTTGGCCGTCCAGACACTGTCATTAGTGACAACGGGCCTCAATATACCGGACAAGTGTTCACAGAACTTTTGAAGGAGTTGGGTATCAACCATCGTCTCACACCACCATATACACCTCAGGCCAATCCCGTAGAACGAGCCAACAAAACCATAAAGACGATGATTGCGCAATATTGTGGAACGGAACACCGGAAATGGGACCGAAATTTACCTGAGTTACAATTCGCCATAAACACCGCGCGACAAGAGTCCACTGGATTTACTCCAGCGCCTTTAAACTTTGGCCGAGAGCCCAATTTGCCACAGCCGTTGCACCGACCCACCCCAACCGAGGACGAGACCGTAGGCACCAAACCAATGGTTTGGGTGCAAGCTATGGAGAAGCTCAAGGAAACGGAGGAACTGGTGAAGATTAATTAAGCTAGGGCATTTACGACCCAAAGTCGCCATTATAACCTCCGAAGGCGGGAATGGAGGTGCCGAATAGGAGATGTAGTAATGAAAAAGGAATACCACCTCTCATCCAAGGTTCATGGATACGCCGCTAAATTAGCCCCGAAATATTCCGGACCCTATACCGTAGTGAAAATAAACACGCCAGTCGTATATGATCTCAGGAGTAGTACTGGGAAACGGCTGAACCGCATTCACATTAAAGACTTGAAACCATACCAAACCGAGAACGATCCGTAACTTGTTCTATTTTCAGATGAATACTCCCGTGTGCCGAACACCCTCCCGACCAACCGTAGGAAACCCGCAGGGGACTATCCAGCTTGTGGACCTAACGACACCCATATTGCCGCCACATTCGATTGACCTGATTACCCCACCCACCGTCCAGACAGGTGCCGAAGGCGTTGACACCGTGTCGACATTATATTTTTCTCCGTCACCGCTGCCTGACGTTAGCATCCTCTCATCGTCCCCGCCTCCCGAACTCAATACCGACGCCGCGCCTGTCCCCAGCTACTCACCCGGATGGTGTTACCGTCCGAGTAATCCGATCAGTTCCGGCAGCCACGCGCAAACGCGGAAACAGACAGCTACTCCATCAGCGTCTTCAGCCGAGAGGGAGGACCTAAACACACTGCTGGATATAGTACCGCCCTCCCTGCGCGACTTATTGATGGTACGGCTGACCACGCAGTATGACTCTATAGAGGCCATGACCGACGAAGGGATTCAGGAAATGGCACGCGGGATCTTGAGCGAATGGGCAGCGATCCAGATTATGCAAAATCCGTCCCCAGCAGTTTGGCCTTTAGGGGTGGAACGGCTTCTCATACATCTAAGTGCCCGGCAAGATCAGAAACGAACCAAAAGAAATCGTATACGTCTCCAGACCCCAGACGGAGAAGTTGTCTGGGCAACCGTGCCAAGGATCACGTAAATAAAACAGTTTTTTCTCTCAGGTAACCATGGCAGAGGAACTGGACCTGTCCACTTCCCCCATCCCAGACGAGTGATGCATGGTACAAGACCAAGGGCGGCCGTTTGAGACCACTTTCCTGACCTGTAACGACGACGATCAAGAACCAACCAACGGGAGCAAGCAAATGCCGATCAACGGCGGTGATGTGAGGGCAGTAAAGGAGGATCCACCAGCTAGACTTGACCCCAAGGCGTCCGAAGACCCGTTTGCAGGAAACGCTTATTTTGATCTGAAAAACGAGGAAGAATACAACCGACAACTAGTAGTTCCAGTATCGTCGATACCGGTACCCATTCCCGTCAGGATTGTCACCAGGAAAGATCCACCTGTCCCAAGAAACCGTTCGGAAGCCATACGTGATAACCATTGCCCAATATACCTTCCTATAGAATGGGTACTTTGTTGGCGTCATAACCGCCATCAGTGTCGGGAGCCTTGGAAGATCTTCTGCTCTCGCTGTGGCCGCTATGGGATTCGTTCCTGTGACTGTCCATGTCCCACCCCAGGATACTCGTCCACCGCACCAGCCGCCGACAGTATGTATCGAACACCAGTGACATTGACTGCGTCTCGGCGATGGGACACTCATTCAGGATTGTCCAAAAGCACGCAAACCGCTACGGAGACCGTTGCAGATCGAGCAGTCCAGTGTGAGTTCTGCAGCTGCCGTTAACGACGCCGAGACATCATATCTGGCCCAGAGGCAAGACCCTCCCGAATAAACAAGCTACCACCCACTCCTGGCCACCAACCAGGTCGTCGTTACCGATCTGGCTATCACCACTAAGTTGTTTTTGTTTTTACCTAAAAAAAAATCCGTTCACTTGGAATTTAGATGAGTTCTTCCGACCCCTTGGCAATCGTGAATGCCGTCCTCATCCAGTTTCGGGCCATCCGTAATCTGAGGACCGATGTAGGAGCCCAAAATAGGAACCAAAATGAGAGCGGTGAGCTCCGCAACCCGAGACCCAGGACGCCATCTTTACACCGACTCGGATGCCAGGAACAGAGAGGGCACACGTCAATGCAGTGCAGAGAAAGGAGGCCCATGATCAAGGCAACAGGAGACCGGAATCAGGAGCAGATATCATCTACTTTGAACTTGGTATTTATAAGTTTGAAAAAAAATGTAAACTCAGTTTCCATTTTTTTATGGAAGTAAGAGGGGGATGTAACGAAGCATTTCTGAGACTAATTTTTTAAGTCCTAAATAATATCACAGAAATGATTCGTACGCCTTTCTAAACCATTTTACTGTAATTTCAAAATTTATTGTAAACAGAAGGCAATCTTTCAAGTCAGAAAATAGTAGATGATTCCATCCATATTTCCTTATTTTGGAACCGACCACTTTTTGCTTGTTTTGACTTCTTGCGCCTAAAATATCTACTTATACATGTAGTTTTGGTCTCGGTTCCGTTTTTACGATGAGGGATATTTTTTGCTGAGATTTAATAGTTTTTGTGCCTTCTACTACGAAGGCCACCGTTTTTCATGTGTTCTGCTACGAAGGCCAACCGGTGGTATAAATAGTGGAAGCACATGAAAATCTTCTCTTTTCGTGCCAGACCAGTGTCAGAAATAGTTGATAATAAAAAGCCGAGTTGAAAAACTGAAAGTTATATTCCGAGGGTAAGCTTAATTGAAAGTTATTTAGTTTGAATATTTATTCCTGTTACAAGTGAATTGCATTTCCCAAACCGTGTGTATCATATTCAGTTATCAAAAGACCGAAATTCGACAACTACCTTCGCGAATATCATAGTACCGCCTTGATCGGTCCAAAGGTTAGGCCTTTACAACCGGCAGAGCGATCAGGCTTAAATATTGGGTACGAGTACTGTTTGACTTAAATTACTAGTTCCCGAGGGTTCGGACATCACAGCCCTCTGTAACTAGTTTGTACAATAGAGACCGACCATTTACCAAGGTGGAAAATCGAACTTCGAGTCCGGTTGGCCGCCGTTATTATTGTAGTTATACCAGAATGTTAAAGAACTTCTATCGTTATTAATTAATAGTTCCCGAGGGTTCGGATATTACAACCTTCTTTAACTAGTTTGTATGCCGATTATTGACGTTCCTACGTTCCGCAAGGTACGGCTTTCACTACTGGCCGGAACTAGCTGAGCTCAAGTAAATCGATAATCGAGGGAGTTGGTTCAATCATCGTCCTTTAGACAGCCGGGAACTTGTACCAACACTCCGAGGTTACCACTAGAACCGTACAGCGTTATTCGATCCTGAAGGTACGGACTTTACTACTGGAAGGGTGAGATATCGCTCAAAGCCAGTACGGAAATCGCGAACTATAAATTACTTATTCCAAAGAGAACGGCTTTCACTTCTCTTTGGCATTGGTTTGTTTTTCCCTTTCATACCATAATAGTAGGTGGCAACCAGGAGTTGGTAAAACATATATCGTGAGTCATTGTACCCTGAAATCTGTAGTGGACAGCGATTCGGGACTAGCCGTTATAATAATAATAGTAATAAGAATAACCGTTATCATTTGCCAGCCGTGATATCCGAAAACGTGAAACAAAGTGATAATTTGGGATATCAGCTCACCCGTCGACTCCGCGAACCAAACCGATCAAGAAATTTAGTTATCCGTGTACGATTTCACGCCCTGTCTCATTTCTTGGTTGAAAGATTGGTTTTTCGGCTAATATTACGATGAATGGATGGCTTATCTGGTGTTGTATGACAATTCCATTATATTAGAAATAAAAGTGGTTCGTAGGCACATAAAGCTTTCATTCAGTAAATAGGGGAAAGAGGGGTATCCTTTCAGATCCCTTCCGTTAAAGTCTAATTCGAGTACAGCTGGTATTCAAAAGACGATAGGGGCAATTAAAGCCTGCCACTTATTGTCAGTGCACTTTTGGTCCTTACAACTGACCCCTGGAATATCGTTTCTTCACTGTAGCTGTCCTGAGCCTCCCACTAATGTCATCTGGGAGAAAGTGGGGCATACCACTATAATCTTACTGGCGCCTGAGGGTAGTATTGGGTGTTAGACCGAGTGTACGGTTGTCCGTTACACCCAGTACACGTAAACGCCATTGTAACGTCCGAGTAGAGGAAAAAAGGGACGTTACAGTATTACTTTTTTTTATAAATTAAATAATAAAAAAAGCTTTCCATATGGTGCCGACTCAATTGGACACACTGTATAAAATTCTTATAAAAGGATTACGTAAAGTGTATGTAAGGTATAAATATTATGTAACAGTGAGTACCTAGAAGAAAAGTAAATTCCTATGTAATAATGATGTAAATATTACATAACATCTTGTATATGTTGTGTAATGTTTATATCAATTTTATATAATTTATGACATAATGTTTATGTAGAAGGATTCTAAAAAATGCACGTAAAGTAGTTACATCAATGTTGAGTAACATGGAGGTGCCTCTGAGGCGGACATTCCTACGTAACTGAGATGTAAATATTATGTAACATTCTTACATAACATGTATTACATGTTACGTAATATTTATGTCATTTTTATATAACTGTGTTTGCTGGGTAGCGATGTGGGTGCATGTTGTATAACACCTGAATCATTAAAAACTAATGCTCACGATCTGGGTACTACTTCTGTCTCAACTGAATTGTCCAAGAAACAGAAGCGAATAGCAAAACCACATTATTGTTTTTACTGCCAAACACTTATCGCACCAACATTCAAACGAGATGTTGGTTAAAGCTGTACTGGACTTTCCAAAAGGTATAGTTTCAATTCAGAATATTTTCAGATTGCAGCAAACAGTTGAACTAATAAATTCTGGTAGATCCAGTGGAGAGTACAGCATAATAACAGGAACTGTTTTTTTTTTAAGAAAAAGGCATTTTTCATTTCCTTTTATCTCCAGTATCAAATTGAACAGGATCAAAGTTATAGAGTAAAATTGTCCATTTCTAATAAGTTTCATTTGTAAATATTTCTGCATACTTTTAGTTACCTCAAATATATTGACAATGCTTTCCTTTTTCTGTTATTACTTATCTTTCAAAAAATGTTTTTGGAACTGAGTAAAAAGTCCATTTTAATAATATTTTTCTAATGCCCAGCCTTCAACTGTTTATACTTTGCTTAAATAGTATTGAATTATATGTAGATTGTGAATCAATCAATCTTTTAGCTGAAGTTACATCGATACCATCTAGTTATCCCAACTTATTGAATGCAATAAGTAAATTCAACACACTACGGTGAGCACATATTTTTAAAAACTAACCAGTTAACAACTATGGATTTATTATAGTCGCCATACTTCAACAATAAGTTTATTCAAATAAAGTTCGAAAAGATGTGCTGGTAAGTCTCTAATAAATGAAACGAATAATTTTGATGTACTCCAAATACCCTTCTCTCCACACATTTCCACTAACTGGAAAATATGAGGCAAATATCTGACGGAAACAGCTACTTCCCCTTACGGACATTAAATTACATCTGACATTCATTTGTGCAACGTTCCATAAGGATGGCACTATGGCAGGCACTATCATCAGACATTGACTATTAAATACGCTCTTTGCTGATTTTGAAATAAGTAGAAACAAATTGTTTTATTTATTATTTGGTTTTCTCCTGTTTAAAAGTTTGAAACATTCTCTTTTTTCATATATCTTATATAGGACCCTGGAGCTGTCAAGATGAAATGACGAATCGTTGTTCTTAGAGAAATTTATTAATAGTTCTTCAATAACATCAGTCAATGAATTTTTTCTTTATCTGGTTGGGAATGTCCGCCTGCGAACATGACATGTTCCAAAGTTCTTGTCTCTCATTGGAGTCATCCTGTCCCATCTAACCAATGATGAAATCCAAGTTTAAAGTATTCACCTACTAATGAAGCTGCGACTTGGATGTTGTCATTCGTTGGGTGGGATAGGATGACTCTAACGATTGACCTATCCTAGCACTGATGAGAGATAAGAACTTTGAAACATGCTATGTATGCAGGGGGTCATTCCCTACCAGATAATGATACTGTTCAATTTTGATTACAATGAACACTTGCAGATCTGTACTTCTTGCAAAAATAGATGCCAGGTGTGATACAATATCCGTAAGGGAAGTAGTTGTTTTTTTTAAGATTTTATCTTCATATCTTCCACTTTGTGTGGAAGTGTCGAGAGAAGGGTATTTCGACTCGAGTCGAAATTATTCTTTTCATAAAAATAGTCATGAAGATATTGTGAAAGTTAGTTTTTCTTTTACTTTTCATGTTTTTCATTTGGTTTTGTTAAATTTTGTTTTTATTTAAGGTTCTATCGAAAGAAAATTGGGGTTATAAAAAATTTGGAAAATGGAAATCTTTCAGTATAATCAGAATGCACACTTACAGGAAAAGATTTTTGTTAGAATTTCTTATAAACCTGATGCAACAAGATTTATTCCTTGTCCTTACTGCAGCGGATAGATACTGTAGCATTAAAAATCTTCGAAATCATGTCAGAGAAAATTGTTTGCTGAAAAAAGTTGGGAAAATTAATTTATTTGGGGCATCGCGATTACTTCTTGCAAATGTACATCCTATTGCTAATGATTTGGTCAGGAAATATATCAGGCCAAGTATAAGGAGTGATGATTACTTTGAGTTAACTGTAAAGGATCAATATATCATAGGATATGTAAACAATATGGCAGAGCAGTACCTCAATGTTAATAAACATCATGACAATATGATAACACAGAATGTGAAGATGCTGAGTAGGATTTTTTTGAGAGTGAAGGAAAGTTTTCCCCAAATAAGTAGCACATGTGACATGATAATGCCTTTCAATTATAATAATCTTATTACAACCGTGAAAGAAATGGCCGTTGTTCTCCCAGATGGATCATTCAAATGCCCCACAGTCGCTTCATTTGCATGTAATGTACTGAGACACTTTGCCATCACAGTTAGACTTTTGTGCAAAATTTGTGAAAATGAAGAAGATAAGGACCCAAACATCGAAAAATTTCTTTTAGTAGGCAGATGAGGAAAAAGAAACAAAATATCTCTACAAAAAAGCAACTTAATGAATTACTTCAATGCATTGAGAAAGATATTGAAAACCTTTTTGAAGAATTAAAAAAAGGTTTCGACTGTAGACATTGGAACGAGTTATCCAAACTTTGCCTAATATTTATTCAAATTTTTAACAGAAAAAGGTCTGGTGATATCGAAAGAGCTTTAGTGGTAGAATATAAAAATAGGAGCATAGTTGACAGAAATAATATGCGTCTCTTGAGTGATGATGACAAATATTATGCTGAAAACTCTGCTAGGTTCGTTACTCGAGGAAAACTTAATAGGACTGCTGATGTACTGATTCCAAAAAATGTCACGAGAGCAATGGAATTCAATCTGAAATACAGAAGAAAAGCAAAAGTTCCAGATAGCAATTAGTTTTTATTTGCAGATCCGAGAGAAAAAAGATACCCATCTTTTAAAGCCCAAGATGCACTGAAAATATTTTGTTCCAAGAAAACCTTCATAATCGAAGGTTTTCTTGTTTATGGCCAATAAAATAAGAAAACATTTGGCTTGTTGTACTACTGATCTTGATAAAGACAGACAACAAGTGGTGATTGATTTCATGGGTCATAGTATGTCAATACACAAAAATATTTATCAGCTACCTCTCATCCAGAGAGATATTTTGACAATGGGCAAATTTTGTTTGAAGCTGGAGATTATTCTAACACAAACAATGACTTAGAACTTGTAACTGAAGCTTTCGCATCCTTATGTGCTGACTGGCTGGAAAATAGCTACCAAAATTCAGAAAGCGAAAACGAAAACGTTCCATTTTTTTCAGAATTATCAGATGTACAGGAAGTTTCAATGGAAGCCGACAAATCATTACATCAATAAACATCAGACGCGTTAAAAGTAACTTCAGTAAAGGAAACATCATCCATGAAGCATCACAGGGTTAGGAAAGCACCGAGAGTTAGAATATCTAGATATGTCTCTTCAGACTCCTCAGAATCAGATCATTCGATTATAAGGACCCCTAAAAACCGGTTGTCAATGTCTACCAATGAGAGGATAACTTACACAACACCAGAACGGAATACTTTGAGGGAAGCATTCAAAATTCATTTGAGGGATCAAATTGTTGTGAATGTAAGGATTTGCTTCATACATCCAAATTAGGACAAACTAGGACTGTAACTCAAATACAATGCTGGGTGAGAGCAGAATTGAAGAGAAAATTGAGTAAGCTATTGTATATTTTCAAACTCTAATGAAATAGTCAGTCTGAAATTTAAATTACCTGAAATTTTTTAGAGATTATTATTGCCAAATCTTTGTTATTTTGACAATGACCCTTGTTTTTTTTACTTTCTTTATTTGATTCAAGGTTTTTTTACCATATTTTCCTATGTTGCAGGATTACTTGGTTACTCATCAGGATGGACAACACCACAAAAAGAGAGGTGCAGGGCATTCTTCAGGGTTTATTATAAGTTCCAAAAAACTCTGAAATATCTTTCCGAGGCAGATATTTTACAGGCCATCCATACCATCCCAGAATTCAATAATAAAACTACCAAAGCTCTAATAAGTCACATGCAACATGATTAGCGCTATGTCAAAATGCACAACATAAAAATGTAGTCATAGTTCAGTTCACGGTGTTTAATTTCAAGCAAAGTTTATTCAACATCGTTTTTTTGCGTAGTTTATTCAACTTTGTCTTTTGCGTAGTTTATTCAACATTGTTTTTTCGCAAAGTTTAAATAAGATTTCAAAATCTATCTGATCCACATTGCCATTTCATATAATTTGTTTTATTCATTATATTCAATTTTCAAGGGTCCATTTTCTGAAAATACGTATTTGGTGGAACGCTAACATTATTGATTTTAGTATTTTTGAAGGTTCTATGAATCTGACAATCACATGGTTATGGTTGACCACAGACTTTTTGTCCAACTCATTTTTATTCATCCTTTTGTTTTGTGTATATTATATAGTTTTTTTATTTTTGAATTTTACCAGAATTGTCACTGTTCATGCATGTTTTAGTTTGCACCATTTGATATTTTATATTAATCTCAGTTTATTCAGAATTGTTTTCATGTTCATGATTCATGATACTGAAAGTTTTTTACTAAACATTATTTTACTTTATTTTTATAGTACGTATCTTGTATTTTGTGTATGACTCTGCTGTACCAAACTTTTTTATTAAACATTATTACTTTATTTTTATATTACTTTGTATTTTGAGGAGTTGACCTAAATTTGTGGAATAAATAACTATAGAATTTACCTACATTTTTTATAAAAAAATACTAAACATTCTAAATGATTTTTTTGGTACTTCGAAAGAAAAACCAACATAGCCATGATATTTCTTGAAATGTTCTTATCTATGTAGGAGTTCAATTTTTATTATCATGAATTGTTTTTTCTCATCTGAATACAGTGTATCCCAAAAAATATACAACATTTGGATAACTTTCTTATTGTTGGTTACATAAAAAACTATTCCTGCTGAAAGTTGGTGCTCATCTAGACGCTCATAACAGGTGATCAAAAATTTCTGGTTAGTAGCGAAGAAAATAATATATGAAATGTGAATATTTAATTGCCTTCTAGAAGCATTCAGTATTTAGAAATTTTGCAACAATATTGAAGAATAAAACCCATAAAAATTTCGAGTGCAATTCTTTTACTTATTGTTATGAAATCATGATATCACACTAATAAGGATATCTCGTCGAAAATTATATGAATGAAGAGACGATCACCATCAGTAGGAAGTAAATAGAAAGAAACGTGATAAATTATTTTAATTCATTCATCTGAATAGTTCTGATATACTTTTTTGTAAAATGAAAGTTTTCCATTTATTGCATACTTTTGGAAACACGCTGTATCTATATTGCAAAATAGGTCAAAATTTGTTTTTTGCGACTATTCAATTTAAAATTTTTTACTAACACTTGGAATTTTTTGAAAAAATCGGTATTTTTATACTTAATAAAATAATATGTGGTGTACTACATGACGTTGATTGTGTATGTATGTGGAAAATGATGATTGAAAATTAAAAGTAAGTATCTTCAGAATATAAAGTTTACGTGGCTTCGAGTACAAGACATAAATGCCATTGAATTGAACTTTGTAGACAAAGTCCGAAAACTCGTGTTGCTCATACACAGACCACCTAAACACATGATAAAACATTATTACTGCCTCCCCTTCGACCAAAGGCCTACTTTTTCCGTTAATATACTGGAAAATTTCAGTGAAGTGAATCTTCACCACAGGCACTTTACCAATGAGAGTTGGAACATTGGAAGTAAAATTTCGATAATTGACAATATTTCAAAATGACCTCGTCGACTGTCGATTCATAGATAAATGTCGTTTTCTTTGTTTTCCCGTTTTATTGGTGCGCCACTGGTGCCAATAGGCGCAAATACCGCTCTTTGGAGAGAGATACAACATTGAACTCGTATACTCCAAAACTCCAGAATAGAGAATACAGAGGAGTCATGTATCTATTCAATTTTCAATTGAGAATGTTTCTCTTTAAAACACGAATCCCTTTCAAAAGAGGTTATCTTGTACGATGGAAAATAGCGACTAAATCCCAACTTTCAGTCGCAGATGATTCCACAACTGACTTTATGAACATCCTGTTCATATTTTCAATGAAATCAACTTGCCATACCCATGACAGGTTTTATGTCAGAAAAATATTTTCAAAGTTTCATCCCACAAGAAATAGTCCAACAATTCCTCATTACAGTGTGAAATTGCTTCTGAAGAGTATGTTTTCCAATTCTTCCGATGATCTTAGAAGAGTGAAATAGATTTTAGTCGACCAAAATATATTGGAGGCCTAGCGAAAGAGATGCAATTATTCACGCATCAATGGAATGAGCGATTTTCTGTGAGTGATACTTCTGAATAACATTCTCCCTTATCTCATTCATAGATAAGAATCTCCAAAGGAAACTGGACATTTAATAAATAAGTAACTATCTGTATGAAAATGCAAATTTTCACTTTCAGATTTTTTCTCTCAAGTTATATAGGGTCTTTCTCAATATCTATTAGATGTAGTTCAATGTCCAGCGTGGGTTTTGCCGGGGAAGTAGTTGTTTTCTGTTAGATATTACAAAAAAGAAACTTAAGTTTTATCGTAGGGTTTTTCCATTTCCAGAGGAGTCATGTATTGATTCAATTTTCAATTGAGAATGTTTCTCTTTAATAAAACATGAATCCCTTCCAAGAGACTACTCTAGACAGAGTAGAGACCCACACGAACCCGCTGCTCACGGAGTTCCTAGAGAACAGACGTGAGCAAGACGACAGAGACAGAGACAAATACAGACGACCAGTGAACCAGGGAGACAACGACACCCCTGAAGAAGTAAGACGGAAGCGAAACCTTCGGCGACGCCAACGTTTACTCCAACAGGCTTAAATTTCGATAATCATGCTTTTATGTTTCAGATTCCAAGAAGAACCGACCAAGTATTAAACTCAGTAAATTCAATACACAACACTTGGCCCTCAGTCAAGTGTTTTTCAGGCCTTCTGCCAGTTTCAGGGGGGTACCATGCACATTAAGTAAAGTCATTGTTAAATCAAATTAAACTCATGTCAGATATAAGAGAGTTTCAGACCGAGAATTGGCTGAGCACTCCATATCAAACGATCAGATTTTATTCTGCTAATCATCAGGATGAGGAACCGCTTTAACGAGCGGGGGTGGTGGATAGCGGGGGTGAGCTTTCGAGTACGAACGAGTGCTGGGGCGTTCATCCTTCCGGGCCACAACCTTAGGGGGTGCATGGTGGTGGTGGTTTATTCATTCGCTTTCAGATCGGCGAGAACTTGGTCAATTTGGCTATATTTCGTTGAAAATAGCAGTTTTACCTGCATATTACAACATGTCCCCTCCTCAAGAAATCGCTTGCTATTGGTTGTGAGGTACCAGATCTTTCACAGAGAGAGCGACGTTTTTTTTTTATTAAAAAAATATACAAAGAAACATATCATGGTGGACAATCGGTCCCGGCCAGAACTGGCTTACAAAAGTGCCCTATCCTATGGTTACAATATTACTTACAAACTAATGATACATGGTAGGCATGGTTATCACCAAGACCAACAATATTTAAACGCTATACATAAGACAAAGAAAACTAAATACGTGGGTGATCAGAAGGGAATATTTAAAATTTGCACTTTCAATGCTGGCAACATCCAGGTGCGTCACGGAGGGCATTACATACATTTAACCTAAAATATACCTGATATGATTTCATTAATGAATTCAAATTTCTTTCGAGTAATTTAAGGCGATGGTTGTTGTCTGTCAATCCTCCTCCTCTGGAGGAGGGAGGCGAGGATCTAAATGATCCTGGCCTGGTCGCGGTGCGGGATGTTTCCTTCTAAGCTTGCTTTATTTACGATAAAGCAATTCGGTCCTGCCGCTCGTTCGACCTGATAAGGTCCAACCCAATGTGGGCCGAAATTCTTGCGATAGTACCCACTGTCCGGGCTCGAACTGGACTGGCTGATGATCAGGGTTAGGATAGACTTTGCGTCGGTAGGCTTGGGAGGACGTTGCCGCGGTGGCAACACGTTCTTCCCGGTTCTCATTACCACGTTTCCTTCTACGTTGGGCGGGGGTAGCCCACTCGCCTGGCTTAGTAATGTCATAACCGAGAAGTAACATACTCGGGGTCATACCTGTGGCAGCGTTATGTCTCGTCCTGAGGTTAAAAATGATAGAAGAAAGATGCTCTTCCCATAGGGATTCTTCCTTATTTACTAGGGCAGCTCGTAGCATCTTCTTCATCTCTTGCACCCGTTGTTCCACGGGGTTCGCTTGTTGGTGATAAATGGGAGACCACTTCAACTCAATTTGATGTCTCTCCGCGAAAGACTCAAACGTTCTTCCTCTGAATGTAGTAGAGCTGTCGCTTATAAGCGTTTGTGGATATCCCCACCGATTAAATACGTCTTCTTGAAGAAATTGAATGACTATCAACACATCAGCCTTAAGCACTACCTTTGCCTCTACCCAGTTGCTAAAGCAGTCTATCGCAATGATAACATAACGATTACCATTCGCTGATGCAGGGTAAGGTCCCATTACATCCACCGAGACCAACTCCCATGGTTTCTCGGGATCGTTCGGGCGTAGGTTAGATGCAGGTTGGGGGTTGGCTCTTTTTGTGGTAGCACAAACGCGACACCTAGTAACGTATTCATGGATTCGTTTCTTCAATGGAGCCAGCTGATAATGAACGGACACCTGACGATGGATTTCGTCCACACCGGTATGCCCAATGTCATCGTGATATCTTTTCATCACTTCGGGAAAATAGTCTTTTGGTATGACGAGACGCTTGTTCTCGGGGTTCTCTCCTATGAAGTATAGATAGCCGCCTTCCATCACGAACTCGGTTGCAATACAACATTCGTAATCTGATGGATTGGCGGTTCTCCTAGCTCTGAGGATTTTATCTATAAACCTTTGCAGGCTTGGGCTCGCATCACCTTCTCATAGAAAGTTTGCATTTGGTTCAACCCTTCAGGCAAAACTTCAGCGTCAGCTGGCTGAAGCCTTTCCCACCGATCACATACGGCTGGTTTAGCCTCTATGGAGGGAAAAAACATTCGTTCAGCGTCTGCTGAAATGTCCTGACCGGTTTCCTCATTAGCCGGGTTTCGTGACAAAAAATCTGGCAATTGATTTAATTTGCCAGGGACGTGGATTATAGAGAAGTCGTATTCCTGGAGTAGCAAGGACCAGCGAGTTAACTTAGCTTTTTCATCTTTCATTTTCCCTAACCAGAGCAAGGCGGAATTATCCGTGTAGAGCTTGAATGCACGGTCTTGAATGAAGTGCTTATACTTCTTGACCGACCACACTATGGCTAGACACTCAATCTCGTTAATATGGCACTTCTGTTCGGTCTTGCTCAACTTCGCGCTGGCATACGTAATGATATCCCTTTGGCCATCGTCTCTTTCCTGAAACAATACGGCTCCGATCCCCACCGTACTTGCGTCCGTCTGCAAGCAATACGGGCGAGAGGGATAGGGCCTGGCCAACTCTAAGGGTCCAGCAACGAGCTCTCTAATCTTCACGAAGGCTTCTTTCGCCTTGGAAGTCCATTTGAATCGCCGTTCCTTATCAATTAGGTTAGACAACGGCGCAGCAATTTCTGCAAAATGTGGGATGTATTCCCTTAGCCATCCAGCAGTTCCGAGGAAGGCACGGATCTGTCAAGTTGACTTTGGAGTGGGGAATTCTTTAATGTTAATGACATGAGTATCCTGAGGTCTATTTCCTTTCTTTGAAACAATCCTCCCCAAGTATTTCGATTCGGAAGATCCGAAGCAACACTTTTTGGAGGAAAGCCAAAGCCCATGGGAACGAAGTCGCTCCAATATCCTGCGCAAGTGATCACAATGTTCTTCGATCGAGTGGGAGTACACAATGATATCGTCCAAATAAACCTTGCAGAACTTATCTGTGTACCCCACTAAAATCGCGGACATTAGTTTTTGAAACACTACAGGCCCGTTCTTTAGACCGAAGCTCAGTACTTTAAATTGGTATACCTATCCATCAGGCGCGCCAAAAGCAGTATATTTCTGAGGTGATTCCGACAGAGGAGCCTGCCAAAATCCATTTCTCAGATCTAGAGTGGTGAAAACAGAAGCCTTTCCCATTTCTCGTAAAGTTTCCTGTATCGGAGGAATATTCGGGGCTTCAGAAACTATAAGTTTGTTAATCTCCCTGTAGTCGACGCAAAATTGGAGCTTCCCGTCCTTTTTCGGGACGAAGACTACAGGAGAGCAATACAGAGAGTCACTCTATATGATTACCCCAGCTTCCGATAATTTTCGGATTTGAAAAAATTGTTTGTCTCGGCGTCAGGCCGACATACAAACATTTTCTTTTAATATCCAAAATGGCTTCCTGACTCGCCAAGAAAGGAATGCCAAGGATTAAGGGTTCATTTAGATCTGATAGTTGCGACGAAACGTCTTATAGTTCCCGTGTCTGACCGATTGATTTATCACATCGGCAACGTCGTGAAATTGTGTCGCATGGACTTTAATTACTCGAACTCAGTTTTTCATGAGTTTTTGTTTGCATTTCTTTCCTTTTGAGAATACGATTTCTGGAAGAGCTGTCAAACCATATTTTGTACGTACTGCGAAACTCCACTACTTCACAAGTGAGTAAATCCACGAATTGCTTGTGGTTAGATGATTTCAAACACTTCATTTCGTGTTATGAATCGGTGCCTGCATTTTTAGGTAGGTGGCTGCTTTTACTATACATGTAAATTATTATCAAACTGTTGTTATGTATTTTCTGTTCGACATTTTGTAAACGAGTTAGGTTTTATCATAGTTTATAATTTTTAGATTTGTCTCACGGCCTTTTTCCGGACGGCATTGTTGGACCCGTTATTAATAAACGTCTTTTCGCCACTTTGTGTGCCACATCTTTTTCACTCTGAGAACCCGAACAAAAAACCCTGAGATTAGAGAGTGTTCTGCAACATCTTGTCGACCACCTTGAGGCCAGAGAAGATTTGGTAAACAAACAGAATGGTATTAGAGAAAACTCCGCAATCATTATCTAGTTATAATCTTCGAATTCGAAGACCTGAAAATCCAAACAGAAGGTCTCTGAACTCGAACTCATCCATGGAAACAGTAAGATTGAGTAACGAAGGACTTGTACAAGGTAACGAACTTCCTTTACCTACTTTTGAATCGCAAAATGCTTCACTGTTGCCGAATCTACAGGACGAAGCAGCCGCTGTGCCAACAATATTTTCAACACAGACTCTTCCGGCTGAAAAATCAAGAAATAATGAACAACGATATGATCCTCACAAAATGATAACTCTTTCTCAATCCGAATTATCAAAATTGATAAGTGATGAAGTGTCGAAAGCCATTAATAGGTTACCTACGACAAATAATCCCTACTATAATCGAATTTCATTACCACCGCAGAAATTTTTTCTGCTACTAACAATATCAACAATCAACAAACTTTTGCACAAACCCAAAGTACTGCCAAAATGCCATCTTGGAGTTCACTCAGTAATAGAAATAATTTGTCTAGTCACCAGGTACCTAATATTGGTTTCCAGAACACAAATAGTATACATGTTGTCCCAAATAGGGATAATTTAATGGTAGGAAATTCCAAAATCTTAAAGTCTGTTCAGTCGCTACCTACCTTCGATAATGAAAATGAGTTGCACCCGTTGGAGTTTTTGAACTTTATCGAAACTTTTATTGATTTAAATGGGATAAATATGAACCAATTTGCTCTGATTACTAGCTGCTTATTCAAAAAATCTGCTAAAATATGGTTTGATGCTTTTATAAATTCATCGCGGAATTATGAAGAATTTCGTAGGACTTTTATTGATAATTTTTGGGGCCCAGATAAACAACTAAGAGTCAAACTTGAGTTAGAATCAGCCAGGTATTCTGAGAATAGTGGTAGTTTTGTGGAGTATTTTAATAAGTATGTCGTAATGGCAAAATATCTACAACCGCCTTTCTCTATAGAGCACCTTATCGCGATAATCGCGCGACATTTTCCCCCACACATTTCGTGTGTTTTAGTCGGCGCTACTGATTTAGCCTCCGCGGTTGAACGATTGCGGCAGGCTGATAGCTATTTCCACAAACATAGTCAAATAACTTCCAATCAAACCGGTGATACATATCACAGGTATGACCAAAACAAAACAAATGGTGATTTTTTTCAAAAAAATAGATATAATTTTCAAAATAAAAATGATCCCCACAAAAAAGTTCCAATCACAAAAAATATATCCGCGCTGCATACCAACGGAGTTGAGGAGTCGGAAAACGAGGAAACCCTCCATGTTTAGGCTCGAACATTGGAGCAGTTTTAGATAGGGCCGTATCCAAAATCCAGAATAACCCCTTGGAACAACTGATGGAGGAATGTGATTTTGTTCATGAAATTGCAGAAATACGTTCCCCCATTATTAACATAAATTTATATGGTTACAATTACCCCGCACTGATTGATAGTGGTTCTACAATTAGTGCAGTTTCAGAAAATGTCTGGACGCAGTTTTCTGATACCAAACAAGATATACCTTTCTTCCCATGCACAGGCATACGAGTAATCGGTGCTTTTAAATGTAAATTTAAAAAGGTAAAAGCCCAATTATTATTTAGTTTTAAAATAGGTTATGGAGAATTTGTTCAAGAATTCCTGATGATACCAGATTTGACCTTCCCTATTATTCTAGGAGTCGATTTTTTAAGGTCAAATAAGGCAGTTATCAATCTGGAAGAGAAAACAATTTTGTTAGCGAATGAAAATAAGTGGTTTTCTATTCCGGAAGTAGACTCATGTCATGACTTGGGAAACCCAGAAGCTGTGGGTATCTCAGCAGTAGTCAATAAGACTTACAATAACGAAAACATTGATAAATATACGGTAAGCGTGGAATCAGATATTGTCAATTCTTCTGAGATTTTATCACATTGTTTGTTACTCTCTGAGGCGGAGAAAAATCATTTAAAAAATTTAATAGAAAAGTATGGTACTATATTTTCGAACGTCCCTGGTCGCACTACTTGGTATGAGCACAAAATTAATTTAAAAAATAATAACGAATTTTTCATAAAACCTTATCCCATCCCAGTGGCGCACCGGGATGCTGTTAATCAGTCTATTATGCAAATGAAAAAATGGGGCGTGATTGAACGGGCGTCAACCCCCTATATTTCCCCCCTCCTGACTACGGTGAAAAAAAATAAGGACATCCGTATCTGTTTAGACGCCAGACACTTAAATTCTGTCATGGAACCCGATTGGGAATTACCCTTGCGCATTGAAGACATTGTTAGGTCACTTCATGGAAAGACTTATCTTTCAAAAATAGACTTAACTCAAAGTTACTGGCAGATACGGATACAAAAAAAAGATAGGAAATACACCGGCTTCATGGTAGGTTCTAAGACATATCAGTGGTGCGTCCTCCCTTTCGGCATATGCACCGCAGTTAGTTCATTTTCTCGCGCTGTTCGTACTATTTTTGGAGAAGAATTTTCAGGATTTTTGATAGCCTATATCGACGACTTGCTGGTGATGTCGTCTTCCTTTCAAGAACATTTACAACATTTAGAGCAGGTTTTCTCTAGGTTGCAGCAGGCTGGTTTGACTATCAGGGCTAACAAGTGTCGGTTTTTCCAGACAGAAATGTCCTTTTTGGGCTACCGAGTATCACCAGTAGGTATCCGCCCGGACCCTGATAAAATCCAGGCGATTTGTGACTACGAGGTGCCCCGGAACCCGAAGGAAATAAATAAATTTTTAGGTCTGGGTAACTACGATCGTAACTTTACTCCGAGGTTTGCGGAATGTGCGGAGCCTCTGACGCGGCTTCTAAGAAAATCAGTCCCTTGGACGTGGGGGCCTGATCAGGAGAGGGCGTTTGGGAACCTGAAAAAGGAATTGCAGGAAGCCACTTTGTTGTACCACCCCGACCCCGCTCTTCCCTGGCACTTGGAAACGGATGCGAGTGATTTTGGTATTGCTGGTCATTTATTCCAGGTAGTGGGAGGTCAGCGGCGTCCCGTTGCTTGGGCCAGTCGACTACTTCTCGACCGAGAGAAACGCTACCATTCCAACGAAAAGGAAGTCTTAGCTGCCGTATGGTGTATCCAGAGATGGAGGATATATCAATTAGCTAACGAGTTTGTTTTATATTCCGATAGTAAGACTCTCACTTACTTGAACTCATGTCGGCTATTATCTCCCCGTATAACGAGGTATGCTTTGATCCTCCAGGAATATCGTTTCCAAATTAAACATATTTCGGGCTCCTCGAACGTTATAGCTGACGCCTTGTCGCGATTCGCCTGTTCTAGGTTGCCCACGCCTCCTGACAAATGTTTTCAATTGCTGTTGTTGAAACTTCCGCCCCAGCTTTTGAAACCAATGGAAAATATAGCATCAGAGCAAATGAAAGATAAGAATATCCTTGAAATCCGAGAAAATCTCGAAACAAATGAAAAATATTCTACAAATTATATTTTGTATAAAGGAGTGTTGTTTAAACAAGGTAGCGAGGCGGACCAGCCCCGCCTATATTTGCCTGGGAATCTGGTCAAGGATTTTATTTTGGGCTATCACAGCGCTTTTGGGCATCCCGGGGTCTGCCGCACCTGGATGTCCCTAAGGGAGGAGATCTTCATTCCCAATTTACAACGGACAATTAAAAGGTATGTTAAAGGGTGTGACGTATGTCAAAAGGCTAAGGTAGCGGTCCTTCCAAATCCCCCACAATGTCAAATCGTGCCCTCATCTAGAGATGACCTCATTGCTATCGATGTATTGGGTCCGCTTGTGCGTAGTCGAGGGGGCGTTTCCTATATTTTTGTTGTATTTAATGTATTCTCTAAGTATGTCACGTTATACCCTCTGAAAAAAGCTACAAGTTGTTCCATGTTGAATAAGCTAGTAAACGACTATTTTCCCAGACACGGTAAGCCTTTACGTATGCTTTCTGATAATGCTACTCAGTTCAAGTCTAGGCTATGGCAGGGTTCTCTCGAGGAGTTGAGTATCAGGTTAGTTTATGTGTCGGTACGGCACGCTTGCGCAAATCCCGCGGAGAGGTGCATGCGGGAGATAGCTAGGATTTTAAGGACGTATTGTCATGATAAACACAGTAAGTGGGCTGTGGATCTACCCTTATTCCAAGAAATCATAAACTCAGTAGTCCACGAAACTACCGGATTTACCCCCGATGAGCTCGAATTCGGAAACGAGAAAAAAAGGTTATTGCCGACCACTATGTTTCCACCACTGCCTCCGCCGGTGACTCATGATGGGAAACTGTTCTTGGCGGCGGAGACTTTCAAGGCTAAGGCCGCGCGTCGGGCCTTACAGCACCCAGGTCGGCCCTACAAGAATTTCGTCCCGGGCGATCTGGTTTTCCTTAAAGCAAATAATCTTTCTTCTGCCCTCCGTGCCGAAACTAAGAAGTTGCTACTTCTGTTTGAGGGTCCGTATCGTATTAAAAAACAGATTAGGGAAAATACTTATGTCTTACAACAAATCGAGTTTGACGGTGAACGCGGCGTATTTCACGCTTCCCATTTGAAATTGTACGTGCAGTCGACTTGATTGCCACTCACAAAAAAAAAAAAAAAATTCAATTACTTTATTTGCTCGGTCACTCCTGAGGGGGGATCAGATGCGGCGAAACGTCTTATAGTTCCCGTGTCTGACCGATTAATTTATCACATCGGCAACGTCGTGAAATTGTGTCGCATGGACTTTAATTACTCGAACTCAGTTTTTCATGAGTTTTTGTTTGCATTTCTTTCCTTTTGAGAATACGATTTCTGGAAGAGCTGTCAAACCATATTTTGTACGTACTGCGAAACTCCACTACTTCACAAGTGAGTAAATCCACGAATTGCTTGTGGTTAGATGATTTCAAACACTTAATTTCGTGTTATGAATCAGTGCCTGCATTTTTAGGTAGGTGGCTGCTTTTACTATACATGTAAATTATTATCAAAGTGTTGTTATGTATTTTCTGTTCGACATTTTGTAAACGAGTTAGGTTTTATCATAGTTTATAATTTTTAGATTTGTCTCACGGCCTTTTTCCGGACGGCATTGTTGGACCCGTTATTAATAAACGTCTTTTCGCCACTTTGCGTGCCACATCTTTTTCACTCTGAGAACCCGAACAAAAAACCCTGAGATTAGAGAGTGTTCTGCAACATAGTACTGTGGCTGACACAGCATATGAGCTACCTTCCATGTCAACCTTGAACGTCAACTTCCCAAAACTGTAACTTAAATTATTTTGACACCCGAGTTGAACAGACGTAGGGTGAGGCAACCCTGTTAGGTCCCAGCCTCTGAAAAGGTCGGCCCTCACGAAGTTCGTGTTTGCACCCGTATCAATTAATGCCATAATTTGTTGCTCGTTAACAGTCACAGGGATTCTAGTTAAATTCTTGCTCAATGTTGAACTATTGCCCAATGTAATCAGAGTATTTCCTCTACCATCCTCTGCTTCAGAGGAGTAGGGAGGTTCGCAAGGTGGTAATATCGACGAGGTTTGAACATTTGTTCCAGGGGAATGAACGAGTTCGTGGTTGCGTATCACCGACGAAACTCGAACTAGAAGAGCATGATGATATTCCATCGGTGATCTCGGGGAGTGAAAAAGAGGAGGATTATGTACACACGGAATAAGAGAACTTTGACGACTTAGTCTTCTCGTAGATGAGTCGACGTCGCCTGCGACACATCTCTGGGATAGTTTTCCGACGAGAATCCTTCTTCCTCAATATTATTGAGGCGAGAATTTCCTCGACTTCCAGCCATCGGTTGTTGGTTGGAATTTCTGGTAGGGCCATTAGTATGGCTACCTCTTCCCCTCATAGCCGAATATTGGCCCCTTGGCAAGTTATCTCTCCAAGAAACTTCTTGATCGTCCTGGTTGGCATTTCGAGACATATTCCCTCGTGGAGGTGAAACCGGCCTTTGTTCAGGCCTTTGGTTCGCTCGGTAGTTATCCGAATTACTCGGATAATTATATCGATTATTCCGAGATGTCGGGGCTTTATTAGCATCGTTATCATTGAATGAAGTCGAAGTAACAGTTGGTTTGTAGCCAATGTTCTTCTGTATTTCGGTACAGAATGCAGTCAGGGATTCTAAGTCTGAGAAAGTTTTTTCGACTAAAAACGCCTTAATGGGTGAAGCAATCAATTCAGTAATCAATCGAATACAAGCTTTCTCAGTAATATTCGGAATAAGTCTACGAGCCAAAGCGGCCTTTTGGCCAATGAAAACATCCACGGTTTCCTTCGATTGTCTCTGCCCATACAACTTCGACATCAGTTGTGACGAAAGTTCTGGGCTATCGAAACGAGTGTAGAAACGACGCAGGAAATAGGTCCACGACATATCAATTCCAACATAGGAGTTTATTCACTGCAAAGCTTCTCCTCGAAGCTGCGGTTTAATTAGAGTAACCCATTCGTCAACCTCAGTATTAGTCCGCTCAAATTCCTTCACCACTTTATTGATGAACCACTTAGGATCCTCTTCTCCTCCGGAGAATGTAGGGATTCGGGTCCTATCAATTTTTTTAGTAGGTGCATGGTTATTTCCTGACATAGCTTGCAATATTTTAACCAATTCCGCCATCGAATCTCTAGGCTGGAGATTATCGACAGTAGGGGAATTTGAAACATGTCTAGGAATGCCGCCAGACATGATCCTTGGGCTAATAGGAGATTGAGGCCAAGTATTTTTAAACTTTTGTTCATTATAAATTTTTGGGGGATGTACCAGCCCACGGAAAGGATTGCCAGAACTAATGACATGTTTTTCCAGAGTACCTTGTTCACGTTCAAAATCCATATTCTCCTGAGTTTCCACATTGGAAACTGTATGCCAATTTCTGTCACCAAACACATCCGAGATGTGTTGGTAATTATTTCCGGTAAAAGCTTTATTAAGCCCTTCAAGTTCTGCTTCAGGGTTAGTTGACGCGGCGAAATTCGATTCGAAAATTTTTGGGGTCCCTATCTCTTCCAGAGGTAGCAATATAGGTGACTCAGAAAATGTGAGTTTCACTGCAGCTCTATAAGTGCTGGATGCAGAAAATGGATTCAATTCTTCGTCAATTCTATAAATTGCTCCACGTTGGGCGCCATGTCGCAGATGCCGCGTCTCTATATTGTTAGAATTTCGGGCTGAGCCCGAAATTAAATGCCATGAAGCTTCAAGCTCGAGTTGACTCCCGCCGACTGGCTCCCGCCGGGTAGTACTGCGTTCCACATCTTGGATGTAGAACACAAAATAATTCTTTTTGAAATATTTCTCTTTGAGGAGGAAGCTCGAATTTACGATAACAAGCTAGAAAGGAGTTTATACTCCTTCCAGAACCGGAGAACTGACAAACAACAACCAGATTGTAATAGTTTCGCAAAATCTATACATGTGCAGTTTGGTTAAATGTTGTAATGTTTGAAGTCTAGACTGCCACCACTAAACGAATTCTTTTAATTGGTCCTGAAAAGAACCAGTGAATGATGGCAGCTTACAGTGCTAGCAGAATCGACTCCTGAAAGGAAGGTAAAGTCTTCGGGACATCAGCCCGGTATGGTTATAAAATTTCTCAAAGATATATAAAGAAAAATTGAATAATAAAAAAATATTTTTTTTTAATTTAAAAGAAATTACTAAAATCTAGCTTGTCTAATAGCATAATAAATTTTACTCAAAATGGTCTAGTCCTTCAACAGAATAATCAAGTTTACTGTCCCCTTTCTCAAAGCAAATGTGAAACGTTTCGAATTTGATTTACTAGAATTTACTCGAAAGTTTATCACTGACACAATGTTTTTCGGCTTACCGGACTGTAGTCTTCTTTCTACAACAACACCATACACCTTTCAGTAACGGGTCCATAAATAAAAGAAGCGGGTTACTTTGGAATGGTAACTCACTAAGTGGAAGGCTGGAATCCCCCAAGCAACCAATCAGCAGATAAGATTTCTATTAATTTTCTCCCAAAAGCCAAGTTCTCTGAAGATCGAATCTTTCCCGCACATGAAAGATTTATGACGGTAAAAGCCCGTAAGATCTTTATCCTTAGACGGGAAGTCGTAGACTTGAAGTAAAAACACTTTCACAAAGAAATATCAATTTCTTAAAATTGTTCGAAGTTCCAATCAGCAAAATCACACTATCGAAGATTTAAAGTGGCCCCTACTCAGTTCAGAGCCAAAATCATACTGCTCCTTGTGAAGAATTTAAGAGACCGCTCTTAAATAGACAACCGTGTGGTGGGCGGGGCCTATCGGAGTTCGACCGGGAGATATACTCTCAGGCTTGGTTTATTCATTCGCTTTCAGATCGACGAGAACTTGGTCAATTTGGCTATATTTCGTTGAAAATAGCAGTTTTACCTGCATATTATAACATCGAGCGTGCTAGATCTCGAGCTGGCTACGCCGATAGGCTCCTCCCCTTTCGACTTTTCAACCGCGAGAGCCGGGGATTGGTAAGAGCGATTTCAGCTCTTGTCTATAAGTATGGACTAGTTTGTAAAATTCGCCAGACAAGTCAAAGTACCATAGCATACCAGCATACCAGCAAACAAACCGCTAGGTACGCCACACGTTCCTGACAAATTTGCGATTTTTGAGGAAACTATCTGGCGGATGCCCACGAAATCAATGCCAATCCACAAATAAGAGGTCCAGTTTTCCAGCTAAGTAATCCTCCGAAGCCCCGGGAATTATCCCTACGGTTATTAGGGGAACGTTTGTTATCTGAGCGAACTGTCACTCTGACAGTGACAGTTAGACTGTAAGTTTTTGAACTTTTGCATATTTTCGCTTATATTAGTTACCTTGCTTGTTCAGATGCTCGAGGAATACCTCGAAAACGCGGATAAGAGGGAGCTTCTTCGTTTGTTGAAGCACCTTCTTATCCGCTTTGATGTAAAACCCACTGATTGGGAGAAAGTTCTTAATGACGACGATCAGAGCATTTGCTTGAGCTCTGTAAAGGAAGACTTTCCCTTCCTTCCTCCCGTTGCTTCTGCTTCTAGACCTAAAAAGCTGTGTATACGAAGATCAACTCAGTCAACGGGGTCCATGTCCGATGTTTCGGAAATCCGAACATTGCCGACGTCCCCCGAACTCCAACCGACAGCGCAAAAGCGCACAATTGAAGACGACATGGACCTTGACGTCCAAAATAAGCCCGCCCCAGTCGCTTCCGGGTCTGGAATTAATTTCAGGTCCGGAAGTCGACAAAATATACCTGAAAATTTCGAAGACGAAGACAATATAACCGCTGTCGAGTCAATGCCCGAGCCCCCACCAGGTCCCTCACGGGAACCTGAGGTCCCTCACGGGAACCTGAGGTCCCTCACGGGAACCTGATTATAACAAAAATGAGGACGTAAATAATACTGACAATAGTATTAAAAAGCAGAAACGTTCTGCAATCCCGCCCATAACGATCCGGCAGAAGGACTGCTGGGTCAAAGTCAACCGAGAGTGTATTCGGAGACAGATCAAATTTACTGAAGCCCAGAACGTGCAGGACGGTATCAGGGTCCAACCCTCTACCGAGCGCGATTACCGCGATCTAACGCACCTACTCATAGAGGGTAAGGTGCCTCACCATACCTATAACTTCCCGGATGACAAACTTCTCAGGGTGATCCTGAGAGGAGTCCCCGAGTACATAAAAAGTGAAGATATAGAGGATGATCTTCTGGAGAGGGGGTTCAATACGGAGAGTGGCCAGGTTGTACAACCGGTTCCATAAACCCATGCCTCTGGTTTTGGTTCTA
Organism: Chrysolina oricalcia; assembly: GCA_944452925.2. Lineage (NCBI taxonomy): Eukaryota > Metazoa > Arthropoda > Insecta > Coleoptera > Chrysomelidae > Chrysolina > Chrysolina oricalcia. The sequence goes on along the minus strand of OX101828.2, from coordinate 38,370,946 downwards.
GTCCCAAAATCAGAAAGAAACATATATGAGTTATATGAAACACTGAATATACGTATTTCAACAGAACCTCAAAAACCAAGAGGCTCGGTAGGCCAGTGCCACCGGTGCCAGAGGTTCGGGCACGCTCAGAGGAACTGCCAAGCAGTTGCGGCTTGCGTAAAGTGTGCCGGGAGACACTTGACCTGCGAGTGCGTCAAGATATGCACGGAGCCGGCCAAGTGTTTCAACTGCGGGGGAGACCACGCGGCCAGCTACAAGGGGTGCCCATGCTTCCCCAAGTTAATCGGCAGTAATGCCAAAGCTTTCGGTGGCAGGGGCCCCCCTGCTAGAAATACCAACGTTGGCCAGGAGCCGACGCCGAGACCGGTAGGTTCTGGTGCTGTCCGCGCGGGAACCTCATACGCAGGGGCTCTGTGCGTGAAACAAGTGGCAACCCCCTCCCCAGTTGTGTCAGGTGAGGCAGGAGACATCTTTGCCGCCCTTGACCAGATGCGTAAACTGTTCACGCAGTTCCTTAGTCTACAACTTATGTTCACCCCGAACACCACCGTCTTACCTACCAAGTAAATGGCTTCCATTTACTTGGTAATTCAAAAATCAATTCTTAAATACCAAGTGGATGGCTCGCCATTTACTTGGTCATTCAAAATTCACGTCCAAACTGCGTGGACAGTTTGCGTGTCCGCAATCTACCACCCGTGAGCGTAGGGATTTGTGAGTCAGGGCGGCACAGAGTCTCACTCTGATGCCGTCTTGCACGTTTTGTCCTTTGAGTCGGCAGTCCTTCTAAGGAATGTTAGTTTAAAGAGTCGGAGTGCTAGGCATTAACCTGATAGAAATTAATAGGATCCCAAGAGAATTCGCCAGACAGAGACAAATACCAATTAAACCAAGGAGACAACGACAACCCTGAAGAAGTACGGCGGAGGCGAGACCTTCGGCGACGTCAACGTCTACTTCAACAGGCACCAAATCACGATTAATCATGCTTTTATGTTCCAGATACCAAGAAGAACCGACCAAGTAGTAATTTCAATTTCAGTTAACTCAGTACACAGCACTCGGCCCTCAGCCGAGAGTTTTTTCAGGCCTTCATGCAGTTTCAGGGGGGCACCATGCACTTAAAGTTAAGTCATTATTTCAAAAGTCAACTCGTGTCAGATATAAGGGAGCTTCAAGCCGAGAATTGGCTGGGCACTCCATATCAAACGGTCAGATTTTATTCTGCTGATCGCCAGTCATCAGGATGAGGAACCGCTTCAACGAGCGGGGGTGGTGGATAGGGGGGTGAGCTTTCGAGTACGTACGAGTGCTGGGGAGTTCATCCTTCCGGGCTTCAACCTTAGGGGGTGCATGGTGAATGAAATTCGCCAGTACTTTGCATCATTTTGAGGAGTGATGTTGTAAGTTGAATAAAGTTCTAAATTCGACTTCGCGTTTCTAGTACGAATCTCGAGTAGACCAATTCTGCTCACCGTTTAATCCATTTATACTAAACTTTTACCAGCGATACTCGACAGTATTGTCTTTCTCTCGATTATTCGAGCACCACTTTTTAGTTCTACCAAATAGAACTCGAGTTGATAGTAAAAAACTCAACTCGCACTAGCTTTTCTTAGTGGAATGCCCACTAGTGTTAAATTAGGCCGCGAACGATTGCTTTCCTGTGGAATTCCTGAGTTCTCCAAATATCTGCGTGATTAGAGATCTACAGCCAGCACTGAAAGAAATTCACACTTATTTTCTGACTTGCCATCAGAAGATTGATAGAAGTTTTGGAAAAGAATGTTTTATTTCCCGACCTGTCCTGCTCTTGACTAACCCTAGTAGTAAGCGACGACAAGAACTTCAAGAGGCCGTCCAGACACCAAGCAGCTCTGCAGCTAGTGGGTGGTGAAAGTAAATGCAAGTATATCTGAAAGTGACAATAATTTATGTATTCGTATCCTGCGTACTCTGTACTCGCTCAGACCAGGAGTAGGAGATTTGAGCCGGTTCTGGGCCTCCTCCCAAAAATGACGTCTTCGGAGTAAGGATAAACAGCAAATTTTATATAGAGGAGGAGGAGTATGACGATTTTACCTAGAATCTAGGGAAAAACGTCGCATATCTCAAGAATTATCACCTATAAATAAACGTTAAAATGTTAAGATTTTTCCCTAGACCTAGGGAAAAAATTCACGAATTCTAAGGTTGGTCTAGAAATTATTGTTACCAAGCAGATAGGAGAATCTATTTGGCCTTGGGTTGATCGTACCTTCATGTGCAAGTTTAGTTGGCTAGTTATGTAAGCGTATTCATCGATACTTAATGCAAAACCGAATGTAAAGTTGTTTTTGGCATTTTACAGTAGGATTGTAGGAAGTTAGACTGTTAGGATCAAACGATGAGTGATACTTGTAATGTGTGGATATGATTTACAGTGTTTCTTGATATTTGGTATCAATAAAGAAGAAAGATTGAGTATTTCTCAAATGATTAAAGTTTTATGACCTGATGAAATATTTGCATTGGACGGTTCGTGGATGATATGAAATGGATTGATATTGTGCATGGTATCGGAAGGGGGTTAGAGTACGGAATTGAAGTTATATGGGCTGTTGAGAGGTTGCGAGGATGAAGATATGATCAATATTGATTTGGCGTTGAATAAGAATTAGATTGTAGGATCAGCTAAAACCTAATACTGATATAATGAATATTGTTGAATCATGTATGGGTTTGCTTTAAAGTTTGATATATACCTAATAAAAAGCATGGAGTTGGAAAGTTAATCTGTTGAATGTTCAAAGGGATAAGATAATTGATGAATTGATCATTTCTGATCAGTGTATGGTTTCGATTTATAATATTCGTTGATACTTTACATATGAATATGAATATGACCAGGAGTAGGAGATTTGAGCCGGTTCTGGGCCTCCTCCCAAAAATGACGTCTTCGGAGTAAGGATAAACAGCAAATTTTATATAGAGGAGGAGGAGTATGACGATTTTACCTAGAATCTAGGGAAAAACGTCGCATATCTCAAGAATTATCACCTATAAATAAACGTTAAAATGTTAAGATTTTTCCCTAGACCTAGGGAAAAAATTCACGAATTCTAAGGTTGGTCTAGAAATTATTGTTACCAAGCAGATAGGAGAATCTATTTGGCCTTGGGTTGATCGTACCTTCATGTGCAAGTTTAGTTGGCTAGTTATGTAAGCGTATTCATCGATACTTAATGCAAAACCGAATGTAAAGTTGTTTTTGGCATTTTACAGTAGGATTGTAGGAAGTTAGACTGTTAGGATCAAACGATGAGTGATACTTGTAATGTGTGGATATGATTTACAGTGTTTCTTGATATTTGGTATCAATAAAGAAGAAAGATTGAGTATTTCTCAAATGATTAAAGTTTTATGACCTGATGAAATATTTGCATTGGACGGTTCGTGGATGATATGAAATGGATTGATATTGTGCATGGTATCGGAAGGGGGTTAGAGTACGGAATTGAAGTTATATGGGCTGTTGAGAGGTTGCGAGGATGAAGATATGATCAATATTGATTTGGCGTTGAATAAGAATTAGATTGTAGGATCAGCTAAAACCTAATACTGATATAATGAATATTGTTGAATCATGTATGGGTTTGCTTTAAAGTTTGATATATACCTAATAAAAAGCATGGAGTTGGAAAGTTAATCTGTTGAATGTTCAAAGGGATAAGATAATTGATGAATTGATCATTTCTGATCAGTGTATGGTTTCGATTTATAATATTCGTTGATACTTTACATATGAATATGAGCTGTATTATGCATTTCTCTAATGATTGGATGAATTAAATTGGAGTATTTCAATCATAAACATAATGCTGAATGTGTCTCTACGCTCACTGGTGAAAATATAAGTGCTGAAAGGAATGCTAACATCATAGTAGAATATGGATAAAGTGACGTAGTTCAGTTCAGGAAAATTAAATTAATATTGGAAATTCTTCAATGCTCTCACTGATAAACTGGTTAATGCATTGATATTATAATGTGATAATGTGTTCGAATGTTAAATTGAGGTATCAGGAAAATATTTGAACCCCGCGTGTTATTTTCCAATAATATACATCATTCGTTGGCAATCGGCAGGGGTTCGATAAACAGGAAGGTTCGGGAATATGGAATTATCATATACTTAAAATGTTTTTCCCAATATGCTTTCACTGATATAACACGTAGCTCAAAAACGCACGATTAGGTGATACGCATTAATATTGCAGATGTTGATAAGAAATATATAGAGTGTTTTAGCGATAGCGAGGTATTCAACTCATTTCAGATATCTATGAATAATATACAGAATTGTCTCGCAGATATGTATATGTATTCAAAATAAGATGTAAACCGAGTATAAATAATCAGATATCCAGATTTACATTTTCAAAGGTGATTACGGTAATAAATTGAAATGGAAAGGAGGCATATTCATATTTAGATCAATACGTATGAATAATGACATCTCACATATATTCTAGGAAGTGCACTTGGAGCAATTGAATCTCATTTGTTATTCTGATATAGGGATAGACAAAAATTACCAAACCTCTTCAATTGCAAAGAGAATGCAACTATACATCAAATATCAACGCCGTCGCTTGGGTAAGAGTTATTTCTTTCAGTTATTTTTATCAAGTATGTGATTAATATTTGAATTTTTCACCTATAAAGAATGTGACATAGCAAAACTCGTAAATTGATCGCTTCCTGTCGAAGTATTTGAACTATGACACTGAGGGCATCTCAAATGGAGATGATATAAAGAAATATTTCATACAGATGTATTTCAACTGAACGTTTACTTTATTCCATGTTCCAAAAAACATCATTGAAAAGTTAATTTTAATATAATTTCCAATGGTGAAAATAAACATAGAATAGTTACATCATGCTGAGTCTAGTCAATTGAAAATATGTGACACATGGTGTTTGAATTTATTCAACCCATTAGTGGACAAATGTTTCATTGGGATGATTGAAAAACCGGATTATCACCGTATTACACGTTAGAAAGTCGATCATATTGCACATTTTCACCACTCAAATCATAACCTGTAAATTATGTATTATTAGCGAAATGAAATATTTGATAAAAATATATTTCACACTTCAAATCAGTGGGTATGCGATATGTCATTATGGTTATATCCGTGGGCTTTCGATAATCTGGATAGACGTCTTGGTATGATGTTTTTTTTTTCTATCAACTCACTTTTATTGGTTTTAATTCAAATTACCAACTATCTAGATGGAATTTACTAAACACTAATTCGAAATAATATGGGAATAAATCAATGACATTGTGCAATTTTATGCAATATATCAATGTTAAGGTGAGAACATAAGAAATTCTCCTACCTAGGTTGGTGAACTGAAGACGTTTCTTCAAAATATATGTTATCGAACCTTCTATGAAGATTTTCTGGTTCATTTTTATGGCTGTGAAATATCGAATAAATAGCTTTATGTTTCTGTATGAAAAGTAATGCGCAATTAAACAAAATGGTTATTATATTATGATGTTCAGTATTAAGTGATCGAAAAATTGATATCATCATTTAAAAATTTTGAATGATATAATATATATTATTGAATTGGAAGAAATTATGACCCACTCTTTTCATCTCAAACAAAGAAATTATTATGTAGCTTGTTAAATTCCACTATGCAGCAGAATTCAGTTCGCTGATGGAATATTGACAGGTTTTTCTCCAGTATTCTCATACTGATAGTTGACACTCAGGATGTCTATCTTGCAATTGGAATTCCTGGTCCTCTGGCAGTTCGGCCATCTGTCAAGCTGGCTGACTAGCCCTAAACTTCCTCTAAAATATGATATTTTGAAAAATAATTAATATTCATTCAGATAATATATAAATCAAAAATAAAATTTTAACATACGTGTTCTTCCAGTCTTTCGAGAAAGTAATAACATGACGTGAAAATGATGTAAATAGAAAATGTATACAGTTGAAAACGAACAAGAAAATCAATTAATGCATTACCAAAATTAGTCCACTAGAAAAAATTTTACTAATCAATACTTGAACAAATTCAGATTTTGCACAAAATATTGTTTGTTCTTATCTCAAAATCCCAATTTTGGGGTACATTACATTACTTACTGAACTTACTTTCCGCTGAACTAATATCAAGAGAGGGCCAATAAAGTTTACGAAAATTACATCTAAGAGAATCTCTTTCCATACTGAATACATTCATTCAGACGACATTAGAATATGGATCATAAAGTGCCATACTTCAAATGAAAATGCCCTACAGCTACATGTCAACATACTTCAACCAAGATACATAGAAATCCTGGTGTGATCTCTTATAGCTGTGAAACCGTCATACAAAAGTGTTAAGGTACGGCCTACTTGATTCGTGATATTTTTACTGCGTTGATACCGTTTCACCTCTTTAGCACACAGATGGCGGCAAAATTACAGATTCATGATGACGCTTGGACAAGTTTCATGTTATGTAATTTTCAACATTGAATTTTATTTGTTGTGATATTTATTAACCATAATTTGTAAACATTCAAATTTCAATCAAATAATTATGACTCAGTACTTCGGAATGTTGGAAACTCGGTTATTTTCGACTTATACGCCATCCATCGACGAATGAAGCCAACGGTATCAGTGCAATTATAGTCTCAACAACTTTGTTGAAACAAAAGCGAATCGGTGATAACACCATGGTTTCTATACATCTTGACTTCAACATAACCTAAAGCAGTTTCTGTTTGAGTTCATTTTGACATTCTGTCATCAATTGTTGATTTTCTGTATGCTTCCTAATGAATCTAATCTTATATATTTGTCATTTTCCAATCGTTACTACTATATTTCCCCAGTTTTATGCCATTGCAAGTGGTTGGATAATTCGGATCATTATTATCTTTCGTGCGAAAATACTATAGATATAGTCTGCAAATGAAATATTTTTTTTTATTTTCACTGAAGAACTAAAAACCAAAATTCCCTAGACTCTTTGATTAAGTGGTAATTACACTAGTGTCTGGCACAAAATTTACAGCATATAGAATACCTAATTTTTAATATTGATACCTCAGAAAACTTCGAATATGATAAAATCCCCTGCTACCCCCAAAAGCTATACTTCATAGGTTGAAGTTCAATTTTCTATGTCTATTTAGGAACTTTGAAACATGTGATAAATTCACAATAAATGATGATCCTTTGACATAATTTTGAATGTGAAAACATATCCAGGGGTGATATCGTCATACCTACCAATATACTATTCAAATTGCGCAAGAAGTCCATATCATGAAGTGGAATGGAGAGTTATGTAGGAATATTGATGGAGTGGAGATAATTTGAGTTTTTTCCTACTTTAAAAAATAAACTACTATTCTAGCATGAAATTTCTTATATTTTACAAGGTTATAAGGACAAAATGAATAAAACGGTGAGAAAAATTTAATTGTTCGTAGGTAAATTATTACCAAATAATAATAATAATAAAAAAAACCTCACAATTACTCTTAGAATGTACCCAAAGGCGGGTGGAGGTCGGTTATCAGTATTATTTGCCATAAGGCTTGTGATTCAATAACGTTGATAAATATTTCATTTCATTCCATAATTATCTTTGACATTTTTTCTTTCCTAACAGAATGAAGTTATGACTATTATTTCATGAAAATTTATCATGTTTTTCAATCTACCTCGTAGGTCGAAGAAAACAAAAAGTTGGTAAAAGCAGTTTCGTTTAGGGGTCATCAGCAATGACATTTTCTGAGAAGCTAATAATTAAAAAAAGTATTCCATAGATAGATACGTAGCGAACTTCATGACTAACAATATATGATGATTAACGAAAGATGCAGAAATAGTCAGATATTCAACCCCAAAAGTTCATACTGAATTCGATTACGCATTTTCAATACAAATTAAAATATCATCATAGTGTAAAATAATTATTTGTATAACCTCAAAGCTATAATATCACTAAGGGTACGTAACAAATTGCCTGTGGTATGATTTCTCGTCGTTTTCGGACTGATTTTGAATGGAATCAGACAATCTTGTGCAAGTTAAACGAGACGGTGACGTATACGTTCGCATAGGTATCGATATGTCCTCCCCCATCAATGCACCCATTTTTAGCGGGGCGAATCGAGCTTCAATTACTGAAGAATTTTTCAATGATATTATTCATTTATTATCATCAAAGGTAAGACCTCGTTAATCCTCAGCTCTCACAAGTTTCGACTTTTGAGGGCTGCAGTTCTTATGAGGACGACAGCTGATTAACGGAAAAAACAATTTTAACAATTTAACAAAATTTACCTTTCGAACGTTGGATGGTGTATTGCGTTTTTCGGATCAATTCGATTTCTCGAGGAAGGTTTATTTTTTTGTAATAATTATATAAAGTAGTAATGGTTGATCACAGTTCAATCAACGAAAACCATTCATTCAGATACAGATAAATATTTTTTCAAAATGTAAATGATTGACATACAATGTTTCATATTTAAGCAAGGTACAAATAATTTTGTATATCTAGGTCAATAAATGTTATTAATGTATAAGTGTGTAGGTACGACTGATTTTTTTAAGTACCTAATTGATATTGACGCTATTTCTATAGTGTTTTTTATATTGCTACGAATATTTTCTGGTTGAGGATTAGATGTTGATTTTCACGCAATATCACTTGTTCTGTTACCAAATCCACCTATTTACAGCCCAAATTGGTATCCTGATCTGATTTTAGGCTTGATTTTATATTTCAATATAATATATATATATATATATATATAGGAAGTTATTCATGACATCTACAGTCTGATGAGTGCGTTAGCACGAAACAGCTGTCAAAGGTTAGAGCTCTCGGAATTAAAACGAAATATACTCTATTTTCACTTAGATTCTGCTTGCGTTCCTCATAACGTATTAGAAACTTGATTGAACCTTGGGTTGGTCAGAACAACGAATTGTTGGCTACCTGTCAATTTGTGGACAAACCTCTACTTTTGGATTCCTTGGTTCGTGTCAAATTAAGTTTCAACTAGTGACTGTAGATGTCATGAATAACTTCCTGTTATATCCTGTCTTGCCTCACGGTATTAATTCTTGAGTGGATTCGTTTTGATTTCGAGAGCTCCATAAATCCTTTCTGATGAGTGCGTTAGCACGAAACAGCTGTCAAAGGTTAGAGCTCTCGGAATTAAAACGAAATATACTCTATTTTCACTTATATATATATATATATATATATATAAATTAATTATATTTCAATATAATATATATCAATATATTTCAATATATTTACAATATATTTCGAACTTCAGCATTTGTTGGATATTGATAATTTATAATAGATAATTCAAATTCTTTTACGATTACTACTTTTCACTGAGCTCTCTCTAAAGTAGGAATACCTATGAAAAAATCGTGGAAATTAAAATCTAGACAGGTGGATGAAGAATGTATTACTGCTAATAAATATAAGTAGGTGGTATAATATTCGCAATTCATCAAAAGTATTATGTTGTCATTTCAATGACTCTGCCGTATTTTTGAAACCCTAATATGATTAATAGGGGTTATGCACTAGTAAACTTTTAGATTTCTACCTGAAGTAGTTCCTCGCTTGTTTAATGAGAATAAAGTGCTACATTGTATGCTCATTAAAAATATATCGCCAGGCAATATCTATTTTTTCATATTAAGCACCTATCTCTCACATTCCTTATATATCTCTCACACTGACTAGGTATACGTTAAAAGTCACACGTCATTGAAATCCAAGAATGTATTTTTGTATTTATCCCTAATAATTCTACAAAATTCAATCATGCACTGTTATTAATATATCTGCAAAGATAATCACAGCAAGACTGTAATTGATTTTGTGGGACTATTCCATGAATTTCTTTTTTAGAGACTGATAAATGAGTTTAACAAATGGCATATTTATCAGTTATACCGAGACTTTTACTCGGGTAAAAATATGACTAGAATCAAAATTATGAAGATCATTATCCTATATTTCTATCAATCTTGAAGCGTGTTCTGCCAAAGTTTTAGTTGAAAACGAATCCCTTCGTACTTTGATGACATTTTAAGTACAATTCTAACTTCCACAATAGCTCGGATTATCTAACGTTCATAAAAAGAGATATTACAGATCACTTGAAGAAACTACTGTGTTAGCGAAATATATGTCGTGATATTCAAAAGATTGTGAAGATCGAATCGTTCTCCATGTAGTTTGTACTATTACAAATATGTATGACAGCTCACGATTGATTTTTAATTACCATCAGTACTTATGCGGTTAGTTCCCCCAGTACCATCAGTACAGTATGGTGCTAAGAGTCTATATAAATCACGTATTAGGGCATTAATATTATATATTTGACGAAAGGGGGAATATTTGAACTAACTATTATATTTCAGCTATGTTTCAAAATTATTTTCCAATTTTTGCTAAAAGTATGACAGCCATGACTATGTCATATTTCTACGAATATTGTCCTCCACATTGAAAGTTGACGACTTGCGATAACATCCGTTCTCATTTCTCCATGATATTTGCATAGCCAACTTAAATTATTGGCATACAATGTAAAATTTGTATTTGTCAATATGAGACCCATAATAACAAATTGATGATTTTCTGTATTTTATTTTAATATATTGAAAATTAGTACAAACGAGTTCATGGTTGAATTTAGTGGACCACTCAGGTATCATTTTATGGAAGTCATGGAGTTGGTATTGGTCAATACATATAGAAACATGAAACGAATTTCAAACCTATGTATGAGAGAACACATAAGTTTGGTCTTTCTTATTTGGTATACGATGACACTTCACACAGTCTGCTAGCAAATTTCAATTTATTACGTTTTTCTCCATATATGTTAAGAGCTTTCGCTGCTAATCTTGAAAGGTGAATTGATCTATAAAAAATTGTGTAAACGGTACATGTACTAAACATATATTGAGGCAAAAATTCACTGATATTTGTGAGCTTTCAATAACGTGTACTGTTGAACCAGGCCACTTTGGTCTCTGAGATGCCTAAATGAGAAACAGGGGAGAACTGCGATATAAAGATCGAGCACGATTTTTCATTAGAAAGGTATAAAGAAGGAAAGGGTTAGTCTAGTGCCAAGATGTTCTGGTTGCGCTATAGCAATCATCCAATATTACAATCAAACTATATCACCTATAAAGTAATGGTGTCCACTATATATCTCAGATGACAATTATGTGATATGTGTAGCATATATTTCCTCAATTATCGAATGTATAAGCTTTCAAGTTAACGAAATTAATTTATCAATTAAGTGCGAATTATCCTTCTCATTCATATGTTTCAAATAACGGTTCTTCTTATTGGTTTCACTATACTAGACTATGCACCCGTTCCATAACCAAGATGTTTTCCATATTACCTGTTATCCTGAGTATTTATGCTAAGTTCCTAGCACAACTCCCAAAAAACTGCAAACTGTATTCAAACTGGAAACTATTCCATTACTTATCCATTTAAAAAGAATTGGGAGAAGCTAAGGCATTTTTTCGCCACTCGTAGTATAGCAATTCTGTGGAAGGTATTGCAGTATGCTTTATCACCAATAATAATTTCGCCATTAATTGAAAATTTAACTTAAATTAGCGAATATCATGGGCAATTTCTGGAATGACGTCAAGTTTACTAGATGTATCTATAGACCCCCAGGTCCTACTTGACTCGAATTACTTTTGCATTTGCTTTTGATATGAAATAGGTATCTTACTATACTTTAACTGTATTTAAAAGAGAATGTGAGTAGTATTGCCAATTTCCATTTGGAATTGGGATTATTTCTCTAGATTTCGAACAAAAAACAAACAAAAAAATTTGGACTATAACAGTTTTATCAGAGAGCCAGACTTTGAAACAAGATGTTTCCGGCATTTCGGGCGACAAAGATAAATCACTCAAAATCGAATGAAAATCCGTTAAATCATTCAGTCTGTCAAATTTATGAAGAAAATGAATCAAAAACTGATATTAAATCAATTCGCATTGACAGAACTGTACAATTTTGAATTTTTGAACCAGTCCACCACATAATCCCAATGCATTTTCAATCACTTTTATTGTTCTTAAAAACCCTTTTTGATTTTTGTTTACACTCATTTCACGGCAAGCTTGCCTCAACCTACCATGCGAATTTTGACTACTTCGATATCACATACAAACCACCCTATAATTTTGAATGTCTGCATCATCTTGCTGAATGTACATTTCCAGTCATAATTTGCATCGAATAATTCTTGATCATGGGAATCAACTAAAATACCACACAATTAGTTTTTTTCTGTAATATTATTTCTAACATTTACCAATCAAGTATGGATCTGCAATTTCCAACACATAGTATCATGGTGGTAACAAACGTAGCCTCATTTGTGAATATATATTTTCTCAGAATATCATTCAAACATGTTCCATAGCCAAGAAGCAATAGTCTAATTATTTTTACTCATCTCTTTCAATCATTGTACTCATTATCTATGTGATTGAATGATTATATTTTATAAAGGCACAAAGATCTTCTATTTTTTCTTTAATTCACATTAAATTGAATGGTTGAGAATGATTCGAAGCTAAGATATTGTCACCACTATTATAATATCTTCTATTTCTACTGGCATAACCAACTATGGGGATTTTCCTGGGTTGACTAAAAAGTGCTTTTACAGATGCTGGTGTAAAATTCCATATGATGAGTTTCGTTGAATTGTTTTCAACTTTTCCGCTACCTGTAGCCTAGATTCCAAAAAAAAATAATAATTTAAATTTTGCCTCTCAAGTACAAGTGACATATTGTTCATATTTCTTGAGAAAATTTCTTTCAAACTGTCATTCAATTATCCCGTATTTATATACATATGGTTAAACGTTACAACAAGAACGTGATTTTTCACTTTGTAATAAGTCGAGTATGGATTAACTACTACTACTACTCCATGATGCTTGTTTCACCGTCCGAATATTCATAAATCAATAATTTTTAAACACCTGCCATAGTTTTGATCTATTACTGTTGCTTATAATTTAAATCTGTGATATCTATAATATAATATATTCTCATACAATTTTCTAAAATCGTATATCAATCACATAACCGAAATTAGTAATTGGTACAATAGAACAATGACTAAGATAATAGGTCTTATTACCTGCTAAATTGAATATAAATTCTGAACATTTCGTAAATATTGTCACTCACAACAGACGGATAACCAAGGATTGGATGGAAGTCAGATGTCATACAATATTCGTAGGGGGAAGTAGTTGTTTTCCTATGGATGTTCACCTCAACTTTCCGCTTTGTGATTCACTTGATAACGACTAGAGATACTAGCCAGTTGAAACGTTGTGACTTGAATCCATAGTCCAAACACTTTTTCGTTCATAGTAATTGGTAGTTATATTTTTGTTGATGGTCGATTCCAACGCTAACGCATTTTTTCAATTATCTCTCATGGGTATAAGTTATTATGATTAATCCATACTCGACTTATTACAAAGTGAAAAATCACGTTCTTGTTGTAACGTTCAACCATATGTATATAAATACGGGATAATTGAATGACAGTTTGAAAGAAATTTTTTCAAGAAATATGAACAATATGTCACTTGTACTTGTGAGGCAAAATTTGAATTATTATTTTTTTGGAATCTAGGCTACAAGTAGCGGAAAAGTTGAAAACAATTCAACGAAACTCATCATATGGAATTTTACACCAGCATCTGTAAAAGCACTTTTTAGTCAACCCAGGAAAATCCCCATAGTTGGTTATGCCAGTAGAAATAGAAGATATTATAATAGTGGTGACAATATCTTAGCTTCGAATCATTCTCAACCATTCAATTTAATGTGAATTAAAGAAAAAATAGAATATCTTTGTGCCTTTATAAAATATAATCATTCAATCACATAGATAATGAGTACAATGATTGAAAGAGATGAGTAAAAAGAATTAGTCTATTGCTTCTTGGCTATGGAACATGTTTGAATGATATTCTGAGAAAATATATATTCACAAATGAGGCTACGTTTGTTACCACCATGATACTATGTGTTGGAAATTGCAGATCCATACTTGATTGATAAATGTTAGAAATAATATTACAGAAAAAAACTAATTGTGTGGTATTTTAGTTGATTCCCATGATCAAGAATTATTCGATGCAAATTATGACTGGAAATGTACATTCAGCAAGATGATGCAGACATTCAAAATTATAGGGTGGTTTGTATGTGATATCGAAGTAGTCAAAATTCGCATGGTAGGTTGAGGCAAGCTTGCCGTGAAATGAGTGTAAACAAAAATCAAAAAGGGTTTTTAAGAACAATAAAAGTGATTGAAAATGCATTGGGATTATGTGGTGGACTGGTTTAAAAATTCAAAATTTTACAGTTCTGTCAATGCGAATTGATTTAATATCAGTTTTTGATTCATTTTCTTCATAAATTTGACAGACTGAATGATTTAACGGATTTTCATTCGATTTTGAGTGATTTATCTTTGTCGCCCGAAATGCCGGAAACATCTTGTTTCAAAGTCTGGCTCTCTGATAAAACTGTTATAGTCCAAATTTTTTTGTTTGTTTTTTGTTCGAAATCTAGAGAAATAATCCCAATTCCAAATGGAAATTGGCAATACTACTCACATTCTCTTTTAAATAGAGTTAAAGTATAGTAAGATACCTATTTCATATCAAAACCAAATGCAAAAGTAATTCGAGTCAAGTAGGACCTGGGGGTCTATAGATACATCTAGTAAACTTGACGTCATTCCAGAAATTGCCCATGATATTCGCTAATTTAAGTAAAATTTTCACTTTATGGCGAAATTATTATTGGTGATAAAGCATACTGCAATACCTTCCACAGAATTGCTATACTACGAGTGGCGAAAAAATGCCTTAGCTTCTCCCAATTCTTTTTAAATGGATAAGTAATGGAATAGTTTACAGTTTGAATACAGTTTGCAGTTTTTTGGGAGTTGTGCTAGGAACTTATCATAAATACTCAGGATAACAGGTAATATGAAAAACATCATGGTTATGGAACGGGTGCATAGTCTAGTATAGTGAAACCAATAAGAAGAAACGTTATTTGAAACATATGAATGAGAAGGGTAATTCGCACTTAATTGATAAATTAATTTCGTTAACTTGAAAGCTTATACATTCGATAATTGAGGAAATATATGCTACACATATCACATAATTGTCATCTGAGATATATAGTGGACACCATTACTTTATAGGTGATATAGTTTGATTGTAATATTGGATGATTGCTATAGCGCAACCAGAACATCTTGGCACTAGACTAACCCTTTCCTTCTTTATACCTTTCTAATGAAAAATCGTGCTCGATCTTTATATCGCAGTTCTCCCCTGTTTCTCATTTAGGCATCTCAGAGACCAAAGTGGCCTGGTTCAACAGTACACGTTATTGAAAGCTCACAAATATCAGTGAATTTTTGCCTCAATATATGTTTAGTACATGTACCGTTTACACAATTTTTTATAGATCAATTCACCTTCCAAGATTAGCAGCGAAAGCTCTTAACATATATGGAGAAAAACGTAATAAATTGAAATTTGCTAGCAGACTGTGTGAAGTGTCATCGTATACCAAATAAGAAAGACCAAACTTATGTGTTCTCTCATACATAGGTTTGAAATTCGTTTCATGTTTCTATATGTATTGACCAATACCAACTCCATGACTTCCATAAAATGATACCTGAGTGGTCCACTAAATTCAACCATGAACTCGTTTGTACTAATTTTCAATATATTAAAATAAAATACAGAAAATCATCAATTTGTTATTATGGGTCTCATATTGACAAATACAAATTTTACATTGTATGCCAATAATTTAAGTTGGCTATGCAAATATCATGGAGAAATGAGAACGGATGTTATCGCAAGTCGTCAACTTTCAATGGGGAGGACAATATTCGTAGAAATATGACATAGTCATGGCTGTCATACTTTTAGCAAAAATTGGAAAATAATTTTGAAACATAGCTGAAATATAATAGTTAGTTCAAATATTCCCCCTTTCGTCAAATATATAATATTAATGCCCTAATACGTGATTTATATAGACTCTTAGCACCCCACCCTCATCTAGTAATGAATAGCCAATAGAGTTATGGATGCTAAATGAATCTAATATAAAGAGACTACGATAGAAACTCGAATTTGACCACCATACTGTACTGATGGTACTGGGGGAACTAACCGCATAAGTACTGATGGTAATTAAAAATCAATCGTGAGCTGTCATACATATTTGTAATAGTACAAACTACATGGAGAACGATTCGATCTTCACAATCTTTTGAATATCACGACATATATTTCGCTAACACAGTAGTTTCTTCAAGTGATCTGTAATATCTCTTTTTATGAACGTTAGATAATCCGAGCTATTGTGGAAGTTAGAATTGTACTTAAAATGTCATCAAAGTACGAAGGGATTCGTTTTCAACTAAAACTTTGGCAGAACACGCTTCAAGATTGATAGAAATATAGGATAATGATCGTCATAATTTTGATTCTAGTCATATTTTTACCCGAGTAAAAGTCTCGGTATAACTGATAAATATGCCATTTGTTAAACTCATTTATCAGTCTCTAAAAAAGAAATTCATGGAATAGTCCCACAAAATCAATTACAATCAGTCTTGCTGTGATTATCTTTGCAGATATATTAATAACAGTGCATGATTGAATTTTGTAGAATTATTAGGGATAAATACAAAAATACATTCTTGGATTTCAATGACGTGTGACTTTTAACGTATACCTAGTCAGTGTGAGAGATATATAAGGAATGTGAGAGATAGGTGCTTAATATGAAAAAATAGATATTGCCTGGCGATATATTTTTAATGAGCATACAATGTAGCACTTTATTCTCATTAAACAAGCGAGGAACTACTTCAGGTAGAAATCTAAAAGTTTACTAGTGCATAACCCCTATTAATCATATTAGGGTTTCAAAAATACGGCAGAGTCATTGAAATGACAACATAATACTTTTGATGAATTGCGAATATTATACCACCTACTTATATTTATTAGCAGTAATACATTCTTCATCCACCTGTCTAGATTTTAATTTCCACGATTTTTTCATAGGTATTCCTACTTTAGAGAGAGCTCAGTGAAAAGTAGTAATCGTAAAAGAATTTGAATTATCTATTATAAATTATCAATATCCAACAAATGCTGAAGTTCGAAATATATTGTAAATATATTGAAATATATTGATATATATTATATTGAAATATAATTAATATATATTATATTGAAATATAAAATCAAGCCTAAAATCAGATCAGGATACCAATTTGGGCTGTAAATAGGTGGATTTGGTAACAGAACAAGTGATATTGCGTGAAAATCAACATCCAATCCTCAACCAGAAAATATTCGTAGCAATATAAAAAACACTATAGAAATAGCGTCAATATCAATTAGGTACTTAAAAAAATCAGTCGAACCTACACACTTATACATTAATAACATTTATTGACCTAGATATACAAAATTATTTGTACCTTGCTTAAATATGAAACATTGTATGTCAATCATTTACATTTTGAAAAAATATTTATCTGTATCTGAATGAATGGTTTTCGTTGATTGAACTGTGATCAACCATTACTACTTTATATAATTAATACAAAAAAATAAACCTTCCTCGAGAAATCGAATTGATCCGAAAAACGCAATACACCATCCAACGTTCGAAAGGTAAATTTTGTTAAATTGCTAAAATTGTTTTTTCCGTTAATCAGCTGTCGTCCTCATAAGAACTGCAGCCCTCAAAAGTCGAAACTTGTGCGAGCTGAGGATTAACGAGGTCTTACCTTTGATGATAATAAATGAATAATATCATTGAAAAATTCTTCAGTAATTGAAGCTCGATTCGCCCCGCTAACAACGGGTGCATTGATGGGGGAGGACATATCGATACCTATGCGAACGTATACGTCACCGTCTCGTTTAACTTGCACAAGATTGTCTGATTCCATTCAAAATCAGTCCGAAAACGACGAGAAATCATACCACAGGCAATTTGTTACGTACCCTTAGTGATATTATAGCTTTGAGGTTATACAAATAATTATTTTACACTATGATGATATTTTAATTTGTATTGAAAATGCGTAATCGAATTCAGTATGAACTTTTGGGGTTGAATATCTGATTGACTATTTCTGCATCTTTCGTTAATCATCATATATTGTTAGTCATGAAGTTCGCTACGTATCTATCTATGGAATACTTTTTTTAATTATTAGCTTCTCAGAAAATGTCATTGCTGATGACCCCTAAACGAAACTGCTTTTACCAACTTTTTGTTTTCTTCGACCTACGAGGTAGATTGAAAAACATGATAAATTTTCATGAAATAATAGTCATAACTTCATTCTGTTAGGAAAGAAAAAATGTCAAAGATAATTATGGAATGAAATGAAATATTTCTCAACGTTATTGAATCACAAGCCTTATGGCAAATAATACTGATAACCGACCTCCACCCGCCTTTGGGTACATTCTAAGAGTAATTGTGAGGTTTTTTTTATTATTATTATTATTTGGTAATAATTTACCTACGAACAATTAAATTTTTCTCACCGTTTTATTCATTTTGTCCTTATAACCTTGTAAAATATAAGAAATTTTATGCTAGAATAGTAGTTTATTTTTTAAAGTAGGAAAAAACTCAAATTATCACCACTCCATCAATATTCCTACATAACTCTCCATTCTACTTCATGATATGGACTTCTTGCGCAATTTGAATAGTATATTGGTAGGTATGACGATATCACCCCTGGATATGTTTTCACATTCAAAATTATGTCAAAGGATCATCATTTATTGTGAATTTATCACATGTTTCAAAGTTCCTAAATAGACATAGAAAATTGAACTTCAACCTATGAAGTATAGCTTTTGGGGGTAGCAGGGGATTTTATCATATTCGAAGTTTTCTGAGGTATCAATATTAAAAATTAGGTATTCTATATGCTGTAAATTTTGTGCCAGACACTAGTGTAATTACCACTTAATCAAAGAGTCTAGGGAATTTTGGTTTTTAGTTCTTCAGTGAAAATAAAAAAAAATATTTCATTTGCAGACTATATCTATAGTATTTTCGCACGAAAGATAATAATGATCCGAATTATCCAACCACTTGCAATGGCATAAAACTGGGGGAATATAGTAGTAACGATTGGAAAATGACAAATATATAAGATTAGATTCATTAGGAAGCATACAGAAAATCAACAATTGATGACAGAATGTCAAAATGAACTCAAACAGAAACTGCTTTAGGTTATGTTGAAGTCAAGATGTATAGAAACCATGGTGTTATCACCGATTCGCTTTTGTTTCAACAAAGTTGTTGAGACTATAATTGCACTGATACCGTTGGCTTCATTCGTCGATGGATGGCGTATAAGTCGAAAATAACCGAGTTTCCAACATTCCGAAGTACTGAGTCATAATTATTTGATTGAAATTTGAATGTTTACAAATTATGGTTAATAAATATCACAACAAATAAAATTCAATGTTGAAAATTACATAACATGAAACTTGTCCAAGCGTCATCATGAATCTGTAATTTTGCCGCCATCTGTGTGCTAAAGAGGTGAAACGGTATCAACGCAGTAAAAATATCACGAATCAAGTAGGCCGTACCTTAACACTTTTGTATGACGGTTTCACAGCTATAAGAGATCACACCAGGATTTCTATGTATCTTGGTTGAAGTATGTTGACATGTAGCTGTAGGGCATTTTCATTTGAAGTATGGCACTTTATGATCCATATTCTAATGTCGTCTGAATGAATGTATTCAGTATGGAAAGAGATTCTCTTAGATGTAATTTTCGTAAACTTTATTGGCCCTCTCTTGATATTAGTTCAGCGGAAAGTAAGTTCAGTAAGTAATGTAATGTACCCCAAAATTGGGATTTTGAGATAAGAACAAACAATATTTTGTGCAAAATCTGAATTTGTTCAAGTATTGATTAGTAAAATTTTTTCTAGTGGACTAATTTTGGTAATGCATTAATTGATTTTCTTGTTCGTTTTCAACTGTATACATTTTCTATTTACATCATTTTCACCTCATGTTATTACTTTCTCGAAAGACTGGAAGAACACGTATGTTAAAATTTTATTTTTGATTTATATATTATCTGAATGAATATTAATTATTTTTCAAAATATCATATTTTAGAGGAAGTTTAGGGCTAGTCAGCCAGCTTGACAGATGGCCGAACTGCCAGAGGACCAGGAATTCCAATTGCAAGATAGACATCCTGAGTGTCAACTATCAGTATGAGAATACTGGAGAAAAACCTGTCAATATTCCATCAGCGAACTGAATTCTGCTGCATAGTGGAATTTAACAAGCTACATAATAATTTCTTTGTTTGAGATGAAAAGAGTGGGTCATAATTTCTTCCAATTCAATAATATATATTATATCATTCAAAATTTTTAAATGATGATATCAATTTTTCGATCACTTAATACTGAACATCATAATATCATAACCATTTTGTTTAATTGCGCATTACTTTTCATACAGAAACATAAAGCTATTTATTCGATATTTCACAGCCATAAAAATGAACCAGAAAATCTTCATAGAAGGTTCGATAACATATATTTTGAAGAAACGTCTTCAGTTCACCAACCTAGGTAGGAGAATTTCTTATGATCTCACCTTAACATTGATATATTGCATAAAATTGCACAATGTCATTGATTTATTCCCATATTATTTCGAATTAGTGTTTAGTAAATTCCATCTAGATAGTTGGTAATTTGAATTAAAACCAATAAAAGTGAGTTGATAGAAAAAAAAACATCATACCAAGACGTCTATCCAGATTATCGAAAGCCCACGGATATAACCATAATGACATATCGCATACCCACTGATTTGAAGTGTGAAATATATTTTTATCAAATATTTCATTTCGCTAATAATACATAATTTACAGGTTATGATTTGAGTGGTGAAAATGTGCAATATGATCGACTTTCTAACGTGTAATACGGTGATAATCCGGTTTTTCAATCATCCCAATGAAACATTTGTCCACTAATGGGTTGAATAAATTCAAACACCATGTGTCACATATTTTCAATTGACTAGACTCAGCATGATGTAACTATTCTATGTTTACTTTCACCATTGGAAATTATATTAAAATTAACTTTTCAATGATGTTTTTTGGAACATGGAATAAAGTAAACGTTCAGTTGAAATACATCTGTATGAAATATTTCTTTATATCATCTCCATTTGAGATGCCCTCAGTGTCATAGTTCACATACTTCGACAGGAAGCGATCAATTTACGAGTTTTGCTATGTCACATTCTTTATAGGTGAAAAATTCAAATATTAATCACATACTTGATAAAAATAACTGAAAGAAATAACTCTTACCCAAGCGACGGCGTTGATATTTGATGTATAGTTGCATTCTCTTTGCAATTGAAGAGGTTTGGTAATTTTTGTCTATCCCTATATCAGAATAACAAATGAGATTCAATTGCTCCAAGTGCACTTCCTAGAATATATGTGAGATGTCATTATTCATACGGATTGATCTAAATATGAATATGTCTCCTTTCCATTTCAATTTATTACCGTAATCTCCTTTGAAAATGTAAATCTGGATATCTGATTATTTATACTCGGTTTACATCTTATTTTGAATACATATACATATCTGCGAGACAATTCTGTATATTATTCATAGATATCTGAAATGAGTTGAATACCGCGCTATCGCTAAAACACTCTATATATTTCTTATCAACATCTGCAATATTAATGCGTATCACCTAATCGTGCGTTTTTGAGCTACGTTTTATATCAGTGAAAGCATATTGGGAAAAACATTTTAAGTATATGATAATTCCATATTCCCGAACCTTCCTGTTTATCGAACCCCTGCCGATTGCCAACGAATGATGTATATTATTGGAAAATAACACGCGGGGTTCAAATATTTTCCTGATACCTCAATTTAACATTCGAACACATTATCACATTATAATATCAATGCATTAACCAGTTTATCAGTGAGAGCATTGAAGAATTTCCAATATTAATTTAATTTTCCTGAACTGAACTACGTCACTTTATCCATATTCTACTATGATGTTAGCATTCCTTTCAGCACTTATATTTTCACCAGTGAGCGTAGAGACACATTCAGCATTATGTTTATGATTGAAATACTCCAATTTAATTCATCCAATCATTAGAGAAATGCATAATACAGCTCATATTCATATGTAAAGTATCAACGAATATTATAAATCGAAACCATACACTGATCAGAAATGATCAATTCATCAATTATCTTATCCCTTTGAACATTCAACAGATTAACTTTCCAACTCCATGCTTTTTATTAGGTATATATCAAACTTTGAAGCAAACCCATACATGATTCAACAATATTCATTATATCAGTATTAGGTTTTAGCTGATCCTACAATCTAATTCTTATTCAACGCCAAATCAATATTGATCATATCTTCATCCTCGCAACCTCTCAACAGCCCATATAACATCAATTCCGTACTCTAACCCCCTTCCGACACCATGCACAATATCAATCCATTTCATATCATCCACGAACCGTCCAATGCAAATATTTCATCAGGTCATAAAACTTTAATCATTTGAGAAATACTCAATCTTTCTTCTTTATTGATACCAAATATCAAGAAACACTGTAAATCATATCCACACATTACAAGTATCACTCATCGTTTGATCCTAACAGTCTAACTTCCTACAATCCTACTGTAAAATGCCAAAAACAACTTTACATTCGCTTTTGCATTAAGTATCGATGAATACGCTTACATAACTAGCCAACTAAACTTGCACATGAAGGTACGATCAACCCAAGGCCAAATAGATTCTCCTATCTGCTTGGTAACAATAATTTCTAGACCAACCTTAGAATTCGTGAATTTTTTCCCTAGGTCTAGGGAAAAATCTTAACATTTTAACGTTTATTTATAGGTGATAATTCTTGAGATATGCGACGTTTTTTCCTAGATTCTAGGTAAAATCGACATACTCCTCCTCCTCTATATAAAATTTGCTGTTTATCCTTACTCCGAAGACGTCATTTTTGGGAGGAGGCCCAGAACCGGCTCAAATCTCCTACTACCAGGCTTTGTCAAACTTACCACTACAAAAGAATTCGGTAGCGACAACGAATCATAAAAGCATTTGATCTACGGATAAATCCTGAGTTCTGCTCCCTATGATGACCATTGACTGTATAAACTATTAGTGATTGATTTTTGGTGAACAATTTATCTAGTTATTTTTCATATCTAACTTTGGCCCTCATCATTCACCGATTGCTCAGAGATATTCAGGTCTTTCTGTTTAGTGCAGACATTAGAGGGTACAATATCGACATTTTCTTACTAGAAATACACTGTAAGGATAATTCCGCTCTCTTCTTCCTTTGGGTACATGCTCGATCCGTCCGGACGTGACATGGAACCCCTCAAGCAGCGTCAGATCGAATTCGGAGTCGAACCCCGAGCTAGTTGGAACAATTTGGCTACCGAAATGAAAAACCAAATTCCAAATTTAATAAACCCCTAATTACGACGGAGACGACATGGCGCCCTTAGTGGGACCGAGCTTGGCGATATCCATGCTCATATATGCTCAGAATATGCTATACATGACCGTCTGACTCAATTCTTAGACAAAAACAGTATTCTGTCCGAAAGGCAGTTCGGATTCAAAAAAAATATTAGCACTCAAGAGGCAATAGTAGAACTGCTGACAAAAACATATGGCGGTATTGACAAAAAACGACCTTCAATAACAATTTTCATAGACTTGGCCAAGGCGTTCGATACGGTGAACCATGACTTATTGTTAGATAAACTTCACAGAATTGGTATAAGAGGCAACGTCAACGATCTCTTCAAGAGCTATCTGAGTGATAGGATTCAGTATGTTAAAATCAATGATACTCTCAGTGAACCAAGAAAAATACGCCATGGTGTACCACAGGGAACAGTCCTTGGCCCAGTACTATTCTCCATAATATATGAACGAACTTCTCACCCTAGAATCAACAGGGACAGTAATATCTTTCGCCGATGATACAGCTATCTATTATGAAGCAAGTTCCTGGTTGGACCTGAAAGAAAAAATTGAAAATGATCTACGAAAACTTTTCTGCTGGTTTGATCAAAATCTATTGACAGTAAATTATTCTAAAACAACTTACTTACCTTTTACTTCCTACCAAAATAACTTACCAGATTTCAAATCGCTGAAGGTTCTAGATAAGGAGGGACATTTCATAGAAATAGCATCCTCAAAAAAAGTCAAATATCTGGGGATTATAATGGATAGTCATTTAAGGTGGGATGAACACATAAAAACTACTATTCAGAAATTGAGAGGACTTATTTCAAATTCAAAAAACTGAAAATGATATTAGATGTTAGGGAATTGAAGGCGTTGTACTCTGCCTTAGTAGAAAATATTTTGCAATACGGGATTATTGCCTGGGGAACTTGTAACAAGACACTGTAACTCAATATGGAACGTGTGCAGAAGAGAATATTGAAAATAATATATGGGGTTGACTATAAATTCTCAACTGAGCGACTGTACAATATGTCAAAAATATGTGACATTAAACAGTTGTATGCAAAAACCCTTGGCATATTTGTGTTCAAAAATATTCCTAAATTTGAAAAATTTCATATTAAAAAAAATACTAGAATGTAAAATTATTTCCTAAAAGTACCAAGAGTTTCAAAAACAATTGGACAAAAATCCTTTTTGTTCACAGGTCCGAAGCTATATAATGCTCTTGATAATGAGGTTAGAAAAGCAAATTTTATTTATATTTTCAAAAAGAGAATTAAGAAGTGGATCTTGAGCAAAAGAAATATCATTCATAATATCCTCGATTAAACCAAATAAGTAGGTCATTTTTACATTTTTTACATGAAATTCATCCATTTTATGTCTTTTTTATCCTTAATATACTATTTATACTATACCCATTTAATGTTGCTCTTTCACTATGTTGTTATGTGAATTATTAATTAAATATGTGAAGAGTCTAGTAGGCTCCACACAAGAAGCGTACAGCTTCTTACGGAGTCACTAAATTCACATTCATATTCATGAGTTCAATAATTTTTTAACTGGGAGAAAGGTGTGACTTACAAATCTGCCATCGGGCATCAAAATTTTTTTATTTAACAAAGACTTTTAGTGTGAATGTGGAGAAAATCTATTTACCATCCCATCCAACAAAGTTTTAGGTAAATTTGTACACGTTTATAATTGTGGTGAATAAAATTATTATTATTATTAAATTATTATTATAATAGGCACGAAGTGGACGAAGGAATAACAGCATACCCCAGTTGTGCTGATTTTCCAGATTCAACAAATATTTTTAACCAAAGGTTTGAAAATATTATTCAGGAGCCTTCGCAAGAAACGGATTTCTTTTCCAGCTTTATCTCCGGGATGAATGATAGAACCCCTTCGCTTGTAAAGGAAGATTTTAGTCACACTGAGGCAGAAGTACTGCCTACAGAGTGCTACGATTTTAATACAGCTTTCGGTGAATCCGAAATTGCTGCAAAAATGGACAACTCCGGTTGGAGAACCATTTCAGAAGCTGAAACTGAAGTATTTAGCAGAAATAATACAACAGTAACCCTAGATCGAGAAACATCACCTGTAAATATGGGAAAAAGTTGTTTTTCGAATTTTTCAATTCGCCACGAAGACAATAAAAACGCGGCGAATCGATGGCGCCCTATAGAAAGAAAAGTAACTTTTCATGACCAAAATCCTTTTCGATCCACACCAGTGAAACCATTTCAAGTTCCTCAAATTTCCGAGCCAAATATGAATCAATCCGATTCTATGATGCAGTTAGCCCGAGTAATTATGGGACTAGCAAGAGGTGATAATCACCCACCGAAACTAGACCGACAACGCCTTCCGGTGTTTTCCGGGTTAGAAATGGAAAGCTTTCACTTTTTCATACAAAAATTCATCTCGGACATGACTCGAGCTCGAATAGAAAAAGATGAATGGGTTGGCTTTTTCAAACAACAGCTAAGAGGTGAAGCTCACGCCTGGGCTAATTTATATAATGGAATAAATTCGTCATGGGAATTTCTCATGAACATATTTTTTTCCAGATTTGATAATCCGGAATTGCTGTCGAAATTGATGTTAAAACTCTACGGTCAAAAACAGCAAAAGAATTTTCATTGCTGGAAAAAGAGCCCTGGCAAATCGCCTTTTTCCCCAGCTAAATGAACAAAGGTTGATATATTTAGTTGAAGAATCTTTGCTTCCACAAATTGAAGCGTTTTTGAGAGGTCGTCAAATCACCCAGATGGAGGATTTGATTCAACTCTGTGTAAGTATCGAAGGTGACGTGAGTCAATTTTCGATGAGCACACAAAACGGTCCAAAAGGCCCCCCTCGAAATTCGGAACCGTCCAATTTCAGAAACATGAATAGGAACTGGCGCGGCAACAACAATTATAATAATAATAATTCTGGTTCAAGGAATCAGAATAATTATGAAAATAATTCAACGCGTTTTGGAAATTTAATTAATCCGAATGGTTCGAATAATTCAAATAATAATCGCCCAATTTACCAAGGCCCTTCGGCTATTGGTAGCAAGTTGAATACTATTGAGGAAATAGTTGAAGTTCATCAAGAATCGGAAAACGATTCGCGAGGTGTCCTGTCGGAAATTAAGTCGCCAACCGAAACTGATCGACACAAATAAATTCCCTGTAAATAAAATTTCCCGTTGTGTAAATAAAATTTCAAAAGTGTCGTATCAGGAGCTGATAACTCAGAAGAATATCGAGTATGCTCGCAACCAAATCTCTACTGAAGAAGGTCCATCCGAGGTATAAACACTTATATTACTCGATACCGCTCGGCAGTTTGGAAAAAAACTTCCGAGGATAGTTGTGTCTGTGAATGGCAAACAAATTTGTTCACTGATAGATACAGGGGCTAGCGCAAATTTTGTAAGAGCCGATCTTTTTGTAGGAAAAGATTTGACAAATCTTCCGAATCCTACGGCTGTGCAGTTAGGGTGTTCAAATAATACTAGTTATAGTTTAGGACATTTAGCAATGCAAATAAGAGTCGAAGACAATTCATATGGAATTGTGGCGACAGTTTTGCATGATTTGAATGAACCCATGATTTTGGGTATGCCAAAACTCAAAACCTTGAATTCGTACACTTGACCATCCGGTGCGCCGAAAGCAGTATACTTTCTACTGTTTTTGGTCAACGGTGCTTGCAAGAATCCATTTCGTAAGTCCAACGTAGTGAAAATCCGAGCTTTACCCATTTCTCGAACAGTTTCCTGAATCGGGGGTAAATTAGGAGCTTCACTAATTATTAGTTTGTTTACTTCTCGGTAATCTACACAAAATCGAAGTTTCCCATCCTTCTTCAGCACTAGTACTACCGGGCTGCAGTATAGAGATACACTCGGGACAATAACTCCCGCTTCAGACAATTTTTTGATCTCCTCATGGACGATCATTCAAATTGTCTAAACGGCCTTTCGTGTTTCTCCCTAATTTCATGCACTGCTGCTTGGGTAACCGGTTGCCTGATGGTCTCTTCGAAAACATCCGGAAAATCGGAAATTACTTTCGAAATTTCCGCCTAAGTATTTTCCGTAAATTGTTCCTCAGAAAAATCTGGCTTGCGGACATTTAAGTTCCGCCTCTCAGATGCCTCACTCCAAAATACAGTTTGTCGTGCCACTGTTCCGACATAGAGACATTTTCTCACCACATCATGGGACAACAAAAATGGCATACCCAAAATCATGGGTTCATTCAAATCATGCAAAACTGTCGCCACAATTCCATATGAATTGTCTTCGACTCTTATTTGCATTGCTAAATGTCCTAAACTATAACTAGTATTATTTGAACACCCTAACTGCACAGCCGTAGGATTCGGAAGATTTGTCAAATCTTTTCCTACAAAAAGATCGGCTCTTACAAAATTTGCGCTAGCCCCTGTATCTATCAGTGAACAAATTTGTTTGCCATTCACAGACACAACTATCCTCGGAAGTTTTTTTCCAAACTGCCGAGCGGTATGATATATTAGATAATATATATATTAGATAATAAGTTAGCTTTGCTTTCCTCCCGCGGTATAGTAACCGCCTAATAAGTGAAGATTTCGACTTTTTGAGAAAACATGCTAAATGCTAGGATGTTGTATTGTTTAACGTTCATAGAGATTTTGTTTCTTTTTTTCCGGAAACAATCAACTGTACCGAGTTAAAACTAAGTGACTGTATATTAGGCTGAAACCAACTTCTGTGAACCCAGTGGGTACTTTTATAAAAGATTGTATTTAAATTTGAATTAAGCAACAAATGTTGATCACTCTAACTGAAGGCAAGGTTTTGAACTTCTCAAGTGCTAACGATCTTTTCAAGGGGAAGCGTGTTATCTTCGACCGAGAGAAGCCTAAGATTTGAGAAATTACGTCCAACAGGAAAAGCAATCCGTTCCCGATTTGGCAATTGCCAAAATAACAGTTTCGAATAAAAACATTCTGTTATGGAGTATGATCTTCTTGGACATATTTTTTTGTAACATCGTGCAGACATTAGGACTCCTGACAGAGCAGGAAGTCACCCTAATGATCGCCAGAGGACGTAGTTAGCTGATAATGCATTTTGTATATATGTTAGGATATAGAGAAGTGCAGTTATTAGGAGATTTTTACTAAATTTGTAATTTGTTAGTTTTATTTTGCCAGAATAGGCAGGTTTCGGGATCAGAGCGGCTGTTTAGGCAGAAACAGTGACGCTCTGACCCATAACAAAGTCGGTTAGGTAGAAAAACTGCACAGAGCAGGCCCCATGTCGGTGACTGCGTAGTTAAGGAAAACTGCGCGATTGTGGCCCTTATTGTCTTTAGATAAGTGGCCATAATCCCGTAACCCTTGGACGGACCGAGATGATCTTGGTACCGCTGAATAGATATTGTTTAGGCCTAAAAGTTTTGTATTTAAGCTTTATCGATCGGACGAGAGGTCCCAACCGATATTGCTACCCAAAGGGGAAAATCAAAATAGGAAGGGTAGAAAACCGCCTAGTGCTCAGCAGTGGCTGAATACTTGGTATTGAAATTTGTACCAGGATTGTCATTTCACGTCCTCGGAAGGAAAGTGGAACCGAATTTGAGAAATATTCGGTATTACAGTAGCCACAGCGATTTTAGAGAAGTTAATGTTAAAGTATAGTAAACTTCTTCCAAATTCATTGAAATTCTAGAATAGGCTAGAAAACATTATTTTAAACTTTTCTGCGTTTACAGAATGTTTAAATTCGCTTGGGCTTAAAAGTTGTAGTCGAAATTATGATTCTGAGGGAGTGCTGGAATTTGTCCTGTAATCACCCTGTAGATTAGATACGCACATCCGCCTACAAGATTCAGGTGCATCTAAGCCACCCCTAGTTGGTTTCATAATTTCGTTTGATTTGTTGTACGAATAGTCTGTTATTTTTTTCGATTTCAGATGTTCGAATTTTTCAGGATAGAAATGGCGTTTCTAAAATCGCCACTGTGCAGATTTGCATGGAAGAAATTCGCGGTTTCCGCATGGGAAATGTTCTAAAATAGGCATTAGATTATTATGTAAATATTAGTTTAGTTCTCTGCGTGCGGGTTTTAGGAAAAACGGTGCTTTTGTGAAGAGTTGGAGTCGAATCGAGGGTATATCTGACCCTTACGGTTCGACTCCGCCCATTTTCGGTGTTTAAGCCAATAGGGAAGCCGGAAAATGGCGTGATGTGGCGTGATGTTCAGACCGACCATATAAAACCCCTATGATGTCGTCTCCGTCGTAATTCGGGGTTTATTAAATTTGGAATTTGGTTTCCCATTTCGGGAGCCAAATTGTTCCAGCTAGCTCGGGGTTCGACTCCGAACTCGATCTGACGCTGCTTGAGGGGTTCCATGTCACGTCCGAACGGATCGAGCATGTACCCAAAGGAAGAAAAGAGCGGAATTGTCTTTACAGAATATTTCTGATAAGAAAATGCCAATATTGTACCCTCTAATGTCTGCACTAAACAGAAAGACCTGAATATCTCTGAGCAATCGGAGAATGATGAGGGTCAAAGTTAGATATGAAAAGTTACTAGATAAATTGTTCACCAAGCATCAATCACTAATAGTTTATATAGTCAATGATCATCATAGGGAGCAGAACTCAGGCTTTATCTGTAGATCGAATGCTTTTATGATTCGTTGTCGCTACCGAATTCTTTTGTATTAGTATGTTTGACAAAGCCTGGTCTGAGCGAGTACAGAGTACGCAGGATAGGGATACATAGATTATTGTCACTTTCAAATATACTTGCTTTTGTTTTCACCACCCACTAGCTGCAGAGCTGCTTGGCGTCTGGACGGCCTCTTGAAGTTCTTGTCGTCATTAACTACTAGGGTTAGTCAAGAGCAGGACAGGTCGGGAAATAAAACATTCGTTTCCAAAACTTCTATCAAACTTCTGAGGGCAGGTCAGAAAATAGGGATGAACTCCTTTCAGTGCTGGCTGTAGATCTCTAATCTCGTAGATATTTGGAGAACCCAGGAAAGCAATAGTTCGCGGCCTAATTTAACACTAGTGGACATTCCACTAAGAAAAGCTAGTGTGGGTTGAGTTTTTTTACTCTCAACTCGAGTTCTGTTTGGTAGAACTGAAAGTGGTGCTCGAATAAATCGAGAAAAGGCAATACTATCGAGTATTGCTAATAAAAGTTCAGTATAAATGGACTAAACTGTGAGTAGTATTTATCTACTCGAGATTTGTACTAGAGTCGCGAAGTCGAATATGAAACTTTATTCAACTTACAACATCACTCCTCAAAGTGATGCAAAGTACTCCACACGAGTACCTTCTCCAACAAGAGGTTGAAGGGTACTGCCGAAATCTTGGGAGCCTATTAATTTCGATCAAGTCAGTGCCTTGCACTCCGACTCTTTAAACTAACTTTCCATTAGGAGGACTGCCGACTCAAAGAACAAATCATGCAAGACGACATCAGAGTGAGACCCTGTGCCGCCCTGACTCACAAATCCCTGCACTCACGGGTGGTGGATTGCGGACATGTAAGCTGTCCACACAGTTTGGACGTGAATTTAAGTTACCAAGCAAATGGCAAGCCATTCACTCAGTATTTTGGACGTAAATTTAAATTACTGAGTAAATGGCAAGCCACCTACTTGGTAGGTAAGACGGCAGTGTTCGGGGTGAACATAAATTGTAAGCTGGGGAACTGCGTGAACAGCTTACGTATCTGGTCAAGGGCGGCAAAGATGTCTCCTGCCTCATCTGACGCAACTGGAGAGGGGGTTGCCACTGGTTTCACGCCCAGTGCCCCTGCGTATGAGGTTCCCACGCGGACAGCGCCAGAACCTACTGGTCTCGACATCAACTTCTGGCCGACGTTGGTAGTTCTAGCAGGGGGGGCCCTGCTAGCCGAAGCGTTAGCTTTTCTGCTGATCAACTTGGGGTAGCATGGGAACCCCTTATAACTGGCCGCGTGGTCGCCCCCGCAGTTGAAGCATTTGGCTGGCTCAGCGCGTGGCTTGACGCACTCGCAAGTCAAATGTCTTCCGGCACACTTCACGCAGGCTGGAACTGCTTGGCAATTCCTTTGGGCGTGGCCGAACCGTTGGCACCGGTGGCACTGGCCTACCGAGCCTCTGGGTTTTTGTGGTTCAGTGGAAATACGCAGATTGAGTCGTATAACTGGTAAATGTGTTTCTCTGACTTTGGTACTAGAACTAAAACCAGAGGCAACGGTTTGTGGAAGCGATTGTACAGCCTGGCCACTGTCTCCGGGTTGAATCCCCTTTCCAGAAGATCATCCTCTATGTCCTCGGTTTTGATGTATTCGGGGACTCCTCTCAGGATCACCCTGAGAGGTTTGTCCTCCGGGAAACTGAAGGTATGATGAGGCACCTTGCCCTCTATGAGAAGGTGCGTTAGATCGCGATAGTCTTTCTCGGTAGAGGGCTGGACCCTGATACCGTCCTGTACATTCTGAGCTTTGGTGAAGCTGATATTTCTTCGGACCATCTCTCGGTTGACTTTGACCCAGCAGTCCTTCTGCCGGATCGTTATCGGCGGGATAGCAGAACGTTTCTGCTTTTTAGCACTGGTTTCAGTACCGTTTACGTTCTCGTTGTTAGTAGGTTCCCGCGAGGGACCTGGTCGGGGCTCGGGCACTGACTCGACAACGGTTTTGTTGTCATCGTCCTCGAAATCAATAGGGCCTCTTTGTCGACTTCCGGACCTGGAATTAGTTCCAGACCCGAAAGCGACTGGGGCGGACTTGTTCTGGACGTCTAGGTCCATTTCATCATCAATTGCGCGCTTTTGCGCGATCGGGTGGGGTTCGGGGGGCGTCGGCGATGCTCGGATTTCCGTGACATCGGACGTGGACCCTGTTAGGGCCGTTAATACAGTTGATCTACGTACGCAAAGCTTTTTAGATCTTGAAGCTGAGGCAACTGGAGGAAGGCTAGGAAAGTCTTCCTTGACTGAACTTAAACAAATGCTCTGGTCATCGTCATTTAAAACTTCCTCCCAATCACTGGGTTTGACGTCGAAGCGGATAAGAAGGTGTTTCAACAAACGAAGAAGCTCCCTCTTATCCGCGTTCTCTAAGTATTCTTCGAGCATCTGAACAAGCTTTCAAAATGATACTAGCGAAAATATAGGCAAAAGTTCAAAAACTTACTGTTCTATCTAACTGTCACTGTCAGCGTGACAGTTCGCTCAAATAGCAAACGTTCCCCCGTAACCGTAGGGAAATTCCAGGGGCTTCGGAGGATTATTTAACTCGTAGTATGGGTCTCTATTAGTGGATTGGCATATATTTCATGTTCATTAGCAAGGTATATTCCTCAGAATCTCAAAAATTGTCGGGAGCGTGTATCGTACCTAGCGACTTGTTTAGCTGTTGCTATGACACTTACCACTGCCGAAATGTAGTATTTCGTGTTCCTTTATAGATAAGTGTGAAAATCACAGTTACCAATCCCCTGCTCTCGCGGTTGGAAAACTGAGGGGGAGGAGCCTATCGGCGTAGCTGGCTCGAGGTCTAGCACGCTCGATCGGTAGGAGAAGAGAAACCGTTCAGGTTTCCGTCCTTGAAATCCTGGCAGTTTGATATACTGTTATATTTTTGCCAGAAATACTACATTTTTAATACTCACTGGAGTATATCTGGAGGCGAGAGCTCTAATAGGCTCCGCCCACCAGCGTCTTTGCGATACCATTGGCCGACTCAAATGTTTGGCAATGGTATAAATTTGAGCTTGTTTGGCTGTTTTGGCAGTCATCCAGGAGTCGCCCGAGGGCTCGGACAGTTTCCAGGGGTGAAGCCTCACTTCTGGATGGCTCAGTAGAGATAAATGCCCGTGTAAATAGTATTTCTGGCTTTTTAGGTATCTACGGCCTGGCATGCGAATTAATGGAACCTCGTTGGTTGGCAACACCAACCAATCCAAAAAGAATTCGTATGTCAGACGTGTTCCTGCTGGTTTTCCAAATAGATGGCGTGAAGAGTTCCGGAGTTGCTGGGATTTTGCGACGGTGCTGTACTTCGGATAGGTGGTACTGAGCTAGCCATGGGAGACAATGTGCCCTGTCTTCCTACTATCCGAGTGCACGCATTTTGTTGTTAATACTCAATTTCGAATATTTTATTCGAAATTATTATTTTTGGCCTTTGCCAAATCGGGAACGAGTATGCTCTGGCTAGCCGTCCAGAGCACACTTGTACAGCTTTAGGCAAATTTCTGTAAAATTTTTGTGCATATAAAATTTTTTACACTTCAATTTATCTGAGAGGAGGAGAGTGGATATTTCTTGCGGGATTATTCACAGCTCCTGGGAATCTGGTTCTAGACCCAGGCAAGAAGCTCCTCCCCTTTTGGTCGAATTGGCCAATAGCAGCGAGGAAGAGTCTAGCGGGCACGAAAATCCACTGCCGCGATAACTAGCGAAAACCAACCGATGTCAGACTCCTCGGGGGGTGAGAAAGAACTCACCCCCCAGAATCCTACTACCCTAAAGGAGCAGGATGGGGAAAAAACCCCTACTAAGAAGACACCATCACAGGTCCTAGTGAAAAGCTCCCCTGAAAAACAGACGGAAATTAACAACAAGAGAGGAAATGACACCTCACTCCTGAAGGACGAAGTACGCCACTACCAGAGTGCCTATCAGATAGAAGCAGGAGGCTCCCCCCAGATAAAAAGCCCAAGAATGACGTTGGAGACAATAGCTTCCAGGAAAGGAAGAAATTCTTCAACGACATTCTTGGAGCAAAAAACCAGGGAAAAAATAGTACAGGCAAGAAGGCGAACTAAGCCAACTAAGGTCTACGAGGTGCACTATGACAAAGACGGCACCCGAACCCTCAAAGACTTTGACTTCGCCAAAGAGTGTAAAAATCAACTCCTTGAAAAGGACACCCCTGAAGAACCTAAGGGGGAAGAACCACAAGGGAAGGAAGTTGATGAAACAACAATCAACACTTCCAAGACAAGCACGGAGAGGGAAGCCGAACTCGTAGACCAGGGGAAAAGCCTCCTGAGTACGACGATCGACATTCAGGAAAGGACTGAGAGAACTCTCAAAGAAATCCTCCAAGAACCGGAAGCC
Source organism: Chrysolina oricalcia (assembly GCA_944452925.2). Classification (NCBI taxonomy): domain Eukaryota; kingdom Metazoa; phylum Arthropoda; class Insecta; order Coleoptera; family Chrysomelidae; genus Chrysolina; species Chrysolina oricalcia. The sequence goes on along the minus strand of OX101828.2, from coordinate 38,336,000 downwards.
GCGGAGATAACCATGAGCACGAACCCGGCAACTGCGATGGAAACAAACCTTGCTGAGAATACAACACCAGATCCCACCCTAACCAGTCCAGAAAACAGCGAGAACGGATTCACCATCCCCTCAATAGAGCCCACAAGGCCTGTTCAAGTTCTGCGCTGAGGTCAAGGCCCAGCAACTCCTCGACAAACAGCGTTGAATTGAACAAGCCGAAAAACTCAGGGAAAAGAGGGAAGCTCTACTGAAACTGAAACAAGCAGAAGAGATGGCAAAAACGTCGCCGACAAGGGAGAGACTTCTGAATAGAAGAAAGTCCATAACTCCCCCAACCACACCTCAACAATCTGACTTTCCACAGATTTGGATAGTCAAAGACCCCCCCAAGGGAAACACCCTCCAACTCCGAGAAAACCCACCTCCACATTCCCCGGTAGCAGGGACAAGCCAAGAAAGTCGGCACTCTCAAATTACAGACCAACTGAAGCAAATAGAGGACGACGTAACAGCTAAAGTAAATGAGAGAGTGTCCCTGTTCTGTCGAACACGCATGGAAATCCCAGAAGAGCTCAAGGAATTTCCTTGGCTGAAAACCAGGGACAGAGAAATCCGCGAGATATCGGAACACTACCGGGAAAAGAACGAGAACGAGGTTGAGGATAGGAAAGCAGAGCTCACCGACCTGCAGGCATTTCTGGCTTCCCCAGGCAAGACGAAGATGAACCCTGAAGTTCAAGGAGATCACTTCGTCAAGCCGAGGAAGACAACGAAAAGAAATTGGGTCCTGCTAAACCTACAGGACCACCTATCGAACTGCAGAACCAGTTCGAAGCTATCTCGGAGGAGGAGGACGAAGGTGAATCAGAGAATGGGGATACGGAACATGAGGAAGAAGAAACCACAACGAAAACAAGAAGCAAAAAGGGGAAAACAACCCCCCCCCCCGCAAAGAGGACACAAGCAAACCCACCCCCGGCAGAGACGCAGAAAAACCGAAGATGCCCTCCCATAATAGTCAAAGGCACTATAAGGCTGGAGACTGAACTAAGGGAGTATATTAAAAAATATATAAAGGGAGCAGTCACATACAAATTCACCAATGGCTCCTCCCTTATATATACATCTTCGGAAGAAGATCATAAGATCATGAAAACGATAATGAAAGACCTAGAAGTCGAATTTCATACGTACACCCTGCCGGGGGAAAAAAGACACAGCTTCCTGTTGAAAGGACTTGACCATGGACCATCAACAGAAGTGGTTAAATAATATCTGGAGTTGAAAGGACTGGAGACCTTCGGCTTCCAAGAAATCAATAGCACTGTGCGAAAAATATACACAGTCAATACAAACAAAAACGTCACAGTCGGATTTCTCAACAGCAACATCCGAGTTGTGGATGATGTCATGGTGCGATGGGAAATCCGGCGTAACAACCGGACAATCACACAGTGCTATAGATGCCAGGCCTGGGGACATGCGCAGTCCAACTGCAACAGACCGGTCAAATGCATGAAATTTGCAGATGACCACTGGTCGAGGGCATGTCCCAAATCAAGAACAACTCCAGCAACATGCGTAAATTGCGGGGGGCCACACACCTCATGTTCCACAACGTGTGAGGTGTACCAATGACAGCTCCAAACCCAGGAAGAAAGAAAAGGAAAAGAAAAAGGAAAGAAGAAATATGTTGAGGCCCCTCTACCCCGGGACAACATATGGGAGAGAAGGAAGGCCGAACAAGAAACCAAGAAAGATTTAGGGGTAAGCCACAGGGTATCCCATCCAACATCCCAACCCCCATCCCAAAGACCGCCAATAACCGACCAGCCAAACAACACGAATGCTGTGAGTGGCTATATGGAAAGGCATCAGACCATAAAAGGTCTAGTCAATACCACAGGCCTTTTACAGGCAATGGATGCCATCATTGATGGTTTGCAGAATGCCCGGAACGACGGGGAGAAATTCATGGCCTTCTGCAAGGTCATGGATAATATCCAAAGCTACGGCTTATAGATGCCTATTCAGGTGTGTATGCTCAATGTGGATGGAATCAGTAACAAGTATGAGCTTGTTGCTGAGTTCATTCGCAAGCATAAGATTGACATCATGCTCATATCTGAGACGAAGCTCCGACAGAAGCATAAACTGAAAATCAGGGGATACACCACCATCAGGGTCGACAGACCTAACGCAGTAAGGGGGGGAAGTAGCTATAATAATAAGGAATACTATACCACATGCAATACTGCCACAGAGGCAAAGCTCCTTGGAGCACACCGGCATTCAGCTGGAAAGTGGCATAAAATTGTATGTGGTATACAATCCGCCACAAAATGTATTTACGGCAGCACATCTGGATAGTCTCTGCAGCAGCGGGCACAAGGTGCTGCTGGTGGGAGATTTCAATGCAGCGGCTCCTGAGTGGAACTGTAACCGTCGAAATGCTAACGGAAGGACGTTGTGGGAATATTCTTTGAACAACGATGTGGTGATAGACTTCACAGACGTACCCACAAGCTATCCCTGGAGAGGATGTACGCCTAGCACCATCGACTTGGTGGTAAATAAGAACGTCATAGACATCTCGGAGCTACGAGTAGTCTCTGAGTTGATATCGGATCACGAACCTGTGCTCTTTTCAGTCAGGAGAGGACAGATGCCAAAGGGGCAAAGAATACTATATGACTATTCTACAACCGAATGGAAAGAGTTCAGAAGAATGATGAACGAAACAACACACATCACCCCCCATATACAGGAACACAACATCGAAGGGGAGACTCAGAGGCTAATCGAGAATATCCAGAAGGCTAGAGATGCTACCACCAAGAAGAGAAAGGTTAGAGAGGACCGGGACCCTCTTCCAAGTCACATTCTTGACCTGATTAAGTTGAACAACCAAAAGCGTAAAAGATGGCAGACCACCCGCAATCCCATATACAGGGAGAACATGTGACACCTGGGCCAAGAAATTAGTTCACTCATTCAGAGCCACAGAAATGAGACTTGGAATAGGAAAATGGAAAACCTTAAAGTCGGCGAAAATTCCCTGTGGCGGATGAACTAAAGCCTCCGAAGGAGGCAGACGGGAATTCCAGCCATAGGGAATGGTCAAAGACAAGCTATATCAGATCCAGGAAAGGCGGAAATGTTCGGAGAATATTACCATAGCACGTTCCGTGCAGGCGCTGACACAATACAACAGCATGAGTCAGTTTCTAGGGAAGCAGAAAACTTCAGAAAAGCCCCGAAGATGGCCATGAATGGTAGAACCTTCTCGAAGCTGATGACCAGCTACGAGGAGGTTCAAGAAACCATAAAAAGGTTACCTAGGAACAAAGCGCCTGGCATAGATAAGATAGATACAGTGCTACTCAGGAACCTCCCAAGGAAGTCTCTCGTACAGCTGGTTCACATCATAAATGCCATCATAAGATGGCAATACTACCCGCAATGCCTAAAACAGGCGGTGATTATCCCGATCATCAAGCCAGGAAAACCGACTGCAAGAGTCGAGAGCTACCGCCCCATCTCGCTGCTGAATGCTGTCGCCAAGGTGGTGGATGGGATCCTACTCAAACGATTCAGCGACCACGAGAAAAAGCTCTAACTCATCCCGCCAGAGCAATTCGGCTTTCGAAAAGGCCACTCTACGACCTCACAGGTGGCTAGAATTGTTCACGAGGTGAGGGAGGGCTTCAATCGTGATCGCAACACAGTTATGCTCCTGTTAGATATCCAAAAGGCCTTTGATACCGTCTGGATTGAGGGTCTTGTTATGAAGATGCTAAGGGTAGGCATGCCTGAATATATGGTAAAGATTCTGGACTCGTACCTAGTCAATAGGACATTCAGGGTTAGAGTACATGACACCAGCTCCACAGTGTGGAAGGCCAAAGCAGGAGTTCCGTAGGGCTCGAGCTTGTCCCCACTTTTGTACTCACTATATACGGTATTACTTTGTGTTGCAGATGCGTTTTCAGCTTTGCTGCTGCTATATTGCTGTACTTTGACTGCGCATAAATTGCCGTGTCATCAGCATATATAGCCGTGCTCGTGTTTGGGAACATGGGAAAGTCATACGTATATAGTGAGTACAAAAGTGGGGACAAGCTCGAGCCCTGCGGAACTCCTGCTTTGGCCTTCCACACTGTGGAGCTGGTGTCATGTACTCTAACCCTGAATGTCATATTGACTAGGTACGAGTCCAGAATCTTTACCATATATTCAGGCATGCCTGCCCTTAGCATCTTCATAACAAGACCCTCAATCCAGACGGTATCAAAGGCCTTTTGGATATCTAACAGGAGCATAACTGTGTTGCGATCACGATTGAAGCCCTCCCTCACCTCGTGAACAATTCTAGCCACCTGTGAGGTCGTAGAGTGGCCTTTTCGAAAGCCGAATTGCTCTGGCGGGATGAGTTAGAGCTTTTTCTCGTGGTCGCTGAACCTTGGCGACAGCATTCAGCAGCGAGATGGGGCGGTAGCTCTCGACTCTTGCAGTCGGTTTTCCTGGCTTGATGATCGGGATAATCTCCGCCTGTTTTAGGCATTGCGGGTAGTATTGCCATCTTATGATGGCATTTATGATGTGAACCAGCTGTACGAGAGACTTCCTTAGGAGGTTCCTGAGTAGCACTGTATCTATCTTATCTATGCCAGGCGCTTTGTTCCTAGGTAGCCTTTTTATGGTTTCTTGAACCTCCTCGTAGCTGGTCATCAGCTTCGAGAAGGTTCTACCATTCATGGCCATCTTCGGGGCTTTTCTGAAGTTTTCTGCTTCCCTAGAAACTGACTCATGCTGTTGTATTGTGTCAGCGCCTGCACGGAACGTGCTATGGTAATATTCTCCGAACATTTCCGCCTTTCCTGGATCTGATATAGCTTGTCTTTGACCATTCCCTATGGCTGGAATTCCCGTCTGCCTCCTTCGGAGGCTTTGGTTCATCCGCCACAGGGAATTTTCGCCGACTTTAAGGTTTTCCATTTTCCTATTCCAAGTCTCATTTCTGTGGCTCTGAATGAGTGAACTAATTTCTTGGCCCAGGTGTCACATGTTCTCCCTGTATATGGGATTGCGGGTGGTCTGCCATCTTTTACGCTTTTGGTTGTTCAACTTAATCAGGTCAAGAATGTGACTTGGAAGAGGGTCCCGGTCCTCTCTAACCTTTCTCTTCTTGGTGGTAGCATCTCTAGCCTTCTGGATATTCTCGATTAGCCTCTGAGTCTCCCCGTCGATGTTGTGTTCCTGTATATGGGGGGTGATGTGTGTTGTTTCGTTCATCATTCTTCTGAACTCTTTCCATTCGGTTGTAGAATAGTCATATAGTATTCTTTGCCCCTTTGGCATCTGTCCTCTCTTGACTGAAAAGAGCACAGGTTCGTGATCCGATATCAACTCAGAGACTACTCGTAGCTCCGAGATGTCTATGACGTTCTTATTTACCACCAAGTCGATGGTGCTAGGCGTACATCCTCTCCAGGGATAGCTTGTGGGGACGTCTGTGAAGTCTATCACCACATCGTTGTTCAAAGAATATTCCCACAACGTCCTTCCGTTCGCATTTCGACGGTTACAGTTCCACTCAGGAGCCGCTGCATTGAAATCTCCCACCAGCAGCACCTTGTGCCCGCTGCTGCAGAGACTATCCAGATGTGCTGCCGTAAATACATTTTGTGGCGGATTGTATACCACATACAATTTTATGCCACTTTCCAGCTGAATGCCGGTGTGCTCCAAGGAGCTTTGCCGCTGTGGCAGTATTGCATGTGGTATAGTATTCCTTATTATTATAGCTACTCCCCCCCCTTACTGCGTTAGGTCTGTAGACCCTGGTGGTGGTGTATCCCCTGATTTTCAGTTTATGCTCCTGTCGGAGCTTCGTCTCAGATATGAGCATGATGTCAATCTTATGATTGCGAATGAACTCAGCAACAAGCTCATACTTGTTACTGATTCCATCCACATTGAGCATACACACCTGAATAGGCACCTATAAGCCGTAGCTTTGGATATTATCCATGACCTTGCAGAAGGCCATAAATTTCTCCCCGTCGTTCCGGGCATTCTGCAAACCATCAATGATGGCATCCATTGCCTGTAAAAGGCCTGTGGTATTGACTAGACCTTTTATGGTCTGATGCCTTTCCATATAGCCACTCACAGCATTCGTGTTGTTTGGCTGGTCGGTTATTGGCGGTCTTTGTGATGGGGGTTGGGATGTTGGATGGGATACCCTGTGGCTTACCCCTAAATCTTTCTTGGTTTCTTGTTCGGCCTTCCTTCTCTCCCATATGTTGTTCCGGGGTAGAGGGGCCTCAACATATTTCTTATTTCCTTTTTCTTTTCCTTTTCTTTCTTCCTGGGTTTGGAGCTGTCATTGGTACACCTCACACGTTGTGGAACATGAGGTGTGTGGCCCCCCGCAATTTACGCATGTTGCTGGAGTTGTTCTTGGTTTGGGACATGCCCTCGACCAGTGGTCATCTGCACATTTCATGCATTTGACCGGTCTATTGCAGTTGGACTGGGCATGTCCCCAGGCCTGGCATCTATAGCACTGTGTGATTGTCTGGTTGTTACGCCGGATTTCCCATCGCACCATGACATCATCCACAACTCGGATGTTGCTGTTGAGAAATCCGACTGTGACGTTTTTGTTTGTATTGACTGTGTACATTTTTCGCACAGTGCTATTGATTTCTTGGAAGCCGAAGGTCTCCAGTCCTTTCAACTCTAGATATTCTTTAACCACTTCTGTTGATGGTCCATGGTCAAGTCCTTTCAACAGGAAGCTGTGTCTTTTTTCCCCCGGCAGGGTGTACGTATGAAATTCGACGTCTAGGTCTTTCATTATCGTTTTCATGATCTTATGATCTTCTTCCGAAGATGTATATATAAGGGAGGAGCCATTGGTGAATTTGTATGTGACTGCTCCCTTTATATATTTTTTAATATACTCCCTTAGTTCAGTCTCCAGCCTTATAGTGCCTTTGACTATTATGGGAGGGCATCTTCGGTTTTTCTGCGTCTCTGCCGGGGGTGGGTTTGCTTGTGTCCTCTTTTCGGGGGGCGGGGGTTGTTTTCCCCTTTTTGCTCCTTGTTTTCGTTGTGGTTTCTTCTTCCTCATGTTCCGTATCCCCCTTCTCTGATTCACCTTCGTCCTCCTCCTCCGAGATAGCTTCGAACTGGTTCTGCAGTTCGATAGGTGGACTACCCTGTAGGTTTAGCAGGACCCAATTTCTTTTCGTTGTCTTCCTCGGCTTGACGAAGTGATCTCCTTGAACTTCAGGGTTCATCTTCGTCTTGCCTGGGGAAGCCAGAAATGCCTGCAGGTCGGTGAGCTCTGCTTTCCTATCCTCAACCTCGTTCTCGTTCTTTTCCCGGTAGTGTTCCGATATCTCGCGGATTTCTCTGTCCCTGATTTTCAGCCAAGGAAATTCCTTGAGCTCTTCTGGGATTTCCATGCGTGTTCGACAGAACAGGGACACTCTCTCATTTACTTTAGCTGTTATGTCGTCCTCTATTTGCTTCAGTTGGTCTGTAATTTGAGAGTGCCGACTTTCTTGGCTTGTCCCTGCTACCGGGGAATGTGGAGGTGGGTTTTCTCGGAGTGGGAGGGTGTTTCCCTTGGGGGGGTCTTTGACTATCCAAATCTGTGGAAAGTCAGATTGTTGAGGTGTGGTTGGGGGAGTTATGGACTTTCTTCTATTCAGAAGTCTCTCCCTTGTCGGCGACGTTTTTGCCATCTCTTCTGCTTGTTTCAGTTTCAGTAGAGCTTCCCTCTTTTCCCTGAGTTTTTCGGCTTGTTCAATTCAACGCTGTTTGTCGAGGAGTTGCTGGGCCTTGACCTCAGCGCAGAACTTGAACAGGCCTTGTGCACTTTTTGTGGGCTCTATTGAGGGGATGGTGAATCCGTTCTCGCTGTTTTCTGGACTGGTTAGGGTGGGATCTGGTGTTGTATTCTCAGCAAGGTTTGTTTCCATCGCAGTTGCCGGGTTCGTGCTCATGGTTATCTCCGCGGCTTCCGGTTCTTGGAGGATTTCTTTGAGAGTTCTCTCAGTCCTTTCCTGAATGTCGATCGTCGTACTCAGGAGGCTTTTCCCCTGGTCTACGAGTTCGGCTTCCCTCTCCGTGCTTGTCTTGGAAGTGTTGATTGTTGTTTCATCAACTTCCTTCCCTTGTGGTTCTTCCCCTTTAGGTTCTTCAGGGGTGTCCTTTTCAAGGAGTTGATTTTTACACTCTTTGGCGAAGTCAAAGTCTTTGAGGGTTCGGGTGCCGTCTTTGTCATAGTGCACCTCGTAGATCTTAGTTGGCTTAGTTCGCCTTCTTGCCTGTACTATTTTTTCCCTGGTTTCAGTGACCTTTTTTGCTCCAAGAATGTCGTTGAAGAATTTCTTCCTTTCCTGGAAGCTGTTGTCTCCAACGTCATTCTTGGGCTTTTTATCTGGGGGGAGCCTCCTGCTTCTATCTGATAGGCACTCTGGTAGTGGCGTACTTCGTCCTTCAGGAGTGAGGTGTCATTTCCTCTCTTGTTGTTAATTTCCGTCTGTTTTTCAGGGGAGCTTTTCACTAGGATCTGTGATGGTGTCTTCTTAGCAGGGGTTTTTTTCCCCATCCTGCTCCTTTAGGGTAGTAGGATTCTGGGGGGTGAGTTCTTTCTCACCCCCCGAGGGGTCTGACATCGGCTGGTTTTCGCTAGTTATCGCGGCAGTGGATTTTCGTGCCCGCTAGACACTTCCTCGCTGCTATTGGCCAATTCGACCAAAAGGGGAGGAGCTTCTTGCCTGGGTCTAGAACCAGATTCCCAGGAGCTGTGAATAATCCCGCAAGAAATATCCACTCTCCTGCTCACCTGTTCTAGACACTAAGCCCCACTTATTAGATCTTATCCTCAGATAAATTGAAGTGTAAAAAATTTTATATGCACAAAAATTTTACAGAAATTTGCCTAAAGCTGTACAAGTGTGCTCTGGACGGCTAGCCAGAGCATACTCGTTCCCGATTTGGCAAAGGCCAAAAATAATAATTTCGAATAAAATATTCGAAATTGAGTATTAACAACAAAATGCGTGCACTCGGATAGTAGGAAGACAGGGCACATTGTCTCCCATGGCTAGCTCAGTACCACCTATCCGAAGTACAGCACCGTCGCAAAATCCCAGCAACTCCGGAACTCTTCACGCTATCTATTTGGAAAACCAGCAGGAACACGTCTGACATACGAATTCTTTTTGGATTGGTTGGTGTTGCCAACCAACGAGGTTCCATCAATTCGCATGCCAGGCCGTAGATACCTAAAAAGCCAGAAATACTATTTACACGGGCATTTATCTCTACTGAGCCATCCAGAAGTGAGGCTTCACCCCTGGAAACTGTCCGAGCCCTCGGGCGACTCCTGGATGACTGCCAAAACAGCCAAACAAGCTCAAATTTATACCATTGCCGAACATTTGAGTCGGCCAATGGTATCGCAAAGACGCTGGTGGGCGGAGCCTATTAGAGCTCTCGCCTCCAGATATACTCCAGTGAGTATTAAAAATGTAGTATTTCTGGCAAAAATATGTAATAAACTAGGTTTTGCCCCGGTGTCCTGTGCCAGGAAAACGCCATGTAGCAAACCAGGGCTTTGCCTTAGTTCATCCTGGTGCCCCTCAGCTAGCGCTGGCGCACCCCAATCCTCCCTGACTCCTCTGACCCGTCCCTGAGGAGATATATCGGCTTTCGTCGAGCCAATAACTCTCCCCGAGAACCTTCCACCACCCCTTGCTTCGTCCAGCAAGGTGTCAAGATTTCTCGACGATTGAGTCAGGTCTGGTGGTCCAGCCCTGAGTTCTATTGAGTGCGACCCACCTCCCGCGGTGAGCCCACCCCTTCGGTCCTCAGTTCTCTCATGAGTCTCTTGAGACTTCATTGTGCCGTTTTCCGTTAATTGTTCTAGTTCGGCTTTCTGGGCGTTATGTTTTCGAAGAGAGTCTCACATATCCTTACGGGACTCTAGCTGTCGGAGTGTCTCAGACGTCTGTGACCGACCGAGTGTCGGTTCACTAAATAAAATTCGTTCGGAGGCCAGAAGGGCCCTCCGATTTCTGATGGGATCCGTCCATCTCTCACGGTTTTTATGATCTGCAGGGTCTCCCATTTGCCCGAAACGAGACACTGTAGGCATTCCAGCCCCTCGTTTCGGGTTATTGGGTTCACCCTCTTCACGTCTGAGAGTAACTCCATAACGCCTTTCTAGTATTTGAATTTCTCGGTCCAACTGGCCGGAATTTTCCCTAGCAAACAAAGCTTGGCTAGAACACGGTATTTCTGTGGAAACCGCTGTTTCCATTTCTGAACATGGCAAGATTTTCTCGCGCATATCAAACGAGGCCACGCTCCCCGGACTGAGACTCTGGCGACTTCCGCCCACGGATTGAGAAATAGGGAAATTTCTCAGGGAGTTATTAAAACTCCCATTTGGTCTCAAAAGTTGTGACGACTCTTCCAGGCAAGAAGTCGACACAGGGGTTTGAACTAAAGTTCTCCCAGCGAACGGCTCGATGTTCTGCATGGGACTTGAACCGCTCTTACGGGCTGCGTTCTGGATTTCCTGGGGGGTAAGAAAATAAATTCCCTCTGACAGGTGGGGTGTGGTATCGTTTGACATGTTTTCTTGTTTCGACAATGCCTGACTACGTGTGAGTGGCATTGTTTCCTAACAACAAAGGGACTTAGACTGGGATTGTCTAAGGGGAAGGATTCACGGTTACCTAACTGAATCTAATCAAATTTGCCTAACGAGTGTCGAATACTGTAATCCGACACTCCACAGGTCTTTTTACGTGCCTTTTTGAGCCAACGAATACGGTAATCCGTTGGACTCCACAGGACTTCCTAACTGTTTTTGTTATAGGGAAAAGGGTCCTAGTCGGTGGCTGCACTCCCAGGACAAGGGAGCGGCCGCAGGAAAGGTAAAAGATTTGCGCAAGCTAACCCCCACGGTACCCACGGAAAGTGAGCTCGACAACAGACTAGCTGAAGTCTAATGATGGCTTGACAGGTTAGGACTTAATCACTAACGAGCTGGCTTCGTAAAAATCCGTACGTGGATTTGCCCAGGGGACAAGTCCCCCTTTACAACTCAAGTGTGCGCCTATTTATTAATACCTGACCTCTCTTCTCGACTGAGGATTTTTGGTTTAAACGCGAAATCGAAGCGAAGATAAATCCAGCTGACTGTGGAAAAATCCACGGGAATGGTCTTGAATCGGCCCACAGCCTGGCATCCACTTCACACTCTTGCAGTGCCTTCCGAACCACTCTGGTTGGGTAACCCGTTCGTCCGGTCTTCCAGGAGCTCTTCTCCAACTGCAGTGCCTCCGAAGATAGGATGGACAGCTGACCTCTTCTTGCTTCTGTGCGTCCCTCCGAGAGATCGCACTCTTGAAAATGCCGCCCGAAAATTTATCTACTTCCTAAGTTCGATTTTTAATTTGTCGCAGCGCGCAAGACAACTAGGATACCCGCCTAGTGTCCCTAAACCCCAGGTTTAAAGCTATACAAATTTCGAAACACTTTCACTTTGTAAACCGATAGCTCCTATCGGATTTACACTCCTTCGAAACCCCAGGTTTCTTCGAAATCGACGAATCAACACGCTTTCTCAAAGCCTTGTTGAAACGAAGCCAAATGTTCTTCTCGCAGATCGGAATGCTCCGATATTTCGTTGCTCGCACTATTCACTGATTACCGAGTCCCCAATGACCTAGCAATAAGTAGCCCAAACGAAACTGCTTTTCTCGTAGATTCGATAGCAAAACTAATCGAAATCCAACTGTATGGATTTCCCTAACCTTACTTGTCTCCCTGAGACTGGCGTTCCAAAAGCTAAAACTATCTGAACACTTCGCGAATGCAGTCGGCTATACCAGCAATTTCTCACCCGGAAAGACGTGGCTTTCCCAAGCAAGCTTTCTGTCTAAACTTGAATTAATACAAAATCGCTATTTATAATATCCGTTTTCTCTGACGTCAGATGTTGTTTATTTTACATTGCACCATATTGCACAATATTGTGCAATAACCGTCTTTTTCGACCAAAATCAAACTCCGTTAGCGTCCTCCTCCTGGTTTTTCCTCAATCCGTGTTGTTGATTGGCCCGTTCCAGGAGTACTAAACCGGCTGGCCGGTGCTCGACTGTAAATATCATATTTATACTCCGGCCTGAACTGATTCTGCTCTCTGATTGGTCAATTCGGCGTTTCTGGGCGGGGCTACGTCTACATATAAAATGAAACGTCGGAAAAGTCGCTACAGAGACCTCCGAACGTTTCACCTCCTAACATCTCCCGAATGTAAAAGATCTTCACGGATAATAGCGCACTTACATACTAATGCCTCCTATTATACTTTTGAACTTGTCCCACACAAAATAATGCCTTAGATTCACGAGACTCTTATACAGTACGATTGTAGAAACACTAATATGAATATCTGTAAATTTCAAAATTAGCAGACTATTCGTTGTACAATAAAATCAAAATTATAAAACCAGGTCGGAATGGCTTAGACGGAACTAGATCTGGCAGGCGGACTAGCGTGTCGAACCTACAGGGCGATCCAGAGGCGAATGCCAGCGTCTCTTAGGAATCATAATTTTCTCGATAATTTTGGATTCTGAAGGAATCTTACTAAAGTTTCAACGCACAAAACGTTACTTTATTAAACTTCAGATCTCTCTAGAGTTTAAATGAAATCCAAAAAGTTTTACTAATATTTTACCTGAATTATTCTAAAATCGCTATGGCTACTGTAATCTTTACCAGAATCAGAATTGGTCTCCACTTTTATTACGAGGGGAGGGATAGACAACTCTGGTACCAATATTAATACTGGGTGTTCAGCCACCACTGAGCAAAAGCCAGTGTTGTAAAATATCAAATCCTAACTGTAGCGATATCGGATGGATTGATCAGTCCAATCGATATGGCTTAAATGTAACAAATTTGGAATTTAAAATTACCTACACACCGGTACCAAGATCATCTAAATCAACCCAAGGGCGACGAAGTTATAACCATTTAAAGCACGCTTCGAGCTCCCAAAAGCTCACAGGCGATAAGGGTCATAATCCCGTATCACGCCTTTCCAAACAGAATTTTGATATGGGACTTGTTCAGTGCGGTATATAGCACAAACTAAACGTTTCTTATTGAGAAACCATCATCGGTTTCTCAACCCTAAGGTTACAAAACCTAAAATACGGGTTCAATACCCAAAAAAATACAAAACTACCGCATTATCTTAAAAACTATAATCTGTACATAGCCTTAAGTATAACTACGGCTTTGGGTGACTAATAGGGGTAGATCTCTTGTTCCTTCAGGTATCTCGACATTCATGCTCTTATCACGAAAAATATCCCATCAAGATCATTCCTCGTGACACCCCCCTACTTAAAGATTTATCTTTGCTCGATTCTTCAGACGGAAGCAACCGGCAAGGGTAAAGCACTACGAATGTCACCTATTCGTCCCCATCAGCGCTGTGGTGTACCATCGCGGTAACAACCACCCGGTGTGGAGCTTCGACCTGAGTCTCGGCCTCCTTATCCATACCCCTATCTTCATCTGTCGGTTTGCTCTCCGGCAAGTTATGGACCGCAACAATCCTAACACTCCGACGCCTAGGTTTCTCTGGCGGTATCGTTTCAGACATAATAGTCTGCTCGCCGACCGTCTTACGAGCCTCTCTAGGTTGGTTCCTATCCAACTCCTTGAACTCCGGAACCACCGCTATCTCGTCCCATGACGACGATACCCTGGGTTTCCTCACCCTTTCGGAAATCACGATTTCCTGTGGAGCCTCTTGCTCTGCTACTACAATTTTGCCCAATTGCCTAGCCTCCCCAATAACCTTGGGTTTCCCAGTTGGTACCTCTGTACCGAAGTTCAGTGGTCGCTCCACCACTGTTCTTCTCGCGGCTACGCGCGCTGGATCTTCCTTGACCTCTTCGACAGGACCGTCTATTCCGTTACCTCCTCTTCCGATGACCGAGTCTCCTGAGACTGCCGTTTCCTGACTAGTCTCTCGTCTTGAAGGTCCTTGTGGATCACACACCACGGTGCTCCCTCCTCCACCTATCGCCTGCCTGGTTGCCGTACTCTGCTGTTCCACAGGGCCTACTCCTATAGCGCCCTGTCTTTGCCCAGATCCCTGCTCTGTCTGACCCATTTGCTCACCCCGGCTTTGGTCATCCATTGGCAAAACTCGACCCCTACGTCCTACTCGTCCCACTTTCAGCCCGTAGCTTCTCAAGTCGGTTTTCCAATATGGAGTCTTCCTCAGCCTCTTCGTGTCACCATGACCACCCCTTCTATCCTTCGGCTCCCAGATCCGATCTCGTGGCTGCCAACTCTTCCTAAGCTCCGTATCTTTCACTTGAATCATCTCCACCATCCGTAACTTCTCTAGGCGTCCTGGTCCTCCTTCTACGTTTAACGCCCGCCGGCGACCTATTTCTGGTCTTCTCAGAACATCGCCTCCTAGCGGCTGCTCTTCATCGACATCCTCGGGGTCAGAGTCTATTTGTCCTGATTGGTCCGAGTCAGAGTCATCACTCCTGTGATCGCCCCTCGGCAGAACTCTCTTTACCCAAGTTCGGATATCATCCAGATGTACTAGTCGTTCAGACCCATTTCGATCAACGAGGTAGCTATCCCGACCCATTACCTTCGTAACTGGGTGCGGCCCTGATAGCGTCCCTCCGAAATTACCCTTCACGAAGTTGCGAACTAACACTTGGTCCCCGACCCTATATGTCTTTAGCGAACCTCGATCCTTGTTTGTATACAAGTTCCTCTGATATAACTCTTGACGGCGTGCAGCCTTCTCTAGTCGTGCCTGCCTATCCACTGGTAGATTCCTCACCTCCCCTTGTAGTATCGGCATATTCCAATCACCAGGTCGAGGTGGTGTATATCCTAGCAATAATTCCGCAGGTGTTTCCCCGGTTGCTAGATTCCTTCGATTCCTCAAACAATAGAGAGAAGTGGCTAATCCCTCCTCCCATTGTTTTTTGGAGACAGCTTGAATCAGCTGGGCCCTTAAACTCTTCTTGAGTTCTTGCACACGGCGTTCTACAGGGTTAGCCCGTTGATGAAACACCGGTGCGTACACAATCGAGATGTTCTTTCCTGAACAATATCCTAGGAAGCGGTTGCTCTGGAACGCCCCTCCGTTATCTGAGACAACCGTCCCTGGACTGCCCCATCGGGCGAGAATCTCTTCATCCATGAAACGACACACCTCCTCTGCAGAACCCATCTTCGTCGCTCTCGCTTATACCCACTTCGAGAACATATCCACGGCGATTAGGACGAACCTGTTTCCTCTAGACGATTCTGGATAGGGGCCCAATACATCAAGGGATAACATCTGCCACGGTCGTGTAGGCACATTCGGCCTTAACGGGGCCGCTTGCTCATGTCTAACCGCCTTGGTGCATTGGCACACTAAACATCCTCGTACGTAGGCTTTGACATAGTCATCCATTTGTGGCTACCAATAATGCCTCTTCAAGGCCCGTAAGGTCTCGGCCTGCCCTGGATGACCAGCGGTCGGGTGTTCGTGATAATAAGCCGCAATATCCTCCCGAAGTTCTTCGGGCAAAAACAGCAACCTGCTATCTTCTCCTGTCCTATAAAGGACTCCTTGTGTCTCACAATACTGTCTACTCAGCTTCTCGTCTTCCCGGGAATTGGGTCCTCTCTCCCTGATTGTCCTTAAACGGGTACGTAGATCTTGGGTTTCCCTATCCGTGGTTTGCACGCGCCTCACCACTTCAAAAGGAGTTTCTACCACGCTGACGCTATGTTTATGGCTGGCTAACTGCACTTTCATAGGTGGTAACCCCATACGTTCTATATCTGCATCTAGATCTTCCTGATGAGTGCCTATGGGATTCCTTGATAGGAAATCAGCAAGCTGGTTATGCTTCCCTGCAACGTGTTCTACCTCAAACTGGTACTCTTGTAGTAGCAGGGTCCACCTAGTGAGTTTCGCCTTGGCATCCTTGAACTTGGCGAGCCAAGTCAAAGCCTTACTATCTGTCCTGAGGATGAATGGTCTATCCTCGAGATAGTGCCTGTACCTCTTTATACCCCAGACGATAGCTAAACATTCCGTCTCATTCACGTGATAGTTTATTTCAGCTCCCTTGAGTTTTGCACTGGCATGCGAAATGATACGTCTGTCGCCATCGCTGGTTACCTGGTATAACACGGCAGCAAGCCCTACCCCTGAAGCGTCTGTCTGCAAAACGAATGGTAACGTCATGTCCGGTCGGGCTAACATCATCGGTTTGGATACCGCTTCCTTTATCCTCTCGAAGGCCGTTTCTGCCTCCGGTGCCCATTTCAGTTCCCCTCTCTTCGCTGTACGGCCTTGAAGTAGGTCGCTGATTGGGGCTTCCAGTTCAGCAAGGTTCGGAATGAACTCTCGCAACCAGCCGACTGTTCCCATAAACCCGCGTAGCTGGGAAATGTTCATTGGGCGCGGAAACTCTTGTACTGCTAGAACATGCTTCTCAAGGGGCTCATTGGAGAACTCAGTGATGACATGCCCCAGATACTCCAGTCTTCTTTGCGCAAAGAAACACTTCGTCAGACTGCACCAGAGTCCATGGGCTCTAAATCTCTCCAACACCAGTCTCAGATGGAAAAGGTTTTCTTTCTCTGTCCTGCTGTATATGATAATATCGTCTAGGTATACTTTGACAAATTTGTCTATATACCCGACGAGAACCTCGGTCATGAGTATCTGGAAGCTTCCAGGTGTATTACTCAAGCCGAAGGGCATCGAGTTAAACTGATATACCCCCCCATCCGGTGTCGCGAATGCAGTATATCGTTTACTCTGTTCGTCGATGGGGACCTGCCAATACCCAGACTTCAAGTCTAAAGAGGTAAACACCTTGGCAGTTCCCAGTTCCTTAATGGTTTCGTGGATACCAGGTAGTACCGACGATTCCGGGACCGTTATGCTGTTAAGCTTCCGATAATCCACGCAGAACCTGGCTGATCCGTCCTTCTTGGTCACGATCACAACCGGGCTCTGATAGGCGGAATGGCTCCTGCTGATCACGCCTGCAGCTAACATCTTGTCAACCTCAGTCTGGATCAGGGTTCGTTTCTCGTCCGACACCTTATAAGGCCTAAGCTTGAAAGGTGTTTCGTCCTTAAGTCGTATTTTGTGAACAGCTGCTCTCGTTACAGGTTGTCTTGGAGATTCGTAGAATACGTCTGCGAATTCCATGATAAGACTCCTGAAGTCAGCGCTGTCTTTGCTGGGTAATTGTTGTTCTGTGAGTTGCGGACTTGGGAACTTTTCCGGAGGAAGGTATACCTCTTCCGCCCAGAAAATAGTCTGCCGTGGTCCTCTACCTACGTAAATAGTACGACGTGCAAAGTCGACCATTGCTTCGTTTGCTGCCAGCCAGGGACACCCGAGTAATAGATCTTCCACAAGATCATCCACCACTTGTACTACGACTTCATAACATACGCTGTCAATGAGGATACGAATGGTAGTTTCGCCCTGACTAAACGTGTTCTGACCGACGCAGGCAAGTTGCAAAGGTGTCACTTGCTTATTATCCACCCTCCAAGTGTCTGGTAACAAACTACGTCGAAGAAGATTAAGCGAACTTCCACTGTCCACTAACACTTTACAACGTTTTCCTTCGATTTCCACTTCAATGCGTGGCAATTCTCTCTGCTGTTCGTCTATGAGGTTATTATGGGAGGCCTTCTCCATCCGGTGATACAAGTACTCGGGACCTAACTGGCCCACCGATGACTTCACCCCTAGAGGATCGGTCTTCACAAACTCGGACAACACCGTGTCCATACTACTACTCAACGCACAAGTCTGTTCGGTTTTGGTCTCTTTGCCTTCCACTTGGACTTGACGTTCACCCCTAGATGCAACGCCTCCGCCTTCGCCAACCAGGCTGCTTCCCCACAGTTTCCTGGTTTGACCTTCAGGACCCGGCTTAATCCCCTTCTGGGTCGTCGACGTGCTCCCAGCATCGCCTCCGTTGCCCATCTCCGGCGGACCGGCGTCCTGGCCAACTAGCTTCGGTGTATTCCCTTTCAAGGTCGTTGGCGTGCTCCCAGCATCGCCCCCGTTGCCTTCCCTCAGCGGACCGACAGCTAGTTGCTCTGACCTATCCGACCATCGGACTCGGCCTTTTGGCACCTCCACTGAAACAGCCTTGTGTGTTTTACTATTACTGTCTTTCAGACAAGACCTAATTTTTGGTATATCAAAACTTGTACTAGTACTTTGTATCAACCGGTCGGATCTGTGCCTGGGCACGGTACGACGCTGGCTATTATCTGCCCTGACAAGGAAATCACCCCCCTGGTGTCTTCCTTTCACGGGACTATGACTCTTTCGGCTGTGAACCTTGGATCTATTCTGGCTCATCCTAGATGCCACCATTTTAATCCTTTCTACCAGACCTTCGAGCTTTAGCACTGAAATACGCTCCGATGAACCCGTATCACCATCCCTCAACAACACGGAATTGAGTTTAACGCCCTCCGGCGATGTCATCACTGGGTGTAGACCACATGGGTTTTGGTTTTCGCCCTCCGGCGAAAACCGAAGAGGTTTGTGGCCTTCCGGCCCCCCTACCTTGATCTGTATACATCCCCGATGTGTTGGAGCGTCCTCGATAGGAACACTCGACTGCACGAAAATCCGAGGATTTCCTCGCTGATGGACTCCGCCCTCCGGCAAAGACCGAAGAGGTTTGTGCCCTTCCGGGCCCCTTCCCTGATCAACAATCGGATTGAGATCAACGTCCTCCGACGTTTCGCATTGGAAAATCCCTGAAGTGGTACGGGCTATTGTACCAATCTCGTTCGAAGACTTTCTCATCCCATTGAGTTTAACGCCCTCCGGCGAGTGAACTTTTTTACGCCTACCACCAGTGGCGCACGGTCGTACGGGTCGTAACCCAATTGTTTCCCTAGGAGGGGTCGCACTTGCCTTTAGCGGGCCCCGTCCTTTACAAGCTAACTTACTGTCTACACACGATTTTTCTTGCACTTTAGTGTCCTTGTCACTATCGGCAAACCCTATGCTACGGTGAGGCCCGGCATTAATGCTGGCTGTCACCACAAAACCTCCAGTCACAGTGGAAATCTTAATTTCTCCAGCTGAGCCCCCTGATGGCTCAGGTTGGAGTTTTTTGAATTCTTACTTGACTCTATATGCTGGTGTGCCTCTGCATTTGAGGTCTTACCACTGCCTTCCAGGACTCTCTGAACGGCATTGACATTATTATCGGAAGATTTCTTCCTCCAATTTGACTCATAAGGTCCCTTAGGGGCACCCGAGTTCTTACTGTCATAAGCCCTTGGCTTATTACAATTTCTTGCAAAATGGTCTCCCCCGCAATTGAAACAGCCCTGCTGATAGGATGTTCCCTTATCTCGAGAAGGATTTGTGACTCGTTCCTCTTTGATTTTAACATTATCCGGCCTGGCCGACTCAGACTTAGTGTCGTTATTCACAGGGCGACGGTCAGGGTTTGCCTTGGGAAGCGCCTCCTGAGGCGGCTTATACCCTTGACCAGAGCCTGCTCCTCCGTACTGTGATTTGTTTCTATAGGAATTATCATTCCCCTGCTGATTGTTCGAATGGCCTAGGTTACTACTACCCCCATTCTGCGCGTTAGTCTGCGTCGGTTTCGGCTTTGAAACTACCCCCAGACTGGTGCCTTGAAGCAAGCTTTCAATTGCAACAGCTTTTTGGGTGAGTTTCTCTACATTGGAAAATTCCATACTCTGCAAATAAAGTTTTAAAACGGGATTTAACCGATTCAAGATAATCTGCACTATCTTTGCCTCCGTCATCGTGGGGTAGAGCCTAGTTGCTAGACTCCACTTAGCCATGATGAAGTTGGTTACCGGTTCCCCATTGGCTTGGTCATCGCCAAAAAGTTGGGCTTCTAACCCTGAGACCAACAAATCATTATCAAACCTCTCCTGGAGACGATTTGAAAAATATTCCCAAGTGGGAGCTACGTTATTCTTATAGCCAACATACCAGGCTTGGGCTGCTCCCTTGAGCCACTGGGCCGCAATACCCACCCAAACCGAAGGATGATGGTCCATTAATTGTTCCTCGCAAAGTTGCAGAAACGTAAAAGGGTCTTCATGTGGGAGACCACTAAAAACGGGATGTGGCAGTTTAACTTTAATAAGGTCCGATTGTGACGGGGTTCTCCGATGTCGTTCTTCCAGAACGTCTGCTAGACGATTCAAAACTGCATCGAAACTCGTAGCAGCGTCCATGGATTCCCGAGGGAATGGCACTGCCCTCTCTGACACTTCATCAACACGAAGCCTTGATTGTCTCTTCCAATACTGCCTCTATTCCTCTTCACCGACGCCACACTCCGGAACCTTTTCTTGGTTAAAATATCTTGGTCCTGGGACCTCTACCCGACCCGGAATGGATCGCACTGGATCTATATAGGCCCCCGTTCCAACGACTCCTGAATAGAATTCCCTATTCCTATCCCTAGGTATGTGGTCTGGTTCTTCCCGATTATCCACACACATAGCTCTGGCTGGCGAGGATCTCATGAGAAAACCATTAGGCTCCCGTCCTCTAACGCCTGTATCTCTTTCCTGATGCATTTCTACGGGTCCTACCCTCTGCATCTCTCTGGGATTTCCGTTAAGTGGGGATCGCACGGGGAAACCAATAGGTCCCCGTCCCCTTCTACCTACGATTTCTGGTACTTCATCGTACTCCATAACACGGGACGACGCCCTATTTATGGCTGTACTGTACTGGGCTGGCGGGGATCGCACGGGTTCTACCATAGACTCCCGTCCCCTAGTGCCTACAGATAATCGCATTTCCTTGTAAAGCTGAGGTTGCTCCCTCACATTGCAGCGTTTCGCTAAGAATGCTGGTGGGGGCGGTATTATACCTACCCCCTCTACGTAATTTTCTTCCCTGTATGCAGGGACTCTCTTCTTCAAATGCTCGTTTTTCAAATGAGCATACTGGTGGGCAAGACCAGTATTGTTATTGCCTAAAGGGCGCCATGCGGTTTTTGTCGTAACGACGGGATTACCACCAACCCCAACAAAAGACATATTGTCTACAGCACAATGAGGCCTGTACCTCGTGGTTCGGGATAGACGTCCGTCTATCCTCCGGTTCTCATATTCATCGTCAGTTTCAACCGGGCTGAAACTGGCGACGATACGTCCTCGAGCCCCACGCTTCTGGGCGACATGTAATAAACTAGGTTTTGCCCCGGCGTCCTGTGCCAGGAAAACGCCATGTAGCAAACCAGGGCTTTGCCTTAGTTCATCCTGGTGCCCCTCAGCTAGCGCTGGCGCACCCCAATCCTCCCTGACTCCTCTGACCCGTCCCTGAGGAGATATATCGGCTTTCGTCGAGCCAATAACTCTCCCCGAGAACCTTCCACCACCCCTTGCTTCGTCCAGCAAGGCGTCAAGATTTCTCGACGATTGAGTCAGGTCTGGTGGTCCAGCCCTGAGTTCTATTGAGTGCGACCCACCTCCCACGGTGAGCCCACCCCTTCGGTCCTCAGTTCTCTCATGAGTCTCTTGAGACTTCATTGTGCCGTTTTCCGTTAATTGTTCTAGTTCGGCTTTCTGGGCGTTATGTTTTCGAAGAGAGTCTCGCATATCCTTACGGGACTCTAGCTGTCGGAGTGTCTCAGACGTCTGTGACCGACCGAGTGTCGGTTCACTAAATAAAATTCGTTCGGAGGCCAGAAGGGCCCTCCGATTTCTGATGGGATCCGTCCATCTCTCACGGTTTTTATGATCTGCAGGGTCTCCCATTTGCCCGAAACGAGACACTGTAGGCATTCCAGCCCCTCGTTTCGGGTTATTGGGTTCACCCTCTTCACGTCTGAGAGTAACTCCATAACGCCTTTCTAGTATTTGAATTTCTCGGTCCAACTGGCCGGAATTTTCCCTAGCAAACAAAGCTTGGCTAGAACACGGTATTTCTGTGGAAACCGCTGTTTCCATTTCTGAACATGGCAAGATTTTCTCGCGCATATCAAACGAGGCCACGCTCCCCGGACTGAGACTCTGGCGACTTCCGCCCACGGATTGAGAAATAGGGAAATTTCTCAGGGAGTTATTAAAACTCCCATTTGGTCTCAAAAGTTGTGACGACTCTTCCAGGCAAGAAGTCGACACAGGGGTTTGAACTAAAGTTCTCCCAGCGAACGGCTCGACGTTCTGCATGGGACTTGAACCGCTCTTACGTGCTGCGTTCTGGATTTCCTGGGGGGTAAGAAAATAAATTCCCTCTGACAGGTGGGGTGTGGTATCGTTTGACATGTTTTCTTGTTTCGACAATGCCTGACTACGTGTGAGTGGCATTGTTTCCTAACAACAAAGGGACTTAGACTGGGATTGTCTAAGGGGAAGGATTCACGGTTACCTAACTGAATCTAATCAAATTTGCCTAACGAGTGTCGAATACTGTAATCCGACACTCCACAGGTCTTTTTACGTGCCTTTTTGAGCCAACGAATACGGTAATCCGTTGGACTCCACAGGACTTCCTAACTGTTTTTGTTATAGGGAAAAGGGTCCTAGTCGGTGGCTGCACTCCCAGGACAAGGGAGCGGCCGCAGGAAAGGTAAAAGATTTGCGCAAGCTAACCCCCACGGTACCCACGGAAAGTGAGCTCGACAACAGACTAGCTGAAGTCTAATGATGGCTTGACAGGTTAGGACTTAATCACTAACGAGCTGGCTTCGTAAAAATCCGTACGTGGATTTGCCCAGGGGACAAGTCCCCCTTTACAACTCAAGTGTGCGCCCAGGTTTCTTCGAAATCGACGAATCAACACGCTTTCTCAAAGCCTTGTTGAAACGAAGCCAAATGTTCTTCTCGCAGATCGGAATGCTCCGATATTTCGTTGCTCGCACTATTCACTGATTACCGAGTCCCCAATGACCTAGCAATAAGTAGCCCAAACGAAACTGCTTTTCTCGTAGATTCGATAGCAAAACTAATCGAAATCCAACTGTATGGATTTCCCTAACCTTACTTGTCTCCCTGAGACCGGCGTTCCAAAAGCTAAAACTATCTGAACACTTCGCGAATGCAGTCGGCTATACCAGCAACTTCTCACCCGGAAAGACGTGGCTTTCCCAAGCAAGCTTTCTGACTAAACTTGAATTAATACAAAATCGCTATTTATAATATCCGTTTTCTCTGACGTCAGATGTTGTTTATTTTACATTGCACCATATTGCACAATATTGTGCAATAACCGTCTTTTTCGACCAAAATCAAACTCCGTTAGCGTCCTCCTCCTGGTTTTTCCTCAATCCGTGTTGTTGATTGGCCCGTTCCAGGAGTACTAAACCGGCTGGCCGGTGCTCACCACCATGCACCCCCTAAGGTTGAGGCCCGGAAGGATGAACTCCTCAGCACTCGTACGTACTCGAAAGCTCACCCCCCCTATCCACCACCCCCGCTCGTTAAAGCGGTTCCTCATCCTGATGACTGGCGATCAGCAGAATAAAATCTGACCGTTTGATATGGAGTGCCCAGCCAATTCTCGGCTTGAAGCTCCCTTATATCTGACATGAGTTGACTTTTAAACAATGACTTTACTTTACTTTACTGTGCATGGTGCCCCCCTGAAACTGGCTGAAGGCCTGAAAAAACTCTCGGCTGAGGGCCGAGTGCTGTGTGCTGAGTTAACTGAAATTGAAATTACTACTTGGTCGGTTCTTCGTGGATCTGAAACATAAAAGCATGATTAATCGTGATTTGGTGCCTGTTGAAGTAGGCGTTGGCGTCGCCGAAGGTCTCGCCTTCGCCGTACTTCTTCAGGGGTGTCGTTGTCTCCTTGGTTTACTGGACGTCTGTATTTGTCTCTGTCTCTGTCGTCTTGCTCACGTCTGTTCTCGTGGAGCTCCGTGAGCAGCGGGTTCGTGTGGGTCTCTACTCTGTCTAGAGTAGTCCCCACATGTTGTCTGATCAGTCTGTCGATATAGTCCGGGTGGATGTCTAAGTCTCGATATATGAACCTGTTGGGCATATATTGTGGTGCGTCTGTTGCCGTCCTCAGGCAGACGTTGAAGAAGGCCTGTATCCTCTGCCTATAACTGTTCGCGCACTGCCCCCAAGCAGTGGATGCGTACAATATGATAGGCAGAAGAATTGTCTTGATGAGGTGTAGTTTCAACTCGAGTGCCATGTTGCTCCTACGTCCGATGAGTGGGTACAGCTTATGCCTTGCGGCTTTCGCTATAGCTAATCTGTGGGAGACGTGCCTCTGAAACGTGAGTTTCTTGTCCAGGGTTACTCCTAGGTAAACGGCTTCGTCTACCCAAGGAATTCTCTCGTCGTTCATAGTAACATGGCCCTCGGGTGTCCTACGTCGCCTCGTGAACAGTATGGCCTTGCTTTTGTCTGCATTGATTCCGATCTTCCAACGATTGAACCACGGTTCCAGCTTGTTTATCTGAAGTTGCAGCTTCGATGTTACTCCTCTCTCATGAGATGACTCAGCAAAGATTGCCGTGTCATCTGCATAGAGAGCAAGTTTGGTCATGGGGTTGTCCGACATAGGCATGTCTGCAGTGTAGATCGAAAACAGGTGTGGCGACAGTACTGCTCCCTGTGGTACTCCTGCTTCTAGCCTCCTTCGTGAAGAGAGAGCATTTCCGACTTTGCATCGGTAATGTCTACTCCTTAGGAAGGAGTCTATCAGCTTGACCATTGGTATGGAGTATCCGGCATCAACCAGTTTTGCGATCAGCCCATCGTGCCAAACTCTATCGAATGCCTTGGAGACGTCAAGGAAGACTGCTCCTGTAAGATGTCCTCTTCTCGTGCGGTTCCAGCTCTGGATGGTGGCGTCCACTATCCGGGTGACCTGGAGTTCTGTTGAGTGTTCCTGTCTGAAACCGAATTGCTCATCTGGTAGGATGTTCAATTCTTCAGACATTGTCTCAAGTCGAGTCCTGATCACCCTTTCTGCGACCTTACTCATGGCAGGTGTTAGGCTGATGGGGCGGTGGTTTTGCGGGAACGTGTGGTTCTTGTTGGGCTTCGGAATCATGATGACCGTAGCTTCTTTCCAGCTGGATGGAAAGTGTCTAAGTTTGAGTACAGCGTTTATGATGTTTGTCAGGGCTGCTAGTCCTTTCCTAGGTAAGGCTTTTAGTGCCCTGACTGGTATGTCGTCTGGGCCCGGTGCTTTCCTGGTCTTGGCGTGTCTAAGTATGGCCTTCATTTCCTCTGGAGATGTCGGCTCTAGGAGAATGTCTGAGTCGTCAGTCCTTCTGAGTCGTCGGATCGTCTGGTCTACGTGCGTTTCCGTGTCCTCGACCTCATCGGTGTAATCGACCTCGTTCTCACGGCACTGACGTTCGAAGGAGTCCGCAAAAGCTTCTGCCTTGTCCGTCTCCGTGAAAACGATGCCCATCCCACCATGAAGTGGGGGGCACGGTTTCCTTCGGCCGTGTCTGAGGACTTTCTGAGTCCTCCATAGGGAGTTGTCTTCGGCGTCGAGTTCGTCCAAGCGTTCAGACCATTGTCGCTCTCTGAGTTGCTTCAGCTCTTCTCTCAACCGTCGAGACACGTGGTTGAGCTGTCGCTTGTCATCGGGCGTCAACGTTCTCTGGTAACGTTTTTTCTGACGTCGTCTCAGCCTGATCAACTCCCTGACCTCAGGTGGGATCCCTCCTTGGAAGTGGAAGTTTGTCGTCTGTATGTCTCTGGAGCACCGTTCCATTGCTGTCAGTATTCCTTGTCTGAGTTCGGTCACCGCCGCTTCTAGTTGGCGTGGTGTGTCGATCCTGGGGATGTTAATTTCGTTGTGGACTGCCCTTTGGAATCGTGACCAGTCCACTATCCGCTTTGTCGTGTGCACGATTTCCGCTTCTCCCTCCCCTATTGTTAGTAGGATTGGATTGTGGTCTGATGATCCCTCGTCCAGTACAGAGATGTCCACCAGAGTTGGAATACTCTGTATGAGGGCTATGTCCAGAATGTCCGGGTGTTGGTCTTCCCTCCCAGGATAGTGAGTAGGTTCGTGTGTCGCCGTCACTGCAATGTCGTCAAAGTCTGGTAGTAAGTTGTCAGATAGGTCTCTGCCACGTGGGTTGGTGTTGCGGCAGTTCCAATCTCTAGATTTCGCGTTGAAATCTCCTATTGCCACCGTTGGGTGGTGGTCAGGAAAAAGTTTCTCCAAGTCCGTTTTCCTCAGGTTGGGGCCTGGAGGAATGTAGACTGAGGAGAATCTTAGGAGATTGATTCCGTCTACTTTCACTCTGATCGCTACCGATTCACCGAGTGAGAGTTCCGGAAGCATGTCCTCGTTATATTCCAGGTCTGATTTTACCAGGAGGAGCGAGCCACCTGCTCGAGCTCGGGGTCCTGGTCTGTCATTCCTGTAGCATGTGTATCCTGGCATGCCAAATTCCTTGCTTGGGTTCAACCTGGTCTCTTGTAGTGCCACCACGTCTGCCGAGATTCTGGAGATAAGTTCCAAAAGTTCATTTTTGCGCTGGATTGCGCCGTTGATGTTCCAAGAACATATCTGCAAGATCTTCGGAATCCGTGCTGGCATTATTGTCCCGAGATTGTGGCCATGGCGCTGATAACCGCCAAGAGTTGGGTAAGTACCTGTGGGGGTACTTTTATCAGAGTTTCGAGAATTAGTGCCTGAGTTTTTGCGGCCTCAGTACTTTCATCTCGTCGTGTAGGGCCCCATTTTGGTAGTGCCGTTTACGGTTGTGGACCATTTCTGGGCGCTGGTCCCTGCCTTGGGGCTGCTGGTCCCTGTCTCTGTGGAGTTGGTCCTTGCCTTTGAGGTTGTCGCGCTGCAACCCTTGGTTTGGGGAACTGTGTGCATCCCCGGTAGCTAGCTGGGTGGCTACCCCCACAGTTGGCGCACTTTGCCGGTTCCTCCCTGGCCTTAGTGCATGTGTGCGTGGCGTGGTCGCCTCCGCACTTCACACATTGGGCTTTTGAGTGGCAGCACTTTTGTGCATGCCCGAACCATTGGCAATTGTGGCATTGCGAGACCTTTCCTTTTTGAGGGCGCTGAGCTTCGACTTTGACCTTGAGGTCAAGTACGTCCTTTAAATCGAAAATTTCTCGATTTGCTCTGGGAACTTTAACTAGGAACAGTGGGAGCACTGCTCTAGTTCTCCTTGAGGTCATTCTGTGGCATTCAATGACCTCATAGTTCCTGGCCTCTAGATCCTCCTTCACGTTCTCCGCCGTGATGGAGTCTGGAATACCTCTGATTACCACATGCAGCTGGTATGTGAAGAATTCCAGCTTGATTTCTTCAAACAGCTTGGTGGCGCTTCTCCAGTCTGCTTCACTATTAGTGAACAGATGGATTCCATCTTGTCTCGCTTGAGCTTTGAAAAATCCAATTTTCCTATTCCTTAGGATTGTGGATATCTTCAGCCATTGGGACTTGTCCCTGATGATCACTGCAGGGGGTTTTTTGGGGCCCTTGTTGTCCGAATTTTCCGGGATGGTCTCCATGCCACTTGTGGTCCCATCTTCGGATGTCGTTTGGACGGTTGCCGGTGTTGGGGTGGGTGCCGGTGTTGGGGTGGGTGCCGGTGTTGGGGTGGGTGCCGCCTCCGTGTGTCGGATGGTTTTCTTCCTGTGGCTGACTACTACGAATCTGGCGTCGTCCTCTTGGTCAGACATTTCGGAAGAGTCTCCGTGTTGTCTCTTCCTGTTTCCGGTGCCTACGGGGTTTGGCGGTTGGGGGATGTTTTCAATGACGTCCATATCATTGGGTGTTTGGGGGGTGGGGACAACTGCTGGAGTGCTCTCAGTTGCAAGTATTGCGGGCGAAGCAATACTACTTGCTTTGAGAGCGTTTATCTCCGCTTTCATCGCTAAGATGACCTCAACGAATCTCCTCCTCTCGTTCTCGGCCTTCTCTGCCTCTCTCTTGAAGTGAGCTGCCTGCTCCTGGGCTACTAGAAGTTGTTGCCTCAGCAACGACTTCGTATTCTCCTTCTTAGGAGTCGTCTCCTCATTGCTGCTGCTGGTCGACGGTTTTCGGAAATTCTCTCTGTCGAGAGACTCCGATTTCCGTCGGGATTTCCCCATCCTTCTTCACTAACTCTTCGTTTATTAGAACCGAATTCTTCCCATACGAAAAGAGCCTCTGGCCGAAGCCAGAGTTACGAAAAAGGGGGTACGCAAATCTCGCTTCGAAAAGCTGTGATTCTGCCAAGTGTTCCTATAAAAAAGGTTAATGATTAGTCATTACCACTTACCCAAATCACAGCCCTTCTTGGTATAGCCCTGGCTCGTTCAGGTATGACCCGTCCCTTGCCGTAACTATTTCGCTTCGTCTCGCTTAATGACTTCTCATTCGCAACACACAAACAATTTAATCAGGTAGTCTAGGGAGCTTCTGAATACACGTCTGCTCGCTTCGACTAATGATCGAACTATGGCCGGTGCTCGACTATAAATATCATATTTATACTCTGGCCTGAACTGATTCTGCTCTCTGATTGGTCAATTCGGCGTTTCTGGGCGGGGCTACGTCTACATATAAAATGAAACGTCGGAAAAGTCGCTACAGAGACCTCCGAACGTTTCACCTCCTAACATCTCCCGCATGTAAAAGTTCTTCACGGATAATAAATAGCGCACTTACATACTAATGCCTCCTATTATACTTTTGAACTTGTCCCACACAAAATAATGCCTTAGATTCACGAGACTCTTATACAGTACGATTGTAGAAACACTAATATGAATATCTGTAAATTTCAAAATTAGCAGACTATTCGTTGTACAATAAAATCAAAATTATAAAACCAGGTCGGAATGGCTTAGACGGAACTAGATCTGGCAGGCGGACTAGCGTGTCGAACCTACAGGGCGATCCAGAGGCGAATGCCAGCGTCTCTTAGGAATCATAATTTTCTCGATAATTATGGATTCTGAAGGAATCTTACTAAAGTTTCAACGCACAAAACGTTACTTTATTAAACTTCAGATCTCTCTAGAGTTTAAATGAAATCCAAAAAGTTTTACTAATATTTTACCTGAATTATTCTAAAGTCGCTATGGCTACTGTAATCTTTACCAGAATCAGAATTGGTCTCCACTTTTATTACGAAGGGAGGGATAGACAACTCTGGTACCAATATTAATACTGGGTGTTCAGCCACCACTGAGCAAAAGCCAGTGTTGTAAAATATCAAATCCTAACTGTAGCGATATCGGATGGATTGATCAGTCCAATCGATATGGCTTAAATGTAACAAATTTGGAATTTAAAATTACCTACACACCGATCCCAAGATCATCTAAATCAACCCAAGGGCGACGAAGTTATAACCATTTAAAGCACGCTTCGAGCTCCCAAAAGCTCACGGGCGATAAGGGTCATAATCCCGTATCACGCCTTTACAAACAGAATTTTGATATGGGACTTATTCAGTGCGGTATATAGCACAAACTAAACGTTTCTTATTGAGAAACCATCATCGGTTTCTCAACCCTAAGGTTACAAAACCTAAAATACGGGTTCAATACCCAAAAAAATACAAAACTACCGCATTATCTTAAAAACTATAATCTGTACATAGCCTCAAGTATAACTACGGCTTTGGGTGACTAATAGGGGTAGATCTCCTGTTCCTTCAGGTATCTCGACATTCATGCTCTTATCACGAAAAATATCCCATCAAGATCATTCCTCGTGACAAATATAACAGTATATCAAACTGTCAGGATTTCAAGGACGGAAACCTGAACGGTTTCTCTGCTCCTGCCGATCGAGCGTGCTAGACCTCGAGCCAGCTACGCCGATAGGCTCCTTCCTCTCAGCTTTCCAACCGCGAGAGCAGGAGATTGGTAACTGTGATTTTCACACTTATCTATAAAGGAACACGAAATAATACATTTCGGCAGTGGTAAGTGCCATAGCAACAGCTAAACAAGACGCTAGGTACGATACACGCTCCCGACAATTTTTGAGATTCTGAGGAATATACCTGGCTTATGAACATGAAATATATGCCAATCCACTAATAGAGACCCATACTACGAGTTAAGTAATCCTCCGAAGCCCCGGGAATTTCCCTACGGTTACGGGGGAACGTTTGCTATTTGAGCGAACTGTCACGCTGACAGTGACAGTTAGATAGAACAGTAAGTTTTTGAACTTTTGCCTATATTTTCGCTAGTATGTATCATTTTGAAAGCTTGTTCAGATGCTCGAAGAATACTTAGAGAACGCGGATAAGAGGGAGCTTCTTCGTTTGTTGAAGCACCTTCTTATCCGCTTCGACGTCAAACCCAGTGATTGGGAGAAAGTTTTAAATGACGATGACCAGAGCATTTGTTTAAGTTCAGTCAAGGTAGACTTTCCTAGCCTTCCTCCAGTTGCCTCAGCTTCAAGACCTAAAAAGCTTTGTCATACCGTATTTAGCGGAGAACAAAATCGTGGTAAATCCAGATAAAACAGAGCTTCTGAATTTCACATGGAAAAGGAAACGCCCGCTCGTTCACATTCCTGGCGGATTCATATCTCTGGGGAATCAGATTGACGAGACCGAGTCAGCGAAGTACCTTGGAGTAGTTCTGGACAAAAAGATTAACCCTTAGGAAACATGTCAGCCTGGCAATTCAACGGGCTGCGGGAGCCGTAAAAAAGACATACCCGTTGATAGCCAGGAATTCCAGGCTGTCGATGTCTAATAAGGTGTTGATCTATAAGAAGGTCATAAGACCAGCCATGACATATGCATGTCCATTGTTCTGCAGCCTCCCCAAAACTCAAATGTTGAGACTAGAGAGGATGCAGAATAAACTACTCCGCATCGTCACAAATAGTGACAGGTACATTCGGCTAACCGCACTTAGAGAGCTAGCCGATATTCCCTCCATCGAAGAATTTATCAAAAATCAGTCTGATAAATTCTACAGATACTTTATCCTCGGAAGCCCATTGACTAGAGGAATCACAGCAGTCCGAGCCCACCATAACAGACCATCAAATTGGCAAGGTGGGCTCATTTACCAGGCACTGGATATTTTCCAGGAACTTCCAGAAGAAGACGAGTAGTACCACTCAAACCCAACAACAACACCATGTCTAAATCCGGTTTTTCTTCGCTTTTTCGTGGAAATTCAATGCAAACCCCAATGAGGAAATCCCAACAGTCTGATGTCTAACGCGTAAAACATGAATTCCCCTGCATAACTTGGAGGAGTCAGGGAAAACACCCAAGAAACGGCGACTTAGTACTCACAGCATTCGAAACCTACACAACACCGTAGGACAGGGGTGAACAGGTTCGGTGGGGTCCCGGTAAAACGAAGTGAAAGTGTTAGTGTTTCATCGGAGCATCCGAGAAGCAAGAAGAAGGAGTACTCTGTATTTTTCAATACAGAGTTTTTCCAGACTGAGGAGCAAGTTGTGTGATACTTGACTCCTGTTATTACTTCGATTCGAGTGTTCTTCGAGGAAGACATTCGTCTCGTCGGTTGTGGAGGAACGTTGAGCTTCTCAAGGCAGTACGAAGTCAGATAAGAAGTATCGGTGAACAGTGTATACAGGGTGCGGAAGAAAGATAGTGTTTTTTCGAATTTTGCTAAAGTGTTTAAACTTGGGGTTAGGGACATTCAGGCGGTTATCCTGTTTGTCTAGCGCGCTTCGACAATTTTAATAGCGTTGATAGGAAACAAAATTAAATTTCGGGCGACGGATTTTTCTGAAGTAGAGTAGGAAAAATCTTCGCAACATCTTCGTAACATGATCGCGTTTAAAACAAAAATCCCCGGTCGAGAAGAGGGGTCAGGTAGTAATAAATAGGCGCACAGGTAGCTGAACGGATTCATCTTGAATTTTTACGAAGTTCAGCTAGTTAGTGATTGAGCCTTAACCTGTCGAACCATCATTAGACACAGCTAGCTGTGTCGAGCTCACTGTCCGTGAGTCCCGTGGGGGTAGCTTTGCGCAATCTTTCACCTGTCCTGCGGCTGCTTCCTTGCCCTGGAAGTATAGCCAACGTTAGGTCCTATCCCGATATAATCATGAGTTAGAAAAGTCCTGTGGAGATTGACGAATACCGTTTCGTCAACTCAAAAGGCAAGAAAGTCCTGTGGAGGGTCGAATACGTTTCGACTCTCAAAAGACAAGGTTTAGCTTTCAGCTAGGTTTCCGTGAACCTACCTCACAGTCCATCCCAGTCTGAGTCATTTTGAATCATTAACAATGCCTACTACACGTAGCCAGGCATTGTCGAAACAGGGAAATATGTCAGATTACACTACTCCTCACCCAGTCGAGAAAGTGTATTTTCTCACACCCCAGGAAATTCTCAACGCAGCCCGCGGGAGTGGTCCGAGATCTCAACGGGGGATCGAACCACTCGCCAGGGCCCCGAACCCGAGAACCCCCGTGTCTGCTACCTGCCTGGAGGAACAGACACAGGAGAGACAACATTCGAGTTTTTATAACTCCGATAGGAATATGCAGATTCCTGAAACCGTGGGCACAGAGTGCCAAAGTCTCAGCCCGAGGAAGTTAGTGGCATCAAACATACGCGATAACCCAAGACATCCTCATGTAAGAACAGATAGTTCCATCAGCACTCCGTGTTCGAGTCCAGCTTTGCTAGTTAGGGAAATTCCTGAGTCGCTGATGCAGGAAATAGAAAATTTGAAAAGGCGTTATGAGGCAGTTGTGGCTTTAAGTAATAAGGAGCACGTGAGTTCGAGACCCGAGTCCGGCATGCCCACGGAGCCGGCTTTCGTTCGAACGGAAGGCTCCAGAGTAGTAAAGGAGTTTGTAGGAGTCCAGAGACCTTTTGTCTCTGAACCAAGAAGGGCTCGTTTGATAGCCGAGCGATTAGATTTTCAAGAAATACAGGGCTATCAGCCACTTGAGAAAAGCACAACGCCTCGCCAGCCAGAATCCCTGAGGGATATGCGGAAGGTTGTGGAACCTTCAATGAGAAAATTATATAATACAGACCTTTATAACGAAACCGATTGTATAGTAGAAACACGACGAGAAAGAGAGTCGAGTGTTCGGAGAACCGAGGCAGAGGGGGGTGGGTTCATCAAAGGCGATGGGTTGCACTCCATGGGTGGGCTCATCACAGGCGATGGGTCACACTCAAGGCAATTCGGGGCTGGACCGCCAGTGACCCGCGAGTGGCTTGACGACTCTGCGGGAGTGCAGAGGGGTGGTGGAAGGCTTCAGGGGAGAGTCTCTGCTCCGAAACAGAGCGGAGTATCTCCTCCGAGGCGGGCCGAGTACGCGCGGGAACATGCCACGGGATCAGCGCTAGCTGCGGGGCACCAGGATCCGCGGAAGTCAGGCGGGCTAATAGCCGGCGGGGGCATTAGTCGGCCGGATTCTTGAGAGCTCAGTCAAGCTTTAGGATCGTATGGTAGCCAGAGCGGAGCCATGTGGCCGGGACTTTCGCAAGACGAGGGAGCGTACGGATTATAAATGTTTCGGAAAATTAACGATATGATTTGTGTATGAAAGTAAAGAAAAAAAAAGTGAATATGTCGCCGTGGACGAAAAAAACGGTGTATCAACAAAATGTCTTTGAAAAAGTTAGGAAACTATTAATTTTGTCAATGAAATAAGACAGCAAACATTGAATATACGGGAAGAAATGCTAGTGAGAAGCTGAAACAACGTCAATATCAACAAGCAGGGAAACAGAAATATAGTGAGCAACTCACCAGAAAAGAAGAAATCGAGGATCCTAAACTACAGGAAAATTTTCAATAAGCTCTGCGCACTGCTGATTATCAGGAACAAACTGGACTCCATCAATGAAAAACTGGTAAACAAATCATCACATCCATTTCACCACATCACAAAACCATGAACTTCATGAATAATCATTGAACAATTTGATCATATCTGTATAATAGACAATATTGATTTTTTTCGTCGATTATATTTGAAACCATTCCATACGGGTCATCTGGTCAAGTGACAGAACTGCATGACAGCTCATTGGCATATCAGACTTCCCATATACAGTGTGAAACTTCAGTCGATTTCAACATATAAGCGTTTTGGATTCGTAAAACATTATTCGTCAAAGGTTTAAAAAAAAATGAGGTTTAAATATAGGATGTTATAGAAATAGGTTACGTATAAGGATTTTTCATTTCATTTAAATAAGGTACTCATTTAGAAATAAGGCATATACAAATTCAAAGAGGGTTTCATCAAAAAGATATTTTATGTTTTTATGACAAAGGTTAAAGTTTTGCAACAAATAATTTTTTCGTAACTGTTATAATTAAAACATGATATCATCCTATATATTTATATCATATATTTTGATGTTGCCATGACTCAGTGATGTTATACGTATTGAATAAAAAGTCAGTTTCAACTGTTCAGTCGAGAATATCTTCTTGCACATATTTAACTTGAATAAACTATTATCCAAGAGGTTATGGGCCCAGAAAACAAATAGGATATAGATTATTCATCAGTACAGTATATATTTAATGGCAGGAAGCAGTTTACCGACCATCGAAAAATTGCTCGGTAGAGATAACTACAGTACGTGGAGATTTGCAATGCAAAGTTATTTGGAGCACGAAGACCTTTGGGATTGTATAGAAGGAACCGTTGACGCTTCAGACAAGAAAAAGATGATCAAAGCAAGGGCCAAAATCATCCTTTCCATAAATCCCACTCTTTATGTCCACATTCAAGAGACAAAGACAGCAAAGGAGGCCTGGGATAAATTAATCCAATTATTTGAAGATTCCGGACTATCACGTCGAGTAGGACTTCTGAGAAAGCTGATAACTACCAGATTGGAGAATTTCAATTCCGTCGAAGAATATGTCAATGTCATAATATCCACAGCTCATAAATTAAATGGAATAGGTGTCGCAATTGGTGAAGTATGGATTGGGACTCTTTTGTTAGCTGGCCTTCCAGGCGATTATCGCCCCATGATAATGGCTTTAGAGAACTCTGGTACCCCAATCACAGGCGACTCAATCAAAACGAAACTAATTCAAGACGTCAAAGTTGAAAGTTGTGGCCGAAATTCGAATCAGAATGTAGCATTTTATGGAGAAAATTCGAAAATGAAGAGAAAACCACAATTCAGAGGATATAAGAAGAACGTACGATGTTATGGTTGCAACGCATATGGCCACAAAGCACCTGATTGTCCAAATCCGAAGAAGTCAACCAAACAGAAAGAAAAAGTTTTCTATTAATCTTTTTTCACCAGTGAAAAAGTCAAAAATGATGTTTGGTACATAGATTCCAGTACAAAATACAGCGAAGTGGTCGAGGTGTTAGTGCGTTTGGCTTCCACCCAGACGGTCCGGGTTCGATCCCCGGTCGTGTGTCACTGAGCTGAAGTGGTTCGGATTCCACTTTTATTTAAACTGTAGGTCCCGGATCTCCCTTGCTCGCACAAGCTCTGCTTTTGAGGGGTTTTCTCCGAAAACCTGGGAGTTTCGTAAAAACAAAAAAACAAATTTTAAAAATTTTACATGATAATGAGGCAGGACTTACTGACTATCGATTCGGAGAAATTTTCTACAAGGAAATCACAATTGCCAATAACGAAACGATAACAGCACAGTAGGTTCTATATCGCTTGATATCGAAAATGAAGGAGATGACGACATCATAACAGTGAAGGACGTTCTGTATGTTCCGAATATATCAGCAAACCTACTCTCAATAAACCGAATAACCAGTTTTAGACACAGCGTCGTTTTCGATTCACGAACATGTAAAATATTTGACAGAAACAAGAATCTCTTAGCTGCAGCCAGTAAAATCAATGGCATGTATTGTCTTAATAGCAGAGAAAAAAAGGTTAATTTTGACAAAAATGAAAACTTCAGCTTGGACTTGTGGCACCGTCGACTAGGTTATCTGAATGAAGAAAGTATGAAAAAACTCAGAAGAGGATATGTAACTGGCATCAGTTATGAAGAGAATTCGAAAAGCGATGTCTGTTTATCATGTGCCAAAGGAAAACAGCATTGATCTCCCTTCGTTTCCACAGGAAAACGTGCTGATCGAATTCTAGCGCTGGTTCATTCAGATCTCTGTGGACCCATGGAAACTACATCCATTGGTGGTTCGAGATACTTTCTCACATTCACAGACGATTTTTCCCAAAAAACATTTTTTCTCGAATCAAAACACGAAGTGACAGGATTTCAAAATTTTTGTCGAAAATCAAAGTGGACAAAAAATCAAAATCCTTCGCACTGACAATGGTGAAGAGTATACGAACAGATCAATGAAAAATTTTCTACGACTATCAGGTATCCAGCATCAAACCACAGTTGCATATTCTCCACAATAAAATGGTGTTGCCGAAAGGAAGAATAGAACAATAGTCGAGAAAGCACGCTGCATGTTATTTGATGCCAATTTAGATGTCAATTTTTGGGCAGATGCAGTATCCACAGCTGTATATCTCATGAATCATTCTCCAACTTCAATTTTGCCGAATATTACCCCCGAAGAATCCTGGTCTGGACAGAAACCCAATTTAAAACATTTACGCATTATTGGATGCACTGCGATGTCACATATTCCAAAACAGCAACGTCATAAATGGGATTCCAAGTCGGAAAAATGTATTTTTGTTGGTTACAGTGAAGAAAGCAAAGGCTATCGTTTATATAACCCCCAAAAACAGAAAATACAAATATCCAGAGACGTAATTTTCTTCGAAAACGAAGAAAGCAATTCTGAAATGGCAAAAGTTGCAGAGAAATTTGAAAATCCATGTCACTCGTTTGCTTGGACAGAAACTTCAGAAGAAAGAATGGTAGAAGTATCCAATGATGTCTCAAATGTGTTTGAAAATGATCCCACTGAAAATATCAACATAGCTAAAACATTTGTCAGTCAGGTTGAACAAGAAAAAATCTCAGAAATCGATGAGATTTCAAATAAAACATTTCGATGTTCACAAAGGTTAGTAAAACCAACGAAATGGGACGATTTTGTGACATACTGCGTGAAAACGACAGACTATCTACCAGATCCCACAACTGTCGAAGAAGCTATGAAGAGACCAGAATTTGCACTATGGAGAGAAGCAATGAAAAAGGAATTCGAATCACTACAGAAAAATGAAACCTGGACGTTAGTGGACTTACCTGAGAATAAGAATCCCATAGGCTGTAAATGGGTATTCAAAACAAAACGACATTCCAATGGTAAAGTCGAGCGGTACAAAGCTCGACTTGTAGTGAAAGGCTATGCTCAGAAGAAAGGGATAGACTACGAAAAAACCCGTGGTCCATTACGAATCCCTGAGATTCCTTTTCGCATTAGCTGCAAAACATGACCTAGATATCGATCAAATGGATGTTGTCACCGCATTTCTGAATGGAGATTAGAATAAGGAAATTTACATGACACAACCGGAATCATATTTTTCTGTCAATATATCTCCTTGCTTAACAACCAATCAGTCTATTTCAAATTTTGAAATTCAGCCAATAGAATCGGAATTACAGTGGAAATATAGCTTGTCGCTATACTAGCTGTCAAGTGAAAATAATGATTTAATTTATAAACGTCTTTGTGTTTTGACTAGTTATATTTCTTAATCAATATGAGCGATCGTTGGGGACAAATGGCTATTGGTATCATAGATGAAGCAGTGGAGAAGAGTATTCCGTTGAATACGGCCAGAAATAAAGAATCAATTACCAGGCAATTCAAAAATTTTCAAATCGATATATTGTCGTCCTAAATATAATTCGTGGTATGATTAATAACCTATAATTTTTTGGAATATCAATTCATTGGCAATCCCAATGCAAGAAAATACAACTCGTCCTGCGGACTCGTTGTATTTTCAGCTTCGGGATTGCAATTCATTAATATTCCAAAAAATTATCGGTAATAATCATACCACTTATTGGTATATTATATTACCCCTGAAAATGATTACAGAAGGGTCTGCAAACTTCAAAAAGCAATTTATGGTTTGAAGCAGGCGAGTAGATCCTGGAACATCAAACTTGACAGTGTTTTGAAAGAAATGGGTCTGAAACGTTCGAAAAATTATCCAGCAATTCATTTCGATACCGAAAATGGGAAATTGATATTTGTAGCCATATATGTCGATGATCTACTTATATTTTCGAATGACGTAGCAGAAAAGGAATTGATAAAGTCGAAACTGAAAATGACATTCAAAATGAAAGATTTGAATGAAGCTCATTTTTGT
Organism: Chrysolina oricalcia; assembly: GCA_944452925.2. Classification (NCBI taxonomy): domain Eukaryota; kingdom Metazoa; phylum Arthropoda; class Insecta; order Coleoptera; family Chrysomelidae; genus Chrysolina; species Chrysolina oricalcia. The sequence goes on along the minus strand of OX101828.2, from coordinate 38,297,694 downwards.
CTTGGAATCAGAATCGAAACAATGGTAAAATATGGTTAGATCAGGAGAGTTACACAGAAGAAATTTTAAATAAATTCAATATGGGAAAATGTAATCCAGTTGTCACGCCTTTTGATCCGCATCAAAAACTTCGCAAGAATATGTGTCCGAAAACAGCAGAAGAAAAGGAAAAGATGGAAAACATTCCATACCAAGAAGCTGTAGGAAGTGTTCTATATTTATCGCAGGGGACCCGTCCAGACATTTCTTTTGATGTGAATTTTTTGAGCAGATTCAACAACAATCCCGGAAAAATCCACTTAAATTTTATATTCTTACAACGATACGGAAACTGTGGCGTGCGGAATTTCAAATGTTCCATTTCTCACACGTAATAGATGCATTGAGAAATTAACATATATATGGCGCTCCAGGTAGGTACCTAATTATCGATCTAGGTGTCGATGAAAGATTCAATCGCCCATTTTGTCATTATAGGCGACTGAAATTAAGATCGTAGCGCCAGACCGGCAAAAATCAGAACCACTCCATGGGCCATTAACGCGTTCTTTACATCGCATTTGCTATTGAGTTTTCAAAGTGTTTGGCTGGCCGTTCATGATTTTTGTATTTTGAAGTGTTTTAGGATTGTGTTTATGTAAAGTGAATTGATTGTGGACAATATATCTGTTTTACGGTGGAGATATTGCAATAGAATTACTGTGAGTTTCTTACTGAATTCTCATGATCGAACCTGTGCATCTTAAAGTGTATACATACTTATTTTCAGTGGTTCCGAGATGAAGCTGAGTATATTGGAATACATGCGGTATCTGGGTGGAACTGAAAATTCTAAATGTATAAAAACGGGGAAAATGTTTTGAATGCAGGCTATCTTATATTGGCTGGTCAAATAGACGGAAATGATGATAACATTCAAGTATATGCCTTGAGTATCCACTGCTCTTGATTCTGATCCTCATGAAATAAAGGGTACATTAAACACCCACAACTCAATAACTGTTAGAAGTATGTTGTGCTCCTGTGAAGCAGGAAATAGTGGCAAATACAAGCATATTTCAGCGTTTCTGGTCAAATGTGTTGGGTAAGATTATTTTTCTGAACAACCATCTTCCAGAACTCTATCGTAATTTTATTTTCAGAGAGGACGTTGGGTGTTTGGAAGAAAATTCTGCAACAGATATCAAATGTGTTTGGTCCACACAGAAGGCAATTACCAGGGACACATACAAACCTGTAGGGTGGACTGTACAACAGTGAATCGGTCGAATATACTGCGCTTACATTAGAAACAAACCGATTGCTGTGGTTGAAGCGTCTCAATATTTTTGTTCCAGTTAGATAACTACACTCTGTAAACGTGAAATTGAGATTTCATTTGGATTACAGTTCTATGTAGGACATTGCAAATGCCTGATTAAACAAATGGTTTCTTCTTATTTATAACCATCAAATAAGTTTATACCTTGGGTCCAACAGTGAACCAAGGTGAGGTGTTACACAATGAACCATTGATTCACTGTGTACTACTTGACTCCAGTAATTTTGATTAATGTTTTTTGTTTTATTTTGCAGCATGGCTCGCCGAAAAATGCCTCGTAAAACAGGGGCAGCAGTTGATCTCATTACCAGCGGGGAAACAATTCGTGAGGCAGCTAAACGTAAAAAACTTCCTTACGCAACCCAGAGAAGATATTATTTGAAAACGAAGAATGCAAGCGAAGGTCAGATTATCAGATTAGTTCCTAACTGTAACATAAATCATATTTTTGATTTGGAACAAGAAGAGGCTTTGAAAAAATATCTCAAAAATTGTGCGTATCTCTTCTATGGTTTAACAAATAAAGATTATCGCAAATTTGCGTACGAAACAGCAGTAATTAATAAAATACGCACAACAAAATCCTGGAAAAAAAATAATATAGCGGGTCTTGAATGACTTCGACCTTTTCGGGTTCGTCATCCAGGTAAGTCTACGAGTACCGGAAAGTTGTAGCTTGGCTCGAGCTTTAATCGTCATAACATCGATAAATATTTCCAAAATCTAGAAGATGTTTCAAAATGCCATCCTTATTTTGCTGATAGAACACGCGTCTATTATTTGGATGGAGCGGCTACAACCACTGCTCAAAAGCCTCCGAAAGTGCTGGCACCGAAAGGAATAAGATGTCTCTCGAAAGTTACAAGTGGCGAAAGGGGAACGTTGTGCACAACATGTGCTGTTGTTTGTGCTAGTGGATATTCACTTCCACCAGTTATAATTTTCCCTTCGAAAATACTTCAAGAACTATACTGCCTTACTAAGCGCAGAAGCGGTAACTGACATTTACACCAAAATCAAGATTATATGTCCTTGCGATTTTGTGACTTGCTATGTTTCTACAAGATCCTAATATAAAAAAAAATTGTCATAATTCAATTTTGGCTGTAGATTCTGGCCGAGAAGGAATAGAAATCCAAATAATATCATATACAATAGCGTACAATAAGTAGTTAGTTAAAATAAAAAATTAACAAATCTCACCCATTTCCAAGTCAAGTGGCCGTGATGCAAAAGCATTAGCCTCTCACTCATACAATCAGTGTTCAGTCTAAGCATCGGCTAATGAGCTAGTAGTAGTTTGGAGTCCAATCTCACAAAACTGCTGTGTGTGTCCTAAGTTGAAAGAGCTTAGTCGATGACCGTTCGACATAGTTAATAAAATACTACTTTCTCTATTACAAACACATGGGAAAAAAATTAGACATATTTGTATGTTTGTACACCTAGCCTATAATTGTTACTTTGTTTAAAATACATCCTAATATTGCACAGTTAACATTTCTTCAATATCCCCAATTTCTATCCAAGTGGTCATATTAGTGAAAATATGAAGTTCAAATAGAGATAGGTATTGCTGAGTAATTTTTTTTTGGAACATTATTAACTGTGTTTCTTATTCACAGAGGGGTGCAAACATGCTGTGGCTTTCTTGACATTGATTCATCGTAGGAGCAAAGAACCGTCTACAACAGATGTTAAGTGCTACTGGAAGAAATCTATTCTTTCTTCTGTATCATATGGTTATCATTTATACATTTATTCATTTTAAATTCCCTGTGTTTCCCGATTACTCTTTCTACATGAATGCGTAATGCAGCAATTCTCTTCGCAGACTTCACTTCTTCTTTTGTGCTAGCAATATCTTTTAAAACCGAAGGTGGTCGTATCAGCTCACACCCTCTTTGTTTCAGAATATGAGCAATATTTTTGAAACCCCTGTCCGCCATAACAGACAGCCCAGGGTTTAAATTATTCAAATAGTTGCAGTCTTCCACAATCAAAGCATCTGTTGCACGTACACCATATCCACATGATATGAAATTTACAAGCCCATCAGGTGTACAAGAAATCAAATACTTTATGGTATTGCAAGATTTATATTGGGACCAATTCAGAGCTTGAAGTACAGGATCACTGGGCTTCTCAATTTGTAGTTCCAAACAGTCTATTATTGATACTACCTTGTTATAACGAGCTCGGAATGGTATAGGCAGATGTAGCCTAATTTGTTCAGGTTTGGGCCAATACAAAAGCTTCTCCAATTGCAGTGCCATAACAGGCATAGTATTCTTGAATATTCTACTGATGTTACTGAGTGACATCCCAAAATGTACAGCTAAAACAGCAAATTAATCATCTAACCTTATTTTTTCAGTGTTATCAGCACATTCAAAAGAAGGAATATTTTGAGACAGTTAGTCAATCAAATGGTATGAGTTTTCTGGAATTCCAAGGAATAATCGAGAATTTTTTTCAATTGCCATCAATGTGCACTCACGAATTTTTCCATCAAAACTTTTTTTGGAAATTTTTTCATCAAAGCTGCAATTCGAGCTTTCTTCAACACTGTCAGCTATGAATGAATCATCAGTTGATATGGAAAGGGAGGCACTATCACTTGAAAAAAATATGTTAATTGATGATTTGATTTTTATTGGAGATGTAGATTCATCAATCATTTTTGCTTTGATAGGGGACAGAGCAACATTTTTGCTGGTGCAGTGACGACTTGTCATTGTACTCTTACTCCTATAATGTGAATGCATATTTACTTGAATAGACTTGCTAGCTGTTTCACTTTGTTCATCAAACTCGTTAAGCTCCACATGTTCTTTAGCTTTCTGAAATGATGTACTTGGTATACATTCATGAGTTAGCAGTTGTGCCTCATGCCGTTTAAAAGCTTCAAACTCGCGAAGCTGCACATTTTCTTCTGGTTTCTGAAATGATGCACTTGCTCTGCATTCATCACTTTGCAGTTGTGCCTCACGCCATTCAAAAGCTTCCTGTATGACTTCCAACCTACTTCTTTTTGCTGCATATGGTCTCTCAGCTACAAGGGAACGTTCAGACTTCTGACAAGCAAATTTGTGTGGCACATCTAGTTTGAGCTTAGGATTAGCCCAGTAATTGAGCATATCTTTTTGATTCTGAAACAGACACCTTAGATATGAATATGGAAATTCTAACTTAAATACGACTATAAACTCACATCAAAATGATCCTTAAACAGTAACTATAGGTTACACTGGAAAGAGGTTCCCTTTTCATTATTTGGCACCATTTCCTGCTTTTTTGTCGTGTCTAGGCACAGAAAAAAACAATTTACTGGGACTATTGACCGACGTACTACACATTGGAACAATACAATATTTTAGAAATCCTTTGCTTTTGTCTTCCATTCTATCACTACATGTAGTTATCCAGCATCCAGCAAGAACAAGCAAATTAAATTTCAGAACGTTTAGACCAATACAAACGAGCCTGGTACTTTGATCTCTAAAATTCCTAATGACTCTATTGACAACAATAACACAAATGAACCATCTGACGTCACAAGATGGCCGCCGAGAATCGCGCGCGTTTTCGTGTAAATTTGAATCCTAGTTCATGTCATTTATTACTGGGTGAAATATTCGAAATATACTTCCACAATTGTACAGACATGAATGATTCAAGATGTAGACTAATATATATATTTTTTGTAAGATATGTAAGTTGCTCATTCCAATTATTATCAAAACAATAATGATTTTGCGACTGATATTGGAGACATTGATGACATTCATAAATTATTTTTGAAATGAAAGAGTTTGAAAATTCAATTTAAAAAGAAATTGTGGAGCCTACTGGCATCTCCATAATTTTTTAGGAAGATATCGATTCACTGATGGAGAGCGCATCATCCAATTTCGGTGAGTACCTTATATTCATACTACGCTGATCAGCTGATAAAGAATTGTAAGCACAATTATTCATATTGCATCGTCATCCGATTGTGACCAAGAAATTTTGTTTTTAACAAAATGTAACATGATGCAAAAATGTACAGGGAATCGTGTATTTGCAAATCTGACAAATGTATTGTTTGATGAAGATATTTTAGACTCTCTACCTGGAACAGAAAATGATGGAACTCGTAAAAAAATCAGAAAAGTGATCTGGAGCATTCTGAACTTACCAAGAAATGTTTGATCAAAAAGCAAACATTTTGTTGGAAAATCGTAGTTCTGACTACAGTGGAAACCGCCAAGAAGAAAATAAGGAAGGAAATAGTGGAAAAATTAATTGTATTGAAAGCAACCACTTAGAAACGAATCTGAAGAACTTGATACAGTGAATGATCCAGATTATCAACCAACAGAAGATATAGCTCAGGATACAGATACTACATGAGGCAAATTGACGACGAACTAGAAAACAATAATGATGGCGCCGAAGATGACCTTCATAAAACTACTTCAGAATATACGAAAAAAAGAGAATTGAGAAAAAAAAGTACAAGTATTCTGTGACTGTTAGAAAAGAAAAACAGCATGAGAACAGAGGAAGAAAAATCATAAGGTACTTGAAGGATGCAGCGAAAAATGTAAGAAACTGTGTGAGTGCAATGTGGCACACAATAGAAGAGTTGACATAAATACACAGTTTTTGAATATGAACAGACATGACCAAATAAATTTTGTAATAGGTTGTGTTGTGAGGAGTGGCATGAAAAGAAAAACTGTAGGTGAGCATCTACATAGATCGATAATAAACCATTTTCTCCTCAAAGACAACGACGGTAAATCCATTGCTGTATGTAAAATCTTTTTTCTAACTACACTTGGTTTCAAGAAAACTAATGACAAAATTTTAGAGACCATGTTGGAAAAAAATTGTTAACACCAAGAGTAGATAGAATTGGTTTAGAACCTCCAAATTAAAAAAAAGACATGAATTTATAATTCAATCTTTCAATCCCAATATTTCACATTATAGGCACCCAGATTTCAAATCAAAATATCCAACTTTCATTCGTTCATATGATCTTTATCGAACTATATTGATACAACTTTCAATTTCTAAATTATTATTCATTTGCATATTTGGCACTATGAAATCCCACCTAGAAATCACTGTTATATAGCCACAATTACACATACGACGGTATTACAGGCAATAGACGGTATTACAGGCAATAGAAAATGTCAAATATGCATCTATCGAAGCTGAGAATCAAATGCCAGCTGCTACCCAGATTCCCCATTCTACCAAAAATATTGAAATTGTTAAGGACATACTTGTTTCGGGTAATTCGTCTGATGAAAGTGACTCAGTAAGTCAAGGGGTGCACTGAAGTGGTCACCAAGTGGCGTGGCAAAGAAGTAGCAAGAGGTGGAATACTGAATCCTATATAATGTTACGTTCTTTCTGGGTTTCTAAATAATACTCCGATCCAAACCTAACTGTATTCATCAACTTCGATACAAAAACAAAAACAAATACAACAAACTCACTAATAATTCAAAACACCTCGACTAAAACACCGCGACTTTCTTCTTACTCGGAACTTATAACCTTTCAGCATTCAACATTCATTCCCCCTCTCGTATAAAATGCATCGGCCTTATATAGCTGAGGTAGCGCGCGTTTCAGAGCGAAGTAGCGGTAACGTGTTTATGTGAAACTGGCGTGGCTTGCCAGTAGAAACTCAAACATGTTGGATATTAGTGGCAACAGTCTGACACCACGCCAGTTGCAAATAAACACGATACCGCTACTTCACTTTAAGGCTTATAATAGACGAGCGTTTAACACGCTGCGTGCAGAATGCCGCGTGTCCTCCGCTGGAATGGATAGTTCATATTTAAATTGAAATAAATACACAAGCGTTGAGCACGCTCATATCCGCTCGCCGAACGCCGGTGTTTGCGTGCTCCGCGCGTCATGTCAAAAACGCCGTCCATGGGATACATTATTTACTATGCACACGGATACACGAGCAGATATTTTACGCGGACAAGTATACTCCCCTCCACAATTACATTTTTATGTTAGACCTTCGTCATTTCATCTCGGGAAGCAGGCAGTAGTGTTCACGTTATTTACGCTCCTGTATTCCTAGCCACACAATGTTCGACACTGAAAAATGTATCGTAGAGGTGGAGAAAAGACCAGCACTTTATGACCAGTCTTTAAAAGATTATGCTAATAGGGACCAGAAAACGAAACTGTGGAATGAAATTGGCAATGAAGTTTATGAAAACTGGAATGAATTAAGCGATGGGGAACGAAACAAAATAGATAAGTCACGTAATTTTTTAATAATATAAACATTACTTATGAATTATATCAAATTCTATTATATTGCCATGGAACTGCTCCCGACGGACTATTAAAGTAGGCCTTAAATTCATTTCTAACTGTGATTCCTGAAGACTGTCCTCCTGTTCCTCGAGCTGCTATATCTTTCATTGAGTCGGTCAAAGTATCATTGAAATCATAACCATCTCTTCTTCTGACATAATTATGTAAGACACATGCAGCTTTGGTAATATCTACGGCACACTGTTCATTAACCAATAATCCTGTAAGAAATATTCTCCATTTATGTGCCAATATACCAAAGCTGCATTCTACCATTCTTCTGGCTACAGTTAATCTGTAATTGAAAATTTTCTGACTATCATCGAGGTTAGCTCGTGGGTATGGTCTCAGTACATGTTCTGATAGTCCGAAGGCCTCATCCGCAACGAATACAAATGGTAATGTTGGCTTGTTAGTGTTAGGAAGGGGTTTACTTTTCGGTAGTTCAAGTTGTCTTTTCTGTAATAGCTTCCCAAACACAGAGTTTTTAAAAATATTGCTGTCTGATTCTCTACCGTAAGAACCTACGTCGATAGCGGTAAAACAATAATTAGCATCTGCTACAGCTAACAGAACTATTGAAAAATATTTTTTATAATTAAAATATTGACTTCCCGTATTCCTCGGACACATAATACGGATATGTTCGCCGTCTATGGCACCTAAACAATTAGGGAAGTAACATTTTTCATAAAACACATTTGATATATCCATTCAATTTTCTTTAGTTGGCATAGACATTTCTCGTGGTTGAAGAATTTCCCAAATAACCTTGCATGTTTCCTCCACAATATTTCCAATAGTTGACTTTGCTACATGGAAATGATATTCTAATGTAGAAAAACTTGAACCTGTTGCCAAATATCTGAAAAAAAAAACTGTTTCAGGAAAAGAGCTACAGACGAAATGGAAATCCATACGGGATCATTTCAAAAAAGAGGTGGCATTGGAAACTAAACTAAAGAGTGGACAAGCAGCCAAATCCAAAAAAAAGTATATATATTACGACCAGCTACTGTTCCTGAGAACACACATCACGAACAGACAAACATCATCAAACTTTCTTCTTGACGAAAATGCAGAACATAATCCAGGTAATAGCCCAGAACAGGAGGCTGGTTCATCAGAACCCAACACAAAAAAAAGAGCACGTAAGCGAAAGGAAATATCACAATCTTCAGAAATAAAAGAAATAACAGATATTTTATCAGAAAGCGTAGCTCTACAAAAACAAGACAAGGCTGGAGATCGCATGGGAAACAAAGCATTTTTAATGTCGTTGTTACCTCTCATGGACAATATGCCTCAATATCAGTTAATTGCAATTCGCTGTAAAATTATGGAAGTATTCCAGATTTTTAGTTCTACACAAAATATGCCATCATATGCAGCTCAAAATCAATCTCATACATCCTATTCCAGCTCGTTTTCCAAAAATGTTTGGGAAGCACCTTATCCAGCCACCTATAATTATTCACAACCCCAGACCTCTCGGCAATCTATATTTACTACACAGCCACCATCAGTCATTGCAGCTCCAACTCCATCGCCTGGACAGTATCTTGCAAGCCCTTCAACTAATTCAGACGAAACCCAAATGAGTGAAAGTAGTAGTCTACTAGACTTGTATTAATCAATTCAGTTTACTTTCATAAAGTTTCAGTTCATTATATTTTATTTTTATTTTTTAAGAATTATAAGAAGGAAAGTTTTAATAAAGTTGTACTTACCTCAAAGTAATGACTAATCTTTCTGTTGGGCCTATCGAGCTTCTCATAACAGTATCATTTTTCTTCAACCTATCTTGTGTTAGTGACAACAGCTCGTCAAAGCTCTTAATTGACATGCGATAATAGGAAAAGAACTTTTCCGGATATTTTCTGTGATCCGAAAATTTTAAATGAAAATGTCCTGTTTGAAGTCTAGTACTGATGAGTGGATGTACCCACCAACGACGATGTCTACGTTTCCGTTTTTTCAACAGTATGCACAATGCTGCAACACAACCAATTTGCACAGGGTCCATTTTGATACTGACTGTATCTGCCGTTTCGTGAAACTTCACACGCCAAAAACATGCACGTGTATTCAAAAGCTGGCGGGGCGGAGCGTGCGGCACGCGGCGTGTTGTACGCTCGTCTATTATAAGCCTAAAACGCGCTCTACCTTTGGTCACATATAGGCTACAGCGATTCCACCTTTTGCCACTTCGTCACCACGTCGCCGACACGACACTTGGTTACCACTTCGCGCCTTGCCTTAGAAATAAGGACTTTTGACGTCCAAGCAGCACCGACATCAGTTTCGATTAAGAATGCCATAGATCTGACGACAACATTAAAAAAGAACATGACACTAATCATGTATCCAAAAGGAAAGGAAACTAACGAGCAAATTGAACGAGACAAGCAAGGGGTGCAAAACAAACACAAAAAAAGATAATGTATTACCGGAGCTTAAATTAACAGTCGCAAGCGATTACGAAGACCTGAATCTTGGAAGACAAATTAAAAAAAAAGGTGACAGTGGTTAAAGATATCCGAAGGCCGGAGACAAGTTCTGGCAAAAAAAATTGAAGCTGCAGTTTCGAATGTGTAACAATTATAGAGATTTCTAATGGCTCCGTAGCACCCGATAAAAAGAGATGAAAGTTCTTAAATCTCCATCCTTGTTGCCAGGGTGGCCAACGTAAATGTTTGTTCGACAGACGTGTTTCTTATCGGTAGTTCAAAAATTCCAATTCAGAAACCAATCAGAATAATGAAACAGTGATTGTCAATCGAAGTTGGCAAGTGGCAACCATGGCTATGGCATGTGTATTTATATTGTATTTGGATGACCATTGACCATTCATTTTAATTAATAGTAACTTATGTTGTGTTTTGTGTCTAGGTTTTCGTTTATTGTGCTCACTTATACAGTGCGGCTTTTAATAGTCACCCCCCCTGTTAACTTTTGAACGGTTCGACGTAGAAACATGAAAAAAAAACCGTTTCGAGGGTTTCACCAATACTACTTTTTTAAATAAAAAAATAGTGATTGCACGATAGGGGGCGCAGGGGGGCCCATCAACTCAAAATTTTTAAATGGCATGTGGGGTCAAGTGTCACATCGTTGAAAAGAGAATTCAATTCTCTTTACAACCATCTAAATATTTTTGAATTTCGGTAATATTTTTTTGTAATTCAAAATCGAAATATCAAATATAAATGCGGATCTGAATACCACTCATACCTCGATAAATTTGAACGGTTGGATGTGGAACAATGAAACAAAACAGTTTTTGAAGGGTATTACCGATACTACTTTTTGAGAGAAAAAACATTGCAATTACTCTACAGATGATGCTGGGGAACATTAATTTGAAAATTTCGAAAGGTATAAAAATCGAAATTGGGAAAAAAATTATGAACAAAATTCAAAAATATTCAGATGGTTGTAAAGAGAATTGACTTCTCTTTTCAACGATGTGACACTTGACCCCACATGCCATTTAAAAATTTTGAGTTGATGGGCCCCCCTGCGCCCCCTATCGTACAATCACTATTTTTTTTATTTCAAAAAGTAGTATTGGTGAAACCCTCGAAACGGTTTTTTTTTTCATGTTTCTACGTCGAACCGTTCAAAAGTTAACAGGGGGAGGGGACTTTTAAAAGCCGCACTGTATATCGTCTTTATATTTTGTTCATTTTCACCGGCACACAATGAACAATATAACTCTTCTTCCGGAAGAAGTTCCAAGAGCAAATTTGAGAGGGAATCAGTTTATCCGATCATTCGATGCAAGAATTAAAGAGATGGTTGGAATGCCGAGGACTAAAAAAAGACGGGTAAAAAACCGAGCTGGTGGAAAAGATACCTAATATTGCTTTTTCAGAATAAAAAACTGTGTCGATTTTGCAAGAGACTACTACATATTTTTGGGAGTTGATGGATGCTTATGGTATGTCAAGAAAAGTGATCATCGAACTCTGCAGCGTCATCCTCTATACCATCAAGAAGTGACGGAAAGTGGAACCAATTTCCCTCAATAAATATCCCCCAGTATTTCAACAAAGGTCATATTCATACCTAAATTATTGGACCTCGTATTGAAGATGAATAATGTGAAATTCAATACGAAAGTACTACTGAAAAACCTCTTAGACGTGGAAGTCAATATGTGGATAATGATCATGTGCACAATGTAATGGACAAATTGGAAGGCAAAGTTTACATGCTAAAAGGATTTTGTTTTGCCTCTTCTCAAAAAGTCCAGAAATATCCTGTTGAAATTGGAATCAACAACATGTCTGGTGCAGTAATTTCAAGACAGTGTGAATGTGAAGCATCCGTTCTTAGGCGTTGCAGCGACGTTAGTGCAATTTAACTTTTTTGGAGAAACATTGCAGTGAAAAGGGTTCATCTATAGCCTCAACAAGCAAATAAAGAGAATGGGGCATCGGAACGAGAGAAAAAGATCCTAATAAAAAAGCCACAAAGAAATATTAAATCTGAAATATCCTTCATTCAGAACAAATTATGACCCAAGACCAACAGGATTTACCAGAGGAATGAATTTTAATAATTTTGTGGCCAATTTGCATCGAAATAAAGTAGCATGCATTTTTCAATCTTCATTCAAGATTCAATGTGATGATTTTGCTGTTAATAATAATACGTTTATTTTCAACAGGTATACACCCAATAACAGAAAAAAATCAAGGTAGAATATAACTACAAGTTAGATAAACATTCGAGGAAAAGTCAAATAGGAAATAACAATCTTAATTCTGGTTTCGTATATAGGTTGATAAAATAAAATTGTTATCATCGAAATTTATATCACACGACGAACAATTATCGTTGAAGATTTTACACAGAAAAAATAGGTGACTTGAGAAGTACATTGGTACGAGGAGCTGAGTTGTAAAAAGTAATTTCTTGGCGGGAAACTAACCTTGATACATGAAAATTGATCTTGCTCAACAAATAGGGACAGTCTGTTATGCCATTCAATAGTTTATGGAGAGTGGTAAGTGCCGAGCAGTCGCGTCTTTCTTGCAGAGATTGAAAGTGAAAAATATTCAAAAGGACTTGATGAGCATATCCTCTTTCGGGGTAATAGCCATAACATTTATAAAACATATATTTAAGACATTTCATTTGAACAGATTCTATACTGTCTATTGCGTTTTCATATAATGGTGACCAAATGACTGTGGCATATTCTAATTTACTTCTGATAAATGTGAGGTACAACATTTTCAAACTGTCAATATTAGAAAAGTTAGACCAATTTCTAACACAGTAACCGAGTAATTTCATAGAATTCATTACAATTTTGTTAACATGATCACTAAAAGTAAGTCTACTGTCAAATATTACGCCCAAATCTTTGAAGCTGAAACATCTTTCAAGTTCAATGTTATTTATTTTGTAACTATAGGCAATTGGATACTGTTTTCTTGAGAACGTTAAAATTTTGCATTTGTTGATGTTGAGTTTGAGATTATTAATGGAACACCAGTGCTCTAATGATGTTAAATTATTTTGCAGTATGGAACAGTCTTGAGTACAGGTGACTGGACTAAAAATTTTTAAATCATCAACGAATAGAAGATGGATAGCACTAAGTTCGAGTGATAAATCATTGATAAATATTAAAAATAGAAGTGAACCCAGATTTGAGCCTTGCGGAACTCCTGAGCAAGCTATATAACGATTGGACGTGTACCCTCCATATTCTACGAACTGAGTTCTACTGAGCAAATAAGATTTCATTAGATCGACTAGTGATTCAGAGAAACCAACTGCTCTTAATTTAGTTAATAATAGATAATGATCAATGGTGTCAAAAGCCTTTTGGATATCAGTGTAAATGACGTCTACTTTACTTTGAGAGTCGAGGGCCTCCGAAATTACCTGGTTAATGCACGCTAAATTAGTAACAGTGGATTTCTGGGTCATGAAGCCATGCTGAAAAGGTGAGATTGTGTTTCTCACTGAGTAATAGATTACTTCATATAAAATAATTTCAAAAAGTTTGCCAAAGTTACTTAGAATGGCAATAGGTCTATAGTTAGATATAACTGCTGCGTCACCTGATTTCAAAACCGCATAAATTTTGGTTGTTTTCCACAATGTTGGATATATATTAGTTTTAATAATGATATTGAAGATGTGACACAGTGGATTAGCTATAATATTTATGCAGTCTTTTATTATGAAACTAGGTATATTATCAACACCAGAAGTCATTTTGTTCTTGAGTTAACATGTGCGTTAGCTGATGCTTGCAGATTAATGGGATTGGACTCAATATAATCTTCTGACCATACAAAAGGAGACAAATTTTTTGGGAGTTAATTTAGATGAAAACCTAGACTGGAATAAACATATTGATCAACTCTCCGCCAAGTCAAGTCAAACATGTTTTGCGATACGTATGCTAAAAAACAGTTTAGATCGTGCCTCTTTGATAAACGTATACCATTATGCACTTTTTTATTCAAAAATTTCTTATAACGTAATAGCATGGGGTCAATGTGTAGATCTACAGAAAATATTTGTCATGCAGAAAATGGTGTTGAGAGTTATATTCAATAAGGGATATAGGGAATCTTGCCGAAATACCTTCAAAAATAATAACCTGCTTACTGTAACATCTATCTATTTATATAAGTTATTCGTATACATTCATGGCATTAAAAATAGGCTGCCAACACACCGCGACAAACATGAATACAATACACGAAGTCGAAATAATTTATACATAAATAATTAAAAACTAACTTTGTATAAAAAATCCCCTATATGTGCGGGCAGTGATCTATATAATCGGCTGCCCCATGATGTAAAAAAAAAATGACGTGAAGCATTTTAAATCTGAATTATTTAAACTATTATGCAGTAACTGCTTTTACTCCCTGGATGAATATCTCAATACCACATTATAAACTAATTATAATCTCACATGAGATAAATCATATTATTATTAACGATACAGGTTATTGGTACCTTGTACCAGGTATGTCGTACAATACTTACTATAAATGAATCTTATTAATTATACTCTCATACGTTGTAACTGTATGTAACTGTATGTTATACATGTAATACATGAATCACGGTCGACATTTTTATTTTTATATTTATTTATTTTATATCATTAACATCTGACGCAAAAGTACTATATATGTGTGCATATACACTATTAGGTTAAAGTATCTATCTTACTGATATTGTGTTGTGACTGACTGATGTTGTTTAACTGTAATAATGTTTTTAGTTTGTAACTTTCTGATGACCTAATCTATCCAATCTATGTTATTGGCTCAAAGAATTAATAAAGTCTATCTATCTATCTATCTATCTATTCCCTATGTATTCTGGTCGGGTTTATTCTGTACATTATTCCACATTATTACCAAGGAGTCTCTGAAGTCGATTTATTCAATCTACCTCTAACGACACATTTATTTCTTCTATGAGTGCGCTTATTAATCGAACACCATGAACTAAGTAACGTATGGCACTATCCCACCATGGTCTTACAAGTCAGAAAATAGTCAAATTACCTACTGAGAGACTACCATAAATAATGGAAAAGACATGGAAAACGAAATACAAATTTCAAACGTTCCATAAATCGATGTCCCAAATATCCAAAATATCAATTTTATTCATTGCTTCATTTTACATTCTTGAGTGAGTCATAGCCATTGAAGTAATGCTTGAAAATAATGCTATTTTGTCATTGAAAATGATGTTCTTGATTATTTCATTTTGTTACTCCAGTATACAAAAATTCTCTTTGTGATTCAAAGCGGTATTTGAAAAGTGATGGTCATGATTCCCAATACCGGTCAAGGCACATAGGCAGGGTTGACGTAAAAAGAAATTTCGTACTCTTTTTTTCGAGAACCATTCCTGTGAATGAATGAATATTCTCGTGAAAAAATCATAGAAATCGATGTTCCTCTCAAAAGTAGACTAGGGGAGGCAAGGAATATAATATTATGGTTATTACAAGTCATTAAAACTGACGGCAGCCTGTTGAAACTGTGGAGCATTCTGTATTATTTTCAGGAGTGAAAACTACGTTCCTTTGAAATTTAATCTCAATAAGTAAAATAATTTTCCGTGACAGATTAACATATCATTATGAACTCGCAGACAAACAACACATTTTATAATAACTACAGGTGACGGTGAATTTTGAAAAAAACAAGGCAGAATATTTTCTGGAAAATAATAGAATATTAGCATCATCCTGAAATACTCAAATAAGGAGATCTCAAAAGATTGAGTTCATGCTATTATTGTTAATTGCCGTAACACTAATTATTGATTTATGGTAGAGAATTCACAAGAATAAGTGATTCTTACCTATGAAGCATTACACTTGGTTGAAACAAGGCAGCTGTTCAGCCCTTATGAGGTCTGAATTCCTACTGAGCCAGGGGAGTAGTTGTTTTTTGACAGATAGTTGTCATAACCAGCCTACATCGTAGGTTTTTATGGAAATAAAGGGTGAAACATAGGTCGGCAATGACTTTTCTTTACTAAATGATTCCCTAAAAGAACTCTATTTGAAATTACTCAGATCTATTAACGAACTAGACAACTGAGCGCCTAAACATTTGTCTTATTTTGAAAAAATAAACTAGTAAATTCTCTAGATTCATTTTCCCAAACCATGTATTTTTCAGTGATATCGTAGATTTTTATTTGATTTTTTCAAATTTTCTCTTCACCATATATGAGGTACCATCTTAGATTCGCAATTCACTTGGTAGAAAGATATCTAATTCGGTGTTTCCAATTTTTTTGAAAGCCATGCTAGGAGACAACCCTTAGATGGCAAATGCAATAAAATAAAATTCAAACAACGGAGTTATTTTATATTGAATTTCAAAATAGATTTTTGACGCGTAAATGGCCAGCGCCAAGATGGCGGCATGCTCTGACGTCATTACTCATATCGAGGTTAGTTAAACACAATAAACAGTAAGTACTCCATTATAAATAGGGCATCTGCGAAGTACTGCGAAAGTTAATTGTCGATATCTGTTACTGAATTGTAAGCGTTTCAACTGATTTTATCAATAAACACGTGAAACACCCGTTAAAATGCAGAAATCACAAAATAAATGGTGTTTTGTACCATGTTGTACGAGTACTTCCCTAAGCACGCCAAATAAGATATTTCTCTGTGTGCCACAAGTTGCACCTCGAAAAATAAAATGTTTTAAAGCAGCTAGAAGAGATATGCCAAAATCGAAATCAATGTTTTTCTGTTGTGAAGATCATTTCAAGGTAAGCATAGATGCCTAGCACCTGTCATATCCCTCATTATTATCAATAGAAATTAGAAATAGTTTTGATGTCATTGCAGCTCGAGGAAGATATGGAGAACTACATGAGATACAAATTGATGGGAGGAAACATTGTTTTGAATCCTGGGGTGGTGCCTCATATATTTGACTGTCAGACTGATAGAAAAAGAGCCAGTACTGTCCCTGATAGATCTTTATTTGCAAAACGACAGAGAAGACAACTAGTCCTTGAAGCAGTTGCAGAAAGTGATAGAATGCAGCACAATATGCTACTGATGAGTCCCATCGATGAACCATGTGCTAGTACCAGTGCTCAGTTACCAACTCCTATCAATGAACCATGTGCTAGTACCGGTGCTCAGCTACCAGGAATAAGAGAAACTGATTGTTCTTATACTACAGATGATTCGTCGATGACTGCCAATGTGGATTCAACAGAAGGACCGCTGCAAACTAGAAATGTTGGAATACAAGCAAAACCACATTTTCGTAGTAAACATATACTGTGTAATATAACAAGTCGCATAAAAGATAGTGCTACTTCACCAGTGAGATCTTTGTTTCCTAAAGATGCCAGTACTTCTCCAATCAAGATGCCCACCAATGTTGGAAGGATTATATTGTCACAAACAAATAGTAGTAGTAGCAGCGATGCTGAAGTAAAATCAAGTACCAGTTCATTTGTCCCAAGCTCTGATAGTGATTACGAAGGGGATGATTTCCCACAAGACATAAAGGAAGAACAGCTACAAACATTGAATTGTACTCGGTTATTATTAGAGAAGAAACCAAAGAAATATACAGGCATCCCTGATGATTGGCTTCCACAAGTGATAAATTTGCTCAGCACACACACCAACATTAGTAAAGATAATTTGAATTTAACTCTGATGAAAATCAAACTGAATCATCAATTTTTTATCCTAGGGGACATGTTTGGTATGTCTGTCTCCAATGCTTCCAAAATATTCAAAAGATATTTGTTGAAAATGGTGTCTCACCTGAGGAGTTTTATATTTTGGCCATTTCAAGGAAAGATAAAGTATCATTTACCTATACCATTCAGAGCACGTTACAGTAATGTTCAGTCCATCATAGATTGCTTCGAAATTCAAATTCAAAAGCCAACAGACCCGGTTAAGCAAGCACTCACATGGTCAGAGTATAAATAGTGCAATACTCTGAAGTATTTGATCTCATCTACACCTGATGGATTTATCAACTTCATATCAAAAGGATATGGAGAAAGAATAAGTGATTCTTTGTTAGTGGAAGACAGTGGTTTCTTAGATTTACTTCCTAATGGATGCAGTGTGATGGCAGACAGGGAATTCAACTAAACAGATACATGATAGAAATTGTCAGTTAGTTAGGCCACCTAGTGTTTCAAGTTCAGTGAAACCCACAAAATCAGATGTGCTCGAAAGTAAACGAATAGCAAGTTTACGTATTCATATAGAAAGAGTGATTCGTAGATTAAGAGAATTTGAGTATCTGAAACCACATTCTGTGACAGATCACAATTTAGTAGAACATACAGACCATATTATTGAAATTGATTGTGCATTGATAAATTTACAAGGTCCCATTATAAGGCAAACATAAAGTTGTGAAATAGAAAACTAGAATAAGTAAGGAACTATCATGACTCCATTTTGTAGCTCTCATATTTTTGAACTCCCAAGTCTCGTAAAACATATCTTTTTGTGTAACCAAATATATTTTCAATAAAACCGAAATAGTTTTCATATTTTATTTATCCATCATTTCCTAGGACTTTCTACGATAAAACACATTGAAATTTTGTACTTTTTCAATATGAAGAGAAACATCTTGGTGTTTTCGTTATAAAGTGGTAAGAATTTTGAAATTATTTTCAAAGGCAGTTTTTTACATGTTGGATAGGTATAATAATGAATATGACACTGTTATTAACTGGGTGAATTTTCAGTATTTTTTTTTTCAAACAAAAATAAAATGAATAGTTTTGATAATTTTCAGTGAACCTTCCAAAATCAATAAATGTTCACCATCAGTTGATGTTAGTCACTTTCTTTTCAATAATAAAAATCTCATAACAAACCAAAATTTCCAGATTTTTTAGAGTAATTTTTCTTGAGCTAGTACTTTTCTCGACATCAGGAAAGTATCAACATTTTATGGTTGGATTTTCCATAACAATGATACTGAATAAGATTTTCATATGGTACAGTACAGCAGTACAAGTGTATAATTTTTATTTCTATTGAAGTTGAAATTATTCACATAGTTGATTTGTCTCTCATTTCAAAAAGTAAATGAGTACTACAACGATTCAAACAATATTTTATTCAACAAACAGATTTGTACAGTTTGGGAAATACAAATTTTTCCCATTTCGTAGAAGCTTTTTCTGTCAGCATTTTTACGAATGCCTCATCAAAGTTCTCATAAAAAATTTGAACATTTTTAGTTTGTTCATACTCTGGGCTAGCTACACAAAATATCCCACGTTTTTTTTGGGCACACAACATTTGCAATTGCATTTGCGCTTTAAATTTTCGAGTAATTTTGCTATTCTTCACATAATATGTTACTGAGTTTTCACTGGCTGGACATTTCATTTCAACTATGAACTCTGAAGAAATAGCATCTGGTGAAGCAGCAAATAATGGATAAGATGGAAGTATGAATAAGCCACAGTTTCTAAACTTTATATTCAGTTGCTTCTCCACAGTTTTTAGGACATCGCTTTCTGAAAGTCTTCCTCTCTTATATACTTGGTGTCTTTTAATTTGTATGCTCCTATTATTGTTTCCAACAGTGTACCTTCAGCAACTGTACAGTGTGCAAATTCATAGAGTTTTGAAGCAGTAACACGTCCAAACCTAAGTTCATGCCACAATGGTGAAACTGACTGTCCTTTTGTTTCACATTCTGCTTCTTTGCACAACTGTTCACTTACTTGCCCTACACATATAAATGACAAAAAGTCTTCAAATTTCACTCCTCTTTGTGCTTGAAATTTAAATAATTGTTTGTATATGGACAACTTGTTGAACTTGTCTTGTTCTACATCAGATGCATACTTAAGAATCTGCCCTGGTACTTTCTCTCTCACTCCAATTGCTACAATTTCATCCATAAATGTTGAACCACTGGCAGACGTACTCGGAGGGCACACTCCACTTGTTTTACTAAAACTAGCAGCAGTTATGAATTTCATTGAAGTGCCAACTGCAGATAATCGTGGCTTCATCCAATATGATGTTATGCCAGTTGGTGAAGGTTCCTCACTTCTCCGATGCAACCACATCAGAAAGACAAGTGCATGCTTGCATCCACCTATAAGAAAATAACTACTATAAAACACGCTTATGATTTTTGCATCACACCTTACCTGATGAAGCTGCACAGTCTTTGCAGAATACGTTCAAGACTTTCTCTTCAGTTTCATTCACAGTTAGTTCAACAGAATAATTTTTAGCACGGACTTTGTGCTCTGGACATATTTTGCATTGTAAAGTACACAAAGGGCCCTCTCTCTTCAGCTCTACATACCCAATGGCATTATCACCATAAGCCTCACGAGTGGCCCTGTAAAACATTTATTTATATTTCACTTGTTCAGACATAACCTCAAAATAACGAAGAGAACATTTGAACAATTGTTGATTGTAAATCATTCAAAGAATTTCTAATACATTTCTAGTGAGAATTTCACCAACTAATCATTAGTTATTTCACTTTACTTTACTTACACTGTTGCTTTCACATTTCTAAATTCGGCTGCATTGAAACGATCATCGTTTTTAATGAACTCCATCACCATAAAAATGTCTATCGATGGTAAATTATTTGAAGATGCTTTCACAAATCCTTCTGACGGCATTTTTCGTTGGTTTTAACTAGTAACCCAAAAACAAATCAACTCTAATTACAATAACCACACTTCAAATGTAAACAAACGATATTGATATGAGTTTTGACGTCCTGACACACCGGACCAATCAGATGGCGTTTTGGTTATAGTTTGAATTTGTTCATTTTCACCAACTTTCAAACTCATATTTCATTAAAAATCGTCAAAAATTTCAATTTTTAGTTGGTACAAGTTCTGATGTGAACCTTCTATTTCACATAGATACATAAATTACATTGATATATGCTCATTGAAAACACCGAATTAGTGCGTATATTTTCTTCTAACTTCAACCCCGTACACAGACATAATTTTCATTTCTTCCGATTTACCGCGTATAACAGACCTGTTTGTAACAGAGAACGTATGGATTTCAACAACTAGGCAAGTATCTGAATTGTTTTTCAACAAAACTGATAATTTTAAATACAACTCTAGACGAATATATCAGACCACCACGAGTCACAGAATTAGTGAATTTTTCAAAACTTTCACCTGTTAACACGTAAGAATGATCATCATTATGAGATTTATTATTATTAATTAAAATTTCATTGTAATTTCGAACTATATAGCCTGAAATATAAAAAATTATATTTTCTTGGAAATCTGCCAAACACTTAACCAAATAATTAACTTCTTCTAGTTCTGAATGTCATTACTCACTTCAATTTCTCTTCTACCCGCAGAGCGAAATTCAAATGTTGAAGTACAATAGGTGTTAAAATTGGCACAATTTGCATTTACACTTGACGACACAGAATTCCTAAATAACAATTGTCTTAAGATCCACTTCAATTGTAGGTCATTAGGATTGTTATTCCATCCTCCAAGAGCCGAATGCAGGAAAAAACAGTTCCAATTAGTCTTGAAAATACTTATAGGATAAGAGTTTTCGGTTAAACAAAATAAATCTTCAGCCAAAGCAAGTGTACTTTCCATAGTTAGCATAAAACATGGAAGTTCCATCAATTTTGAGGCTTTTTAGGTGTTCTTTAGTTTTTGAAAATATTACTTCAAAATACTTCAAGGTTGTGGGTCTTATTGGCGCTTTGTAACCCTTTCCATAGGGGTTCATACAATTAAAGATATCAAATATTTTGTCTATGGATCTAATAAATTCAGTGGTAGCAGAACTGTTTATTCATCAACACAACATTCTTTTTAATATTCTATGGCATCTGCTATGCCAGAAATAAGGGCTTGTGCAGCTAACTTAACATTAATCATTTTAGGTGATGTGTTTGTCTATTCCAAATACTTATTTATTTCAAATTTCCGAAGAGAGGCGCCATCCATTGATCGAGCGGCGAACCAGGAGGAAGCGAGGAGGATCGAAGCATGGCCGCCGTTGAGAATACGAGTTGTTGATCACTCTTTGTTTATTTTGATCAATAAAAGTTGTTTATGAGTTTAAATTATTCGTTGTTCAAACTAGAAAGTACCAGCAATAAGTGTACATCATACGTGTACTAACATTTTGGTCCAAACGACCCGGATATAACCCAGATTTTAGGGTGAAGTTCATTGTGACTTCTGCGAGAAGAAACGCCAAGCCCCGGCAAAACAATTCGTAATCCTGTCCGACGAGACCGGCACCGGCGACCCACGACCTACGACACAGCTGTTTGCCTACGATTGTGGTTTCCAAGAAGTACAATCCGTGAGTCCTTTCCTTTTTGAATTCTCCTCAGGGAAATAGGCTATAGTTATACCATTCCACAGGTATTTATTCCTATTTTATTAATTGAAATATGGCAGACGACGAACTTAAAACTTTGAGAATAGAAAGGGGGCAGTTTAAAAGGTCACTGACACTCCTGGATAAACATGTAAACAATTTAGATTTACAGAATTTACAAGATACTGATTTTATAAATCTGAAATTGCGAGTAGAAAAAATCAAGGAAAGCTTTAATAGTTTCGAAAAAACACAGTACGAAATTGAAATTTTAGTAGAAACTAAACAAGAAGTACAAGATCAGAAAGAAAAAGAATTGGAAGAAGGTGAAATTTGCATCAATAATTATTTTGACATTATTTCCGAGTGTGAAGAGATTTTATCAAAGAAAAGCGACGTTGTACATAACAATCAACCATTGCCAGGTACAGGGTGGTCCTCTTTCAGACAAGACAACTTGCCACCAGTACAGGTTCCGAAATTTTCAGGCAATTTTGATAAATGGTTAGAGTTTCGGGATGCTTTTGTTTCCATTGTGGACAATAACAAATTAATCGATGCTGTTCATAAATTTCATTACTTAAAATTAGCTTTAGAAGGCGAGGCTGCAAGTTTAATCGAATCTATCCAAGTCCAAGTCCAAATCTATCCACAGACAATTATAAATTAGCTTGGAAATTATTGACAGAAAGGTACGAAAATAATAAATTAATCCTACACAATTACATAAAGTTACTATTTGACACACCTGCGTTGACAAAGGAGTCTCATGTAGATCTTAGAAAATTACATGATCATTTCACAAAAAATATTCGATCTTTGAAAACGTTAGGGCAACCCACCGATCAGTGGGATACGCTTTTAATTTATATGATAACTAATAAACTCGATAGTAGAACCAGAAGAGACTGGGAAATGTATAAGACAACCGGTGACTTCCCAACTATGGAAGACATGAATAAATTTTTAAAAGGTAAGTGTGAATTGTTGGAAAAACTAGATATATCAAAAGATGAACCAAAACCCACAAAGCAAATTTCAAAAGGATTTTCGAATCAACAATTTTCTAGCAAAACTCACGTTAGAAAAACTCACGTTAGAAAAACCAAAATTCAACTGTTATTATTGTAAAGCTAACCATTCAATTTTCAAATGTGAAAAATTTCAGAAATTAAATATAGATACAAGATATAGTGAGGTAAAGAAGCTGAATCTGTGCTTTAACTGTTTCAACCCATCGCATGAATTACCATTTTGCGATAAACCTCCGTGTAGAAAATGTCAAAAAATGCACAACTCATTGTTACACAAAGAAGCAATAATAACAAACCGACAGTCAATACTAGTGAAAATTCTAGGTTTTTGCAAGAAAGTAGTTCTTAGACACAACCAAGGCAGTGGAAAGACACGACGAGCGCGGCTGTTGTTGTCAAAGAGACAGGGTCGGTGGCGATGACCACAACCCAGGGAACTCTAGAGGAAAACTCGGTAGGAGTTTTGAGCGCTCACGCAACACATTGTAATAATAAATATGCACTTCTCTCAACAGCTTCAGTAAATGTAAAAGATAAATTCGGAAATATTTATCGAGCTCGCGTTCTATTATATCCTGGCTCACAGAGTAATTTTGTGCGTGAAGAATTCTGTATAAGAATTGGTTTGAAAAGAGAAAAGGTAAATTATCACATAGCCGGAGTAGGAAATAACAATATGATAGCGAATTATAAAACGCAGTTCGTGATATCATCAAGGTTTGGTCAGTATTCCAAAGAAATTTGTTGCTTGATTCTACCAAATATTACAGAGGCTTTGCCAATTTGTGATTTCGACGATAGTTTTCTCAATATCCCCCGTGATATAAAATTAGCAGATCCTGATTATAATATAAAATTAAACATAGACATTTTATGCGGTGTAGGTGTTTTCTATGATATTTTATTGATGAATCAGATGAAAATTCAATCAGTTACTTTACAAAATACAAAGTTAGGGTGGATCATTGGAGGCGAACTTGATTTCCTTACAATTCCCGGCAAACTGTTGACTTGTCATTCACTATCAATAGAAGATTCAATAAACGAAAATTTATCAAAATTCTGGGAAATAGAGGAATATACTAGTATGCCTAAGATTGATGATTATTGTGAAAAGCATTTCCAAGGAACTCATACACGAGATGATAATGGGCGTTTTATAGTTCAGATACCATTCACAAATGACTTATGTAAATTAGGAAAATCGAAAGATATGGCAATTCGTAGTTTTATAAATTTAGAAAAAAGATTCGCTAGAAATGAGCAACTCAAAGTGGGATATTTGGAAGTAATGAACGATTACATTCAAATGGGTCATATGACAAAACTCAATATTGAAGTTGACAGTTTAAATGAGTACGAAGCGTATTATTTGTGTCATCATGCGGTAGTCAAAGAATCGTCATTGACTACAAAAAATAGAGTAGTTTTCAACGGATCAGCGAAGACTGATAGCGGATTTTCATTGAACGATGTTCAATTACCCGGTCCTACCATACAAAATGATTTGATATCTATACTTTTGAGATTTCGAACATCAAAATATATGTTGAACGGCGATATTTCCAAAATGTATAGAAGAGTCATGTTAAATGAAAACCAACGCAAATATCAAAGAATTTTTTGGCGCGAAAATCCAGATAAAAATTTAGACTGCTTCGAATTGAATACGGTTAACATTCGGGATGGTGTCATCACCATTTCTCGCTATCCGTTCCTTATATCAGTTAGCTTTAGATAATGAAAAATCATATCCACAGGCGAGTGGTGTCATTAAAAATGATTTTTATGTAGATGATTTATTGACCACACAAAATACGGAGTCTGAAATTTTAAATCTACAACGCGATATTACGACCATACTGAAACAAGGAGGTTTCGAATTACGAAAATGGTTAACAAACAGACCTGAATTATATGAAAACATGGAAATAGATCGAGATATCGAATCTAGCTGTATAAGACTAGGCGAAAATGATAAAAACAAAACTTTAGGCTTATATTGGAACGCTATAAAAGATACAATTCAGTACGAAGTTCAATCGATAAATCAAACAACTAAAATAACGAAAAGATCAATTTTATCTATCATAGGCCAAATATACGATCCATTGGGATTGTTGGGCCCCGTTATAATTGTAGCCAAAATCATGTTGCAGAGATTATGGCGCGAAAAATTATCTTGGGATCAGAATGTTTCTGACGAGTTAAGTCAACGATGGAAAGATTTTTGCGCAGATTTAACAAATATTACGGATATTGAAATCCCAAGATTAGCTTTTTTGTCAGATTATGAATCAGTCGAACTACTTATTTTTGCGGACGCATCACAGGTAGCGTACGGATCATGTGCCTACATTAGATGTTTAAAAAATGAACAGGTAACTTCTTATTTGCTAACAGCAAAATCCCGTGTAGCCCCTATAAAATAACAAAGTTTAGTGCGCCTGGAATTGTGCGCAGCAGTTTTAGCGGTTAATTTATCAAAGAAAATAACGGAATCAATGAAGGTTAAATTTAACCGAACGTATTTTTTCAGTGATTCTACCATCACTTTGCATTGGATAAACGGGATGCCTGATAGATGGAAGGTTTTCGTGGCAAATAGGGTTAGTTTCATCCAATCTGTAACTGCTAAGAACCAGTGGTTTCATGTAGGTTCAAAGGAGAACGCGGTGGACGTCATTTCGCGTGGCTGTTCGGTCAGTCAATTGAAAGAAAATGCACTATGGTGGAAAGGTCCCGAATGGATCAAGTTGGAAAGGTCTTCCTGGCCCATCAGTAGTGTAGCTAAAGAAAATAATCCAGAAATTTTACAGTCCATTCCAGAGCAAAGGATAATAGTCCATACTGCGGATGATTTAGAATGCGATATGTTTTCCCGTTTCTCAGATTTGAAAAAATTAAAGTTGGTTTTTGCTTATTGCCAACGTTTCATATTTAAAGCTTCGAAAGGAAATTATGCTAAGAAAAGAGGACCACTAACTACTCAAGAAATAAATAATAGTTTCCATAAGTTAATTTCGTTGGCACAAATGCATTCATTTCCAAAAGAATTCAAAATTTTGAAATTAAAAGTTACAATCCACAAGTCAAGCAATATTCTTTCATTAAGCCCATTTTTCGAGGATAATCTCATTAAAGTTGGAGGCAGAATTCAAATGTCAAATTGTCCTATTGATCAAAAACATCCAATCATCCTCGACCACAAACACACTTTAACAAAACTGATCATGTCCGAAGAACACAAACGATTACTACACTGTGGACCACAACAATTGCTTTATTCTATTAGATATACTTATTGGCCAACATCGGGTCGTAGTATGGCAAAACAAATAGTACATAATTGCATTACATGTTTTAAAAATAAACCAAAGATATGTGAGTATTTAATGGGTAATTTACCCAAAGAAAGAGTAAACATGTTTCTACCTTTTGTCAACACTGGTTGTGACTATGCCGGTCCTTTCCAAATTGAAGATAGGAAAACCCGAAATCCGAAGTTATTAAAAGCATGGATATGTTTGTTTGTTTGCATGTCGACAAAAGCTATCCATTTAGATATCGTCACTGATTTGACAAGTGAAGCCTTTTTGGCTTGTTTCAAACGTTTTGTATCGAGAAGAGGAAAACCTTCTTACATGTTTTCTGATAATTCCACTACATTTGTTGGTGCAGATTCCACACTTAAGAAATTTTTTGAAACAGAAACTCCAAGAATTACTGCTGTTCTGCTTAAGGAAGGTGTGCAATGGCATTTTATCCCCCCACGTGCACCAAATTTTGGCGGCATCTGGGAATCAGGTGTTCGTATGATGAAACATTATTTGAAGCGAACTATGGGTAATCTAACTTTACATTACGAAGATTTTCATACTCTGTTAACGCAAATTGAAGCGATTTTGAATTCAAGGCCTATTTCCCCTTTGTCAACCAGTCCTGATGATTTTACTCCTTTAACCCCAGCACATTTCCTTTTTGGTAAACCTTTAACAGCAATCCCTGAACCTTGTTTATTGGAGGTACCAGAAAACCGTTTGCGTCACTACCAGAGGCTCCAACAAGTTATCCAGCTGTATTGGAAGAGATGGAGTTCGGAATATATTTCTGAATTACAACAAAGGTTGAAATGGAAGGAAAATGGTTCTTCACGTATAAAAATCGATGATCTTGTCATAGTAAAGGAAGACAATCTGCCACCATTAAAATGGAAGCTAGGGAGAATCCACCAGATATTCCCAGGAGGTGATGACATTATCCGAGTTGTTTCTTTGCGATTCAGCGATGGGACAATAGTAAAATGTGCAGTTAACAAACTCTGCATCCTACCACTGGAGTCAAGTGACAAAACTAAAAGTGATGTAATTGAAAAGTGACTTTTTGCTAAATATTCAGACCTTTTCAGTATACTTTTACATATATTATTTTATTGTTGAAATAGAATAACTATCTATTTCAAGGCCGGCGGCATGTCTATTCCAAATACTTATTTATTTCAAATTTCCGAAGAGAGGCGCCATCCATTGATCGAGCGGCGAACCAGGAGGAAGCGAGGAGGATCGAAGCATGGCCGCCGTTGAGAATACGAGTTGTTGATCACTCTTTGTTTATTTTGATCAATAAAAGTTGTTTATGAGTTTAAATTATTCGCTGTTCAAACTAGAAAGTACCAGCAATAAGTGTACATCAGACGTGTACTAACAGTGTTGATATGTTAATTTATTTGCTAATCGCAAGTGCTGGATAGTAAGCTCTTCAAGATATTACCAACTAATGTTTCCTGAAGTACTACAAATTTTTTTTTTCAGCTAATGTATTTCTTGCAAGTTTTAACATGTGACATGGATCCAGCATACAAAAGATCTAGGTTGTAGGCTCAACAGGATGTGAAAAAACTGGAACCATTTCATCCTCTAAGATTTTACAACCTAATTTTGTGTAAGTGGCCATGCTTGTTTGAGTACCATCAGATGTTACTGATGGAACAGTTATGCCACTGTCATGTAAACTTCTTAGACAACTATTCATTGATTGCCTATGAAGGTCCGAATCTGCTTTTGTTATCAAAAAATAAGCCACAGAACATTTAAAGTTTTATGTTAACCTGAATATTTCAAAAAAGAGTTCCTCAGATGCAGCCATTTCAAATTATTCCACCATAATTGACGTTTCCAGTAAATTTTCCTTCTGAATCATTCCAGACCACCTGCTTAGTCATTATTCCGTCGATTATCAAAACACAATTTTTTAAATTTGCATTTTTTTCGGACTTTATCTTTCAAATAATCTAACACTTCTTGCAAAATTACAGGATCATATTTGACACTGAACAACCATTTACGGACGGTGCGATCGCTTGGCAATGTTAAATGTTGACGCAAAAAGTTATAGGCTTTCGGTGAATGATAATAGACTGCTTGAGCAAATTGTTTCATTAGTGATGAGTAATTACGTTGTCAAGGGCGACTGTCTTTCTCATTTTTCCTTCGTAGTAGTTCCAGTTCTAAAGGTAAGCCTACAAAACACAAAAGCCTATTAAATACATTTATAATGATATCAAAAAAGTTGTTTCTAACCTTCAAAATAATTTTTAAGAACAGTATCAAAATTTTCATTACTACAGCCACTTTCTGAAATCTGCTTTATGATATCCTTCATGCTAGATATCTTGATATCTGCTCTTTGTACTTTTTGTTTTAATGATTCAATTTGCCTTTTCAATTTCCTTATTGTTGCTTCTTTTTTCATTGTGGAGGTTTGTGAAGATTGATCTATAAACACTTCGGAACAAGTTGCCAATGTGTAGATGAAGGAGGTGCAGAACTTTCATAACTGATATCCATGACCACAATTTGACTTGTACTGCTGGAAGTATCTTCATTCTAAGAAGGATAGGTAATATTTAATATCACAAATAAAAAACATATATATATATATAAAATCCACCTTACTTTTTTAAATATTTTTCTTCGAGGTAAAGGAACCTTTTTTATTAGGTGTTTAGGAAACAAAAACACACTAGGAACTGCATCCGGTTTGAGAAGTATTGCTGTGCATCCTGGTTCAATGGGGTAATCCGTGGCAACAAAATGTTTTCCGCAGAGCTTACTGGTCTTTGAAGGATGGCAGTTTTCCCTTCGTACTGCAGCAATCCGGAGTTCCTGAATCTCTTGCCACTTAAAAGTGAATCTAAAATAATGTTTTTTCATATGTTTATATTCAAGTGCTCAAGTAACAACAAAAAGCAAGTATTAAACAAGTCATCTTAAGGTTTACTTTCTTCTCAACCTTCTCCTTAACCTCAAACAACAGGAAATTTGAAAAAAAAAAAAGTTTATACTGCCTTAGTGTGACCAAGGTATCAATCATGGACGGTATAAGAGAAATATATAATGCTTTTGATGGGGATTTTTACAGTATATGTAAATCACCTTAATTTCCAACGAAAAACCATGTTTTCATTCATGTATCAGAAAAGTTAATGATAATTTATCTATTCAAGATGTATATTCAATGAATAAACCAAAGTTTTTATATCTCCATTAATGAACAAGAATTATCTAGTTATGAACCTCCATTTATGGACACCCGTCAGTAATGGACATCCCGTTATGGATATTCTTTATTGAACTAATATTCCTATAGTGAACAATTTTTAGATATTGCATTGCTGCTTTACATTGTTATAACTTATCATACATATATATATATCATTACGTCATATGAGGTCAACTTTGGCAATGGATTTGTAGTAGATGCGTTCTCCACGCGCAATTACCTAGATAGCACAAAAATATTCCTGGAATATGCCCAGAATATTCTCGGAGAAGATTGGATCATTCTATGGCTAATCCAATAATTATTCTAAGATTATTCAGATGCCCGCTCTGAGAAAGTCTCAGGAATATTCAAATGTGTATTCCTGGAATATTCAGGATTATTATTATTAGAATAATATTATTATATATTATATATATTAGAATAATATAATAATATACTTCGAGATTATTCCTGGTATATTCCATAGGAAGACTGAATGATTAATCCAATGGATTATTCTATGATCATACAAATGTCCGCTCTGAGAAAGTCCCAGGAATATTCAAATGAATATTCCTGGAATATTCAGGATTATTTTAGAATAATCATAGGATAAGCATTTTGTCATTGCTACTTATTAAATAAAATATTTGTGAAGTTCAGTAACAATTCTGTTATATATTTGTTTGTAAAAAATAAAATCTCTCCTAAGCTTAACAAAAAAATCAATCCTAACTTTAACACAAAAACAAAACAAAATATCATCACCAACGTAAAACCATTACCATTTCCGAACCTGTAATAAAAAGATGGGTTTTGGTATTGTGTCCTTTCAATATGTCAAAAAAAAAATAGGAACCTAAAATATCTTGGGTGTGTGGCTAGGTCATACGTTATTGTTGCGAAATAAATACTATATATCAATTTCTGATTTATTGAAATGAATAGATACAAAACACTTCGAACCAGGTCCTCATAATAAATGGAGTAGTGGAAATTAGACAAAGTACTTTTTTCTATCTATTCATTTCAGTAAATTGAACACGGATTCCCATAAAATAAATAAATTAAATTACTGGGAATTGTTTTGAAATTCCTAATATTCATTAAACCAACATTATTTATGTCAGATATCTTCACAATTTTAGGTTTGCAAAACCATAATAAATTGATTTTATTGAAAATATGAACAGGATGTTCATGAAGTCAGTTGTGGAATCATCTGCGACTAAAAGATAAAATTCAATTGCTATTTTCCATCCTACAAGATAACCTCTCTTGGAAGGGATTCATGTTGTAAAGGGAAACAATCTCAATTGAAAATTGTACGAATACATGACTCCTTTGTAAATGAAAAAAACCTACGATAAATTGAAGTAACTTTTTTTTAATATCTAACAGAAAACAACTACTTCCCCTGCTGAAGCCACGCTGGACATTGAACTACATCGGATAGATATTGTGAAAGACCCTATATAACTTGAAGATAAAATCTGAAAGTGAAAATTTGCATTTTTATTCAGATAGTTGATATTTCTGAAATGTTCAGTTATCATTGGAGATAAATGATAAAAGGGAGAATGTTATTCAGAAATATCACTCACAGAAAATCGCTCATTTCATTGATGCGAGAATTGCATCTCTTTCGCTAGGCTTCTAATACATTTTGGTCGACAAAAATCTATATCACTCATCCAAGATCATCAGGGAGGTCGGAAGAATTGGAAATCATACTCTTCAGAAGCAATTTCACACTGTAATGATGAAATTGTTGGACAATTTCTTGTGTGGTGACGCTTTGAAAATATTTTTTTGACGTAAAACCTGTCATGGGTATGGCATGTTGATTTTATTGAAAATATAAACAGGATGTTCATAAAGTCAGTTCTGGAATCATCTGCGACTGAAAGATAAACTTTAGTTGCTATTTTCCATCGTACAAGATAACCTCTCGCGGAAGGGATTCATGTTGTAAAGGGAAACATTCTCAATTGAAAATTGTACGAATACATGACTTCTCTGGAAATTGAAAAAACCTACGATGAATTGAAGTAACTTTTTTGTAATATCTAACAGCAACCTGCAGTGGTGTATTCAAGTGAAGAAGTCTAATGAATTTATCTTACTATGCTATTCTTTAAATTCCTGGGACTTGAATCACTTGAATGTAAGGAAATTAGTAGTGGAAATCTATTGTCTGAGAGAATTTGCTTAATGACGACTGATTTAAATAATTTGCCACTGTTGGATTCATTTGTCCAGAAGTATTAATCATCTACATACTGTAATCTCTTGATAATCAAGACACAGGTATTTAAGGAATAGCTCTATAAGAAAATTTTGAAATATTTTTCCGCTTGAAGTAGCCATTTTGTAGCAAATGTGAATTTATAAACGTAAAATTGTGGATATCTTTCTCATTTAGTTAAGATGTTTTTATTTTTGACAATTCCAAGGGAGAGTATGGTTAGGTTACTGAGTCAATACTCAGTCTTCAAAATAAACTCCAACACATAAAAGACATTATCAAGAAGTATCTAGATGCTAAGTGCACTAAGTTCACATACACTTAGCCTCTGTAGTCACCTTATATCACACAAAAATATAACTCACCAATAATTCAAGTTTCCATAAGGTCAACAGAATTTTCATTGCTAGTACCAATAATGTAACGGATTGCTTCTTTCCTACATTTTATGGCTTCTTCATCCAACTTCACTACAACTGTGGATTCTACTTCTTTTTCTCTTACATTATTATCAAATGTTTTTCTTACATCTTCTAAATCAATGATACAAACCTTTATATTTTCACCAACCTACATACATTAACTACACAATCCAAATTCTGAATCTCCATGAAACTCCTTCTACAGTAAAATTTATTTCACATCATTGAGTCACTACTGATCTCTTTAATCCATACTTTCAAAGAGAATTACTTGTAAAACTGTTATTTGCCTCCTACAATGAATTTTCGGAAATGACGGTGATCCGAAACACCGTCAGCGATAGATCCATCGCTGCTGAAGTGCAGTGTATCTCACGTGAAATATTCTCTTCAACGTCATTTTGCACGTTTTTGTGTATCTATCTATTCTACAAAATTCTAGAGCGAAAATGACCGAATTTACAAAGTTGTTTCCATGAGAACTGAGACACTGTATATATCAACATATTCTTAACCCAAATGGATCTTAGAATGATTGAATAAATTTGATTTGGACTTGGATTATTCACAGAAATAAAATTAACGAATAACCACAATATAAAGACTAATATGAAGTGATGTGTAAAAAAATTACAAGCTGATAAAAAAATCATTGAATAAATATATTTTTACAATTTCATTACAACTTGAAATCAAGATATTTTAGGAGACATGTTTATGAGACATTGTATATCTACGATTACTCACCTACAACAATAGATGAAATGGGAATTTTGGAAAAATTCTCCTTTCCCTTATGTCCCCGGTAACAAAATTCTGCCGCCAGTTCATGAGAAAGACACCTTTCCTCTTTCCACAGTCTTCAAAGCTGTTGCCACCAGTTCTGGATAATGCTTGAACCTGTGAGAGAAGTACAAGTATCTAGGTACTATAGTAAGGAGTGAAAACTTATCACCTACCAATTGTGAAAGTCCTTGTTAAAAAACGTTCATTTCCTCTATGGTTGTAAGAGGAAAGTGTTTTTGCAAATCATTGATTTTTTTTCTTTTTCTTTGTGGTGTGGATCCACATTACCAAGTAGCGATTCAACTTTCTGATAAAGTTTCTCGTAAGAAATCTTCATGTAGTCAATTTAGATGTCATTTTTACAAGGAGTCTAATTACCTCTTCTTGAGATCTAACTGAGTTTCATCCTCTGATGATGAAAAATGTTGGGGCATTCTAATCTTTCTTTTTAAGGGCAGTTCCATTTCCGTGGCACTCGTTTCAAACTCAGAGTGCTCGCAGGCATTATTTGCCCGTATTGACGCAGCACAGAATTTGTCAAATGGTCTCCGACACATCTATTTAACTCGATATATTTCCACCAAGAACTGGGTTGTTTGTTCAATTCAATTGAATTGTCTATTTTAACGTCAGGTGGAAGCCAGAAGAAGCAAAATAAGTTATCCTCAGTGACCCAGGTTGTTGACACAACCTCAATATTGTTTTCATCAAGAAATTGGAACACAAGCTACGTCACCTAAAAAATACATAATAAAAAATAAGACCTTTCAATATAACCCCTGAATCATTATGTTTATAATAATATTTCTAATAATTATTTATAATACTTTCCCGGCTGAGGAATGAAATTCATTCAAATGATGAAATTAAGAGAAAATTAACTACTTGAGCTTACTGCAAAGGTTACTATCAAAATCGAAACTGTTTCCATTGCACACTAATTTTTTATTGATATAATTTTTTTTAATGCAAAAATCATCCTTGGATTGACCTTTTCCAAAAATTATTTTGAACCAATTTAGTATAATCGCCTACCTTGAAGTTTAAAATCATTCCCTGAAAATTCTTTATTTACACAAAAAGGTATTTTATCAACTCTCTTCAAACCATGAAAACATGTCTCAGGACGCTCGGAATGAAAATTGGTTCGGGAACATGAAAAAAACCTTTACCTTATCAAATATCTACAATACTTACTTAATTGAAAAATAGAAAGCGAATTTTGAATTAGAAAAAATGTTAGTTTACATATTATTAAAAAAATGACTAAAATCCTGCAGCAATCAAATAAGTAACCCACGTACTTTGGACTCCGGAACAAAAATCCAAATACAATTTTGACGATAAGTAATTTCGGAGTTACGGCCCTATTGTTGATCGGTAACTGGCATTTTCTAGCACATATCCTACCGCAAAAAGAGGAAAAAAATCACTCAAAATGACTCTTCTTACACCATGTACGCACCCTAATTCACCCCTTTTATTTTTTAAATTGAACACTGCACTTTTTCTCTAAACATTATCCCCTTGCACAAATATGATGGCAAAAGAGTACCTACTCTGTGGGCAAAATGTTCAGGGAATCTATTCATGTTCGGTTAGAAAAAGAATTTGTTGTTTTGTGATTTAAAAAAAAATTATTTGATAAAAAGTGCCGTTTTCAATTCATAAAAAATATATATAACGGGTGAATTAGAGTATGTACATTGCTAGTGTAAAGAACGAGGCATTTTGAGGGTTTCTTTTGTGCTAGAAAATACCAGTCATTATTCAGAATCAGGACCATATCTCTTGTTCCAAAAAAAGATTTTTGATAGCTGGTGGCTTTTAGTTAACGGAATTTTCCAAAAACAAGATCAAATCACTATATTTTTTTACATTGACTCTGCGTTTTTGCGTGGCTGAAGGCCCCAGCTCGAAGGCCATTTAGTTTCATTTATTATATGACATAAAATATATTTTTATTGTTGTAATTGCTGTAAAATTTGGCACAGGTACTTGAGTTATATAAACCCAACGAAAATCAGATCCGCCTTAAAAATTTGTCTACCAATGAATATATTTTTATTATGAGTTTCACGCAGAGTATTAATATTGACATATCTATTTTTTGTATAGGAACAAAGTAAGTGGAAAAATATTGAGAGAATATATGGGAGTTTTAACTCCAGTATATTCATTACTACACAAAAGGTTCCAAAAAGTGCATTGCAAGTAACTTTTTTTTTTCAAATTCTTCAAAATGTCACAAAATAAAGATGTTTGAAACGGGAAATGGAATACATGACAATATTTATTATGTAAAATTAGAACCATTAGACATGATTGGATTGTCTTGAAACATCCTTTCAATTGTAAACTCTATATTCTAACGTTTATTTGAAAATGGTTGACAATGTATCAGTTTGAGTAGAATTTTTCTGGACTTCCGTTGTCTGAATAACAAAGAAAATTTATTTTCTGCATGTGTTATAAGTCACGAAGTTACGGCATTGAACATCTACTACCGTAATCAAGTGTGTGAATGAGACAAGATATCTTGAAGTATCCTAGATGCATTGTTGCCTTCACACACAGTAGTCGTTAACTGCCACTCAAACATGTTATTTATTGTGGTAATTTCTTCCTTCCTTTGATAAAGTATAACTCGATTATTCCCTTAACATATATTCAACTTGCTTAAATGTTTTATTTCCAGTAATATTTTACACCAACCATCTCAACAATCTCCATCTCATGAATAACAATGGACGAGTAAATAAATTTAAAAAGGAACTGCTCATCTCACAAATCACACTACCGATAATGCCGATTAGACATTTATCTTAATTTTATTTCTCATTAACACATTTTTATTAGAAACTTGTTTGTATGCCATATATGATTATTGTTCTGCATTTTTATTTCATTGTTATTTATTATCTTTTATTATATTTATCGTGTATTTCAAAAATCATCTATAGAAGTGGTATAAAAACATAGAAAGTTTTATTTCTCATTTTTCGTGCCTTGCGCAATATCAGATTCCATCGTGAACAATAAAAATCATTTATCATTATTATTATATAAAGATTACGTGAGTCTGTTATATGTATGTCTGTCAAGGCAATAGATTTAAAGCTGGTGAGCTCTTTGTCAACCGATCATTTCCAACAAGAATTTAGAAGATTTATCTCACGGAGAGGTCCTGTTCGTGCTCTATATTCGGAGAGAGGAACAAATTTTGTAGGCGCTAAATCGGTTCTAACTGATATTATTGACTTTGTTAATTCTCCAGAATATAGTGTAATGTTTCAAGTTAATGGGAGAAACACTTTCTCTCAGTTTTGATCGAGCCATAAAACCTGAATGTGTTTTATTGTTATTAAGAATATTATCTCTCACGCTATTTTCGTCTCAGTTTTAACCGGACAGTCAATATGAGGATTTGAATGTTACAATTAGTACATTCGAAACGGAATCGACTGGCATTACAATAGCCTTTCTGCACCGGAACAAGGAGGTTTATGGAAAGCAATGTTACGGCCGTCAAAAATCACATTTATCGTGTCATGGGAAATCTTAGTTATGTACGAAGAATTTTCAACACTGTTGACAGGAATCGAAGCATTCTTGAATTCACGGCCCTTTTGTCAGTTATCGGCAGATCTAACTGCCCCAGAGGCTTTAACTCCAGCAAATTTTTTGATTTTGTCTCCTCTACGCGGTTTTCCATCCGAAAAAGTCGATGATATTCCTGTCAATCGGTTAGATATATTTCAATTAGTCGACCGCATGGTTCAAGATTTTTTTGAAGGTTAGAATATTTGAGTAGTCTGCAACTACGTAAAAAATGGAATAGCCGAACCCCTATTATTACGGTGAGTACCGTTGTGATTTTGAAAACAGTCAACGCACTTCCCATTGGCCGACGTAATGTAACTTTAAAAACGACCAAAGGTATCTTTACGCGGCCCGTGGTGAAGTTGTGTCTACTGCCCTCGCAGTAAAATAGGTTCTACTCCATGAGAATTCTATTAGAATTTTTTTTTTTTTTATTTTCTAAATTGTCTGGAAATGGGTTATTGAGCTACATCTAGAATGTAGATCAAAACCACGGAATATTTTATTACTTTTCATTATTCAAAATCGCATAATTGCTATTTTTGGTTTTTTCAAATGCGGCTGAAAAAACTGTTTTCAGGGTCCGGGGTATGTTCTCACCCTTACTAAAATTATTATTATAGGAAAAATATAGAACACAGTCTTCAGCTTCAATCCATGAAATCATCATCTATTTCTTATTCCCCTGATTCCTAGATCCCCAACCTTATTGAAAAACGAGAGGACATGTCCGTATTTGGGACAAATTATTATTATCAATGAAGAAGTTTCAAACACTCTGTATGGTAAAAAAAATTATCATAACATTTGTTCATTGCGCTACATTTAGAAAAAAATTATAAAAATGAGGAAAAATGCCCAATCCGAAAATAGCATAACTTTATTTTAAACAAAAATAACGTTGCAACAAATTGTATTAAGTCAAACGAAAAGAATTAGACACAAAAAAATGTTAACAACATAACTTATAACAGTTGCTCAATACATTTTCGTGCTCTTGAAGTAAGATTTGTAATTGACTTTCTAATCATAGCTTGGTCATTTCTCAGTTCGTCGCAAGCGTCCTCAATTCTCCGTAGAAGGTCCTCTCTAGTGTTTACTTCAATTGTATAAACTTTTGATTTTAAATAACTCCAAACATGGTAATCAAGTGGATTAAAATCGGTCCCCCTTGCAGGCCAGTTGTGAAGTCCTCCTCTGCCTATCCAATAATTTGGGAAGTTGTCATTTAAAAACTCTCTCACTATTAATCTTAAATGAGGTGAAGCCCCATCATGTTGAAAGTACATGCCTCCAACATCAACTCCTGCATCATCTAGCAATATGGGTAAAATATTTTGCAGGAACTCCAAATACACTTCACCCGTTAGTAGATGTGGTAGGATACGGGGTCCAATTAATCGGTTGTTAATAACGCCACACCAAACATTAAAGGAGAACATAATTTGTGAATGTTTTTGTTTTATGGCGAACGGATTTTGTACCACACATGAGAATTCCTGAAATTATTGATACCATCTCTGGTAAATTGAGATTCATCGCTAAATAAACATCTGTATAAGATCCTATCATTTTGTAATACCCATCTACTAAAAGCCAATCGAGCAACTTCATCTCCTGCTTGTAGCCTCTGAACTTGCTGTAAATGGTACGGATGTAGACAATTTTTTTTTATTTTTCGCCAAACAGTAGACTGAGGAACATTAGTGGCGTGACTGATTCTTCTCGAACTAATTTTTGGATCATTTTGTACAAAATTAAGAATATCTTGCTCCAAATCGATATGTCGTCTTTCGTAACTTTCATTTTGTGCTAGTTGGAAATTTACCGTGTTCTCTGAGATAACTTAACACATCAGAAAAAGGCTTGTCCATTACCATCACAAAATCCATATACATACAACATGTCTGCATATTCATTATTATCAAATTGGTGTGGCATTTTAAGTAAGAAATAACTGTTTTCAACAAATAACGTAAGAACACAAGTACAAAGTCATCAACTAATGTCAAAATTGTACTCTGACATCGGCCAACTTGGCAATTAAAACAATCTGGGATATCAAACCTAAAGTGTATTATTTACTAAATCAAACAATACGTACAGACTGCTTGATATTATTATTATCAAGAATGCATCAGAAGAGTCGAGAAATGATCATGCTCTAGCTAAAAGGTAATTAGACGCGGATAAAGAAAATTCTAGTTTTTTGATTTTCTGTTATGTTTAACCTTTGGAATGTAGATTTGTTGCAACGTTATTTATGTTTAAAATAAAGTTATGCTTTTTTCGGAATGAGCATTTTTCCTCCTTTTTATATTTTTTTTCTAAATGTAGCGCAATGAATAAATGTTATGATAATTTTTTTGACCATACAGGGTGTTTGAAAGTTTTTCATTGATAATAATAATTTGTCCCAAATACGGACATGTCCTCTCGTTTTTCAATAAGGTTGGGGATCCAGGAATCAGGAGAATAAGAAATAGATGATGATTTCATGGATTGAAGCTGGAATAGTACCATTTGGGGAAGAAATTTATTTTTTTTTTAATTTTGTGGCACCTCATTATCGAAACATCTAGATTTGACTCAAGTTAATAAGTAAAAAAGTTCTATGCGGAAACACCAAATACTTTTAGTCTTACTTATTTTTTTCTGCTCTTTCCAAATTTGTAAATAAAATTTTAAAATATTGATATACAGAATGTTGTTTCGACTCGAAACCTACTTATCAATTTTTTTAAGGCCGGACCTGGAATAAGACTTTTTCTTATTATGTTAAACGACACTACTGTGGACAAAGAACATACAAACCAGATATCATAAAAATGTATAGGGTGGTTCATAAGTTATGATTAATTGAAAAAATGGGGAAAATCAATAAATCACCCTGTATCTTGGTTATAAAGAACGATAGACCCAGAAATTATAGGTTATTTAGAAGGACCTCGGTGTCTTCCATCTTGGGGTAGATGTATGCACAGTTCCCAATGAATCACCCTGTAGAAGTTAGGGATGCTATGATTGAGTTGAAAGCAAAACACAGTAAAGATATTTATGAAATCAATATAACTCTTATTAAAGAACTCAAAAATGTATTATTTGTTCCACTTACGAAACTATACAATGAATGTATAAATACAGGTGTGTACCCCTCGATATTCAAGCTTGTAAAAGTAATTCCAGTTTTCAAGAAAGGAGATAAGGAGGACGCCCAGAATTATAGACCCATTGCGTTGATACCAGTCTTCTCTAAAATATTTGAACTACTATTAAAGAAACAGTTACAATTTTTTTTTGAAACTAATAATATGTTAATATCGGAACAATTTGGTTTTAGAAACGGTAAATCAACAACGCTAGCAGTAAATCAGTTATGCGAATATATAATTGAAGGTTTTGAAAATAACCAGATTGTGGGATCCACCTTCTGCTACTTATCAGCCTTTGATTGTGTATCACATGAAATTTTGTTACAAAAACTCAAATATTATGGCCTTGATCATTTGAGCCTAAATAATGTCGAGCTACTTATAAAATCGAAGACAGGTCACATGGGCCGTGGTGGTCGGCTGGTAAAAGCGTACGCCTCGCAAGCGTGGGGTCGTGGGTTCGATCCACCGATTCACCTGTCTCGTGCATGGCATCACACGTTAAAAGGTAAGGGCTGCGTCTTCCCTAGCTCACACAAGTCTCTCGAAGACTTCCGAGGGTTGCTCGTAGGGGTGCAATCGGTTGACGGAAATAACAATTTTAACAAAAAAAATTCCACTGTGGTGAGTATTCGGAAGAAAAATTTAATAGACATGGAGTACCGCAAGGCTCCATTCTGGGACCGTTACTATTTCTAATATATATAAATGACATAAAAACAGCTCAACCTCATAGCTCTTTAGTAGTCTATGCTGATGATACAACTATTACAAATACTAATGATGAACTAACAGACTGGTTTACAGCTGGAAGAGTTAATCTGAATATCAATAAAACTGAAAATATGATATTTTCTTTGAAAAAAATTGACATACCAGAAAATCCGGACTCAGTAAAATTTTTTGGAGTACTATTAGATCCCACTCTGAAATTTGATTGTCATGTTAATTACATAGCAAGCAAAGTTGGTAAGAGTGTTTGTTTGATGGCATTCCATGCACTCATTCAGTCTGTATGTACTTATGCCATATTAGTATGGGGACTCTCTCCTCACGTTTCTAGAGTATTCGGCCTTCAGAGAAGAGCAGTACGTGTACTTACTAACCTGGAGTATCGTGCTGCGGTTAGAGATAAATTCATTGAATTAAAAATACTTACCATTCCATCGCGATATATATATATATATATATATATATATACAGGGTGTTTCTTAAGTACGTGTAGAAAATCTAGGAGCGTGTTGCTCACATCAATATAAGAAAAAAAGTTCCTATAAACATATGTCCGAAAATCATTCGTTTCTGAGATACAGAGTGTCAAAGTTGAATTCTGATTTTAATTTTTTGTGAATAATTTCAAAATAGTTTTGATATTTGGGTAAAGTTTGGTATCTGGGAATATTTATTATTTAGTTTGTTTAAAAAATATATTCTTGGTAGAGGTCACTGAGAGCAACTGAGAGTTATTGAGATTTGAAATAATCGATGCAAGTGATTTTGAATGGCAAGATTTTTTAATTAAAAATAAATTCAATTAGAAATTAGTTTTTTTCACAATTGACATAAAATTTAATTTTGTTATTGAAAAATCATCCCAGATACTAAACTTTACTCGAATTTCACAAATATTTTGGAATTTATTGCGCTGCGGTGACAACAATTAATCTTTGGTGATGAATATTAAATGAAAGACTGTTTCTCATTTCCATAACAACGAAAGCTGTACTGATATCACGAATTAAACCATTTTACATTAATAGTTCTCATTTCCATTTTTTGTAGTAATGATGATTTCAAAATGCACCAATAAAAAAAAATTACGTAAAGTGTGCGTGGATAACTGGTCTTTCAAACACTTGCTCTATTTCGAACACTTCGGCAGAGCCGTCGTGTTCGAAAAATCGCACGTGTTTGAAAGACGTATTCATCCACTTATACTTTAATAGACGATTTTCTCTATTGTGTCAAAAACGGTTGAAGTCTACGAATTTTTTTGTCTCACTACTTCACTACTCAAATGGGGAATGCCACGTTTGATATTTTTTTTTTGAAATTGAATATATTGGAATAAGACATTGAAATAAATGAATTATTTTCTTCAGGCGATGCTTCATTATTAAACAATAAACAATGTTTACTACACACGTCATTCGTGCACAAAGTCAATATGGCAACGGTGCCTACAAAGTTTGCGGTTAGGGTTAGTCCGCACTCGCGCATAATTAATTTTTTGATTTAAACAGCTGACAAATCACTAAACAACACAAAATGTAAGGTTAAATGTTCAGTGTAACACAAACACGTGTATAAGTGTCACACGTCAGCGACCACGGAGCAAGAAATATGGTGTCAAAACTGATGGAATACATCTTTTTGGCATGCGACGTTGCCAAATGTGGCTTTACTACATATGACGTCACAAATTGATTTTTCACTTTTTTAACAAAGATCATGAACAAAATGTTAAAATACAAAATACGTATCCCTTATTTTTGAAAAAGCTATATATTTATGACGAGATCGAAATGTAGTAACATTGCCCATTATTGCGTTCACATGATCACTAAAACCAGGACCCTAGTTAATTTTGGTTTCCCCTTTTCTTAAAGACGTACATTATGCTATATCCTGGCAATGCAATTTCGAATTATTCACAGCGCATGCGTCAATCGTATTTTACTGCAAGTTTCATGCTAGTTTAATGATATTTCCAAAATAGAACCAGTCCGGAAATTTTTGGGAAATTTTAAAGCAATCTAAGTTACATTTTTAGTAATATTCGCCATACCAACTTATAGAAAAATCAGTTGTTTTTGTAGCATGACCTAAAAATAAATTTGAAGATACATTTTACTGTTTTGACTAGCAAAATGTCAAGTCACTCAACCATCAATGTTTAATTTTAACAGACAATTTTGGACTGCCGATGAAACAGAACAGTTGATATTATTATATGAGAATTGACCATGCCAATATGATGTGAAAGCAAAAGAATATCACAACAAAATAAGAAGAACAGCAGTCCTCATTACAATTTACAACAACTTGTGTGAGCTCTTTCCTCACAAAAAGTTTACTGTGGAACTTATCCAAAAGAAGATACATGGATTACGTGCACAATTTAAAAATGAAATGAATAAAATAAAAAAATCGGAAGCATCTGGATCTTCAACAGATAATATTTATAAACCAACTCTCCTGGTGCTTTGACATGCTGAAATTTTTGAATACTTTCTCCATAATTTTTCAATGAGACTCTGATTTACAAGTGCGTTATTGCAGTATACATTTTTTTAAGTTGACATTTCAGAAGCTACTTATGAGTATTTTTGTTATAGTTTACTGAGAAACGAGGAGATCAAGAAGCTACACAAGTATCTTCAATAGAAGAAGCCGTACCAGACAATTCACAGGAGGATACAAAAGAAGCTACCGAGGTATGTGAAGAAAATATGCAGGAAAGTTCACAAGAAATTCTACAGGAAAATGCAGAATATATGGAATAGGTATATGAAGATGACATACCAAATTCAAGAAAGAAAGTGCCATCTATGTATAGTAGAAGC
Organism: Chrysolina oricalcia; assembly: GCA_944452925.2. NCBI lineage: Eukaryota > Metazoa > Arthropoda > Insecta > Coleoptera > Chrysomelidae > Chrysolina > Chrysolina oricalcia. The sequence continues at coordinate 38,253,766 of OX101828.2, read as the reverse complement.
ATCAAGTTCCCAAAGTTCAGATGAACAGAAAAGAAAATTGAATCAAGAATTTACACCCTCGTCTGCCCCGAAAAAACAACGAAAACTAAGAGACAATGATATTCTAAATATCATTGATAAAAGCTCTCACTTCATTTTGTGGAAAAAAAAATTAAGAAAATCAGATGAAAAGAAAGGAAAATTCATTTACAGAGTGAGTTATAGATATACATTATTGGCAAAGGTCATTCTGTCCTATTCGCTCATCCTTGTTCAGTGAACGCTACGTTCAAGAATTTCCTTTGTCAGATAAGTAAATAACACCGTGGTTACATATTGAGTAATTAACACTGTTTCAGCTACTTGGCGTTTGAAATGGAAAAAATTAAAAGTGAATCAGTATTAGATACATTCAAGGAAAACGTGCTTGCAGAAATCTTTATGGCAAAGAGAGCTATTAGGCAAAAAACACAAGACAATAAAATTTGAAATGATTTTTGTAAGTACTGCAATAAAATCAGTATGTATGTTTGTAAGAAATGTAAGAAATGAAATAATAGATTTCATCACTTTGTTTACTGATAAATAACTAATTTTACAATAATTGCAACTACTTATACCTACATGAAATAGTAAATATTTTTCAAATCTTGTCATTCTGCCAAGGAACTCTTCCAACACCATTAACATACTCCATGAACTGCAACCTTGTTGCAATTGCTGATTTAGAGCGGTTGCCTGCTTGAGCATTTAATCCATGTAAAGTATATTGTCTATTAATTTCACTTTCAGGATCCATACCTGTATATTGGGTTTTTAGTTCTTTTCCTAAAAAATTATGTAGTGCACAACATGCTTGTGTAATGACTTTGACTCTGTCAGGAACTTGAAGATTTATATTAAAAAGTACTCTGAATCTAGAGGATAGATAGATAGAGATAGATAGAGGATAGAGGATATGCCAAAAGCATTTTCCACCACACGACGGGCCCTACTCAGTCTGTAATTGAAAATACGCTTTTCCCTGCTCAAGTTTTTGAAAGGAAAAGGTTTCAGTATGTGAGTTGATAAGGGGAATGCTGCATCAGCAACAATGACATAGGGAACTTTTTTGATCTGTGAGGAAGTGCTGTTTCTTCAGGGATGTTTAATGTACTTTCTGCTATTGCTCTGTAAATGTCACTTTCTCGAAATACACCACCATCTGAAATTCTGCCATTCATACCAACATTGATATATGTGAAGTTGTATTTTGCATCAACTACAGCAAGTAGCACAATACTGTTTCTTGTAATTGAAATAGGCAGAGCCTTCATTTGTTGGAGCACGATGGTTATGTGTTTGCCATCCATTGATCCAATAATGTTTGGCAAATTCCATATTTCTTCAAATTCCTTTGCAATATTAAGCCATTCTGCTGCTGTTTGTGGTACCTAGCAAGAAAATTTAAGTGTAAATATACACATACTTTACTCATGAAATTACAAATAATAGAGTACTACTTACTTTCAAATATTCTGGTTTCAATTCATCATAAATTGCCAAACAAATATCTCTTACAGACACAGGAGTGAAACTGGCAAGACGGCATCGCCAGCAAGACGAACTGCGCTACGCTTCGATGAAGTTGTGCCCGGTATCGCGGCAGCGTATGGGTATTCATTGAATCACGTTAAATTTTGTCCGTGTTGATCAAATATTATTATATGAACCTGCTGAATTCAAAAGCAATAAAATTAATTGCTACAAAGAAAAATATGTATCTATTCATTGAACTCATGAAATAGAAGTAGATTTTGTATCATTCATATGACCTCCTCCCATAGGAATTTTGGAAAAATATTTCTGCCTGTTTTTTTCACAAAGATTACTGAAAAAAAAATTACAAAAATAGCCATATAAAACAAAGTAGGGAAAAATTTTTTTTTCTGTTTTTCTATAATACTTTTTAATATTATTTTTAATTGATATATGGTTGTTTTTGTTATTTTTTTTTAGTTCCAGATAAAATAAAACCGTTATCAGAATTTGTTTATAACAAATTGTTAAGTTGATAAACATTGAAATTATTTGATAAAAAAAAATGTTTTGTTCACCTATTGAGAAGTATAAATTATGATTTTCAAGAAGAAAATAATTTCATAACTAATTATTTAAAAAATTGAAGTATAAAAAAAACGATTATAAACAATAAAAAAATTATTCAAGAAAAATAAATATAATTTTAATTTATTTTTTTCCAGGACAGCATTATGGATATAAAAATTTTCTTCAATATTATATTTGTTCATTTGTTTATAACTAATTTATAAACGAACGACGTCAAAAAATTGTAAACAGTATTATTTACTTCCATTATTATATGTTAAAATAGCAATAATAAAAAATTCGTCAAAAAAAATTATTGCACAACATTTTTCAGATATTCAATTTTCCTTCAGTTACAAAAAATTATAATAAACAAAATAATAAACTTTTATAGCTTGATCTTGTTAGTAGAAGAGCTCCAGGAAGCCAATACCATATATGGGTAAATTATTCAAACTTTTAAGTAGTCATTTATGAAAACGGAGACTGGGAAAAATTTGTTAATTGACAATAGTATAACTTTTTGAATAATGGACTTACACATTTTTTTCCAATGGGGATTTATTCTTTCAAGTATCCACATGATGCCATGATTTATTTAAAAAATTATATTAACATTTAATGCTATAGAAATAGAAACATGTGATACTTTTTCGCACGCGATTGCAGATGGCCGAACAACGCGCTAGCTGAGTTCCTTATGGAAACTTGGTGAGCTCTCTACATAACCTTCTGCGACGCTGGAAGATTTCCAACCTCCGAGGCGTTCAATATTTGTTATTCTTTTTCCGGAATCTGCAAGCATTGTGGCGGCAGAACGTCGGAAACTGTGGCCCGTATATAATTGAGGATTTGGAAGCTTCAGATAACTTGCAATCTCTGATAGCATTTTTCCGAAGGTGTTTATTCCGATACATTGTACAGTGCAAGTTCCTTTCTTATATTTCACGAAAAATCGCCTATGTGGGGTTTCAGGCTTTCTTGAACTCACATACTTTCTGATCAAATTTAGCAATTTTCCAATTTCAGCTTCCTCAGAAACCGCAAAGCTTCTGAAAGAGTGTTTTTTGTGAGTGGGATATTTATCAATAAAATATCAATAAAACATTTCCTTTGTCGTCAATATGATCTGAAGACATCTTTGTTAATTCTTCCCGTCTACATGCGCCCGCCGAACCAAAAATCGTAGCGACTTTTATATAAAGATAAATTTCGTCAGGTGCTTCATTTATAAACTTAAAAATTTCTTCTTTTGTTCAGATAATTTACCAGTATTTGATCTTTCAGGTCCTGGCCGACCATAAGAGCTTCTTGCGAGCTCATGGTAGCAGCAGCAAACTTCGTTTGTTTCTTCCGCGTTTTTCAAGCGACGAGTGTATAGCTTAATTAAATGTTTGCTAACCTTGACGAATTTTCCATACTGAAAACATTCTTGTTTTGTTGTAAATATATAAAAACGTTTTGATGAAATTGTAATTTTATTTATTCTATAATGAAGGAGAATTTAAAAGATAAGAAGAGGAGATATACCAATATTTATTTAATTATACAGAACTATCTGCACAAAAAATTGTTTGAGTGAATATTCGTCAATGGTATAATCCACTGCCGCATTAATGAGTCTGCCTAGTTAAATGGAATCACTGTTATTTTCGTTGTAGAGGTCGCTTCCGTCTACAAAAATAATAAAACGGACCTATGGCAGTTCACACACTTCGGTGATGTACGTTTTTTGTTGAAATTGATTTTTTTATAGACAAATATTGCCACAAATACTTTGAATATGTTCGAGAAATGCTTCAAATTGACTGAAAAATTATGGCACAGTATGCGGGATGCCACAGCTTTGAACAGATGCCACACTTCAGGAAGAATCACACACAAGATATGCCACAAATATATTGTTTTACACTCACATGCACAGAGAGAGATAGAGCAAGTTAAATAAATACTTTTGATTAAAAATATTGTTCTTTCAATAGTATTAACCTTCGCAAAACCAAGTGGGGTACAGGTGTACCTTAGAGTGGTGGTTTTCTAAGCTACTTGGTGGAAAAAATGTCCATCATGTTTTCCATTATTCCATCATCAAATTATTGTTTTAGCTGCAATTACCAAAATTGTCTATTTTTTCTTGCTTTAGTTTCCGATTCGGGAGGTAATTTTCGACATGGAATTTTTCTATACCTACCACAGCGGTGTAAATTTACTACTTAATTTGGCAGATGACATTTGTGTGAAATGAGAAGAGATAAAATGAGTCGAAGTCTGTGCTTCAACTGCCATAAAAGAGTGTCTTCAAGAGCATTCAAAAGTTCATTATATTGCTAAATGTCAGTAATTACATTTTTTAATTATATTACGATGTTTCACTTTTTTGTAAATGAATAAAATACAAAAACTTCAGATTTCCGTTCACTTCATTTTTTTTTAATCCATTTAATTGTCAATTTAATCGAAACTGGCAGAAAAAACACACGTGTACCGCACTTGGTCATGAACAAGTTTTTCAAGTCGGCTTTATGAAGGTTTTAAAGAAATGTACGTAAAAATAGTATTACCATTTATTAGGTTTCATTATCTCAGTGCACCATCCTTTTTTTTACTATAAAAGGTGACTTGAGTCTAGATCTAGAAAATAAGAAAAAACTGCTTGCAAAATTGTTCATAATAGACTGCAAAATGATGACATTTCTTGCGAATCAAGATATTACTCACAAATTGGCAAAGTTGCATACGTGGATGTAACAGCAAGAAATAAATTAATAGACAGGTAATATAGTCAAGCTGGCTCATTGCAACGAGTTCGAAGGACATTAGAGGTCATGTCATGGGGGTTGAAGGAAATATTCGAGTCTACTGTGTAGGAGCGGTGTTGCCATATCAACTCTATTCCGAGTCGATCTACCTACTACCGAAAAATTTATTTGACTACGTTACAATGATAAATTTCTGAAAAATTTGTTAGGCCCTATTACGAAATTTCCATCAGGTTGTCACCCTGATGATACATCAATAATTCTCTTTTCTGTTCACTTTGAGAGGCAAGATGCCTACCTAGCTGTCTTGTTCTCTGAAAACCTAGTACCTAGATAGATTCGGTAGGTAGGTAGGTATGGTCCAGTTCCAAAATTGTAGATAGTGACTCATCGTCAGTTTATTGCACGTTAACTAACGATGAGTCACTATCTACAATTTTGGAACTAGGCTTATAGGTACCTACCAACCAAATTGTAACAGAAACAGTGCCAAAATTTACCTATTCTATTCTTGTCACTACATGTAAGACACTAATGACCGATTTCACCAACTGATTCCTAAAGTTAGGTCGAGATCTGGCCAGACTTTCAAAATGATAAAACAAATGGTTTCATAAAGTGAAACAGAAAATATCTGCATATTGTAAGCAAGAAAATAATGCTTGAAAAACCACTACTTTAAACCCTGTTTTCGACCACCCCGGTCGAGAACTGGAATTAGGTGATTTTAATAATCCAGTTAGATGTCCACCTTAATTCAAAGTGAAAATTTGTAATCTACTAGTTTTCTTCCTATCGGAACAATGCATTTTAGTATCTACTTTCGATCTATTTTGGAAAATCGTATCTAAAATATATATTTCATGATCTACTTGCTATTTACTGCTCCCAAAATGACTAGCAAATTCACAAAAAAAGTGTAAATCACGCGCGGACCCAACTTTCTTCATGTGTGATGGCCGACTATTTTAAACAGAAGATTGGCGGGAATTTCATAGAACCTGCGCAATACATGATAGAGAGTGACAAAGAAGTTCAATGTGCATTTCATCCAATTGTTTTCTCATTTTAGAGCATTTTATGCGTAAATGGGGAACTGGCAGTTGTCGGCCAACCGGCGCAGTTACCCTATCACGTGTCAAAAACAACCTACAGATATTTTCATGTACCTATTCCAAATTCCAATGGAAGCATAATTAGCTTTGTTCCCCATTACAAATTGTAAGTCTTTACGATCTCAATAATTAAGACAGCACACAACCAAGCGATCATACGAGGTTATATCAATATACAAATTACCGCTGATAATTTGCATAGGCATAAATATCACGTTATTATCTAACGCTCCTCGTGTAATCTCGAGTGGCAGTCCACCTGGTCAGTGGAAGGCGACAAGATATGCCGACACTAAATGGATTTTCAGTTTTCTGCTGTCTCAACAACTGACTTCGTATAAACTACCTACTACCTACCGACTTAGCACTGGTTTATCTATTTCATAGTGAAGATTGGTACCTAATAAAATAATGTTCAATTTCGAATACATACAAGTAATAGGTACCAATTGTGAATTCAGAAGAAATTTAACACATTTATTGCTTGCTTCTTAGTGGTTTAATGGTAGCTAGGTACCTAGGCAGGTAACTATTTATATCTCAACATTTCTTAACTATAGGTAGGTGAAGAGAAAACAATTGAAAAGTGCAAAGGTGAAATTAAGTTATTCCTATAGTTCTTGTGTACGTAGGAATTTCTCAGAAATATATCTACCTGGGTACCTACCAAATCAACAGTAATTATAATGAAACTGTAGATTTAACTATCTACCTTGTTGAGAACATTGATAATTCTGGTTAATGGTAAATTGTTTAGTTGAGAAATCATTAAGTTTCGTGTGATTTGTTACATCAGCGTGAACGTGCCCTTTCAATTCCGTTTTTTCACTCCTGCGTCGGACGTCTAGTGTGTTGTTTTGTTTTTGTGAAATTCACAGATCACTATTGTTTATTGTATCGCAATAGCTCAAATTGCGATAGTTTTTGAAAAGCGGCTAATAAGGTGAGAACATATCGCACCTTCGGTGCAACAAAGTCACTACAGCTCATTTCCTAATTTTACAGGAGAGGACTTTAAAGTTTTTTTTCGCAGTTATTGCCTTATTACTGGATTACTATTTGTAGTAGGTTTGAAATATTTATACCATTAATTGTTTATTATTTTTGCTATAGTTTCAAGTGAAAGGCTAATTATGACTTACTGAAAAAATGTTAATAAAAGACATGACAAAAAAAAGTATCCTGAATTGTGACTTTGTTGCAACAGAAATTATTTAGTTTAATAACTTATGCATTATTATTCAAGATGAGGTTTTAAATGAAATAAAGTTTGTTAATCAAATATATCGTATATTTTCTTCTCAAAAAAGCAACTACTACTACAGGAAAGTAACTCAAAACAATTAATTTCTTATAAACTACGAAATAATGTTGCATAATTTTCATACTTTGAAATCAAATTATAGGAAAAGCAGGCTTAGGTACTAAATACTCAGTGTAATAAACTTAGAAACTTATGAACAGTCTTATAATGAGTCTTATGAATTGATTCATAATAATGTTCAAACATACAAACAATAACATTCTTAGAAAAGACGAACTTTTACAAAACTTATAGTTCATCTTACTTAGGATTAATTCAAATCAAACTTTAATTATTAAAATCAAGCTTTTGTAAATAATTAATCAAATAAACCGTTGAACACGTTTTCATAATACGTTGGAACAATATTAGCAGAAATTAATTCACGAATATCTTGCTTTTTATTGTTTGCAATTGGCAACTTAGAGCTATAAGCCGCACTCAAATTAATATCTGCGATATTTTTTCTTTTGCCTGCGCGACTAATTTTAATGTTAGCTTCGTTCCATTGTTCGGTTTTATATGTGGTTTTGTACAAATAGGTATCAGAATCTTTAATGAATTTCACGACTTTAACATCAGAAATTCTGATTGATTCGCCATCAATATTTCTGCTTGTGTTCAAGTTAATATTGTTAGAACGAAGCTTTAAATCGTAGAAACTATTAAAGTTCATTTCATTAACATTAAAACTATTACCAGTCTTTTTGGCATTACGGATTAGAGCCACATATTGATCTGGGGTGTAAATAGGTCCTGATTTTTTTGCTCGACGAATATTTTTCTCTATTACCGAGTGGACGCTATCCCCTTCGTTTTGCGTGTGCCCACGAATTAGGAACTTGTGTGTTATAGATCTGATTGGCAAGATTGAAACTGCATAATAATACAAACTAAGAATGAATTTGTTTTTTTGTTGACCACAACAGTTATCCGAGAAAAAAGTAATGTCTGAATTTGGTTTAGTCAAAGAACATTCTTTTAAAAAATTGTACACACAAGAACCTATTTCATTTGCTCCTCGCTTACCCAGACCTTCATGCCAAAAGTAACAAAATGTTCTCTCATCCTTAATATTGGAGACTGTGAAGTTATAACAATTCAATTTACTTTTATAGAAAAATGCCGACGATTGACCGATATGACAAGGCAATACTGCTTGAAGATCGTATATAGCCACAATATTGTTGCTATCAGGCTTTTTACACTCTTCTACATCTTGTTTTTTTTTCTATTCTACTTAGACTTTTCTCCTCCTGATGTAGATTATAGCTGGACCTCAACGGTTCTTTATCTACAGCATTCTTATAGGCTTCGCACACGTCACATTGGTCTTTACGAGGAATGAAAAAGCTAATATTAAATTGTGTATTGAAAATCCGATGGTATGCGTCATAATTTGCTGGTTCCTTGTTGTCAGATATACGTTTTTGACGATAATTACGGTGTAGTTCGGCTACAGTCAAACCTCCATCTATGTATTATCTTGATGAATTGGCTCTGATGTAGTGGCTTTCCATCCTAGGGATCGAATTTATGTGATCTCGTACAGATTGTATTATTTCAGCATCCAGCTTTGACTGTTTTCCGTGCTTACCACGTTTATCTGTTGGAAGTACACTTACGCTTGCAAATTTATTTTCAATAACAGTACGTAGTGGTTTATTACTTATAGCCAATGTATTCAATAGGAACGTTTTACACACCCTTATTTCACTACCTTCATTTACAAGAAAGTAGGATGTGTTTGGTTTTCTACATTTTCTATTCACGTCTCCACCTTTTTGAATCTTGATAGTACGGAATTCAGGTTGAACTTGCTTCACACAAGAAGCCAGGAAGTCACGCTGTCTTTGAAAAGATCCAAGGCCCCAGTATGTATTAAATATTATATTCCTATCGTCTGTGGAAAATTTATTTGAACAAGACAATCGGCAGGTACTCATACAAGGGGGACGAATAGTTTTTCCCGGCATGGCTTTACCTCTAGCTGACGTATATGCTTGACCGGTGTTTTTTAAATGCTTTCTCTGGTGTTTTTTCCATTGACTTGGGTTTTTGGTCCTTTTCTTAGACTTTGTTACAATACTTGCTCGATCAGTACTTGCTTGTTCAGTACTTGCTTGCTCAGTACTTTTAGAGTGAGATGTAGATTTGGAGTACTTAGAACGATTGCCAGAGCTAGATGAAGTACTACTTGAGCTGGATGTTCTGCTACTTGAGCTGGATGAGTCACTGCTAGAGCTGGATGTACTACGGACTGACTGAAAAACTACTTTCTTTAGTCGCTTCTTTTGCGGTGGTTCATATTCAGATCCATCACTCGCGGAAATATCTTCATTACTATCTGGGTTTATTTCTTCGGCATTCGAAATGGTTTGTTGCCTTAGCATATTTTTTGCTAAAGTGTTTTCTGGCACTAAATCTGTGGTAACATTGGAAGAAACTATTTCGTTGTCATCTAGAAAGTTAAGTCTTTCGCTATCTGTAGTGATCGTCGCGTTTTCAATGTCCGTCTTAACGACATTCACTATAACGGTATTAGGTAAAAATGAATCAACATTTACTTGTTGTATTAAAACTGTGTCCACGCCATTATTACAATTTGTGCTCCCGTCAGTAACTGGAAAATCATTTTTTCTATCATCTGAAGTGCTGGAGATTTCGTTTGGAAAACGAGAGGATTCTACATTGTAATCGTGATCATTGTCCTGATCTTCTGGATGAAAGTCCGCTAACCAGATTTCAACTGAAACTTTGTTTTCCATTAAACTATTTTCTTGAATCGAAACCATAGACATGATTTTTTTGGTTCGGGAACCCATTGCTCCCTGAAACAAAATTGATTTTTAAAGATATTTGTTAATCATATTTAAAATGTAGTTTTAATACGTACTGCAAAGGCACACGCCTGAAGGAAGAAACAACATTAGATATACCTGTATACAACCACTCTTTTGACACCAAGAAAATCATAAAAGGTTCAATAATTAAATTAGACGAACAGCCTCTCTATAAATAAATACGAATTATAACAAATTCCTAAAATTAAATTTTTCGGGCTGTGGTTACTTCGATTAAAGTTGCTTTTTTTGAGTTATGGTAGCTCAAAACATAGTGGTATATCCAACTTTTAGGTGCAACTTTGACACAAAAATTATTTATTCAATAAATGATTATGGAGTAACAAAGTCTCAATTTCGTTTTTAAACTCAACAGTCAGTACTTATGATACAAAAAATGGAATTAAATAATCACAAGTCTTTTTAGTATCACGTCATAAATAATAATGTTGGACCTATACAACACTTTTATTGCTTACGACTTTGTAATTCCAACAGCATAGTTGAAATAATAATATAAATGGATCTAAAAAAAAGCTTTTTAGATAGTAACTTTGTAGTTTCAATTAGTGTGGTTAAATATAGTAATGTTGGATCAACAAAAACGCTTCTATAACCAATGCCTTTGTAGCTCCAAAATTTTAGTTAATTATGAAAAAGAATTGAGGTGTTAAAAATAGATACGTTTTTGTCGCTCCAATAGATGAGAATAAAAATGGTCATAAATACCTTTGTGTGGCTGTAGCTCCAACGCACGTCTTATTCTCGCAGGCGCGGGGGCACTACTGTCCAATCAAACTTTGTCGTCCCAAAACGCACAGAAAAAGCGCCAATAACCACAAAGGCACCTTGCGCCATCTAGTACTATTTTGAGATACTTTCGCGGATGTCTTTGTTGCCCCAAATAAAGGCATGGTTCAGAGATAATGTGGCATACTTAACTCAATTTTGCAGTTTTGGCTATTTGTGCCTTTGTTGCACCGAAGGTGCGATATGATTAGTTCATTTATGTATTTTTGTAATAATATAATTTGATTTGTTGCACACTTGTTACATTTCAAGTGAAATTTCTCCAATATACAGTGTGACCACTTAGATTGGATACATTTTAAAACTTTAAAAAATTTTGTTTTGAGAAAAAAGTATTTTCTCATAAAAAGTTCTGCATGTTCAATATCCTTATTTCAGATCATAAATTCCTAAAACATGTCAGTTATACAGTGAGTCCATGATAAGGTTGTCCACCATGATAATTCCTTAAACGGAAATAGATACAGTTTCAGTTAAATGGGGAAAGAAGCGTAACAAAAGGGCCATCTTTCCCGGTGAAATTTCCAAAAATAATTTTGATTTTCAAATTATTTAAAAAAATCTGAATTTTTCAATTTATTTTTTGTGGTGTTTTCGTCAGAGCTGTACAGTGTACCCGCCCAACGTCTCCTGAATTTTTCCATCAATTCGAAAATTCGATGTAAATTTGATTTTAGAATGTAATTCTCTGTATATTTTTTATTTTTGTATTGTTTCGAGAGCCCTGAGCACCGTAAGGTTATTCCAAATAATCGAAGTAATGCTACCCCAGCCAATTGCGATTGAAAAAGTCACGTTGTTTGGAAAACGTAAAAAAAATATTCATATGTTAAATTTTGTACCATTTTGTTATTATTTTTGATTTGAATGCCCTATTTTAATGTCGAAGACTCATGGCTATGCTATACCCAGGGTAAAACATCAATAGGGGAGCCGACCGGCTGTATAAGTTATTATAAAAGTTATAAACAATAGTTTGGTGATTGAAAAATCATGATTTTCTGATCACCCTATATGACAAACTACTGTATGGGATAATGGAAGTTAGGAGGGACTTTGTGTTTGGTGAGCTCCAGTTAATTAGTTTCGAATGGCAGTTCTGTGATCGAAATTTTTCAGTTTTGGACCAAACGTTCAGAACATACATCAGGAGAAGTTCCAATATAACTGGACAAATGAACATCAAATTCCATCACTGTGGTAACCAACAATTGTCGAGTAATTGCCGAAGCCTGTTTAAAAAAAAACAGAAAATAATTTCTTTACAGCATGGTGTTATTTTTTATTGGAATTTTTGGTAGATGCGAAAATTTCTCGTTATTGGCATTTACGACCAATTATGCTTTTTTCATTAAATTACTTTCGGATATAATATGATGGTCACGAATTTTTATTTAGAACAGATAATCTCATTGCGTAAAGTAGAGAAATTCAGTTTTCTAGGGACAAATTCATGTAGTTGATTATTTTTTTTGGTAGGCTCCAAATTGGCAAATGAACTGCTGCATAAATCCACCATAAAACACATTAGTCGAGGAAACTCCAAATTTTGTAAAATGGAAAACTACGTACAAATAATGAACATTGGCGAATTCCATTATCTCAGTAGTACACTCACATAATTTGGTTGGTTTACTCTTTCTGTACCTGAAAATCAACTCATCAATTGTCGAGTCACCAGAATATAATTGTCGTGAAACTTTCTATTTTTCAGTATCGGAGAAGTTACGTTTTAATGCAGAATAATGAAAAAAAAATAATTAATTCACCAATGCACCCGTGAACCTCTGTTGGATTTTTCTGTTTCAAAATTCATTGAATAATTGTCGAATGCCAAAAATATATTTGTGGTGAAAACTCCTTAAATATCTTTAAATAATGCATAATCAAAATATTCCATAGACACATCACTTGGTTGCTTTATAGAACAATCTATAGAGGTAACAGACGAGAATGGCCTATACTGATTTTTATAAGATAGTTCGTTAATGAAAACCCCACTTTTCACACCAGCAAAATCGCTTTTTGGAATTTTTTAATCAAGAAATAGCGAAAAAAATTAGAACTTTTTAGGTTTTTTGGAAATACCTCAAAGATTATTCAAGAAATCGTTTTACAGTCGATGGAACTTTTGTAGATATTTCTAAAGCCTACAGAATGGATTCTCATACTACCGGATCTGTGCATTTTCCACTGAGATAATTCGGGAAAACCTCGAAAAATAGACCATTTCTCATTTTTTTTTATTTCTATAAATCTGGAGCTGGATGAATAATTTTGCGGAAACTGATAGATAATGATATGTGGTTCGCAAGATGTTTTCTGTCCGATATGTAGTTTTTGCACAATCGCGTCATAAACAATTTAAGGGCACATCTTGCGCCGATTTGAGGGAAATTGTCGTATTCAAATTCTGTAAACGGCAACTGGAAGTAGAGATCAATATCTACAATTTCTGTGTTTTGTATTTTCATCTTAGGAATGGAAAAATGTGTTGAAAATGTCTCTTAAAGTTACTCAAAGTGCTTCAAAGTGCGTCCGCAGTCACCCGAAGTCAAACTGAAGTTAATACGAGCGACTTCGGGTGCCATTTACAGAATTTGAATAAGATGATTTCCCTTAAATCGGCGCATTTAGATTGTCATCAAATTGTTTATAACGCGATTATGCAAAAACTACTTATCGGACAGAAACCATCTTGTGCACAGTTGAACCACATGTTATTATCTATCAGTTTCCGCAATATTGTTTGTCCACCTTCAGATTTATAAAAATTATGAATTATTGAAAAATAGTCTCTTTCTCGAGGTTTTAAGTGGAAAATGCACCAATCCGATCGTATGAAAATTCATTATGTAGGTTTTATAAATCTCTACAAAAGTTCCATTAAATGTAAAACGATTCTTTGAATTATCTTTGAGATATTTTCAAAAAAAAACAAAAAATTTGTTATTTTTTCACTATTCCTTGTTTAAAACATTTCACAAAGCGATTTTGCTGTGGCGAAAACCAGGGTTTTAATTCGCGAACTATCTTAAAAAAGTAGTATAGGTCGTTTGCGACTTTTATTTTGTGTGAAAAGAGTGTGAGAGAGTTATTCTACAATAGTACTAAGCCACATTCCATCATCATATGATCTGCTGAACTATTTTGATATTTTTTACGAAACTAGCTGACTGTGGCTTGATTCATTATTGCATGACATCATCCAATTATTGTCGACAAAAACATATTTGACTTGAACATATGAAATTTTCTGAAGCCGAACGACTACCTGTAGTTGGCAAAATTCTATCATTTCCAGTCTCTCGACAATTATAATTTGGTCACTCGACAATTTTTTAGTGGATTTTTGGATGCAGAAATAATAAAACAACCAAGAGTTGTCAGTACATTACTGAAAAAGTAGAATAACTGCATTATTCACCATCTCAAGGTAGTTTTCCAGCCTTCACAAAATAGAGTTTTCACGACAAAAATGTTTTCGACATTCGACAGTTGTTCAATAAATATCCGACCAGAAAAATTATAAGTGCGTAGGTAGGTACTGTCGCGAGACTGGAAATGATAGAATTTTACCAATTATCAGTCTTTCCGGTTCAGGAAATTAATTTCAGCTGTTCACGACAAATATGTTTTGATCTCTCTATTGAGTTGATTGTTGCAGAAATAATAAAGAAACCAAGTTATGTGAGTATATTATTGAAAAATAGAATATTTTGATTATTCATCATTCAAAGACTTCCAGCTTCCAACAATAAGGAGTTTTTAATACAAATACATTCATGGCATTCAACAAATATTCAATGAATTTCTAAACAGAAAAATCTAACAGAGGTTCATGGGTGCATTGGCGAAACAAATTTCCGTTACTGAAAAATCCAAGGTTTCACGACAATTATATTTTGGCGATTTGAAAATTGTTGAGATGATTTTCAAGTGCAGAAAGAGTTGTAACGCGACCACTAGGGCCATCTACCGACCAAACCTATATGTTTCAGAAGTGATTGTGGTTGCCTACCCCACAGGTATAAATTCTGCCAACTGAGTAGTTGTTCTGTGCCCTGACATTTCACCATGGATTTTTGCATGACGACAAAAACTGAAGTGCTCGGTAGCTGTTACTGAAGTCACAGGCAAGGTCCATTTTGAGAGTCCATAGCTGATGCTGATAGTGATCTAACCTCTCTCCAAGCCACGTGTGGGCTATTAAAGTTGTAAATTTGAACCTTCGGGTTATTATGAAATACGAAAACTCTTCGTTTTGTGGCCTGGTCAATGTACAGGTAGGCACTTGTAATCAAACTATTTTCAATAAATGTTCTTTTTTTCCATGTGCTCAAAGCACCTATTCGAATACCATTTATGGTGAATATTTCTTATTGTATATTAAAATAATAGCGATTGTGCTCAAACTTTCTGCAATTTTCAAGAAGTAGCTTTAGTGAAGTCAAGGTGTAACAAAATACTTGGTCAATTTTCAGCTTTGTAGTCAACCGAACACTCGCTGTATTCCATTCCCGAAATAAAAATTTTGGAAGATTGTTGTAAACTGGGTTATTTCATTGCTATTTATTAAACCGACACGGCCAGAACCAAAGTGAAAGCACCCCTGAGATTGCTGTTTCTTCGCAGAGTGAATCACTCAAATTTTTCACTACTGAGTATATTATATTATATTTGTACGTATTTTTCCCTTTCAAATAATATTGAGTGTCCACGACTGATATGTTTTAGTCATTTGCCAAATGTTTAGTGAAATTTGGAGCCTACCAAAATAAAAATAATCAACTACCTGAATTTCTCTATTTTTCACAATAAGTTTTTCATTTGTATCAAAGAAAAATGTATGACCAATATATATTTGACAATAATTTGATGAAAAAAGCTTATTGGTCATATATGCATGCAGTGTTGCCAATAACTCGAAATTTCCGCATTTACCAAAATTTCCAATAAAAAATTTGCTATAAAGAAAAGATTTTCTGGATTTTTTTTTGTTCGAGAAATAGACAATTACTCGACAATTGTTGGTTACTACAGTGATGAAATTTAATGTTCATTTGTCTAGTTGTATTGGTGGCAGTGCTAACTTAATATAAAGTTGGCACAGTAACCCCTTATAAAAAAAAAACTAATGGTGACTATTATGCTTCGTTCACGACAAATTCTCGACAATTACCGGAATAGGTCTCATCGGTTTCGTGTCAAGTGACTTAGATAACTTTATATACGTATCAAACAGGCTCTTAAACGATGTTGAAGACTCGTAAACTATTGCGAAGGAACTCACTGAATATTTTGTTTCTGTTTTTTTTTATAGTTCTGTTTCAAATTATTGAGCATGAATTAATAAACTTAATAGTCAGTAAGGAATTATGTCAAATCACTAAACCCAATCTCCTGTAATTCTGAACCTGATTTGGTGCGAGGAAATCACTCGGTTCTCAATAATATTAAATTGTCATGTTTCAAAATTGTGTACACAATTTTATAAGAAACAAATAATTAGACCTTAGCATGTTTGTTTCAAAAATAAATAAATAAAATAAATAAATATTACTAGTTTCCAAGGGATATGACTTAAAAACCTCAGAAAAAAAGTTGACGATCTGTAGGATATCTGTGTGAGTCTTTTATATCAGCATTTTTTTATTTTTTGCTAAAAGTGCTGTTTATTTCACAATAAACGTTATTCCGAAGTATGTCCATTATAAATATAGACAGCAAATGCTGTGTACAGTGAGATTATCAAACGATACGCTTATGAAAATTCAAATATTTATTTAATATCCTTATGTACAAAAATCGCCCAATAATTATTTTATACTATTATGTATTAGATGAATTCTACATCTGGAAATAATCTCAGATTATAATCCGTTTCCTATGAGTATATTTTGAAAGTAAAGTAGGTATTTACATCTTGACCATTTGTGACTTGGAAATAATTTTTATTCTCCTCCGTAACTGTTACTGAATAACTAACTTCTATCTGAAAACATTAAACTCAAGAGGTCGTACATAAAGAGCATACTGGTGGATTTATAAACTCAACTAAACTAAGAATTCAAAATTATCAATTAAGAATTAACAATGAGCAATTAGGAAGGTGTTTATAAATGTCAACTAAGAAATTAAGAATTATGTCGTGGGGAAGATGGTTACAACAATAAGAAAAGCCATCATGGTCAACATTTCTTCAGGGTCCATTGTATTGTTATTGCAAGAAAATATGTAAACAAATCACTGCAAAATCTAAACAAATTTAGATTCAAACATTCATTCACCGATTTTGCGCATGCCCGCTTCCATTTTCAACTAAGACACTTACTTCTTAGTTGAAAATCTTCTTGGTTGCTAATTCTTAATTTAATTGACAGCTGAAAGTATATAAAACACTGATGGGGTTTCCTTGTATTTATTTTCTTAATTCTTAGTTGTTAATTTAATTCTTAGTTTAGTTGAGTTTATAAATCCACCTTAAGTGTTTGTTGAGTCTTCGATCTATTTGTTTATCGATCCTATGGATTGTCGTTTCTTACATTCATCGCTTGCCACAGTGCCGGCGGCCGACACTTTTGCCCGTTCACAGAAATTACTTTTATTCTTTTCCGTATGACTATATGAAAAAAAAATCTATTTCGTTATGAGAAGATGTTTCCGTTTTCTTTTAATAGAAGATGTTTTGCATTGATAAATATCCTGTAATTAAATTTCCTTATTTTCTGAAGGGAACAGTAATATTTACCAAGTGATCAGAAAACCCTTTATGAAAATTTCATTGTATAGAAATATTTTTGATACCTGTTGTAACAGATGTGGATATAGTCGGTCGGCTTCTCTCTTAATATATTACCCTGTGTCTTATAACCTGGTAATAGCAAAGTCATAAGTGTTCGACATTGTAATGTGTACTCAAACTGAAAGTAACGACAAAAATATTGCAAAAGTTAACTGGCGTTTTTTTTAATACTATAGGAACTATAATAAAATCACTTTTTTGCAATGGTTGCATGCATTTGTTGCACACTAAATATCAAATTTGATCAAGCATTGAATGGTTTTTTGGTCAAGTATTCATAAAGCCTGAAATACAAAGTAAAATGAATTGATGGATGGAGCCGTCACTATTTGATATAAAATAAACATATGCGAAGAAAAATGTGACTTTATGAGTAATCCAGCACCAAATTTGTCAATTTTGAAAAATAAAACGATGAAAATTTCAGTATGGTACTTGGTTTGGTCAAATCTTAATTTTATATGGTCAATTGAGGATTTCATTTCAAGTAATGTTCGACTCCCCCTATATCTAAGAATACATTTTCAAAAACCAGTGTTAAGTTGAAGCTTTACGGGCAGGCAATATTAGCTGGGCAAATCATTTACATTCAAGATGTTTTTCTAAGAGCAATATGTTCTAAAAATGACAGCGACATAAAAAACCAGAAACTTTCTCTTGAAAATGCTAACCACTCGTGTTGGCGAAACGTCGAGATCTTCTCTCAACATACGTCGGCCTTACTATTTAAAAAATTATTATTATTAGAAAATGAGAATTACTGCTGAAAATAGTTGTTATGTTTGATGCAAAGTATTGTCAAAAGGATACAAAATCATTATTGAAAAAAAATACCAATTCTCATGATCATGAATCAAAAAAATCATCGAGTACCTCACATATCTAACCAAAATTACTTGGATTTTTTATTTCCACAACTAATTTTAAGCAATTATTTTGCAAAAATGTAATCGCTGTGAAACCAGTCATAAAATTGGGTTCGATACGTGAAGAATAAAAAAAATCATCGAGTACCTCACATATCTAACCAAAATTACTTGGATTTTTTATTTCCACAACTAATTTTAAGCAATTATTTTGCAAAAATGTAATCGCTGTGAAACCAGTCATAAAATTGGGTTCGATGCGTGAAGTACTTCGATGAATTCTTGACTTGACTTGACCATCTTAGTACTAACAAAAATCGATGAAAATAAATCTGTATCCTAAATGCTTGACGATATGTCAACTTGGCTTCAAACAACAGAAAGAGTTTTCATTTTGTACATAATATCATATTTCTGTTGATAACTCGTGATTTAACGTTAGTAGCATATTAGAGCTACTGTTATAGGAAAGTTTAGTCTGAGTTACGAATTTTAATACCTATCAATAAAAATAGCAAAAACTAAAAGTTGCAATAGAACGCTCACATTTATTTTGAGCCATAGATGTAAAATCAAAATAGAAACAACTTTTTTTTATATTTTGAAATACGAACGATTGAGCCCATTTTATGCGACTAGTTTAAAATAAAATAGCTATTTGTGTAGTCAGAGTGCAAAGTGATTGATTGCCGTTCAAAAAAGAGAGTTACCGCGTGACGCGAAGCAAAGCGCGGTAATCTTTGGAGAGTGACAATGACACTTTGTGCTCGAAATACACACATGGTTTTTTCTAAAAACGCAGCTCTTATACATAAAAACGATAGACACTTCATTCAACATAGGCACATAATATTACCTATGAGAAAATTTACATTCAATAGTATTCCCAACTGTATAAGCTATCCAAATATCCAATAATTTACATCTATTTTTTGTATTTTCTATTTGTTTATCATATTATTCAATTATTTATCCCCCTGCTGCCCATAGATACCATCACTGGCTATTCGTGACATAAAATGTACAAGAGTCATATACAGTAAGAATAAATAATAATTGAACCTATAAATATAACAGATATATAACATCTTCCCTTCTCAAGAAGCAGAACCCAAACAAATTTGTTAATCAATATAAATCAAAGCACTTACATTTTTGTGGTAATTTTACCAATCGTCCACTTCTTGTTCTACTGGACCCAGATATTTCTCTTTCAGGTCTGACACTAACATCCTCAGAAAACTCAGATGGAACCTGGTTATTTACTGAAGAAGAATAATTAGGTTGACTGATATGTAAGTGTTTGAAAGTTTCCGGTTCCGGTTCACTTTCATAAAAACTAATATCATTTGACTGAATTCTTTTAAGATCCTCTTTATTTCATCTTAAAACCCTCTTATGAACATTATCTCTTACCAAATAGGATCGTGGCGTGTCATGTAATTTTACCACCTTTCCAGGTTCCCACAACTTTCCTTTTTTCATCATCACGATATCGCAAACGTTTAGATCCGGTCTTCTCTTAGAATGCATGTCATAAAATACTTTAGATTGTTTTTTATTATCTATCATTTTATTTCTGACATGTTCGTTATTGATATTTTCAAATTTCAGTAAATTACGTTTCATTGGTATTTTAGTTTGGACTCTTCTATTCATCATTAACTGACAGGGTGAAACGGAAACACCTGTTAAGGGAGTATTCCTATATTCCAAAAGACCCAAATGAAAATCTGGACATTTTTTCAAGATATTTTTTGAGATTGCTACTGCCTTTTCAGCTAACCCATTCGAATTTGGATAATGAGGACTACTTGTTATAATTTTAAAGTTCCAAGAACAAGAAAAAAATTTCATTTCATAAGAACTGAAGGGGTTATTATCCGCAATTAATTCATCAGGAATTCCGAAAATAGAAAAAATATTTTTCAAACACTTGATAACCTTGCCACTTGACTTATTTTCGATTTTTAAAAAATCTATCCATCTGGAATAATAATCTATCACAACAAGATAGTCATTTCCAGCAAATGAAAATATATCACTAGCTATCTTCCTGAATGGAAGTTCTGGTATGTCGTGACAAATCATCTCTTCTTTCACATTATTCGAATATTTCATACAGATATTACACGAACCAATCAGGGATTCAATATCATTATTTAAAGTTGGCCAGTAAAAAATTTGTCTCGCGCGATTTTTAGTTTTGCAAATTCCAAAGTGTCCTTCATGTAGAAGTGATAGCATATCTTTCCTCAACTTTTTTGGTACAATAATTCTATCATCAAGGAAAAGCCATTGACACACTGTAAATCTTGCTTATTATTCCAATAACTTCTCAAGTTTAGGGGAACTTTATTGTAACGCTTGGGCCAACCGTTATTTATATAGACAATTAACTTTTGAGAATCGTTATCGTAGGATATGCTAGTTTTAAATTGCTCTTTGCTATGTCCTGACGTATTCAAATCTTTCTCAACACTATGAACTACCTCCATTAATTCAATATCATCCCCATTATTGTGATTCAGATAATTTCTAGACAAAAAATATAATAGCAATATGTAGATCCTTACCAGGAATGAATTTTAAAGTGAAACAATATTTCAATAGTTTTATTTTCATCCTTTGCAAACGACTGGAAGCGATATCTGCAATAGATTTTTTCATAATGGTCAATAATGGTTTGTGATCTGTTAAGAAAGTAACATCAGCTAAACCATAAATGAAATTATGATACTTTTCTGCAGTAAAACATAAACCCAACATCTCCTTCTCAATTTGTGAATATATTTTCCCTGTATCTGTCAAACTACGGGATTCAAATGAAATTGGCCTATTATTTCGTAACATGCAACAACCCAAACCATTTTTCGATGCATCACTCTGTATGATGACCGGTTTTTTACTTTCAAAATTATTGAGAATAGGTGCTTTGGTAATTGTGTCTTTAATAACACTTAGTTCACGGTCATTAACAGTCAGCCATTGCCACTCAACTGAACTTTTCAGCAAATTTCGCAAATTAACTGTAAGTTCTGACAAATTTGGAATGAATGATCTTAAATAATTGATCATACCTAGCAGTTTTTGCAAGTCATTTTTACATGATGGTGGTTGAAGAGCTGTTATTGATTTAACTTTATTCGGATCAGGTTTCCAACCATTTTTATTCAAGATAAACCCAACATATTTTATTTCTACTAACCTGTATTGTAATTTATTCAAGTAAAATTTTGTATTCATTTCTCTTAACCTTTGTAATGTTTCATCATGCTCGACAATAATTTCACCTGCTGTCAATATATCATCAAAATATATGAAAACACCCTTTATATCCGAAAAATATTTTGAATTCATCTTTTGAAAATATTCTGGAGCCACACAAATACCGAAAGGTAACCGATTGAATTCATACAATCCAAAAATAGTGCTGAAAGTGCATATCTTTGAAGAATTTTCATCTAGTTCTACTTGATAAAAACCGTCTTTTTAAACAACAAGCGTAAAAAACGTTTTTCCCAGTAAAAATTCTTTCAAATCTTCGATTTTTGGAATGCAGAAATAGTCCCTTACCAGATTTTTATTCAAATCTTGAGGATCAATACATAATCTAAGAGAAGAATCCGGTTTTTCAACAACAACCAAATTGCTTACCAACTCAGATGGCTCAGTAGCTTTTGAAATTATACCTTTTGTTTCTAATTCATTCAACTTTTTCTGTAAACAACTCCGAATGATCATGGGAACCCTTCTAGGAGGTTTGGCCACAGGAATAGATCCGTCCTTCAATTTAAGATGGCACTTTTCATTGAATTTACCCAAACCTTTGAACACGTCTTCATTTTTCAACACGAATGCATTTTTATCAGCTGGCTGTGAAAAAATCTCATTAATTCGGGCAATCAAATTGAGTGTTGAGCATGTATTAATACCTAATAAACGACAAGAATTTGTATCAACAATTAAATATTCAATTTTATATTCAGAATTTTTCATTTCACTTACTAAGTAAGCTATACCAATTGCATTTAGTTCGTGGCCATCATAATTAAAAAATGTGGCTTTAAGTTTTTTTAAAGGAATTTTTTGATAATTATCTAGTTCTTTGAAAAAATTTAATGGCAATGTATTTGTTTCTGAACCTGAATCTAGTTTAAAATTTATATTTCTATCTTGTATTTTAACTGTTTCAATCCAGGCCTTCTGATTCTGACCCTTACCATTTAAACTATGAACAAAAAAATATCCGAATCCAGTTCAGAATTTGATTCTAAATGTTGGACCTCTTTTTCCTCTTGGACTATTTCACGAACTTAATTCTTCATTGGACACATCTTGCTGAAGTGGTTATATCTCTGACATCCCGAACACTTTTTACTATAAGCAGTCATTCTTTCGTGTTCTGTTGCACACTTGAAACAAAGGTATTTTCCTCTTCGTTCATCGCTTCTGTAGTTTCTCTCAACATTTGTTTTTTTGTATTTTCTGATGCTCGACACATTTCAACAGCTTCATCACAGGATAGATCGGCAATTCCCAACAATTTCTCTTGTAAACTGCGACTATTCACTCCAAGGACGATTTTATCTCTGAGCATAGAATTTTCTTGATCAATAAACTCACAATTGCTGAGTAATTTTTTGACATCTGTCACGAAATGATCGAATGATTTATTTTCTTCCTGTTTCTTGTTATAGAAAAGAAACCTTTCATATACTTGGTTCTTTCTAGGGTTGCAATAACTTTCGAATGCTTTCACCACCTCTGCATACACTATTTTCTGGTCCGAGTTTAATTTGAATGTATTGAATAATTCTACAGCATCTTCTCCAGCAAAATTTAACAAAATTGATATTTTGACTTCATCTCCCAATTCTTTTCCTGTAGCGGACATATAAATATCAACTCCTTGCATGAATCTTCTCCAGTTTTCTTTCAAATTACCTTCCAAAGATAAGTTATGCAATATTCGGAGGGCTTCCATAATTGAGATTATAAATTGAACAGTTTCAAGTTCTTCAAAATCCTTTTTCGACTGCGCCATGTTTTATTCTTTCCTTTTAATAATAATAACAACTTTTTGTATTTTCTATTTGTTTATTATATTCTTCAATTATTTATCCCCCTGCTGCCCATAGATACCATCACTAGCTATTCATGAAATACAATGTACAAGAGTCATATACAGTAAGAATAAATAATAATTGAACTAATAAATATAACACATATCGCTACCCTAATTAGCAAACCTCATAACTCCAAAACGCCTAACTTTTCAGGAGCTCAATAAAATATGTTTATAATTTTATATATACTTGAAAATGTTTAAAAATACTTCTAATACATTGTTCACATAAGTTTCTTGTTGTTGTTAAAGAACAAAACCAATTTTCTTATAGGAACTTTTTATTTTGGAGTTAGGAGGTTTTATATATATTTACATTGGAGATACGATTTTTTCTTTAGGAGTTAAGAGTTTTTCCATATAATTACATTGGAGATACGAGTCTTTTTTACAAGTAACTAAGACTGAAAATGAGTGAATTATTGGTGTAGGAATATCAAAACAATTTTTTTCTCTGCAGAACATTTTATTGCAGATTTAATTACATCAAAAATGGGTAATGATTTGATCTTACATTGCTAAAGTGTGTATACAAATTCAGTGGACCAACTATTTGTACATTGTATCAAAGTAGTCGTTTGTACATGGTACCTAAGTAAACGGAATACTGTCATAAAACTCATGATAGTCTCTTGGTAAAACGGATTTGAGGTCTTGTAGGTCATTATACTTTCTTCGTTTTATTTTCAGCCTTTCTTTGTACAGGTTCGGCAAATTTCGAATTTACATTACTTGAACAGTCAAGTTCTTTCGTTGTGGTAGAAGCTGCCATTCTTCTGAAAAATTGAACTTAAACCTGATTGACCCATCTGGTACGTACTGCAAAGCACGAATGTCTGTAACACGTGGGTCACCAACAAATTTGCCAGGTCTTATGCTTGTATAGAATAGATGGGCCACAAAATTTTTGAAATAAGTATGATCCAAATATTCAACATTGTATTCATCTGGATTTTTCCGGGCTTTTCTACATACATTCACATAGTCTACAGGAACATTTATGTTTACGTTTTTGAGCCTTCGCTCAATCAAAGAGTGCATTGCATCACCCTCCATTTGGGTGTGGCCCACTTCTGAGTATTTTTGTTCCACAGTAACTTGATTTGTGCACGAAAAGTGCAATAGAGCGTTTGCTACAATCGAGCTTCTATTTTGGTACTCACATCCATCACTATACAGAATTAGTGTGGTCTTTCCTTCCTGCAAAGGAAGTTGTGACTGCAAAAACTTGGATATTAGTGTTGCAAACTCATTTGATGTCAGGCCACCTTCTGTTTCATTCCAAAGGTAACAAAACCCTTCGTGTGTTCCTAAGTTGTATATTGTGAAATTATGTGTGACAAGTTTCATTTTATAGTACAGCGCTGACACATTGGACTTAGGAGATAGCAACAAGGCTTGTAAGTCCATTGTATAAGTTGAACAGTCGTTTCTCTTTACGTCTGCTTCTTTCTCCATCCTAGCTTCGTCCTTTCTTATTATATGTGCTTCATAGTCTTCACCACTCAAATTTCCAGTTTTATATGATTCACACTTATCACAGGCATCATTCTTTGGCTTAAACAAACCTAAGTTGTGTTCTTCAAACAATTGATCAAATTTACATTGAGAAAGCGAATCAATATTTTTCTGAACACACCATTCATTTTTATAAAACAAGTACAGCTCTCTTTTGGATTTCCAGTTAGGCTCTAGATACTTTTTACTTGTTCGTTTACGGCAATAATGGGATTCAACATAAGGTAATACTTAAAAACTCCTCCAATGCTTCAACTTGAATTGTCTTCCTAAGTTTTTTACGCTTGGGCTCCATAGCTCTCCCATTCATGTCAATATTTTCACCAACGTCATCCAGAATTTCTCCGTTATCTAATTCCTTTTCTTCATCTTGCCAACGTAATGCCACCCATTCTCCAATTGACAGTGTATTCTGAAACATAGTTTTGCATACTCTCACATTACTTCCTGATTTTTTTAAATAAAACTTGCAAGAAAACTTTCTTCTACTTTTTCCATCATCTTTTCGACCTCTGGCTCTTGCTGTTTCAGTTTTTTGTGTCAATAATTTTACAAATAGCTTTTTCCCCTGCCAGTCCATTTTCCAAAATTCATCGAAGTTTTTTTTTCTTTCATTTTCACTTAATGATGCGCACTGTAACAAACTATTATCTTTTCTTTTACATTTGCAACGCATTTGCATTTTCCTGGCATTTCATTTTATATCATACTCATATTGTCCAGCATCATTTTTTTTCTTTCCATAGTATTCTTTTCCATTCTTTCTCGCCTCTTTCCATTCATTTATTTTCCATGTAGCAATCTTTACCTGGTGACGTTTCTTTCGTTTTTTTGTAGGCAAATTATTAGCATTATCAATACCCTCATGATTAACGTCCATGAGCAAATTGTCATCTGCTTCAGATAATTCTTTTCTCTCAGGAATATCAAGAGGGTTTTCAGCTAAGCTTATGTCATCTTGAGGTAGGCTTTCTTGCTGAGGGATAACAGCATGATCTTCAGGTAGGTTTCTTTGGTCAAGAATGTCAATAGGGTTTTCAACTATGTTTATATGATCTTGAGGTAGACTTTCTCGCTCAGGACTAACAACAGGATTTCCAGGTATGTTGATGTTATCTTCAGGTAGGTTTTCAACTATGTTTATGTCATCTTGAGGTAGGCTTTCTTGCTCAGAATTTTCAGGTAGGTTAGTGTCTCCTTTAGGTAGGTTTCCTTGGTCAGGAATGTCAACAGCTTCCAGTACCAAATCCATGTTTTCTAAATCTAGGTAAGGAGACAAATCATCATTTTTTTCTATGTCAGCGATTACATCAGACATTATATTGAGACCAGAGAAACTGTAATTCTGATCTTCAATGTCCTGAACTTGATTAACAGGCGTTCTGGCAATGCTAACTACAGTACAGGGATCATTACAATTTTCTTCAACTTGAGATAAAGATCCGTCGTTGTTTACAGTAAAAGTCATAGGTTCATCGGTGTTTGCAGCAAGCAGAGCCAACTACACTAACTTCTGCCCTCGTGACATTCTGAAAAAAACGAAGGGGTTTGTATTGTTGTTATAAACACCTAGTATCTTGTACCCCCAAAGTAAATCAAGTACAAGGACTTAAAAAAGCCTGTTCGGGCCAAATCACTATCCATAATTCCCAAAGCGTGTTTTTAGTAGGTCAATTCTGTGTAACTTTTTCGAAAAATAAAATAAATCAAACGATAAAAATCATCCAACCCTTTACTGAAACCTTATAGTTATCAAAACTCTTAACTCCACAATTGATTTAATATAACCTCACAACTGAAAATATGCAAACCTCTTAACTCCATCCTTCGAATACAATAGATTTTAAGCCTCTTTACGGTAAACATTGCATTAAAACTAAATTAAAAAATATTTATTTGTACTTACTTTTCAAATATTAAAAGTCTTCTGCATGTAAAAGAAGAAAACTACCACAGAACTATTCAAGCAACAAGGAGCACTACACGTGTTGTCTCCGCTGTAATACAAAACAACAGGAACAGGCGGGAGTTACCAGGTCTGCCAACTTAAAAATGCAACAACGGAGTTGAGAGGTTTGCTCGATGTGAAATAACAAATTAACCAATTTTTTAGGATTTCAGAGGTTTGAAATATGAGATAGAGGATTTTTGTCTCTACTGGTTGGTATAAAAATGTGATTTTGGCAAAAAAGAGGAGTTATGAGGTTTGCTAATTAGGGTAGCGCTATATAACATCTAACAAAAGGAAAAAAAAAGAAAAAACTTGCCTAAAAAAAAATTACCTTCCGAGTTCGAACTCACGCCAAGATCAATAAATCAGATTAGTAGGAAGCATCTCTAACCTTAACACCACCGCAGTTACTTAGAGTACTTTGAATTCCTTGTGTTCCCTTTCCTTCATGCAAGAAAAAGTTCGTTTTCAACAAAAGCTAGGGAGATCGAGCATTTTTTCAATATTCTCGCTATAGAGCGTAAAAGCAAAATGACATTCCTCTGAAAACGACAACTTTGCGTTAAGATCTGAAAGCGTCGAAGGCCACTTTGGTATGCGGTAGTAGAAAAATATTTTTTTCACAGGAAGCAAAAGTCACGTGACCCTATATGGTCCACTTTTAATCGATATTAATGAAATATTTTTCGATCATTTGATGCCAACTCTTTGAAGGACAATATTTCATAAATGGATATGATTTGGAATTGATGAATGATCTGTATTATTTTCAATCTATTTGTGTTAGCTAGAATGACAAAAAAAACACAAGGACCCCTTTCGAAAAAGTTTTATTGAGATACTTAATTCGGAACCCTTTTCGTGTTCACAATGTTATTAAATTTAGATTGAGAGTTTGTAAAGTATTCTCAGCAAAATATTATTGTAGATGAAAAAATTGTGTGCAACAAAAAATACTATTTACAGTATCACTTCTTTCTAAAATTGTTACGTGAAAATTATACCTAGAACAATGAAATGATACCCATGATTTTTGCAGGCTGAAGGTTGAATACCCTTTCAAAAACCGTTGTCTGAAACGTTTGAAGAATCATGGCATTCACCATGATTAGTTTGGAAAACCATTCAGTTACAGTTGTCGCAAAATCTGAACTGAAAAATTGAATAGGTGATGAAGCTACCTGTATATTCTTAGGAAAGAAACAGAAGGTGACTGTTTTTGGAAATAATGAAGATTATCACATTTTGTCTAGTATGTGTAGTCAGATTATTTCCAAAACAATGGTGGTGCAGCTGGAACGCTAACCAGGCATGATTGATCTATGTGTCAGGAAGAAAAGAAAGCAATAATGTCAGAGTCATCTCATCCGAAGTTCAAAAGTTTGGACACCCTAAAGAAACAGACTACAAGTGTAAAAATGAAACAGAGAGTGTTTTCGAAAGATTTGACAAAAAAGTCTGTGTGCTGCAAACTAAATTTTGAAGAGGAGAAAAATCATCCAATTTTCATTAGAAGTAATGTTGATAGTTCTTCGGGGGATGATTTGGCAACTACAATTGATGAAAATGTAAACGATCGCATTTCTACAGCATTTAATTTGATAACTGATGATTCAAGAGATATGAATGTCTCTGACATTGAAGAAATTATTATCGGTTGTTCAGCAAAAACTGGAAGGGCAATCCCATCTACAAGTAAAGCTCAAGATGTCGAGAACAAGAGAAATTCACCACCTCCATTAGCACCTTTACAGAATGTAACTATTGGTAAACAACAAACTAAAAGGTTAGTATGAATTATAAAGTGTGTCCAATTGCATCGGCACTATAAGGAAAACTTTTTTATAATTTTTTTTACGAAAAAAATTCTTGATGAAAAGTTCTGCATGGACTAAAACCCAAATTTAAATGATCAGAAATCAATTGTTTGCAGTGGAAAAATATAAATTTTGCTCAAGAGTATAAAGTACCTTAATTTTTACAGTATATACTTTAATTTATTTCGAAAAGTTGATCCTTATTGAAAACTATACTAATAGTGATGGCATAGCCGGTGGCTCAGCGGTTCGATGCATGGACTTAGGTTCGATGTGTCGGCCGTAGACTTTTGCTGGCATCTGACCCGGTTCGAATCCGGAGTATGAGAGAAGTAAATTTTCTCAAGCGCATCGGTATTGATAGGTAGAGTTGCCTAGATGCCAATTCCGACGTATGGTGTTTGCTGCACCGACCTCCCGGGGTGGTGTTGTAGGTTTTTCGGCTTTTCCTGCAGTTCAGAACTGAATAAGCCACCAAAAATCAGTAAGTCGCCACAGAGCGCCACGACAAATAATAATAATATTCGTCCTTTATCTGCACAGGCTATGCCTTTGGGCACTCTCTGCGAGTGTTTATGAGAGAGTACTATCATTGTCATTATTATTGATAACTTATGTCTACAGATCGACACTTAATCTAGGATTTACTGAAAACAAAAATGAATTTTTGATAGCAAACGTCAAAACTCTATACAGAATTTACAAAATAAATCAATATGATATGCATTGATTATAATATTGCAATAGCTAATTGTTAACATATCAATAAACCGAAAGGTTGTCATGTTTTTCAATACAATAACTGTTTTACAATTTGCAAAATCAACTTAAATTTTGATATCTGACCCTAGTTTTCAATAAGAAAAAACTTTTATCGATAGTTATTGTCGATATTCTTCTGCTTCTTCTCTTTCTCTCTTATTCTTACTTTCCTTTTTCTCTGTCTCTCACTCTCTATCTCTCTGTCCTATTATAATGTAAATGTATGTTTTAAGTGTCCATCATTGAAGTTAGTATCAAAAATTGCTGGCATTGGTCTATCCTCTGGTTTCTGACCCATACTGCCTACCAGTAATTGTCAAGTTATGTATTATCTTTTTTATATATAATAAACGTATTATTATTATATCCTGAGAAATAAATTAACTTAACTCTTGAGCAAAATTTTCATTTGTGCAAATGCAAAAAATCGATATCTGACTATTTCCTTTTGGGTTCAACTCCATGCAGAACTTTTTATCAGGAATTACATTTATTGTAAAACAAATTTTAAGAAAGTTTCCCATATGGTGCCGACTCAATTGGACACACTGTAAACAACAACATTATTCACATTACAGAAGTACTAAAAATTTACCATTGAAATCTAGATAATTTCCCTCACTACTTGCAATCAGCCAGTTTCCATATATTCTCTCTCTACCTGCATTCATCCAATTTGTTTTCTCTTTTTTGCAGAGCACCTAACAAAGCAAATTTTTGCAAATTTTGCAATGAAAAGAAGACTTGTCTGTCTCGACACATTTCCACGAAACACAGAACATCCGGAAGTACAGACTTACTTAAGTCTATCAAAAAGTGAGTATAAATAAGTTTCTTGTTGTAGTCGTTTTTTAGAAGAAAAAAATTATGTATTTTTTCACTATTGTTAATACAATGGGTTAATTGTTTACTTACATTGTCAATGACATTTTGTCTGTTGACTGTCCAGATTGAGATTTGGTATTATTTTTTATATTGTGTGATTACTTAATTTTCTAGCAGTGGTCTTGACGTGTATAATCGCATAAAAAAGGCTCAACTTTTTTAATTTCAAAAAATGTCAAAGTAGAAAACCTGTTTCTATTTCAATTTTACACCTGATTTGAAATTGAACGTTCTATTGCAACTTTCAGTTTTCGCCATTTTGATAATAATCACGAAATTTCGGGAAAATCAAAAATTTATTACTTTGATGAAACTGTTTTATACCATCAGTGGCTTTAATATGCCATTATTTTTCAATTACGAAGTATCAACAAAAACATGATTTTCTTCAGAAAATGATAATTCCTAGTGGGGATTTTCTGTTATATTTGAAGCAAAGTTGACATATCGTCAAGCTTTAGAATAGACATTTATTTTACTCAATTTTTTTCAGTACCAAGATGACGCCAAACTCATTGATCAGAAAATCTTCAAGTACTTGACGTTTATAACCAAATTATATGACTTATCACAAAGACAAATTTTTTTCAAAATATTCGCTTAAAATTTGTTGTGTAAAAAGTCCTAAATTTGGTTAGATACGTGAAATACTCCGATAGTTTTTTCATTCATGAGTTTAAATCCTAAATGCTTAGGAGTATTTCAACTTTGCATCAAACGTAACAGAAATTTTTAGCTGTAATTCTAATTTTCTGAAGAAAATTTATTTTTTCGTGATAATACGTAATTGTAAGTTAATAGCATATTAGAGTTACCTACTGTTTTGTAGAAGTAATTATTTTTTTATATATTTTACAAATTTCATAATCATCAAAAAATGGCAAAGATTAAAAATTTCAATAGAACGTGCAAATTCAAAATTTCGGTGAAAAATTGTAATGGAAAATTCAATCAAATAAGCCTATTTTGAGCGATTATTTGAATAAATAATCACTTTCGACAGTTTGCGAAAGCCACATGATCCTATTCGAGTAGGCCACTTTACATAATTTTTGAAGCACACCTTGACGCCAAAGTCGATTTTGAAAATAAATAATTCATATAAGTTTTCCACATATTATGCCAAATCTTCAAAGGACACTGTATGATATTGCCAACAATTTTAGTCGACAAAATATTACGTCTTGTTATGTTAAATATGACAGATACATTAAAAACTGCTGGGACTCCTCAATAAACCTATACAATTAGGAAATTTTCATCAGCAAGTCTACAACAGAAGAGGTAACACAACTAATCGAAGCAATTTGATCTCGTTGATTTCTGACAAAATTGCCATCGATAGTTTTGCGATCACTCGGAAATATCCATATTGTAAAGGTTTATGTGGGTTTCTGGATTAGTTATAATTCATTTGTAATTACTTATTCATATTTTTGAGTTGATCATTTCCACTTAATTTCACATTTACTTTCACTTGATTTTTTTCATATGAACTACATTTTTTAGTGTGAATGATAGTCACTCGGTTTGCATAGTTGCACTAGGTTTGTAACTTGTAACGTTTTTCAGTGGTCTGAAAAATGCTTCTGATAATTAGTACGTGTCTCAAATGCACCGGACTAAAACTCTGCCAAACGCAGTACCTCCTAGGAGTTCATTTTTTTTCCGGTCATGTTATTTAAATTCACTAACTATAGCAGATGCAGTTATAATGTCTTGAAAGACCTGGGTGCTACCTATGAATCGACCCACGGAACATTTTATCGTTGATGTCCAAGCAGTCCAGGTATCATTCACTCGATTTTCAGGTAGCATTAGATATGAGTTCAAATCTCTGATGAATGAGACATTGTTCTCAATTGTATTGGGTTTGCCCACATATTTTTTGGAAGAAAGTGTAATAGAAGATGTCAATCCTAGAGTCGAGTGCTTTCTATGATTACACCGACTATTTGGGGTGGTGTGTGAGTATTTCCCGGATCTCCTACTGAAATGTAAAAGCGCCACCAGAAATCAGTGCGGACCGGAACGGCTATTGTAATATACTGCCCAACTATGGAGAAAGGCAGTAACTACAAAAAATTCAAAAATGATATTTTGGTGTATTTGTATTCTTTGTATGCTTTTACACCTATTTCCGATGGAAAAAGGCAGCATTTTCAAGTTAAAGTGCGCGAAAAATGCAATAAACACTTACTGCCTTCGAGAAAAAAATGCCCCAAAACTCTTCATGAAAGCAGTAACTATCTATAACAAATTAATAGAGCAGTATCTACAATCCCACCTGAAGATACTCCGTTTCTATGTTGAATTCATAAGACAGTGAACATACAGTTGCAAAACAAGAAAGCAGTAACTATATATCTCAATGCAAAAAAAACGTAACTGCAATTTTGAATACAGATACTGCGTTTCTGCTTTGCGTACATAAGACTCTCAACAAACAGATGCAACACAAGAAAGCAGTAACTATATATATCAAAGCATAAAAAACGTAACTGCCAATTTGAATACAGATACTGCGTTTCTGCTTTGCCTACATAAGACTCTCAACAAACAGATGCAACACAAGAAAACAGTAACTATAAATCTCAATGTAGAAAAAACGTAACTGCCATTTTGAATTCAGATTTACTCCGTTTCTGCTTTGCATACATTGAAGTCTCAACATACAGTTGCCACACAAGAAAGCAGTAACTATAAAATCTCAATGCAAACAAAACGTAAGTGCCATTTTGAAAACGGATTGATACTAACAGAACTAACAAACTGTCCTGTCATTGCAATTGTTTTAACCGTCTTTTTCATTTACAAACGCGCCATTCAGAGTGACAAGTGTGTCTCAGTTTTGCCTGCTACTACTTGTTGATAATCGACGTGAAGACGTTTTTTGTTCAAAATACCGTGCAACTGTGTAAGAATAATTGATATAATGGAGAAAAAACGGTGAGTTTGTTACTTGATAGAATTGCTTCCCGCTCGTATGAAAGTTTGCAGAACACTCTAAAGGCCGAAACACAATCAAAGTTTTATGTTTTAGTTTTATGTTTTGGCATTTTAGATTCCCTTTTAACACCAAACCGGTATTGGCATTATTATTCTGATCACTCACCACAAATAATCCTATTGGTAAAATTCAAGCTTTATTTTTCAATTATGTTTTGCATCTTGTTTTATTTCTAAAATTGATATCCTAAAACTAAAAACATAAAGGTTATTTCATAAAACTTCCATTGTGTCTGGGCCTTAAGGCTTGTCTGTAAATTTTGATACTCGTGTGAAATGATTATTACTGTTGTGCAATATACTTGATTTCTCAACTCTTATATTTTTTTATTTCCTACCTATTAGAATGACAAGGGCTCAACGAATGTTGAACATGGTTCGGTCGGAGACGGCTAATTCTGGAGACCAGTCCCAGAACGATATCCCAAAGCACCTTGAGGAGGCCCTAACGCATGACATCATAATACTGGGGCCAGAAAGTAAGCATATTTTAGTTATCTGTTATATTCCATTTTTTTACAACTTTCCATTTCAAAACATTTAAACCTTTTTTGAAACAGCTTGCCTTCTTTCAAACGTTGGTAATTAAAATAAATTACCTAGTGAATTATTGGCTAGTATAAATAATAACAAGTTAGGTTTTTTACAATTGCTGTTTGTTATTTCGTGAAAATTTTTAAGTAAACTAATTTCCCGTAATCTCAATGAATAAAATTAATTAGTTTTAAATTGGTATGTTTCCACTGGATATCCACAAAAAGTGAATATCGGTATGTTTTCACTGCTGAGACAGACAAAAATATACTTTCACTACCTTAGGAGTGAAATAGTATATTGTATACCTAGGCGGTAAAGTGGCATTTTTCAGGGCGAAAGAAGATATGGACAGGCGAGGCACAGCCGAGCCTGGCCACTTCTTTCTGCCTGAAAAATCACTTTACTGTCGTGGTTTACACATAATTTTTTATCCTACACAATTCTTGTTGATAATATTTTTCAATAAAAATTTTATTTATTGAAAAACTGAGGAGTTAACTTCAAACAAACATCAAAAATATGACAACTTATATGATTTAATGAATTTGCAGACATTGACAACTGCTAACAATTTATTTTTATACTGACGTTCAATGGCGTCGCCACCTAGCGTGAAAATTTAAAATTTATTTTCTTGGGTAGCCGTGGAAAAGGTCACTTTCTCTTCTCCGTAAAGCCGGTAAAATTCAACTTTCTCACAGTGTAGGATAAAAAATTTATTTCCACTGTCTCGACGGTAAAAAATCCTCTTTATAGTTACTTAACTGAAATAGCACATTTACAGACAGGTGTAAGATTTCATTTTTTTTTCAGGTCCTAGAAGTCAGGATAATGTCGAACCGCCACCAAATGATGTGGAAATAGAAACATTGAAATCCGTTAGTTTCGAAACTGTTGAAAATTTTGACGTTACAACTTTTGAGTTAGTTGATCAAGTTGATTTGATGGATGTTAACATGACTGAAATCTTTACGATATTAAAAGAGGTGAATGAAGGTTTGACAGATCTAGAAATTGGTTTTACAAATTTCGACCCAATCATAGGGGGAAATTCAACTTCAGATTCATTGGAAATGGGAATTAAAGACATGGCAGAAAGTAAGGAAAAGGAACCCATGGAAGCTTCTGGAGAACAAGATATCTTGGGAGAAAATGGAACTAATGATGAAATACGAACTGATGAAAATATTCTCAGAGTAGAAGTGAATAAGGAAGTTGGCGCAGAAGTCCAAAACGATCTAAGTCTAAGGAGAAGCATCCAATGAGGGATGCATGCAAAGATACTTGCTCAAAAAAATGCAAAACTTCCATACCTCAAACTCAGCGAAGCACAATCCATGAAAATTTTGGTCATTGTCTTGGATAGAACAAAGGAGTTTCATACTCAATTCATGCTCTCGGATACCCGTAAAAAGAAGAACACATTCTCAAAGAAATTTTACTTTCATTTTTCGGTTGAAACAAAATGATGGTAAATTAGTGGGAGTTTGTAAAACATTCTTCTTGGCAACACTTGGCTATCACAGAAAAAACGATAAGGCCGTATTTAATGTCCTGCATAAGTCCTTAGCGGGTGCCATTACGGCGGAAAAAGATAAACGGGGTGAGAGTTCTCCTCCAAATAAAATTGACAGGAATACCATTTTAGGACATGTAGATACTTTCCATCCCAATATATCTCACTATAGGCGAGAGCATGCTCCTAGAGTTAGATATGTACCGAATGATATTTCAATATCGTTCATGCATAAAGATTTTTTGCAAAAATATCCCCAGAATAAGTGCTCTTATGAAGCTTATAGAAAAATACTTTACCATGAGAACATTAGATTCACGAAGCTTGGACACGAAGAATGTGAAGCTTGTGAAATTATGGAGATTCATGATCCAAGTCACAGAAAAGAAACTCCTAGCCCAGAGTGTGATCAATGCCAGAAGTGGACGAAACACATTGCAAAAGCCAACATAGCGAGAACATTATACCGAACACAGGCAAAATTGGACTATGATTCCACGACTTTGTGTGTTTCAGCTGACCTAGAAAAAATTATAATGTTGCCTAGAATGGAGCACTTTAAGAAAGTACTCTTCACACCGAGAATAATTGTATATAATGAGACGTTTGTTCCACTTGGAATCTTATCAACCAAAACCTTTCCTGTCATGAGGCGATTGCAGGAAGGGGAAAGGAGGAGATAATTAGTACCTTTCATCGATTTCTACTTCAGAATAGAGATATAAAAAAGTTCATAGTTTGGCTAGATAACTGCGCCGCGCAGAATAAAAATTGGGCTTTTATGTCCTATTTGGTATATATAGTCAATTCAAATAAAGTTGCTGCTGAGTCCATAGAGGTCAATTATTTCGAGCCAGGACATACATTTATGTCTGCCGATTCCGTGCACCATCAAATAGAGCTATCATTGAAGAGGCAAAAAAAGACTTGTGACTTCTCTGATTTCGTGAATGCAGTTCAAAAATCAAATAGCGGAAAAATATCAGTAAAGCATATTCCGATTTTTTCAATTTTAAGGACTTTTCAGCACCTACCAAAAGAAACGGAAGAGGAAATGAAAAGATATTTTTAGCTGATATCGTTCATATAAAGGCAGATCGTGAATCTTTTGACCTATTATACAAATGTAGTTTCCAAGATGAAGAAACAAAATCGTTAAACTTTTTAAAAAAGGACGTTCTAAAAAAAAAAAAAGTTTTCCAGAACCAGCTCATTTAGAAGGTCCGTGTGGGATTTCCGAAGAAAAAAAGTCATCAATCATAAAAAATCTTCTCGACTTGATGGATGAGAACAGAATAGAGTTTTGGTTAAATTTGCCTATTAAACAATGATGTGTCAATGTGTCGTATTTGTTAAAAATAAAATTAATAAAAATTTTAATCATCAACTAATTTATTTTTCCAATAGTGAACTAAGTTCCAAAAAGCAGTATATACAGTTTGCGTCACAGAAAAGCAGTAAATGTCACTTACTGCTGTTTTTCACTGCGCAATCAACAAAATATGAACAGAAAAAAGGCAGTTTCTGTGTTTATTTTCTGTGAAGATGATATTCGTCATCAATTTCATGAATAAATATATTTTAAATTATCACATTTTCATCAAGTGGCAGTGGAAATGAAATCGTAATTTTAAAAATAGATTTTTTGGTATGGAAAAGTATTAGCCCGATTGTCACGAACTCACAGTTTTGTAGATACTGCCTTTCTCTATAGTTGGGCAGAATAGCTGTGCTCTACCATCAAAAGTGAAATTAATCTATCATAGTTTAGAAAAACATATTGATATCAAGATTCGGAAATGATTCGTTCGTGAATATTTGTCTATACGCCATATGAACTGATGATGAAAGCATAATTCTACATTGTGTACATTTAAAACAACTATCCATTTTAGAGGGTGGGGCTGATTTACTTTCGATTGGAATAGTAACTGTAGCATTTTCTTTGACAGTTACACCTAAACATGATTCGCGTAACAATGTTCATTGTTCTCTCAGTCTTATTTCCCCTTTTCTCACCTTTAGTGTTTGTTTACAGATAATCCTAGGAAAGGAGAAATATTGGCTAAAATTCGAAGAGAAGGCAATTGTAACGCAATGATTGCTGATAAGTCAAAAACAGTGCATGCAAGATTGACTAAGAAGACAGGTAAAAATCCGAATGATTTTGTTGCATGTCACAACTGCAAAATTATAATTAGAAAACATGCACTCAGAAGACATTGTAGATTGTATTGTAAGGAAGGGGACGGCCAATATTATCGAGGGTCGATGAAGGCAAGTAAAAGCCTTGTTGAAACTATTGATGATCAAGCATGTAGAACTCTGAAGGACGCAATTTTTCCCTCTCTGAGAGATGGTCAAGTGAAGGAAATAATTGGATTCGATAAATTGATCATTATTTATGGAAATGAGTTATGCTATAAGTACAGGTCACAACATCACTTCTCAATGATAAGAAATAGGATGATTTTAATGACTAAGCTGTTGATAGGAATGAAAAGTGTCGATACTTCAGTTGATGACTTTGGGAGCATCTTGAAGCCGCGACATTTTGATAACATTATGTTATGCATCAATAAGTTTGGCAAATATAATTAAATCGCAGCAGCCTACGAAAAACCTACTATTCCAACAACCATAGGTACTGCTCTAAAGTACCTGACAGATCTACATAAAGCGCAGTGATCAAAGAGAGTAATGACTTGTTTACCGTCACATGTCAACAAAACCGCAAAACCCAAAAGGAAAAGAGAAAAAATAATATTACCATCCACTCATGACATAAGAAAGTTAAACGGATTCGTTCTTCGAAATAGAAAAAAATATTATCGAAAGTTCTTGGATGAGCCTTTCGATATTGGAACTTGGACTCAACTTGCCAAGTTTTCTTTAATTTATTTACTTATATATAACAGAAGACGTCCGGGTGAACTACAGCGTACTTGCACAACTGACTTGAATAGTTCACAGAATGTTGAAGAATATGACTGTCAAAAATTTTCAGAACTTTCCCCTGAGGCACAGTACTTCATCAAAAACTTTAAGAGAATCGAGATGAGAGGGGAAAAAGCTAGAGGTGTTCCTGTTTTATTACATAATAAAATTGTGTCAACCTATTATTGAAACATCGTCAAGATGCTGGA
Organism: Chrysolina oricalcia; assembly: GCA_944452925.2. Lineage (NCBI taxonomy): Eukaryota > Metazoa > Arthropoda > Insecta > Coleoptera > Chrysomelidae > Chrysolina > Chrysolina oricalcia. The sequence continues at coordinate 38,214,929 of OX101828.2, read as the reverse complement.
GTTCATCCAGATGATCCATATTTATTTGCACTTCCTCAGAATAAAATTAGAGACAAAGAAACAATTATCATCTTCAGTCAGTTGTGGTGCTCGTAATCCAGCAACGTTGAGGGCTACCCAGTTGAGAAAGCATGTAGCAACCAAATCTGTAAATTTGAATTCAAGTGATAGCAGGGTGTCCACTTTGCAAAATTTCATGGGGCACGATCCACAAATACATAAAAATCATTACCGGATGCCAATTGTATATGATGACATTGTATACATGACTGATATTTTGAACAACGCTCTCAAGGACAATCTTTCAGTTCCTTCTAGAACACCCTCATGTGATATCTCAAGTTACAGCGCAGTCCAACAAAACGATAACAATATGCCATCAACGTCTAGAACAGCTTCATTCAATATACCCAGTTGTTCAAGATCTCTTAGTCCAGACCAAGAAGAAGACGAAAATATTCAGACACCGTCAGTATCAAGATCAGAGAAAGATGATCCCATTTATGCCTCAGACGATAGCAGTAGTTCTGATGATAATGGTCCCCCCGTCTCAAAAAGATCTAGACTGATAAGTATGTTTCTTAATACTTCTTCGCTTACTTTTGTAGGGAAGGCTAACAAAATTTCAGAACTTTTTTCAAAAATAATATTTATTGAAGATTTGTCCTTATAATTTTTTTGAATGTGATTTGGGATTTATTATACTTTTTTTAATCAGACAAGCTATGATTCAAACCTCATTTTCTATTTCCAGAAATGGACTTGGGAGTTATTGGAAGAAAAACATGAAGAACCCCTGAAAAACGCACAATAAAAGAAATATTTCGTTAGCAAATTGAAAATAATAGGGCGCCAACATCAAAGGAATGTATTGAGGCTCTAACTCGGTATGACGAATTGAAAAATCGAACAGTACCTCAGTTGCAGATGTGGGTTAGAAATTATTCGAAAAATATTAAAAGCAAAGGTAGGCAATATTTTCATATGTTGTATTATTCAGGGGAATGCATATATACTGTTTTTTATGGGATTATTGTTCATTTAAAATATCAAAAGTAAATCTGTTCTTTAAGAACAAAGTAAATTCAATATGGTCTGTAAGGTGTATCACAATATGATTAATACATATTTAATATTTTAATTCCAATTTAATGTTGAATATGGAAATACAATCGATATAAAGATGTTAATTGCAAATACTTCAAAAACAAATTTCTGACACTTATAACTGACATACGATATTTACTTTCCCGAAACGTGGTATCTACCAACCCAAAATGTGATATTTACCTACGCGAAACGTGATATTTACTACCAAAAATATGATATTTAACTACACATAATGTGAAATTTACCCCCCGATATGTGAAAATTACCCACCCTATATGCGAGAATTACCTACCCGAATTATATATTATTTTCCGCTAGATGTAAGTGATATGTATGGAAAATGTATAATTTTAGAGGTTAAGGTTCTTAATGTAATTTTATTATTTTATATAATGTAATTTTGCTATTTTTATATTTTGTATTTTTACTACTTACTAATTATCGAAATTTTTTATTCAGACACTTATCATTGCATATATTATTTTTTCGATTAGTTTTTCATTCGAATATAATTAATATAGATTTAACATAGAATATAACATATATCTAACCAAGATTTTAAAATGTTCAAACTTTCACGATAGAGTACCACGTACAAGCTGACTATTTAAATCAGCTTGGAAGTGAACAGTTTATTTGCACACTCAAGAACACTATAATGTATATGCATATATTTGTTTTGCGAATAAACATATATTATTATTATTATTATTATTATTATTATTATTATTATTATCATTATTATTATTTCAGGAAGGAATCTGTTTATGACATAAAAATTAACTATTTGACTTGTCACTTCTATAGTTGAAAAATGTATCTGCGGAATATTTTGTGCAGATACATAAATGAGAATATGATACTTCTTTTTTTAGGATCATTTTGCGAATCCAATCTACTTCTCTTTTCCAATTTGTTAACTGAAATAATATTTGTTTGCAAATACTGTCATTACACAATTATCATTGTAATATTCATCGTCTTTGGAATCCCTGTAGTTATGACAATTTGTAATATAAATTTTGTTCATATAACGCAAGATATTTTATCAACTTTTGAGTAGACTTGAATCAGGATCTGAAATGTTTGGTTACTGCGGTCAAGGGGACTCCTGTTTACAATGTACGCCTTTGCTTGATGTTACTCAGTATATCCTATTTGCTGAGGTTGTAGTTTAAAAAAACAATATGGTACAGTTTTCAAAATAACATTAATTACGACATTTTATCAAGTATTAATATCTTGATTATCATCATGTTTACTTTCCTTCATTAGGAGGTCACAAAAGTTCGTGAAGGAAGATTAGGAGGATGAACGTAGATAAGTGAAGAACAGGGGATGGCCAAAAGGGTCTATGGGGCCCCACTTGCCTGGCTTCGGCAGCGGCCTCCCCAAGAACTACTATTACTACTAATATCATCATGTATTAAATACACCCATGGGCGCCGCCACATAAGGGCAAGGGGGGGCAGCCGCCCCCCCTGGAAAAATGTTTATATATAAATATTATTGAAAAAATTACATGAGAATGTATTAAAGAACCGGGTTACTGGGTAATAAATAATAGCTAAGATTATCCCAAACGTATCTTTATTAATTGTTTGGTAGGTTTCACGGTCGCTTGTCGGCTGTCGGCCATCGTTGGCCGTCGACGGTCGTCGCGACCATGTGACTCGCTATCGTCATAACGCATGCACTTGAAAAAGTGTTTCGTGTTTCATCATTTCAGTGCTCTGTTGGCTTGGGGCCTGTATTGTTGTGCTTATCGATGCCAAAGTTGTAACTTCTCGTACTGTAAACTGTAAGGTAACTTTAGTATTTTTAAGTTAGTCACTGTTTTTAACTGTTGCTGTTGGTGCTGTGGCACAAATATAGTAAAATCATGGATATCCGGAACTTTTTTAATGTGAAATCCTCAAGCAATATCGAGAATAGATCGGAAAATGGAAGTCCACCAAAGAAAAAAAAGGAGTCAACTAATAAAGACCAGCCTGATTTTCAAGGTGCGCCTATCGTTGTAGAAAATGTAATAGCCTCGTGCTCATACACTATAAATAGGAAAGAGCAAGAGGAAGGGAGTAATGACTTGGGAAACTATATAGGTTTGCAACGAGTGAGCGAATCACAAAGATATTTTTTCCTATCTAGACCATGTATTCCTCTAGAAAATTATGATTTCAAAAAGGATGTTCCTGAAAATAGAAGATATTTTAGGCGTGAATGGTTAAACAGTTATGAGTGGATTGCTTATTCTGAAAAATTGAAAGGCGTACTTTGTAAATATTGTGTTCTTTTCAAACCAGCTGTCAAAAGAGGTTTCCAAGGTGCCTTTATAGTTAAACCATTTACAGATTTCAAGCATTTTCACGAATCTGCAAAAAATCATATCAAGTCAGATTGGCACTGCAATTCTATTTTAAAGGCAAATAATTTCATGAAAACGTTTTCTGGTCAGAAACCTACTGTTTCTGATCTGTTGGATAATCGAGAAAGACAAATAGTAGAAGAAAATAGAAAAAAATTGGTACCTATTATTTCAACAATTTTAATGTGTGGGAAGCGTGACTTATTTTAACAGTCGACGATACATTTGAAGGCACTCGAGAAATATATTTTTTGCATTTCGTAGCAGGAGTTGGGGGGAAAGGGGGAGGGGGTAAGAATTTTTTTTAAAACAGCACAATATTGTGCAACATTAGCAACAATGAAATAAGTGAAAATATTGTTACAGGGTTCAAAAATAAATAGTCTACTCTGCGCAAGGGGTGATTTCAACGCCCCCTAGCAGCAAAACTGTTCATTTTTTTGGGTTGGCGCAATGGTGACATTGGTTGAGAATTACATGGACTACATCATACCGAAAATTCAAAAAAATCCACCGGGACCCAAATTCCATAAGGAGTTTGCGGGATCCTTTAAAGAAAACAGTAAAGTTCTTTTCAAATTCTTCTACGCTATGAACTCAAAATATACCGTTCAATGTGATTATTTCTGGATGTTGATCCAAGATCCAAAAGTATGTATATTAAATAATCACGCCTGATAACATAATCCACGTTGTTGTTGAACAACTGATCTTCAAAAAGAGTAAACTCCACTTTCCAATGAATAATCTATCCTATTACTAACATCATGCAGTGTCAGTACTTGAATATTTAACTTATATTGAATTCATCCACGACCCTGCGGCTCATTGTACTGTACCTTCAAAAATTGCTTCAGCACTCTACCCTCTTTGAAATCTGTCAAAGAATACATCGATAGCAACTTTTGTATTGTTTTACATAATGTAGTGATGAATAAATAAAGAAAATATACCTGTACAAGACAATGTACCTCATGTAGTACAAACTACAGGTCTACTAAAAAGTCATGGGACTTTTGAACACCATATCTAAAGTCTTGTTCACACACGTCCAGTGATTTAGTAGAGTTGTCGAGTAATTTAGTACTTGACCAATCTGGTCACTTGTATTTTAGTCGAGTCAACTGGAAAGATAGAGCCGCCGGTCGAGTCTAGTAAATAGAATCCTATCCTATTTTTGGCGCGTGTTAAGTTCCCCACTCCAATGTTTTTGAAACTGCGAATGTCACTAAACGCGTCTGGACAGGTCGGTTTCATTTTATTTGTAGTACAATCTGACTGTGTATAGTGTCGGTGCCGCGCCGATAATTGGTGAATTCATTTACATACAAAGCTTCATACCGTAAATTATTTACCCATGAATGAAAAATATGGCTCGGTGGGTAGAAGAAACCACCTTCCGGTTTGTTGAAGAATATGTCAAACATGAGTGCCTATGGGATATCAGAAGCGACAATTACAAAAACAGACAAATGCGCCAAGCAGCCTCTTCTCAAATTGAAGAAGCTATGAATATATGAAAGGCTGTTAGATCTAAGATCAAAAAAATCGAAAGTGAAATTTCTGGTAATCCAAGAGTTCTTTTCTGTAACGGCCTTTCGAATCGGAGGATGTGGAGAAGAGTTTTTGAGAGGAGTCACATTTATAACAGTTGAAACTACAAACGTATAGGATGCTAGGTTCAAGAACGTTAACAAATTGAAGAAAAATCTTAAGGGAACGTACGGTAAATAAGAAGAATCTTTTCTGTAATAATACATTTATAACATTTGAGTCTGGCATCAATTCATCAGCAACGGAAATTGACAAGAATGCAAATCTAAAAGTGAGATTTGATTATCAGCGGGTAAACTGTCGCGCGATTTGTTTGTGGAAATATTTTGATTGAAAATCATTTGTATTTGCATATCTTCGTGAAAACGCTGCTGGTGTGATTAAAAACTCAACTCTCTCCGTAATTGTATCTCCATGTGTTTGAGGAAACTGAATTTCATGTTCAAAGTGTTCATGCTTACTTATACAGAAAAGTGTAGGACACAAAATGATTTGACGATTTGTAACCAATATCATAGTCATATGACATGTGTTGAGAGGAAAGGACAGACCTTTCCGCGTTGAATCAACATACAGATTGAATACTATTATAGTTTGAAAATGCGCCTCCTCCTAACATGAAGTAGTAAGTAGAAAATAATTTTTAATAATATAATAATTACTCAAATGTAGAATACTCGTAGGAATTTCACATATATTCTTATATTACTAATATTTATCGTTCAAGATCTCAGGACAACTTCTGTCGAGCACCCCACGCTTTTTTATACATTCGAGTAATTATTATATTAAAAATTATTTTCTACTTTTTAGTCAATGTTAGGAGTAAAGCGTGTTTTCTAGTTTCGTCAACTATACTTTTATGTTAACATTTTTTAGTCTTATAAGTAGTATAAAAACACTGTACATGTGCAAAATTTAATTGAACCGAATCATAATCCCAAAACAGGCCCACCATATTGGAGCCGCCATCTTGAATTCTGAAATTTTGACAAAATAATCATGATCTACACCCCCGAAAACCCCCAGATACCAATTTTGAGTAGAATCGAACCATAATAACAAAACTCGTCCGCCATATTGGAGACGCCATTTTGTTCTTTGTTTGAAATATTTCGTAATGCGTTGTCACCGGAATTATGTAGACCAAATTTCAACTCAATCGGGCTATTAGAAGTGGGTCAAATTTAACTTACAAGATTCTTTACATTGTTAGTCTGTTACAAGTGACGCTATAATAAGCGTTAACAAAAACAATTTCAGGAAGAGCAGCCAGGTGGAAGTATTGAGATAATGAGCCTTCTGATTCTCACGTGACTCATGTGTAGTTTTAAATTTTTTTCTTCATCAATTTATCGAGCTAAAAATTATTGAAAACGCCAAACTAAACTATCAGATTCAAACGATCGACGATGTGACGTCAGTGCGCCGTGTGACGTCGGTGCGCAAGTAATTCTGATTGGTTATACTGCTCAGTCACTATTTGCTTTGTCCGTGCCCTCCCAAATTTCAACCAATCATATAAAAAGCGACATTGACGTCACAGCTGAGGGGCGTTCGAATTTACACATATTGAGATCACGTTCTCAATAGTGAATAATGTGATAGAGGTGTACCACAAGGAAGTGTATTGGGCCCACTTTTTTTATTATTTATATATATGACATTGTTGATGTCAGAGGACAGTGTAATATTCATATATTTGCTGATGAAACACTTATATACTTATCATCGAAAGACACTGAATCTCTAGTTGAAACTGTCAATGACACATTGGAAAATATAAATAAATGGTGCTCTGTTAATCTACTAAAGGTTAACTCAAATAAAACAAAATATATGATTATTGGCAATAGTCCTATTTATTCACAATTCATTGATAAAAACTACACTATACAAATGGATAGGAATAAAATAAATATGGTAGATAAATTCAAATATCTAGGTGTAATCATAGACCGGCAGTTAAAATTCAAAGACCATGCAAACTATATCATTAAAATTATATCATACAAGCTTAGTTACCTATTTAGATGTTCCTATGGTTTATCAAAATGGACTATAGAAGTAATTTTCAACACTATAATTCGGCCACACTGCAACTACTGTTCTACAGTACTGTTCTTGTTGAATCAAAATGAAAGCTCCAGATTACAAAAAATGCAAAATAGGGCAATGAGAATACTACTCTAAGTATACTCCCATCCGGGACATGCAACAAACGTTACAATGGTTACCAGTCAAAGAATGTTTTTTATATAATACCATGATATTTGTACACAAAATGAAAACAGGCTTATCACCGCCTTATTTACAACAAAAGCTTCATTACAATGTGCATAACTATCCAACTAGAATTAGAAACAATTTCTCTGTTTCTAAAAGTGCAACGCTAAACTCGGTATTCTTCAAAGGCCTCATACAATATAACGAATTACCAAATGATATTAGATGTGCTGTTTCACTAAATATATTCAGATCTAAGTTAAAGAGGTACTTGTTGAACCAATGCTACTCCCAGCAGCGATGATGGTCAATTGATAACTATTATTAAAGTCGAAACTAATGTACTATTTGGTCAAACAGGGGTTTTGTTGTAAATCTTGCTTGGTTGTTTTTCTTTTTCTTTTTTCTTGTGAAACATTGTAACTCCTACTAGTAAATATCCTCAATATTTGTTTATATTTTATCTTGTTTGTCTGATAATATTATTGTAATGTTTTATATCTTGACATTTATAGTCCTGTTGTATTAATTGTAAATTGACATGTAATTAGTGTAATAGCTAAATAAACGATTCAAACAAATAATAAATCAGTTTTTCAAAATTTAGAGTGAATAAATTGTTAGGACTATGTTATAAGCTGCCCTTAATTCGGTCATACTGAAAAAGGGCATATTTTAAGATACTGGAAATGCCCATTGCTTTGGTTGTGCTCAATTCTGAAAATCTGTTTTGTATGTAAAGGAAAATTGTTTTCCTACGAGCGTGCGTAAAGTAGTACTTTTTCGCATGCATTTGCGTTTCCGCACGCCGTGTGGATGAGAATGTTTCACGTACTTTCCGTAAAATACCCAAAAATATCATCGGTAGGGAAATTTTTTATTTATTTTAGTACCTGTAGAATATTTCATGTAATGTGAGAAGCTAATGCAACTGTATATTATTTCGGTTTTCCATCGTAATTCCTGATATTTGTTATTTTACAAGCATAACACAAAAAATGTTTTTCTTGGATAATGTTAATTACGGATTATAATTTAGAATATAGTTAGGCAAAAATTGCACCTATCGACTTTGACACATGTCAGAATTTTACTCCGTTTTTGTGTCAGCAAGAATCTACAAACACACGTTTTTTTCCATCAAATCATGAAAAAGTTTAAAAGCTGCTAAAATGAATGAACTGGCCGGATTTGTAATCAATTCACGAAATAATCAATCAATAATTGTTTCTTCGTTATAAAAATTATGAACAAGTAATTTAATTATGTATTATAATTTTTTTTTCTTTTGATGTTATTTGATATGAAGCTCGTATAAAAAATTTTGTTCCTAGCATGTGCGCAAAGTGCCTTTTCCGCATGTAATAACTCATCCGAACTCCGCTTCGCGTCGTTCGTTCAACTGTATTTGCGTGCGGAAAAGTTGGAGTTAGGAGAATAACTAATGTGTACATGTGTACATCTTTCCCCTTAATTTCGACATGAGACTACTTGGGTTTATGAGTTGAATTCGATTGTTGAGTTAGCGGAAATTCGGTCTGGAAATTAAAGAATACCAATTGTTGGATTCTCGACGTTTCGAAACGGTATTGCTCCATCTTCAGGACTCGGAAATATCAGAATAACATAACAAAATGGCATTCTTGAATGGACTGTAGATAAAAACGAAATAAATTATGTACAATCACAATCATTATGAAGAAAAGACTTTGAACAGTATACAGAAAATTAACATTTATAGGTAGCTCAAAATGTAAGTACCTATACACGTAAAGTTTCTATATACTGCTTAAATCGTTTTCTTTTCAACAATTGTGATGACATAATTTATTTTCGTTTTTATCTACACTCCAGTCGAGAATACCTTTTTAATATATGTATGTTCTTATACTTCAGACTCCTCAAGATAAAATAATATAAATTTCGAAACGTCGTCAATTTAACAATTGATTTTCTCTGAATTTCAAACCGAAGTTCCGTTAATTCAACAATTCAAATGGAACTTGAAAAATAGTTTTGGGTCACGTGCATAAGGAAATTGGAAAATTTAACAGTCAAGAGGTCTTCATTAAATAATATTCAATATGGTTTGTCGAGGAGCACCTGAATAGATCATACGTTTCAATATTCATCAATCAACAAGTTCACGGCTGAATAGATCCAAGTTACATTCCAATTAATTGGTTAATTAGGACCGAAACCAGTCCTGAAACCCGGTATATATGATGACAACAAAGTATACTTCACTGCCTATACTAATCTCACAAACAGCCTTAACAAAATAATGTCTACAAGACAAATTCATTTATTAATCCTTACCATTCTGCAGCTGGTACACGCCCTACAGAAAAACACTTTTTTTCTCAATTTTTATTTAAAATAAACATTGTATATAAAAGAAACACGAAAATTCCAATGTGTTTACTTGTTTTTTTCATCGACAACCGTTGATAAAAGCTAATAATACCATTTTATGTAGCGCACAATTTTATCATGTTCACCTTATGGACAAGGAATCACTGTAGGATAATAGTCAATTGTTATGAACTTTTGCCGTTGCTTAATATTTTCCTGTTTTTCTATTCGCAGTAATACATTTTGACACACGCACTTCTCTTGAACACGATTTTGGTTGTAATAAATACTGATTTCATTTTCATTATTTGGTACTTTGTCATTTCGTTTGGACACGATCTGGAGTTTTGATATAATATCTGAAATATCTGATATTCATTCACAATTTATATCTTTAATTAGAATTGAAATGAATAAATATTATTATTATAATAATAACTAATCCTGTTGGGATTTGAACATTCAAATCGTAGAATTGGAGTTTTGTCATCCAGGTATTGACTTGTGTATTCGTATTCAGTTCCTAAGCCAGGAATCACACTGATCGACCAGGACCGACCGTCCGCGACAGTCCACCTATGACCGAAATTTCCAACACGTATATTCTAATCGCATATCTAACACTGTTCGATCATTCTCGACCGTCCCCGACCGGTTTTCAAAGACCTTGTTTGAAATTTCATAATGCTGGAAAATTTGTTCGACCTCAGACTGCCGTGAAGCTATATCTATGAGCTAAATTATCAATTGGACACATGTTTTCGATAAACTTTCAACAGTTTTTCACCTAAACGAAAATTTGAATATTATTCGTATGAGTTGGTATATTTCCTTTTGGAAAAATAAAGTATCTTTCAGGAATTCGTGAATACTATATTCACAATTCATAGTACATCCGAATTTTTAACGTTTTCAAAGCAACGGAACAATACAGGAACCATGAGGACCGCCGCAGAGATGAATATTCAAATAACAGCAGTGAGGAGCCACGTCAATTCAGAGTAATCCTAATTCAATAGAGAAGTCATTAATGGAATTTATTAACGCAATATGATAATTGTTAAGTACCTGTAATGCAGTAATGTTCAACTTATGGCAACTTACATATTTTTTATAGTTGAAAAATTAACGTGATGGTTTTGAAAAAGGATTCATTCCTTGGTGCTCCATTGAGAAGTAATGCCAAGCAAATAAAAAAATGTTTTTTTAATGGGATTTTTTTATGGACATTCAATAGTAGTTTGGAACTTTATTGATCTCTTAGTAATTTGGGGTCACTCTTCAAAATTCACCCTCTTGTTCCCGATGTTGATATAGTTCTCTATTCCACACACAGTTTTACTTTTCTTCATCAATCGTTTATAAGTATAGTACACTATCATAATTATTTCTTCTTCATTATCACTCCTACTCATGATTTACAACAAAAGAATTGAAATTAAGATTTTAGATTCTTTTCATTAAATAAATAGAAAATTCACATATCCTTTTGGATGTCAGATCAATGTCAGATTCGCAAAATTATTCTAGCGGTCGGTCGTAGATGATCGATCAGTATGAGTTTGAAAGTTTTCATTGATCTAAATCAATTTTTGGTCGTAGGTGGACGGTCGCGGACGGTCGTTACTGATCGATCAGTGTGATTCGTGGCTTATACGTTATATAACTTGGTTACAATATGTTCGAAAAAATAAATATTACACCGCAAGATATAGAAACACTCGGAATATCATGATATTTCTAACGATCAGTTGATGGTGAACTTACATTCTTTTGCGAAATCTGTCTGGTTGTTGATTTGCAAGTTCACAATGTCCGAACTGTTAGTGAATACTGGAAGAAATGTTATAAAACATTCACGAACAATAACGACGAAATCCAAGATATTATCAGTAGATTGTTGAATGAGCGGATATCTGTTTCACCGACTATTCATGAATTGTCTGTGGGTATTGATCATTATATCGTTGACCCTCTTGTGACAGACCCTACACTAAATATGACCGCCGACTCATATTCCGAATCATACAACATCGATGACACCATCTCAACACTAGATGATCAAGATTCGCAACTGACTGCGAATGGATCCAATACTCACCACTAGTCCTGTCACCCGTCTTCTGGGAACAATTCATGAATGTTCCAAATAACTGCTTGAAACGTGGTTGGAGTGATGCTTTTAATGAAGCATTCTCGAAGGTTTATTCCTTCTGCGTCCTCTCTATTAAGTGGCATAAATTATACCATGATAACAAAGAACGGAAAATTTACTTTCACGTGGCTGCGACGTGCAAGCATTCAGGTTGCATGACATTCAAATTTATTGTCGATCAAAAACTTTGCCTACCCCGTACGAATAGCCAGATAATCGTGTTTCGTAAAAAAGAGATTCGGGAAAGCCATAGGTGATTCATTCGTGAATATCATCGAATCAGGTTGGCAAAAGAATTACAATCGCAATCTGCGCTATCTTTGAGATTGAAGCTATTGAATGATGCTCCTGACAATATTTTGAATGCCGGAAATCTGAATCCTGTGATAAGCTCGTGAATTTTACATAAAATAGCTAGTGAGCAGCGTGCCAAAGACACCCTCGATGAAAATTTCAGAAATTATTTGGAAAAGTTGCGAAAACAGTTCAGAGATACCTGTGGCTGAATGATTGTCTTCCATTCATGATCATTTTCTTTAATTTTTTAATGATGGTTTGAAAAAAGTGCCTCACGCCACTCATATTATAGAAATTTAAACAGATTTCAGTTTGGTACTTCTCAAATCAGCATATTCTTCATTCAACCAGCTGGATTTATATGATTATGAATATGATATATGAAGAAGTTGAACACATGAAGATGATGAGGAGACCTATTACAATTCTTCACATCTGCTCCACACATTTGATAAAGACGGTGTAGAAAAACATCAAACAATGCTTTAGTGATAAAAAAGTGAGAAAAAAAACAACGTTTGGTTGCTGGTGCATTGATGGGAAAAATTCTACACAGCCACAATATATCTTTCGCAAGTCAAACATTCTCTTTACTTATAAAATTATTTGGTTTGGAGTTTCAGTGTGACAATTTCACTGAGTTACTGAATTCAGTGGATGAAAAGATTTCGTTCAATACCGAAACTGATACTGATGGAAGTGACGATGTATCATGTGTTAATTTAGAAGATGAAATACATAAAACAATCATTTCAGTGAGATAAAAAAGAGCATAATCCAAAATACTCGTTCCAAAACCTTGAATTCTCAAAAACTAATAGATTATGTTATGGAGTTTCTCCTGTCTTACTTCTCTCTCTGGTCTGCCACTGGTATTTCTAGATTTGGTTTGAGTGGGGACAGTAATGCGCCAGTAGAGAATTACTTCAAAATGTACAAACATGATAACCTACATGGTCAAGAACGGATTCCCCTACCGAGGTTGATACAGTTAACAGAACCGTTTGTGTATACCAGATTGAAGGAACGATCAGTATTTCTTGGAACAACGCGACAGAATAAGGAAGTAGAGATTTGGCGAAGGCATAAGAAAGGCAGGGTTAATCGATTCTTGACTGTTAGCAAGTTCACCGAAGGTGTTCTACCACGACAGAGTGAAAATGAAAAAGTTGTTCTTCTTGAAATATTCAGTTTGGAGAACAAAAATAAAACCGATCAAATCTGGAGTAGTAATCTGGAGTAGTAATCTGGAGTTGAAACTGAATTCTACAGTGCTCACGATCTCATTTGAACTATTTGCCAAAGGGTGGAGCGCCATAACCCCTACTACAAGACATGAATCCGTAATATTTGTTGAAAATTTGACAAAGAATATGTTTCCCAAAAGGTGGGGATATCACTCCTACTACAAGATTTGGATCCTATATATTAGCCGAAAATTCGGCCAAGAATTCAATTCCTTCAATGGAGTTCACTTCCATACAGTTGAGTGTTCATAGATGATATAGATATGGTGTTTCCGGCAGCATGGGATTCCAAAGATAAGATTTACGTGTACTCACACAGAATAGGTGGTAAATTGATTTGCTACAATTGTCAAAATGGATGGAAAAGGAATGAAGTTATGGCTTGTAGCAGTCTGTGTCTCCAGTGTGCTGAAAAACAGGCAACTACAGTTATGCTACCCCGATGCAACGGATGTGATGACTTCTCCGACATTTGCCGGAATTACTGGTGTGCAAAATGTCGCAATGATGTCATTCTATGTGAGCGAGTAGGATATCTATGGCCTACCGAACAAATTCACTTCAAAGAATGTTGGTGCCTTACTCAAGAAGAGCAAAAGCAGAGAAGTGAGATGTATCCTGGACGAAAACCCAGGTCAAATACCATAGTTGATGCTCCAGCTGTGAATACGTAGTTAATTTTATTTCTCAAAATTGTATTTATTATTATTATCATTATTATTGTTAAAAATAAAACAATTAATATAATTTTTCTTGTTTTCTTTTGAATACTGTAAAAAATAAAACCTTTACAATATAATTATTCTTGTTTCTGTTCAAAAAACGATAAACTTTTGAAAATTTCAATCTATGCCTCAGAGGCAAAAGCTCAAATGAACTGTGTTCATTATTTGAACGTCGCAAGGTACAGTCAGGTAGATTCCGGAGGATGAGCTTGAGTCGAGATAACTACAACATTCCCTCATGTGATTCCGTTAAAGAATGATTGAAACACATGAAACTATTTTCTTAAGTAACTCTCCGAAGCGATATGTGCTGCGCGCTTCGCAGGCATCTTTACGTAATACCGCTTGGAAGGGGTGACTATCGTATTGGGGGTGCCATACACTGAAAAATTCGGTGAAGCGAGAATATTTCATAATAACTACCTGTAATGTCGTTTAGAGGTGCATGCTTTAAGCCATTCGATAATTATTCATGGGATGTGTTGATATTATTATGATTTCGTGAAAGAAAAAACTTTTATAACTGATGAGAATATATACATTTTCAATAAATTTAGTCAGTGTACATTTTCGTTTTATGCTATGATAATAATGCTTAGTCAGATAGACGAATTTTCTTTTGTTCTAAATCGTTGAGTCTATTTTCCAATTTTTCATATTTTCTATGTAGTAATACTCTAGCTTCAGAGATTTTGTCATCGAATGCTGTTCTAGCTTGTCGAGACACATCGCCAATTATCGAATCTATGCGGGCATTCATTAATACTTTTCCCCTTTCCGCTTCACGGGATAATTGTTCCATCGCCAATTGTACTGAAGCATGTGTGACATGTGTATGTAGCTTTAGGATATTGTATTGTGTTGGCAATACTGGCGGATGTCAGTGTGCACATGGCCACATAGATATGAATCTAGAATGTACTAGAAGGTATGGCGTGTTGGCTTGAATATTAAAATCAAAAGTATTAAAAGCACCTGTGAGTTTCACTCTAATAATTTACGTCTAAACGTAACATGGTGTCAGGTTTTAAAAATTCGACTCTAAGAAGATAAGATGGAAGCAACATTCAAAGCCCCAAAAAGTTTGGCTTTTGACAGAGATGTTAATAAAAATCTTGAGGATTTCCTTCGAAGTTTCGAAATATATCTAGGAGCCACGGGATTCCACAGTAAGGATGATGAAACAAAGGTAGCTATCCTTCTCAATGTAGCAGGTGAAGAAGCACAGAAAAAGTTTCAGACCTTTAGTTTAACAGGCTGAAAGAAAGAAATATGATGTGGTGGTGCAAGCATTCAGATACTATTGCAAACCACTGAGGAACGAAACCTTTGATCGCTTTAAATTTTTTACAAGAATTCAGCAGGAAGGTGAAAGTTTTGATCACTTTTTGACAGATGTTAAAGTATTGACTTCAGGATGCAACTTTGGTAGTCTTGAAGATTCCCTAATAAGAGACAAAATTGTGAGTGGAACTCAGAACCTATCGTTACAAGAGAGGTTGCTTCAACAGCCCAATTTGACTCTGAAGAAAGCAGAAGAGGTCTGCAGAGCAGCAGAGATAAGCCGATATCAAGTTAAAGAATTGAAAAATGAGAAAGAAGTCGATGCAGTGCAGCATAAGACACATGTGTCCAGGGATTATCAACGAGGTAAAATAAATATTAAAGAGAAAAAGGTTAGTGTTTCTTCCTTATATGATTGTTTGAAATGTGGACGCAGACATGGCAGAAGGGATTGTCCCGCATTTGGAAAAATCTGTTCCAATTGTTCCAAACAGAATCATTTTGCTGTAGGTTGTAAAGTAAAGAATACAAATATGAATAAAAACACAAATTATACTAACTTCAGACCTAGTAGCAGTGGTAGTAATGTACATGAAATTAATGAGGACTGTTATGTTGAACAGACATTTTACAATGATTCGATTCCGTTTGTTGATGATATCACGATTGATACTGTCTGATCAACAAACCAACTCACAGAATAATATTTGGAAAGTTTGTAGCATAATTAATAATAAGAAGGTAAATTTCAAGCTCGATACTGGTGCAAATTGTAGTTGTATATCTTTGTCTTTACTTGAAAGTTTAGGGATTGAAATAGATAATATTGTGAAAGATGGTGTTTCGATAGTAACATATGGCAATAATAAAATTGATACTCTAGGCTCCGTGATAATTCAGTGTGATATAAGGGGGTTCGATACAATATCAAATTTTTGGTTGTGAAACAGGCAAATTGTCCAATATTAGGTTTGAATGCTCGTGTCAAACTAAATCTATTGAGAAAGATAGATACTCTGTCAATAGGGTGGGCAAATAAAAATGAGTTCATTAACAAAAATAAAAATGTCTTTGAAGGTACAGGAAAAATTTCTTTCCAATATAAAATTGTACTGAAAGAAGGAGCAGTTCCATTTGTCAGTTCTTGCAGAAAGGTTCCTGACGCAATCAAACCAAAGTTAAAAGAGTCGCTCACTGATTTGGTAAAACGTGATATCATTTTCAAGATGAAAGAACCTACAGAGTGGGTCAATAATATCGTTATTATAGAAAAATCAGATAAAAGAATAAGAATTTGTGTTGACCCTTTACATTTACATAAAAATATTTGTCCAGATCGGTTTTCTATACCAACCTTGGATGAATTATCATTGAAGTTGAAGGGAAAGTCGATTTTCACGGTATTGGATCTCAACGAAGGATTCTAGCACGTACCACTTGATGCTCAAAGCATGAAATATACATATTTGGTAAGTATTGCTTTAAAAGGTTGCCTTTTGGACTCAATGTTAGTCCAGAAGTTTATCAACGTGCAAATGAAAAAATGTTCGGTGATCTCAATATTGGAATATATTTTGGATTTCATTATTGCAGGTAGTTCGGAAGAACAACATGATAAGATTCTAAATGAAGTTTTGAATAGAGCTCTTAAGTATGATGTAAAATTCAATATTAATAAAGTTCAATATGAAGTTAAAGAGGTAAAATATCTGGGGCAGATTTTCTCAGAGCAGGGTGTTAAGCCTGATCCCACTTATATTGAGGCAGTTTTAAAAATAGAGGAACCTAAAAAAAAAGTGTTGCTTCGAATTTTGAGAATGGTTAATTATCTTACAAAATACATCCCAAATTTAGCTGAAGTGTTATCACCTTTAAGAAACTAGATCAGGAACAATGTTACGTGGTATTGGTCCATAAATCATACTCAAGCTCTTGATAATATTAAAAAAACTTATTACTAATATACCAAATCTAATGATTTTTGACTCAAATCTTCCTATAGAAGTGCAGACAGATGCCAGTAAGGATGGCATAGGGGGTTTCCAACTTCAGAAGGGTAAACCAGTGGAGTTCTGCTCTCGTTTTTTAACCGATACTGAAGTGCGATATCCGCAGATCGACAAAGAACTACTAAGTATTTGTTTTTGTCTACAAAAATTCAATAACTTTGTATATGGACGCAAAATATTAGTTAAAACGGATCATCGTCCTTTAGTAGCAATTTGCAATAAAGAATTTTATAAAGTTAGTAATAGGTTACAGAGACTGAAGTTGCGATTAATTAAATATAACTTCGAAATTGAATACTTGCCAGGTAAGTTTATGTATTTAGCGGATTTGTTATCAAGATCATTTATTAAAACAGACGTCAAAAAACCCGAGTCCACGTTTTTGTTCATGATTTAGATATTTCACTTCCTATTGCTGAAGAAAGGCTAAAAAAAAATTAAAAATGCAACTAGTTGTGATGAAATTCTAACACAAGTTAAGAATTTTTGTAATTTTGTTTGGCCACAAAAACAAAAAAATCTAAATTTTGAACTCACTAGATTCTTTAGATTGCAAGACTCACTGATAGTCGGAGATGATCTGGTTTATTTTGATGATAAACTAGTTATTCCGAGGTCTTTGAGAAATCCAATGCTTGAAAAGTTGCATACTGCTCATTTCGGCATGGAAAAAACCAAAGCTAGGGCTCGTAAAATATTCTATTGGCCTGGTATGTCAAATGACTACAGAAGTTCGTTTCAAAATGTATCACTTGCTTGGAAGTTTTCAAAAAACACAGTGAAGGAACTTTTAGTTTCACACGAAAGTCCTGATATTCCTTTTAATAAAGTTGCCGCAGATATACTTACTTATGGGGGTTATGACTATTTGGTTCTTGTTGATTACTTCAGTAACTGGATTGAGTTGATCAAATTGGACTCGAAAAGTTGTTCATTTATCATTCAAGAGCTTATAAAAATATTTTCGACCCATGGTATACCTGAAACTTTCATATCTGATAATAATCCTTTCAGTAGTTCTGAATTTAAACAATTTTCTAGAAAGTGGAATTTCAATTCAATTACATCCAGTCCCAGATACCCCAAATCCAATGGATTGGCAGAAAATGCGGTAGGAATTTGCAAAAACCTTCTTCGTAAGTGTGAAGAAACAAACCCAAATATTTATTTGGCTCTATTGGAATATCGAACAACCCCCCTTGCAGGCTTAAACCTTTCTCCAACAGAACTTTTAAACAATAGATTATTACGTACAACTCTTCCTGTTTCTTCTGAAATGTTAAAAAGAAAAACAAATATTGACATCAAGAAATTACATTACAAAAGATCTAAATCCAAAAAAAAAAATTATGATCGACAGGCTAAAGAACGCAAAGCATTCCATGTTGGGGATAGTGTTCTTATGCAAAAGGAGAAAAGTAGGAATTGGATAACTGGAAAAATAGTAGGATTAAGTGAAACACCTAGATCTTATTTGGTAAAGGATAATGTCGGGAAAGTTTTTAGAAGAAATTTGTCATTTTAAGACATTTGTCGATTCCAATTTCAACTAATAATTATGATTATACTTTTGATGATGAAATTGAACCCAGCCCCTCACAACCTGAATTAGTAAATGTTCTCCAAACAATTATTCAACCTAGTGGAGATGTTGCTCCTACAACAAGGTCTGGTAGGATTGTTGTTAAACCTGTTAGATATAGAACTTAAATACATATTTGAAAGAAAGGGAGATGTGACATGTGTATGTAGATTTATGAAATTGTATTGTGTTGGCAACACTGGCGGATGTCAGTGTGCACATGGCGACATAGACGTGTGGCTTGAATATTAAAATAAAAAGTATTAAAAGCACCTGTGAGTTTCACTCTAATGATTTACGTCTAAACGTAACAGCAGATAGGACTAATTATTTAGTTTTATTGATTTTATCTTCAAGAAACGCTTTTGTAGCACAATCATTTGCGTCAACTGGTTGACCGACATTTTTCAATTTTCCATTTATAATTACACGTGTAGTTTTCCTTTTCTCACCCCAAAATAACGGTACGCATTTGAAAGACCACTCATGAAAGACGGTGACTCAACGCATTGGACCTCTCTTGAATCACCAGTCTGCCCAATTAATCATTCCATTTTCGTACCTCAGAGTAAACGGTAGTAATTTTATTGTGTGTGTAGTGAAAACGTAAAAGTGAAAAATGCCTAAAAGACAATCAACAAGTAAACCTAAGGATGCAAAGATAAAGAGATTGAAGCAACAATTGGATGCCTTACAAGCGGCATTTGCTCAATTACACGACGATAGTTCAGACGATTCAAGTGAAGGTAAGAAAAATAAATTTTTGTTTTAGGTCGTGCATTAGGGCAGTTCTCACAACAAACAAAAGGGTCCCAAAACATTCAGAGTAACACACGTTCCTCATAATTGAATGAGATCACACGATCTATCGCAACTAACACACGTTACCTAGGTTAACAGATAACCTTATACCAAGTGTCCCAAAACATTCAGAGTAACACACGTTACTCATAAGTGAATGAGATCACACGATCTGTATAATCAGGTAACAAACGTTACTTAGGTTGGCACACTACCGATCAAATCGGAGCCCACCTACCTTATTACAGTAGCAAGCGGTAGTTATAAGCAATCCTGGACAAGGTTATTGTTCTAACAACAAAAAATTTGAATTCACAGAAATTATGGAGGAGAGCGATCTTGAGGAGATATCTGAGATTCCTGATAACGAAGACCCTTTGCGAGATGTCGGTCCCCAGGACGGGACCACTGAGCACATTAACCAAGATGACTCGGTTGCGCCCGTAGAAACAGTCAGGATCGATAACACTATCAATTTCGAAGTATTGGGGGACAAACCTCACGATACTATCGGAGAAGGGAAATACTTACATGATGAACTGGTTGTGAGATGGACAGTCTACCTACAAAAAGGGATTGGCAAAGAAAGGAGGACGAAACTCACAACTAAATATGGAGTGGCAAAGAACTGTCAAGCTCTTCATCCCCCCAAATTAAATGGTGAAATTCGAGCCATTTTACCAGAGTATACCTTGAAGCACGATAAGTTCATGAGCTCTTTGCAGCAGCAGATGGCTAATGGAATGACAGCCCTAGGACTTGGGATTAACGGGTTGCTCGACAACAAAACCGATAACACGGCGTTGTCAGAATTGGCAGATGCTGCACAAATGTTTGCAGGTGTATATAACGGCATATCTCAACATAGGAGATATAGGGTAATGAGCTATGTAAATAACGACTGCAAGAAGATTGTGGAGACAGAACCTATAGGGGAGTTTTTATTAGGAAACAACTTAGGAGAAGAGCTTAAATACAAAGAAGCTATGAAAAAGCAAGTCAGGACCTTCTCAAAAAGAGAACCATACCGCAGTATCAGCCCTACCAAGATAAGCCTAGCACGTCACGAGGAATATTTACAACTTTAAACTTCCAGCGAGCGACATTCAGGGCAAAAATTAAGGACGGGAGAGACATGTCACGGAGACGAGGAATGCCAGACGAGAGGTACAGGAAGAAGATCAGGAAATATCAGCGGAGAACATAAACCAGGTAAAGCATTATGCCAGTTCTCTGAAATTATACTTAGAACAATGGAAAACTGTTACAAACAATTCTTTCATCCTGAATTGGGTGGGTGGTGCAAAAATTCCGTTTATAAACCTATTCAAACAAGTATACCTTCTGTAACTATTGATTCCAGAGAAATACCGGACTACATTAGGTCTATAAGAGAATTATTACACATTGGGGCAATCACCAAATGTAAGCCGGTTCAGCGGCAGTTTTTCTCATTTTTTTCTTAATAAAAAAGTCTAATGGAAGTTACAGATTTGTGTTAATTTGAAAAACCTGAACAGATACATAACTCCACCACATTTTAAGTTGGAGGATTACAGGACGGTTTTGAGATTATTATCGAAAAATGATTTTTTAACAACCATAGACTTAAAAGATGTCTATTTTCTTGTACCTATTGATAAGAGATATAGAAAATACCTGAGATTTAAATTCGATAATGGTTGATATGAATTCAATTGTTTGCCCTTTGGCTTGAACTTGGCACCGTATATGTTCAGTAAAATTTTCAAACCAGTAATAACAGTTCTCAGAAATAAGAATATACGGTTGGTTACTTATCTAGATGATATCTTAGTGATAGGTAAAGATCGAGAAGAGTGCTCGATAAATACAGCATGTGTTTTAGGATTTTTAAAACGACTAGGGTTTATTATAAACAACGAAAAAAGTAATTTAGTACCACAAATAACTGCAAAATACTTAGGGTTTATGTATGACACAACAGATATGCGGATTTATTTACCTCAAGAAAAAATAAACAATATAAGGAAACTAATCAAAACATTTGAGAGGAAATCAGTTTGTACCGTTAGAGAATTTTCTATACTAGTAGGAAAGCTGGTAGCAAATTGCCCGGCTACTAAATATGGGGTGTATCATCTGAAGTTTTAGAAATTGAGAAATTGAAGGCTTGAGTATTACTAATCAAAATTATAATAAAAATATGATTATTCATAGTACGGTAAATGAAGAGCTGCAGTGGTGGTGGAATAATATAGGGATCGGTAAACATATTAAGTAGAGGAATTCATAATGACAATATATTCAGTTGCATCTCTGCGGGGATGGGGGGCGTACTGCAAGGGAACGAAGATCCATGGTTTCTGGAGCACCGCACAGAGAAGGGGTAACATTAATAAATTAGACATTATTGCAGTCTGTTACGGTTTAACATCTTTTACTGAAGATTTGTCAAATTGTAGAATTTTGTTGAGAATCGATAATATAACAGCGATATGATGTATCAATAAAGGCGGTAGTGTTAAGTTTACTGAACTGAACCTTACAACCAGAAAATTGTGGGAATGGTGTGAGTCAAAGAATTTGTCAGTCTTCGCGTCATATATACCGTCAAAGGAGAACAGTGAAGCTGATCAACTATCTAGACTAAAATCTGTTGAAACAGAATATGAACTAAATAATATAGATTATTTGCGCATTGTTGAAAGGTTTGGAATACCGGAAATTGATTTGTTTGCAACAAAACTGAATAAAAAATGTGAAAAATACATATCGTGGTTCCCGTACCAAGATTGCTTCTCGGTAGATGCCTTCACGATTAGCTGGAAAAGTTTTTTCTTTTACGCTTTTTCCCCTTTCGCTATAATATCGAGAGTAATAGAAAAAATAATTCAAGAAAAGGCATCAGGAATACTTGTAGTACCACAATGACCATCTCAGCCATGCTACCCGGTTTTTCAAACCCTTTTAACAAGTGACCCTATAATTTTTGAGTCTAAAGAGTATTTGCTTGTTTCTCCATTTAGGGAACACCACCCTCGGCATCAGAAGATTTCCCTGGTGGCAGGGAATTTGTACGGGGGTCGTTTTTGAAGAATGACATAACCGATGCTTCCATTTCCACTATAATACGTTGAAACAATACACCGCCTGTTACAAGAAGTTTTGGGATTTTTGTAAGAATAGGAGTACCGATCCATATACGTATGAAGCACTAAATACTGGCTTATCGTACTCAGTGATTAACTCATATCGATCAGCACTCAATATGATCTTCCTACCATCAAATGCAGGAGATGAAGGAATCATAAATGGGTTTCTAAAAGGGGTTTATAATATGAAGCTATCGGTACCTAAATATCGGTTCGTCTGGAATCCCGAACCTGTTTTAACATATTTAGCTGGCCTATTTCCTTTAGAATCTCTCGAAATAGAAAGGTTAACATATAAAATGGTTACATTAATGGCTTTAACTTCAGCTCAACGATTTCAAACATTATCCAAAATTAGTACTAAAAATGTATTGTATTTCGACGATAAAATTTAAATTCGAGTTCCTGAGCGTATAAAAACATCAGGAAAAAATAGGCACCAGCCTACGTTAGTATTTCCATTTGATCACAAACCGGAGTTATGTATAGCATCGACAATAAAATTTTATATTCAGAAGACCGCATCGTTTCGCGATAATTGCATGTAAGAAACCTGTTCACGCGGCCACGGCGCAAACCATAAGTAAATGGATCAGAAAAATCTTAACTGAAAGTGGAATAGACACTGATGTGTTTGCGACACATGGTGTCAAACATACCTCTAATTTAGCAGCATTTCGTTCAGGAGTAACTATTGACCAAATTAAGGATAGAGCAGGTTGGACAGCAGGTTCAGATACTTTTTTAAAGTTTTATAATAAACCGTTGCTGCCAGCGAATGATACCTTTGCAAACTCAATTCTAGATATGCATAAAAAAGACTGAGATACTTTCGGATGCTCAAGTGTTCAAAATATTTGTTGTATATTTTTACATATTTTGTTTTGTTATATTGTTATTGATGGCAATTATTACATTATATCATAGTATAATTAAGTATTGGGGCTATTTATCTTGTTCAAATTTTGTTCTTTAATTGCAAACAAATTATTATATAATAACAATAAAATTACTTGGAATAAAATCTTGTTTAATCTTTAAACAGCTACAAGTGTGATTATATCGCAGGACAAGCGATGGAAAATTAAAAGATTAATCGACTTACCTTAAGGAAAATTAATCCTAATTTTCCGAGCTCCCGCCCTAGCCCAAAAAGCTTTGCTTTTTCCCAAAGATTTTTTTTCAAAATGGAATGATTAATTGGGCAGATTGGTGATTCAAGAGAGGTCCAATGCGTTGAGTCGCCGTCTTTCATGAGTTGTCCTTCAAAGCCGTACCGTTATTTTGGGGCGAGAAAAGGAAAACTGCAAGTGTAATTATATCTACGGACAACCTCGGAAAATTGGGAATAATCTTCCTTAAGGTAAGTCGATTAATCTTTTAATTGAAAGGATTTCTTATTGAAATGCACAAATGAAGATCGAATGAGCTGAACTCATTTAGCCAAAATAAGGCTTTCCATTTGCATATAAACAGAAATAATTTGGAAATGAAACTTATCTTTCGAAATCTCAAAAGCAAGAATCTCAAAGATCCTGGTCCAGAAGGACCAATGTTTTGTCCCTGCACCCGGTAGTCCTTGCGCCCAGTTGTCCCTGCGCCCAGTTGTCCCTGCGCCCAGTTGTCCTTCCGCCCAGTTGTCCCTGCGCCCAGTTGACTCGCGCCCAGTTGACTCGCGCCCAGTTGGCCGCGCCAAAATGTCCTAATACCGAATGAATGACACCAAATATGAAAATTGGTGAAACACGCGGGAATGGAAAGAGGTTAATGATGTGAACAGGAAGAAACCTAACAATGAAAATAATGAAATCGTCACAAAATTGGAGAAGAAATTCCCATAAGCGATTATGGAAATTTGTAAAAAGTGATATATTGAGCGATTTTTATTTATTTATTTTTTTAAAGTCTAATAATGTTTTATTTGAATTACTTTATTATATTTCTCATAACGATTTAATAATTTGAAAGTTTCCACATTTAAAAATAAGCACGTATTCTACTATTTGACGAATGAATCTGGTAAGAGTATATTGAATGAAAGAATAACCTGTGAGATAAGATAGGAACGAGAGAATGAGAGAAAATAGGAATAGAACATAGAGGATTGAACTAACAAGTGTGGGAGATAATAGTTGAATTCGTAAATCGAGTTTCATTGTTCAGACTTCAAGAATTAATTAGCTACTAATTTTTCTAAGTTTCAGAACATATCTATCATCATTAATAAGTTCAGTCGTTTCAAGTATATCTCCGAAAAGATAGACGGATAATTGCCAATATTGTCAGAGGGGCGCATTGCGATAGAGTGTATGAAAAGTTATCACATATTTATCTACATACCATTGAGAAGTAAATGGAAATCAAATTCCTGAAAGTTCAGAAAGAAAACTGGATTGGTAGTCAGACCAAATTTTGTCAATTTGTATGAAAGTCTAACGGTAACCAATATACACGATTATATCACAAGATCAATCAAAGAAAACCCGAAATTTAAAACGGTATATCGCGGAAGATAACTAATCAGTGAAGGAAATCGGTTACTACTAGGCTAAACGAAAATAAAAATATTGCTAAGAAGTAAGGGAAAAAAAGTTAAATAAAACGAGAAAAATGTAGTTCATACACAAAGTGATATGCAGTACCGTTCAGTTAGAAGAATCGTAACCCAAGACAGAAAGATCTGAAACACGCGGACAATTCCAAGTTTAAAAGAAAAGTCCAAGTAGGATAGGAACGGTAACGGTGGAAATTAAATCAGACGGTAACGGAATCAAAAGAGGATTAGGAGCACGGCAGCAAGAGTAATGCGGCAAAAGTAGTTCCACGGTGATCCTGCGGAAAAATGGAATGAAATGAAGAACTTCGGTCACGACTGGGCAGGACCACTTCAATATCATCAAGGACCAAGAATAACCGATGGAGGAGGAATTCATAATTAGATAACGGAGACTGGAATATGAGACTTCAGTAGATAAGCTATGCCGATCCGATAGGCAAAACAGTGTGTTAGAGAGAGAGCGAATCCGAGCGTGTGTGTGTGAGAGAGAAATAGCGTGTGTGACGTAGTTGAGGACTTCTCAGTCGAGAGCGTCAAATTTCAATTTGTCATCCGCCATCTTGCATCGTACCACGGAACACCTCCTACCACAGACCACCATCATGTCACTCTTGCATGGGCGCGCGAATCCAAATTTCATCGCGTGTGTGACTAGAGCGTATTTTGATGAATAAAAAAAGATCTCGACCGTGGGGATCGATCTGACTACCTCCAGATTATGGAGCGGACATTGAACACGCTTGGCTGCGGACCTCGCTGTAAATGTAGATGAAAATGTTGGCTATACGGCTGACGTGTCATGATTTTGTTGTTGGTTTGTCAACGGCCTGTATACAGCAGACATAAAAAATATATATACACACAGTGTAGTTGAAGAAGGTGTTGGAGAAAAATACATCAGTGAGGATATGGTTCATTTGCGGTGTGTCGCAGTGTCATTGGGGGATGCCGACATGTGGGAGTGCAAAATGGGGTAATGCAAAATGGGACATTTGTAAACATGTAGTGGTTGTAGGATGTTTTTGTAACAGCCAGCAGCTGAAATAATTAGTGACACTATGACATTTGACGAGTATAGACCTAAGCTTGAAGAATTTTGTAAACGTGTGCAAGAATTGAAAAAAGTCATTGAAATTTACGAGGATACCAAAAACACTTTGAGTCTACTGGGTAATTTAAATATTTGTGATAGCGTATTCGAACGTAATAAACCACAAACACAGTATCCTCTACATAGCATACACCTCAACCAAAATGCCGTTGTCATTCTTCTGACTGCAATCGTCAATAATGTATTGTACGTTAACTCACCAAATGGAGTGAAAGATATAGCAATATGTTTTCCCAAGGAGGATTTGAAGGAATGTAATCGAACCGAGTGGAAGATGATGCGATTCACCAAAGTGAATGAAGGAAAGCTACCGTTATTCGAGGTTGATTTACCGAAAAATGAAACTCTCAAATATAAATTAAAACTCATATTCGAAGACCGTACAGAAAGAGATACTGAACATTGGGAAAATTTTGCAGCAACCGTGAAAAGGCCAACAGAACATCTTAACCCTTTCAGTCATAGCGTCCCTCCTGCGGGACAGTAATTTTGATCAACTGAAATAGAGAGAGCATTTCGATATATTCCGTCCAGATGCTTCGTGCCGCACGAGGGACGTTTATATGTCGGGTAGATACGGTAGCGACATCTCTTAGCTCAATCTACAATCTTTCACAACGTCAAATATGGAGACTTGTTAGCGCTTGGTGACAAACACTCGAATTCGCATATTTAAAAGTGCTGTTTTCATAGAATTACCACTCTGTTAATTATTGGAAAATTCGATAGCAGGTAAGAAAAACATGTTTATTTTTGTTGACAAAAAAATTGAAAACATAATATGATTTCATCACCCTAAATTTTGGTGTATAAATGCGTGTCCCTAGAGAAGGACAAAGTTACTTGGAGTATTCTGATTTTTAAATTGGCGGGAACATGACCAACCAAACTTTTCCGGATGGAATTATTATGTTTCGATGATTGTAGAGTATTATTTGAGTTATTTGTGAATTCTGTTTCAATAAAAATTGTATTTTCATTGTCAGAATGTCAAGATCAAGACTAACTGATGAGCAACTTCTAGAGATGATAAATCGGGATGATTTATCGGAATTCGATATATTGTCGGATGATGAAAATTGCTTTTGGGAGGACGATGTATCAGAGGATATCAATGATAATAATAATGAAGAAATGAATGAGGGATATATCGGTGGAGAGGTGAATGAAGAGAATGATGTATCCATACGTGAGGAAAATTTTGATGAAAATGAGTTACATGGCAATGATCAAACAGAATCGGATAATAGCGAAGCTGCAAACGAAAATGAGTTATTATTCCGCAATTTTTTCATGAATAATGAACTCACTGAAAAATAGGACATTGAATGGATACAAAATTCTGAATACATATCTCGACAAATAAAATGGCATACACAAGATGTTCACGAATTTCTTGCACTTGAATTGCCTATAGCATTCTTTCAAAAATATCTTCTTGATTCTGTGTTTCAGAATATAGTTACAATGACAAATTTATATGCAATTCAGGAGAATGTAAATCGATTTCCTTTCACATCACTGGCAGAAATTAAAAAATGCACTGGAATACAAATAATTATGGGGAACCTGCAATTTCCGAGAGTTAAAATGTATTGGAATGGAGAAATTGGTATTGCTCTGATAAAAAATAACATGGTATATAATCGATTTTGCAAGTTAAGTAATGCGATACACTTAGTCGATATAACAGACCGCAGAAATAACCCAGATAGATTCTGGAAGATCCGTCCTATTTATGATTCGATTCGTAATAGATGCAGACAGCTAGAGCTTGAAACTAATTTATGCGTTGACGAACAAATTATACCTTTCAAAGGACAAATCAATGTGAAACAATACATGAAAAATAAGCCGAAAAAATGGCAGGACAAAGTGGACAAATTTATGATTTCGTTCTTTATCAAGGGTCCACCACTGAAATAAATACAACTTATTCAAAATTTGGTGCTGGAGCAGGAATGGTAATGCAGTTAGTAGAGAGAATCGATGAACCAAATCATGGTCTCTATATTGATAACTATTTTGGAACTTATAATTTATTCCAATATTTGAACAAAAAAAATATGTTTGCCGTTGGGACTATACGCGTGAATAGATTCGCAAATCCACCTTTGCTTCCCGACAAAGAGATGAAAAAACAAAGAAGAGGTAGTATTGATACAACTGTGAGCAGAGATGGTATCATGGTAACCAAATGGTATGACAATAAGCCAGTCACAGTTGCATCAAATTTTAATGGTACGGGAATAAAAGATACATGCAGAAGATGAGACAAGAAACAAAAGCAATACATAGAAGTGCAGAGACCCGAAGCTGTGAAATTATGTAATAATAACATGGGTGGAGTGGATAAATTAGATTTTTTGCTGAGCATTTATAGATCATATGTGCGTTCCAAAAAATGGACAGTAAGAATGATCACTCATGCCTTCGATTTAGCTTCGGTTTGTGCATGGATGGAATATAAAAAGCAGGCTGAAGCAATGAGATTGCCTAAAAGACAAATCTTAGACCTACTTGGTTTTCGCCAGAGTGTGGCAGAGAGTCTTATTTTGACCAAAGCTGCACCAAGACGTGGTCGACCCAATGCAGATGCAGAAGATATTGGCCCAGAGAAAAAGAAAAGAGAAACAGCACCGCTGCCAGAATCCAGATATGACGGATACAACCACTTGGCAGAATATGATGACAAAAAAGAAAATTCAAGGTGTAAAATGGAGAATTGCAACTTCAAAACGCATATTTTTTGTATTAAATGTAATGCGCATTTGTGTATCTTGAAAAATAGAAACTGTTTTTCGAAATACCATAATAAAATCTAATCGATCCTACAACTTTTTTTTCAACGTAATTGGTACATAGAGTCATTTTGTCCCTCCTGCGGGACATCTTCAAACTCAGCAACCAAAAACATTTGAGTAATTTTTGTTTCACCAAAAATTAAGAAAAAAATTAATTAATGAAACTGCCAAATTTCAATTTTTTTGCAAGAAGAATTTGAGTTTGGTACTGAAAGGGTTAAATAAGTGGAAAATAAATTGTGTAGAATTTTCGATATAGTGTGCATAATTATAACATTTATTTCGATATTATTATTGAAAACCATAATTAATAGCAAATATTTGTGGAATACTTGCTCCAAATAACATAAATTCAAATGAATAATCTGTGTTTCACTTTCGAGGTAAATAATATCCAAAGTAGATATCCACTCAAAAACAAGTTGGTAATAACAGCGGTGATCTCACGGTCACAGTCCGTTGATATCGGAGGAACGCATTAGCATAGGAATAACCGAATAAAAAAAATACTGATTAGCATATATTTGAATTACAGACGTTCACTTAAAACAAGTTGAACTCGGAGCCACGGGCGGTCGATAGCGTTAGTTGAGAAACATAAAAATACTGATTAGCATATATTTGAATAACAGGCGTTCATATAAACAAGTTAACCTCGGAGTCACGGTCAGCGATAGCGGTTAGTTGAGAAATAGCAGATTATTATCATGAAACCAACTCGTGTTATGGAAATCACGCAATGTACGCTGCATTCTGCGAAAGGTCATCGGATTTCGTTCGCTTAAATACCGCGCAGCACAGAGAACGACCACTTCATTTTCGCTAGTGCTAGCAGAAGCATAAAGTAAAATATTTATTAGTGTACAAACTTCGTCTGAAAGGTAAGTGTTTCGAATTATTTTTTCTTCTATTGTTTCAACGGTGCTTATTTTTTTTTGTGTGTTGTTCATTCATGATATTCGTTACCGACCGATGTTTCACCTACAACGTGAGCTTTTAGTAGATACCTGACAGAAAAATAACTGCTTTTGACTAATACCATGACGACAACTGATTTATATTGAACAGATACGTGTGCAAGCAATTGCAAGTGCTCTCTGTAACCAATTAATAGAATTTTATTTTATTCTAGTTGTTCTATAATTTTTTCTATTCTTTCTTTTTACTTCAATATACACTGACAAAGTAGACTTATGACAAACAACTCTTACTTCCTTAGCAAATACCATGACGAGTCTTGAATTACATCTAACAGATACTTGTGCAATGATCCTCATTGCAGAGGACTGAATTGTGTTTTTCATTATAATTTCCGGTTAAAATTTCTTTGACTAAAAGTTAATTATGATTGTTTTCGTTGGCTTCGAGTTTTTTGAAAGTATAATGTTATTTCCAAATCAGTCAAAAAATGTTTTGTTTTTCAAATTAATAAAATGTGGTACATTTTTGCGTATTCTCGAATAAAACAAAAAACTTTTTTATTTATTTTTTGTTGTTTCAGATGGATTTGAAAAAATTGAACCAAGCATTTCTGGTAGAAAGGAAACCCATCATCAAGTTGGCTGATCTTCCAGTGGGGACGCCACAATCAATTAACCTAGCAAAAATTGTTAAAAGCAAGTTTGGAGACGTCATACTTCTGGACTTAGTGAAAAAGGTGACATTCCTGCCACAGCGTGTAACAGAGGAGTATCGTCCCCATTTGACAGAATTTTCATCAGGGAAATATTCCATAATATTCCGAGGGGTAATCGACATAGGCAAGACGAATGCTACATCGTTTGAAATTATTCAAAATTAATCCATATACATAGGAGAGAGGGTAAATAATAATTTTTTTTGTTAATTGTTTTTCAAAATGATTGATATCGCAAAAAAATCTGATAATCTACTGACATTCATTGAAAAGAATAAAAAAATTTTATTCGATAATTTCACAAGTGGAGATGAGGAAGTTTGGCTAAATCGTTTGAGGAAATACATAAGGTTGTGCAACAAAGAAATCCGGAAAAATAATTTGCCCATAGATGTGTTGACGAAGCTTCAAACAAACATTGGTCATTTTAAACATTTTCAAAAAATCATTCAAAATAGACATCGTGGTGGGAGTCTCTTACCAAAATTGAGAGACAGAGTTAAATGGGAAGATGTTGTTTCATTTTTTTCAAGTAGTCAAAACAGGCATCATTTTAAATTTGATTCATAAGGACTTAAAGCAATTTTTTGCTGATGCTTTGATTTTATTTAGAAATAAAATAAAAAAAATATTGTTAAAATTTTCGATAATCAAAGTTAATATTAAATTTTGTGGAGAATTTGTAAAGAAATCAGATGATGGTGAAATTTTGGATTTAAAATACTTCAATACTAAAAATGTTATTATAGATGCATCAACGTTGGTTTTGTGATAACGTGTGTGATAAAATTTTCAACAAATTGGGTGATTTTTCAGAACGTGATTCAGGGTGGGGGTTGCATGAAATCATATCAATGGAGGTAAACGTAAACAAATTTGAATTGGGGAACGGGTCTTTGTTCATTAGACTACCTGATCAGATTTTAAGAAAGCATGCATGTTTTTATTGGAGTGTTGTGAGCGCTCTTTATCCTGTAAAATTTCATGCAGAGCGCACTGGTTCGTATCCATATTACAGTACTGTCCTACATACAGAGGATCTTGAAACACCTATGTCTCTACACCGAATTTCCAAATTTGAAAAAGCTAATGATATTTCTGTGAACGTTTACACAATGGAACTAAACGTAGTTAAAGGAAAAACATTTTACATAGTGGTGCCAGCACGATTAACCAAAAGTAAACAGGAACGTCATGTCAATCTATTATTAATACAAAATGAATATTTTCTAAAATTGAATGATTATGAAGCTCCTCCGGTTGATGAAACTGATTCTGATATCAAATACCATTACTGCTGGATCAAAGATATGTCTAAATTATTGTCATCCCAAGTTAATAAACATATACATAAAATATATTTTTGTGATAGATGTCTCAATTATTTTTGTTCTGAACAAAACTTGAAAGATCATGAGGAGCTTTGTTCCCAATTGAATCAAGGTAAAATTTCATTTCCAAAATATGACCATATAGAATTCAAAAATTTCAGTTACAAACAAACGACTCCGTTCGTCATTTATGCGGACTTTGAATGTCATTTGGAAAATGTTAATGATATGGTATCATCCAAAACAAAAAAGTATCAAAAACATGTGGCTTATAGTGCTGGATATTATGTAAAATGTGACTTCGATGATTCGTTTCAATAGTCATCGCGGTAGTGATTGCATGGATTGGTTTGCGAATGAAATTTCGAGGATAGCTGTAATCATCCAATCAAAAATTAAGACGATCGTGCCGGGTTGAGAAACCAAATACATGTGGGGCAACTATTTGTCACATTTGTGAAAAACCTTTTTCATCCAATGACATCATCG
The DNA here is from genome assembly GCA_944452925.2 of Chrysolina oricalcia. Taxonomy (NCBI): domain Eukaryota; kingdom Metazoa; phylum Arthropoda; class Insecta; order Coleoptera; family Chrysomelidae; genus Chrysolina; species Chrysolina oricalcia. Next base: position 38,182,157 of record OX101828.2, on the reverse strand, counting down.
TTCGTGACCACAACCATTTCACCGGAAAGTACCGAGGCCTTTCGCACCAATCTTGCAATCTCAATTTTCGAAAATTGTTCGTAGTGCCCATCGTTTTCCATAATCTCTCAGGTTACGACAGTCATTTCATGATAAGTGATTTGAGTAAGAGGGGACGTATGAGCATACTTCCAACAAACAAGGAAAAATACATTTCTTTCACACTGTACGATGAAGGTACAGATATAAAATTTCGATTCATTGACTCTTTTCGATTCATGGGAGCATCTTTGCATGAATTATCATCAAATTTAGATCGAAATGATATGAAAATATTGAGAACAGAATTCTTTCACTTGAATGATGAAAAATTCACGCTGTTGACCAAAAAGGGAGTATTTCCTTACGATCATATTGATTGTATGGAAAAGTTAAATGAAACATCATTACCCCCAAAAAAAAGTTTTTATAATAAATTGAACGATGCTCACATTACCGACGAAAAGTATGCTCATGCTCAGAATGTTTGGGAGATTTTCAAAATTTCCGACTTGGGGTCATATTCGGACCTATATTTGAAAACAGATGTATTTTTGCTAGCTGATGCATTTGAAAATTTTCGAAAAAAATGTTTAGCAACCTATGGGTTGGACCCATCATGGTATTAAACCCTGCCAGGTTACACGTGGGATGCTATGCTGAAGTATACCAAATGTACTTTAGAATTGTTGAATGATGTTGATAAAATCATGTTTATTGAAAATGCAATACGCGGTGGAATATCAGTTTGTAGTAGTAGATACTCGGAGGCCACCAACAAGTATATGGCTGAATATGACCCCAAAAATCCATCGAAATATCTCATGTATTTGGATGTCAATAATTTGTATGGGTTTGCCATGTCGGAATGTTTACCTTATGGGGGATTTTCATGGGTGGAAAATGTTGAAAATTTTGATGTGATGTCTATCGTGGACGATTCAGCGTAAGGTTACATTCTGCAAGTGGACTTGGAGTATCCGCGCGACTTACACAATCAACATAAAGATTTTCCATTTGCTGCTGAACACCGCGTACCACCCGGCTCAAAACTACCAAAATTGATGACAACGCTTTATGATAAAAATTAATATACCTTACATTACAGAAATTTGAAACAATGTTTGGCAAACGGTTTCAAATTCAAATAAACCTCTGTATGTAGGAATGGCTATTCTAGATCTATCAAAACTATGTATGTATAATTTCCACTATGGATATATGATTCCAAAATTGACTATTGAAAACTGTAAATTATTATACAGTGACCGGCAGAAAGTACGCATCATATGGGAATTTTTTTTATTAATAAATTTTGACAAATATTGATATTTGCAATCGCTTCTGCATCAAAAGAAACCCCAAAAGACGTTGTACAGTGCCGTTCGTCTTTTCGAGGTTGGCGGGAAATTTAAAAAATTTGAAAATTATTTCTCAAAACACGCTTGTTTGTGAAAATATCGAGAAATGTTAATGAGAAAAGTTGTTCAGATTGACATTTTATAGCTATGTACAAGTTTTGAAAAAGATCTGAGATAAAAAAATAAAAATAAATTTTTTGCCACAAAAAAAAAAAATCTTTTTGGAAACATACATTTCTGACGAAGAAACTCATTAGTAAAGCCAACACTAATATTTCAAATAATGTTTTGTGAAGATTCGCAAGCTATTCCTATTTTATTCGGAGAAAATTTGAAATCTGTGATTTTGCAGTGTGATCAGCTGCTTCATAAGAAGTCACTGAAATATCTACAGGACAATCGGGTCAATTCTGTTTCTCAGTAGCAAGATTGTTATCATAGCAAGACAATTTTCACAGCAAAATATATCTCAATTTTATAGAAGACTTGAAAAATATCGGCAGGAAATGTTGCTGTCACATCATCTCCTGCCAATAAAGCAATGTAGATATTAAAAGCCTTCTCCAAATTTTAGAATAATTTTGCCGTGAAAATTGTCTTGCTATGATAACAATCTTGCCAGAGATAAACAGAATTGACCCGATTATAAATCCGATACTGTTTATTAATAATACCTACAATATTATCATTGTTGAAGAGGCCATGAAACAATTGACTAATAATGCTAGCTTGTCATTGAGAGTTGTCAAACGATTTCGTAGTGTTATTATTCATGCAGATATTTCTATCGTCCTTCTTGTATTTTCTCCATTGTGAAAGTTATTTTGTGTTGTGCGTTAACAATAATTAGAGATGCCTCAAGAAAAGCTGAGTTTGCAAGAAAAAATTGAGCTCGTCTTAATATGTGGTGAGCATTCTCATAGTAGCAGATAAGCAGCAGATATATTCAATGCTAGATATCCAAATAAGAATATCCATGGATGTACTGTGTTGCGTATTTTAAACAAATTTAAAGCTACAGGCAGTGTGGAAAATCGTTACAAAATTCCACATAGTAAGCCCGTCACTAATGAAGAAGGTACCTTCAATGTTTTGTTATCGGTAACAGAAAATCCACGGATGGCACTTTCGGAGAGGCAGGAACAAACTGGTATATCTGAAAAATCCGTAAGAAGAATTTTGAAGAATAATAAATTTCGTGCATACAAACCAAAATTCATCCACACCTTACTCGATAGAGATTTCGATGCCCGCTTAGATTTTTCATTGTGGTTCCAAGGCATGATTGAATTATGCCAAAATTTTCATAGAAACATTTTATTTACTGATGAGTCGACTTTTACATCAAACGGCACTGTCAGTTCCCAGAACTGCAGATGGTGGGCTGATGAGAACCCAAATTGGAAGATAGAGGCAAAAAGTCAATATTCCTTCAAAACTAATGTTTGGTGCGGCATATTAGATACTCAAATCGTTGGGCCTTACTTTTTTAGGGGCAACCTTAATTCAAGAAATTATTTAGAGTTTTTAAATAACGAAAGTTTTGATTTCTTACATGGATTACCACTGCAAAGAAGAAATGAAATTTTTTTCCAACAAGACGGCGCGTCAATACATAGTACTTATGAAATAAGAGCGTGGCTTAACGAATACTTCCCTCATAAATGGATAGGACGATATTCAGAAAACCCATGGCCTGCAAGATCTCCAGATTTGACGCCATTAGATTTCTTTTTATGGGGTTACCTTAAAAATGAGGTTTATAAACATCGGCCATTTCATAATATCGACCATTTAGAGGAAATAATACGGCAATGTATTTGTAACATTACACCACAAATGCTGCGAAATGTGTCCAGAGAAATGAAATCTCGAACCAGTACATGTATTGAACGTCAGGGTAGACATGTCGAGTAATGAACAATTACAAAGTTTTGAGTATGTATCGAATTGTTTGGTTCACATAATCATTTCAGCTTCCAATTTCATTATAAAATGTATGAAAATTAAAAGTTAAAGTTGTGTAAGTTCTAGTTATTTCAAAATATTAATTAATATTTTGTTCTATTAAGAATTTCAAATTGAAATTGTGTAGATACTTGGTTCTTAATTAATAATAAAAAGTATCGGAATTATAATGTCCTGTAGATATTTCAGTGACTTCTTATGAAGCAGCTGATCACACTGCAAAATCACAGATTTCAAATTTTCTCCGAATAAAATAGGAATAGCTTGCGAATCTTCACAAAACATTATTTGAAATATTAGTGTTGGCTTTACTAATGAGTTTCTTCGTCAAAAATGTATGTTTCCAAAAAGATTATTTTTTTTGTGGCAAAAAATTGATTTTTATTTTTTTATCTCAGATCTTTTTCAAAACTTGTACATAGCTATAAAATGTCAATCTGAACAACTTTTCTTATTAACATTTCTCGATATTTTCACAAACAAGTGTGTTTTGAGAAATAATTTTCAATTTTTTTAAATTTCCCGCCAACCTCGAAAAGACGAACGGCACTGTACAACGTCTTTTGGGGTTTCTTTTGATGCAGAAGCGATTGCAAGTATCAATATTTGTCAAAATTTATTAATAAAAAAAATTCCCATATGATGCGTACTTTCTGCCGGACACTGTATATAGATACTGACAGCTTCATTTATGAACTAAAATGTGGAGATGCATATGAAGAAGTAATAAAGGCAAATTTAATACTTCTGATTATGCTTCAGACATTGTATATGAGATGCCTCAGGTTAATAAAAAAAAGTTGGGTATAATGAAGGACGAAGCGAATGGCAAAATAATGACCCATTTTGTTGGCTTACGCTCAAAAATGTATACGCAGGGGGGTAAAGTTGTAAAAAAATCCAAGGGAGTGAAATATAATGTTGTGAAAAACAAAATCGTTTTTGAAGATTATTTGGATTGTTTGAGGAATTTTAAGGAAAATACAACAACCCAACGTTGCATTCGGTCATATGCTCAATAAGTTTTTAGTATTGAACAATCCAAAATTGCTCTGAGTCCACATGATGAAAAGCGTTATTTAATTCCCGGTTCTTTTGATACATTACCGTGGGGTCATCATACTTTAGAAGGGTAATTGGTTTTTTTTTTTCAATTTTTCAGATGAGATCATTGCGAGAACTGAGCATAAAAACGATATGCGAAAACGTCTATTGTGCAGCTGAGTTTCTCGAAGCTTCGCCACTACCTTGGGTGTTAACAAAGGAAATAATGAAAAATACGCAGATTTCAAGTGGCATTATTTGTGTCATGTGGCTAAAAATGATCAACTCTGTAGTTTGAAGGGTATTGAATTTGTACATTGTGATAAGGGTATAAAATCTTAAAAAATGCAATATCAACCCAAAACGATTGGGGTTATGTTTTTGAAGATGAAGATCGCTATTGCGTATGGGTAAGGATCGACAAATTTCGCTTGTGTTTGATATCCATGTTTTTATAAAATCAAACGTACTCATAGAAAATTGCAAAAAAGTTTGATTGTCATCAATGATCATTATCATGATGTTTATCCAAGTGAAAATATCATTGAAAATTTATATCAAAACATGCATTTTTGGTGCTACAGCTGTTTTTCTCAAGTGCTATTTGAAATTAAAGATCATGAATCTTGCGACAGGTCCCTTCATTCGCCTCCTAGAAAACGTCGTTTCAGAGGGAATTATGATGATGATGACAGCGATATTGATCATTTTGACGAATATTAACAACAAAAAATTGTTTTCTCTTCCTATCTCTCCCCCTGGACAACACAATTGTATATGTTTTTTTTTATGTAATAAATGATTATGTATAAACCTGTTTTGTTTTCTTTATTCATAAATAAAACAAAGGAAAACTAATTTTTCATTTATTTCCAATTCTTTGAACAAATCATTTTTAAAATAATTTATATATTCTCTAAGAGCATTCGAATATAAACTAGAGTCTGATGGTATAATTTCAAAACAAATGTTCATAATTTCTTCAAACGTTAAATTTATTCTGTCACTATTGAATTGGGTTTTGATAAGATGCAACAAGTTTTTGTAGTATACACAAAAGTTCAAATTATCCAACATTTCAATGAGATGTGACAGCACTGCTTTATGTAACTTCAGAATGGCATCAATGTCTTTTTCGAGGAAGTCCAAGTTGGTGTCTCCTCTGGTAATGGTGATCTGCTTTACATCGCTTTCGATGAATTGTATCACATAAACAAAGTCTCCGCAAGCCGTTGTAATGGAATCATACTCATAGGGATATTCAATTGCTGCTTCGAAGAAATTCAATTTTACAGAATGTAGAATTTCAATGAGGGCACTCCATTCGATTTAAACATTCTTTATATATAAAAGTTGATGGGGTGAAAATTAGAAAAATGTTAAAAAGGCCCTCCTCATCATTGGCTGATGTGTGTATTTCTCAAGATTCTATACAAAATCAACGTTTTCTATCCAACTGTTGTGCTTGCTATCCATTCCATGCCATTTGACATATATTTTGTTTCCTTTTTTTCAATACTTTTTCCACGAGATAGATGTCAGGATTCACAGTTTTTTGTAATTCCTCTGCGTAGAAGGCTCCTTTGATTGACACATTATGCATGTCTTCCAGCATAAAGGTAGCAGGATTGGTGATGTTAATTTTGAATAATTCTGTCGTCCAACTGGGTGTATAACCTTTTTCAAAAACGTGTTTTGTTTTACTGATGCGCACAACATCACCGACTTTGAACTTTCTCGGTCCAGCTATTTTCAGGTGGTTGTATGATGATTTAAGAATTTGTTTTTCGTTGGTTTTATTGATTTCTGACGGTTTTTGAGTGCCGCGTATCATTGTAGGACTTTGTGTTCAGGCAATATATTCAACCATTTGTAGGTACCATTTAAACTAAAATATTTGTAGAGCCTTTCTTTCGACGTTCTTATGACTCGTTCAGCCATGGCAGCCTTCATGACGCTGTATGTGTTATAGTGATTTATTCCATGTTTTTTCATCAAACTCTGGAATTTACTGTTGTAGAACTCCGTTCCCTGATCACTCTGTCGATTTTTCGGACAACGTTTCGTATATGCCAAAATATCTGCAAACGTTTCGGCAATTTCCGCACCCGTCTTCGTTTTGAGAGGTCTAGTCCACACGAATTTCGAGAAACAATCTATAACGACTAGAATGAGTTTGAAATTTCTATTTTGATGGGCGTACGGTCTCATTTCAGCCAAATCCATTTGCCACAAATCATCCAACCCCTTGATGATGGTACGTCGTCGAGCAAAATTTTTTCTTATTGGTGTATGTAGTTCGTGAATAAGTTGAACCTTCTCTTTGGAAGCCATATTACTGAGGTTGACAACGCAATACGCTTCAATATATAATTTTGGTATATAGACTGATTTTATGTCGTTTCGTTGTTGATTCTCCCCACAGCATCAATACCAGCCTTTGTAAAGCTCTTTTGGGCTTTACGGATCACTTTGGCACCGAGTCCAGGTCACGGATTTTCCCGGGCGCCAGCTTTCGGCGTGGTGTGCTCCACGTGCTCCGGGCAGCTTCAGTGAAGAATATAAATACTCCAGGGGTCGACTATGACCTTGACCGAAACACCTGTGGCCCGAAAGGCAGGCTTTAATTGCCCTTGCTGGGTTCTGTTTCCTGGGTATTTGCTGCTATTAGTTGGAATCCTCTCGGATTATTTAAGTTTAATTTTAGATCAGGAATGTGCAAATAAATTACAAGTCAATATCGATTACCAAAAGTTCATTTATTATCTAAATAATCAGCTATAGGTACATAAAAAAAACAGGCAAACCTCTAAGCTAACTAATACTTATGCAGGCGGAAGCCACAACAGAGAAAGGTTACGCAATCACCAAGAGTAACGAGGAATTTATTAGGGGAATAGACGGTTCTGGAATTACGGCAAACAGGGTGCAAGCGCAGCTTCAAAGCTCATGCAAAGCTATCTATTGCTACGGTTCGCAGTTCTCAGTTCAAGAAAAACAAAACGACATTGTAACGGATCACCCGGTATAACATAAGAATAATTTGAAGGGTGTTTAAACCACGTCCTTCGAAATAATCGGTTGCCAAGATATTTATATGAAGTGACAATATTATGGTTCACCCGGTATACAATACGGATCACTTTCGGTCTCTTATGAAGGGTGTTTTAACCACGTCCTTCGAAATAATCGGTTGCCAAGATATTTATATGAAGTGACAATATTATGGTTCACCCGGTATACAGTATAACTACTTTCGGATATTGTGAAGGGTGTTTCAACCACGTCCTTCGAAATCAAATTAAATATAACTCACCAACTGATCCTAACATGAAGCGTGTAGTTTACACGGCCTTCTCAGCAGAGGTCAAGAACCATCGATAGCGCTATCGATAACTATCGATACTTTGAGCAATCGAAAACAATCGATATTTTTTAGGTACTATCGATAGCAATTCGATAGTCCACAGTTAGCGAAGTAACGACAGAAATTGCAAATAATTGACAATTGACATTCATGAAATGCGACAAATTCGTGTCATCACTGTCATCCGTCAATTTCAATTTTTGTATTGGTATTTATTTGGTATCATAGACAAGACGACAAGAGTTATATACGGTTTTGGTATTTGGTCTTGGTCATTAGAACGAAAAGTGAAAAGTGAGAAAATGGATAAATTTGTTACAAAACCTACTGCAAGTACAAGTAGTACTGCCAGTAGTACCAGTATCACAACCGGTTTGTAGAGGGTATATTATAATTACAGCATTCATAATTTGTGTAAATTATATTTATAGGAGGTTCTTCTGAAGACAATTCTAAAAGTAAACCAAATGAAGGCAGTGGCAATAAAAGGAAGAAAAATTCAGCTGTATGGAACTATTTCAAACGGTCTAGTGATAGAAAGTTTGCCAAATGCCTAACATGTCAAAAAGAATATAAAACGAGTGGTAACACCAGTAACTTGTCTGATCACTTGAAACGTTTTCATCCCAATTTGGAAAGATATGGATATAACGACAATGAGTCTACTGAGTCTGAGTCTAGTTCATCTGTTAGCTCTGCTGCTACTGCCTCGAGTGCCTCGTATTCTGCTCGATCAAGTATGTCTGTATCGCCTTATTTTAAGAGAGCTGTTTTTTATGACAGTTCATCTCAAAGAAAAAAGGAACTGGACAAAGCTCTGCTCGAGATGATTGTATTAGATATGCAACCATTTTCGATTGTTAAGGACAGTGGTTTCCGAAAATTTATTTCATTACTTGATCCCAGATATGAATTACCAAGTACTTATACTTTGTGTCATAAAATGCTTGAAGAATCTTATATGGAAGTACATAAAAAATTGAAACTAGAACTGAGCAGAGTTGAATATGTAGCTATAACATTTGATGCTTGGACATCTGTGGCCACAGAATCATATGTCACAGTAACTTGCCACTTTGTAGATATGGATTTCTGCCTTAAATCAGCCGTTTTATCTACAAAACCATTGCCAGACGTAAATCACACTGCCCACAATTTGTCTGAAGCTTTGAAAGCCATTTTCAGTGAGTGGGAAATAACTGAGAAAGTAACCTGTATAGTGAGTGACAATGCAAATAATATGATTGCCACTTGCAATATTCTACAAAAACGTCACATGCCATGTTTTGCACACTCCTTGAATCTTGTTGTACAAGACTGTATAAATGATGTTAGTGGTATTTTGAAAAGAGTGAAGACTATTGTTACATATTTTAAAAGTAGTTATGTGGCTATGGACACATTTAAAAAAGAGCAATACTTAAGAGCCATTGAAGCTACTGCAAGAAGTGCCTACTAGGTGGAACAGTTCTTTCTATATGATACAAAGAGTTTTGAAAACCAATGAGGCTCTGAATAGATCTTTGTTGCAACTCAGGAATGCCCCTGTGCCTCTTTCTTTGGAAGAACTCACCATTTTAGAAGACATTCAGAAAGTTCTAGGATGTTTTGAGGAGGCAACACAGAAAATTCAAGGTTATATAGTTGAAAATTATTTTTATATTGAATATAAGTTTTTTTTTCAGGTAATACTTATGTCACAATTTCGTTGGTGATTCCATTAACGTTTGGGATATATAATTCATTGATAAGTTCATTACCTGAACTTCAAACTGAGGAAGGGAAAACATTCTGCAATAATCTTTTGCAATCGGTGAGAACAAGATTATGTCCATATGAAACTCGTTCAGTGGCCAGATTGGGTACAATTTTGGATGCTCGTTTCAAAAAAGAAGGTTTTCGTAGTGCTGAAAATGCAGCATGTGCTGCTACTTTACTTGAACAGGAAATGTTCAGTATAATGAGAAAACTTGACGAAGAAAGCAAAAAACAGGATGACTCTTTGACTTTCACAGAAAATTCTTCAGAGAAACCTAAACAAAATTCAACACTGTTCGGATTTTTGAGTGACAGATTAAAGGTGAAGGAAAAATCAATCACAGCAGATGTGATAATAATTAAAAGGCAGTATCTGGAAAGACCAAATTCTAATACCAATGTAGATCCACTTTTATTTTGGAAGGTAAATCTGTAATACAAGGTATAGGAAAATTTTCAAATTAAATAATTTGCAGGTAGCTGGAGAAGATCTGAAACCAATGGATCATGTGGCTCGAAAATTCTTCTGCATTCCAGCCTCCTCCGCAGAGAGTGAAAGAGTGTTCAGTTTGACTGGACAATTGATTGAGCAACGACGATCAAGGTTAAAACCGAAAAATGTCAATATGATAGTTTTTTTGAATAAAAATTTCAAAATCTATAATTTATTTTTGCATAAAATAAAATCAATCAGTTTCTCTTTATATTTCATATTATTTTATGGCATGGCCTTTGCATCCTGTTAGGCGCATTTGTCCATGAACCATCATGAATCATGAAATAAATCCATTATCCATTTCCTTAATTCTTATTTCTTATACATAAAATAAACATAACTAACTTAACACACATTAAAATAAGAAGAAGACCTTGACACATAACCTAATTCTCCAAGTTCTCTCAACTATCGATAATTATCGATAGTGAGAGACCCAACTATCGATTATTATCGATGGGGACGACTATCGATAGTTCTCGACCACTGCTTCTCAGAAATAAAACTAAAACCAATCAACAAATATATCCAAAATAAATGAACTGAGAAATGCGTTTATCTCACCATATGTGGCAGAGTAACTTCTGGCGGTCGGTCCGGATTCCTTACTAGCAGTCGACTCGACACCGGCTGAACTGGTATTTAAGCTTCAGTTGATTTCTATTTCGCTCCGGACAGTATTTGAAATCGTTCTCTGAGCAAACTCTTATGATGTACAAGTTGAGCCATCCTTCGGTGGTACGGGGTACTTGTAGATAACGTACGATGCATCGGTCGTCTCGCATATTATACAGATTCCTATCGCCGGGCGCTTTTACTGGCTTTGGGAGTAATGACGACAGATGGGTTTAGTTATTCACTCGGGACGCTTATATACGGAGGAAAATATTTCCACGGGGAAGAATCAAGGACTTAAATAAACATTTGCTATGTTAATAAATACCGGGGCTACAAAAATATAATACAAAAATACTAAAGGATTATCAAAAAATGTTGCTTCTACCTGTCTTATCATCGGGGAATTTAGTAACTTCGTTACACACCCTTCCCACGTCGGGAATATATATATATATAAATATATAAATATATATATATATATATATATATATATATATATATATATATATATATATATATGTTAATTAAGTACGTTGACAAACTTCGGGAGGTCATTCTTTGAAGGTTTTCAGGACGAAATGTTCATATAAACACATGTCCCAAACGGCTTGGTTTTCGAGATACAGGGTGATAAAAATACATTTTTTTCAAGATTTTTTAGAGTTAACTTCGACATTTTCTACAATAATCAGTTCAAATTAGGCAAGTACAATCCATTCAATAGTACGCACGATACAAAATAATGCATTTCTCAAATAATTCACAGGGTCCTCCTTTTTTCAGAGTCAAGCTTTGTTCAACCCTTCAGAATTTTTTTTTTCGCCGCCACTGACATATTATGAGAAAGGAATAATGAATGCTGTTTCATTTAACATCTTTTTGCTCTCTTGATGTTTTTCATTTACTTGTACGGTTCAGGAGTTACAATGAAAATATTAACGCAAACATTTTCCAGTAACGCATAACATAAAGAAATTTGAGAAGCAAATAGTCTAACAAACTTGAAGGGTGATTCTTTGAAAGGTTTCAAGATGAAAAGTTCATATAAACATGTCCCAAGCGGCTTGGTTTTCGAAGTACAGGGTGATCAAAATACATTTTTTAGGAGTTTTTGGAGTTTACTTCGAAATTTTCGACAATAATCGATCCAAATTAGTTCAAATTGGACAAGTACAATCCATTCAATAGTGCGCATGATATAAAATAATTCATTTCTCGAAGTGTCATTGCCACTCTCCAAAGATTAGCGCGTGACGCAATACGTCATTTTGTTCTCATTACACAAATAGCTATTTTCTGCTCGTGTAAAGAAAATGTACCTAATGTTATGGAGCTCCCATACATTTTTTACCATAACTCAGGTTGAATATGTATTGCACAAAGTTAATTATGGCAAAATAATTTTGGACATTTTCAATAGTGAATAACTTTATTATCAAATACTAGAGCAAAGTAACATAAATTCCCTAGGAATAAAATTAAGTTCAGAAAAGGACCATTATTGAAATTGATATGTCAGAGCAGCTGCTGGAAATGGCCACCGCCAACTTCAATGCATGCGTTTATGCGCCTAACCATAGACTGGCGGACACGCTCAAAAATACCAGGAGTGTTTCTTATAATTCCGCATGACTCCTGTATGCGATTCCTCAGGTCTTCTTCACTTTGAACTGGAGTTCGGTACACTAATGATTTAAGGTGCCCCCAGAGGAAAAAATCAAGTGGATTCATATCGGGTGACCTTGGTGGCCAAAGTTGTGGCCCACCACGCCCAATCCAGCGATCAGAATAATTCTCTTCTAAATATTGGCGTGCAACCAATCTGAAGTGTACTGGAGCACCATCATGCATAAACCAAATTCCAATTCTTTCCCTCAGTGGGATCTCTTCTAGGAGTCCAGGTAAGATGAATTCAAGAAAATGTCGATAATGGTCACCATTGAGTCTATGAGGCAGAAAATGTGGCCTGATAAGGAAATTCCCTACAATTCCAACCCAAACATTCAAAGAAAACGTCTCTTGAAAATGGTTTTCAATCACGGCGTGTGGGTTTTCATCAGCCCACATATAATTGTTGTGAAAATTAATAATGGCTTTACGGGAAAAGCATGCCTCATCGGTGAAAAACACTTGAGATAAAAACCATGGATTTTCCAACAATTTATTTCGAATCCAAGTGCAAAAAGTTAATCTCTTTGGAAAATCCCTTTGCAGAAGAGCTTGAACACGCTGTATGTGATAGGGATAAAGTTGTTGCTCTTTTAAAATTTGCCATACCAATACATGGGTTACGTTAAACTGTGCCGCAATTTGTCTTGTACTGGTGTCTGGATGCTGCTCAATTTCGTTAAGTACAGCTTCTTCTATCTGAACTGTTCTAACTCTCCTGGGTCTTCCTATGAGAACAGCAGACCTCTTGAAAGTACCCGTTTCACGAAGACGGGAGTGAATATTGATGAACATTTGTGTGCTGGGAATATGACGTTGTGGAAATCTTTCTAGATACATTCGTCTGGCGGCACGAGCGTTACCATCAGCCATTCCATACATTAAGTGCATGTCTGCCATTTCTGAATTTGTATATTCAACCATTTTATCCAAAGGAATATTGAATGAATCTGCTTTATAGCTTGCACTAATGAAGAATTAACAATGAGACAGTTTCTCAACTTTCGATAACTGTCAAGTTGTTGATATTTAAATAAATGAATTAATATCAAAGCCCACTTTGCTATTTTTATGAATTCAAATTGATTACAAAATTTCTGCGTTACTGCAGAAGAAAAAACAAACCGAAATTTCTGATAAAATAATGTACTCCGTACGGAAACAAAAATTTGTTTGATTTAGTTTCTCGGAGTTATGACCAGAGATTCATAAATGAAAATCAAATGTGTAATGATCTGCGACTATTAGATAAACCCTATTAACTATCTTCCATTACAGGATTACCTTTCGGTAGTTTTTTATGTTGAAAAGGAAACGTTCAATTGAAAACTAAAAAATATCTTTTTTTAAAATAACAAAAAATTTGTATGAGTTATCTATCAAGACTGATGGGTAAAAACATTTTTAATCAAATATCTCAATGAAAATGCACATTTTTACCATCAGAATCTTCAGGTTGAAAGTTAAGGTTTTCCCAATATCTGTCAGATCTAGTTTAATATCCAGCGTACCGCAGTGACGGGGAGATAGTAGTTTTCTGTTAGATATCACAAAAATAAATCACATCTTTACAATAACAAGCTTTTATTTAGCTTCACTTGTAACTAACTAACAAACAATTTAATAAAAGTTGAATTTGACCCACTTCTAATACTCCGATTAATTTGAAATTTGGCAGGTTTCCGTAATTCCGGTGACAATGCATTAAAAAAATGTTTGTTAAAAAAACAAAATGGCGGCTCCAATATGGCGGACGAGTTTTGTGATTATGATCCGATTCTGTTCAAAATTGGTATGTGATGGTTTTTGGGTTGGAGATTTTCAGTTTCACATAAAAAATAAACCAAAATGTTAAAAATGAAAATTATAAAAAGAAAACATTTTAAAGTTTTTATACAATACACTGAAAAGGAAAAAATAATTCATTTCATTGTTTGATCTAGGTAATCTTGTACAGAAAGATTTTGATACTCACAGAATAACCTACAAAAAAAGAAACAAATTATTTTTTCATTTTCAGTGCATTTGTATAAAAGCTTGTCTTTATATTTTTTATTGTATAATTTTTATTCATCGTAGATTTTTCTAATTCTGAAAAAATATTTCCATCAATTTACAATAATTGAAAATGTTTCATTTTCAAATTTTCTAATGTTATGCCACACTGGAAAATGTTTAAATTAATATTTTCATTATAGCCCCTGAACCGTACAAGTAAATGAAAAAATGCAAGATATCAAAAAGATGTTAAATGAAACAACATTGATAATTACTTTCTCATAATATGTCAGAGGCGGCGGAAAATAAAAATTCTGAAGGGTTGAACAAAGCTTGACTCTGAAAAAAGGAGGACCCTGTGAATTATTTAAGAAATGCATTATTTTGTATCGTGCGCCCTATTGAATGGATTGTACTTGCCTAATTTGAACTGATTATTGTCGAAAATGTCGAAGTTAACTCTAAAAAATCTTGAAAAAAATGTATTTTTATCGCCCTGTATCTCGAAAACCAAGCCGTTTGGGACATATGTTTATATGAACTTTTCGTCCTGAAAACCTTCAAAGAATCACCTCCCGAAGTTTGTCAACGTACTTAATTAACACCCTGTATATATATATATATATATATATATATATATATATATATATATATATATATATATATCCGGTAATGCTTCGTTTTCAAGATACAGGGTGTCAAATTTTTTTAAAGAAATCGTTTTTGTCGTAAATATCTTAATAACCCTTTAACAGATTTTATTGAAATTTGGCAGTGTTATTGAAGGTCGTAAAGGGCGAATTAAACCCTAATTATATCAAAGTTATCATGTCCAGTTGCGTCCCGGAAGGCACTGTAACCAATATTTTTGACAGAAAACATGTGCGTCACTGATTTTTTTGCAATTTTTGTATTTGTTTCACATTGAGCAATTGAAATTACAACTTTTTTATATCTAGAATTTTTTTCGTATCTTGCTTTGTTTTTGAGAAAAAACATAAAAATCACTTCATTGCACATCCCTGTGACAACACAATAAAACATTTCAACTACTAAACCATCAAAAACTGGGGTCTTACTAATATTTTTTCATATCAATACTCTATTCTAGTCTTAGCATTTTCTATCAAAATTAATGCAATAAAAAAAAATATGTATTGCAGCACTTGCCTTCGGCTCTTGGCTTCGGCTCGTGCTGCAAAATGGGCTCATTGTTGTCTATGGACATGCAATAAAGACATTTTTATTTATGATTAAACAATTAATATTACATGGAAGACATCTTTTAATTTTTTTCGCTCATATTATCTGTTTTCGATTAAACAAATAATGTTGTTATGTATTACTGCAGTGTTTTGAAACTAAAGTAAGAGGGCCATGGAAGAAACAACAAATGTTCAAACAAATTTAACTTCATAACTGTCACAAATTGAAACGGTACATACGTAATTATTTGATAGTAATTATTTGAAGTGTTTTCAAGAGTTTTGAGATATAAAATTTGTTACTGATATCTGAAAATGGTTCGGTTTACAAACTCGGAAATGGCCGATATGCATTTTGTCTATGGAATGGCCCAAGGCAATTCCAGAGCGGCTAGACGCATTGATCAAGAAAGATATCCTCATCGAAATGTTCCAAATAGGCAAACATTTGTGAGAATACATGAAAGGCTGTGCGAATCAGGCACCTTTCAGAGGTCGGCTGCTCTTATTGGGAGACCTGCAACGGTAAGAACAGTGGCGCTGGAGGAAGAAGTTTTACATAAAGTTGAGCGTTGCCCTGATACAAGCACACGCAAAATTGCACAACAATTGAACATTTCTCACTTTACTGTATGGAAGATTTTGAAAGAGTACCAACTGCATCCTTACCACATACAGCGTGATCAAGCGTTATTTCCTGCGGATTTTCCCAAGCGAGTTGTTTATACTACGTGGCTTTTGCAACAACAGGTTGCATCTCCGACAGTTTTATCCAGTATATTATTTACCTATGAAGCGTGTTTTTCCCACAATTCAATTATGAACTTTCATAACAACCATATCTGGGCAGAAGAAAATCCCCATGCGGTTATAGAAAATAATTATCAACAGCAGTTTTCCGTGAATGTCTGGGTTGGTATTGTTGGCGATTATCTCATTGGACCTCATTTTTTACCCCCGAGATTAAATGTCAAGAGTATCGTCATTTTTTGGAATTTGTATTACCTGTACTACTAGAAAATGTCCCATTGGCAGTAAGAGGAGCAATGTGGTTCATGCACGATGGGGCTCCACCTCACTTCAGCATAGTAGCACGTCAATTTCTGGATGAAACTTATGGAGAAAACTGGATCGGTCGCGCAGGTCCACAGTCATGGCCGACTGACTATGAATAACTAATAATGTGAAATCAACAGTTAAAAATTAAAAATTAGCAATTACTTGAGAAGTTGCATTTATAGACATAGGTTGAAAATTATATGGACGTGAACTCGTTGGTTTCCATGATAATTCACATAGAAATTGAATTACGACCATTCTTAATGAATAATTTAAGGGGTATCTATATAGTGTTGAGCAGTAAAAAAATTAAATTTTGCGATCGGACGTGTTCTAGACATATGGAAAATTAATTTTCTTTGGTCAGAAAAAAATATGATTTCTTTTTCAATCTCTCGTTTACGCCATTAGATCACATTAACATATAATAATGATAATAATAATAACAGAATGGTACTGGGTGGAGCCTGTAAAGTCATCAGGAGTTCAGATTCCCTTCTCTTCATGGTCCGCGACTATGAAAAAGTAGGGATTGGAGCATTTCTTTTCAAGGCAGCAATCCAGGCAGCCGATGAACTTGGTATCGTATTCGACACTGAACGGGCGAACCCAAACTCTGTCACCGTGAAAGATGCAGAGACTGAGGTCCTACTGCAGCTTCACAAGGATAAACCGATGCATAAGGTCTTCTTCAAAAACATCGAAGAACTCGGCTTATCCCAGAGTTTGACCTTTGCCTTCCTAAGGTCAAGTGAACTGAAGTCGGAGACCGAGGGATTTATAATGGCCTGCCAGGATGGTGTCTTCAACACCCTCGTCTACCGTAGCCGCGTGATGGGTATAGACGTCCCTGACACTCGATGTAGGGCTTATCGTGGGGCACCTGAGACCATAATGCATTTGCTATCAGCATGCCAAGCTTATGCGGTCGCAGCCTATATCCCCAGCATATCGCGGCGCTACGAGTGTTGTACTACCATCTACGACACTCGTACGGTATAGACGAAACACCGGTGTTGCCTTATGTTCCGGGGGATATTGAGTCCGTGGTGGAGAATGAGAGGTGCCGAATCTATTGGAACTACTCATTTCCCACCCTCAGGCAAATACAAGCCAATAAGCCTGATGTTGTCCTCCTCGACCATCAAAGTAAAACGATATTCGTCGTGGAGTTTTCTGCTCCAGGCGAGATGAATATCGTTCGAAATGAGTAGGAAAAACGGACTAAACATCGAGATCTTCTCTTTGAACTCCGTAGGTTGTATCCGGACCATTCTGTCAAAATGGTGGTTCTGATTATAGGAGTCCTTGGTGGAATAATGGACACACTGCTCTCTAATTTGAAGATAATACCGGCTTGCCGTAATATGGCAGAAATCTTAGCAGCACGAATGCAGAAGGCAGTCATCCTTGGTTCGCTCACATGAATCTCAGAGCACATGAATCTCGGACCCAATAGTCACTTACCCCACGGACGTAGGGAGTGGTTATTGGGGTAAACGACACCAGCGCGCCCTCCGGATGGGTCGGAGCTCCGGAGACAGGGCCTGACTGGTACATTTCTAACGGAGCAAAAAAAAATTAATAATAATAATAGCTGCTTACCCCATAGTTTGGAGAGTGGTTATTGGGGTAAAGATATTGCCAGCGCGCCCTCCGAATGTATCGGAGCATCGGAGATAGGGCCCGACTGGAGAATTTTATTTCAAAATAAATAATAATAATAGGCAGGGAGGTCAACCAACACCTAAGGCCCTGGTTAGTTACGACACCACCTACCCGAGCAAAGAATGCAAAATCGGACCGGCAGCTCATGCGCATTCGGGAGGGAAAAGGCATCTTTCCCTCCGGTGTCGGCCTCCAGTAAACCCTACTACTCGGTTCCAAATAATCGGGGAAGAGGCCTCCACAACCGACCCCCTCGGATTAGGGGTCAAAGGCAAGGTAGTGGGGCCAACAACGATGATTTGCAATAACCGCAATGACCGCACTGACATCGGACTCATCGATATATGTATCACGCAGGACTCCGTGCAGTATAAGCGTAACTTTTCGATGGCCTGGATCGATTACCGCAAGGCATTTGTTACAACATCGCATGAGTTAATCATGCATTTGCTCAAATGTCTTGAGGTACCCGATCAAATAGTGGGAAGCATTGGACAACTGATGCCACTATGGAGGACTCGCTTCACCATTAGATCTGGTAGAGACATAGTCCAAACAGAGCAGATCATCATTAGAAGAGGCGTGTTTCAGGGAGACTCCCTCAGCCCTCTTCTCTTCTGCATCTCACTATTGCCATTGTCCGTTGTACTCAGGAATACCCGTGGGTACAACTGCGACACCCCCAGCAACCGGAGGCATAAAGTCACCCATCTGTTTTACATGAATGACCTCAAATTATATGCCTCTGGAGAAAGGGACCAACACCAGTCCCTAAGGGTGGTGGAAGAGTACACGCATGCTATCGGATTGGAATTTGGTATAGACAAATGTGCCACGGTTCATCTCAAAAGAGGACGATGCGAGGAATACGAAGAGGATGTCCAGCTCGTAGACGGAAGCATCCTACATCATCTGGATGCCGGAGAGACGTATACTTACTGGAAGAAATAACGATTTCCCCTTGTATAATT
Organism: Chrysolina oricalcia; assembly: GCA_944452925.2. Lineage (NCBI taxonomy): Eukaryota > Metazoa > Arthropoda > Insecta > Coleoptera > Chrysomelidae > Chrysolina > Chrysolina oricalcia. Next base: position 38,162,958 of record OX101828.2, on the reverse strand, counting down.
TTAATTTTAGTTGACGTTAGTCGAAAATATATGACATATAAGAAAAAATAATAAAGTCAGTTTTTCAGTCAAAGTTTTTACTGATTCACAAAGTTTAGTTTTCACGGCCACAATTCTCTACTAATTGAAATACTGCAATAACAGGTCGTTACTGCGTATTCTGATCATTTGGAGGCCCCGACGAGATAATAATTCTATTTGATAGAGTTTTTGTGGCAATACAAAACATGGAGAAGATCATAAAAACTCTGGATCTGCACCGAACCTCATTTACAGATTTTCGATACAACGAACGAGCTTTTAACCAAAGAAAATCCAGACATGAATCAAGTAAGAAGTAACATACAGGTTTTAGAACAGAAGATGCATACTCTCACTCAGTTAGATCAAAAATACCTCAACTTGTTACTTGATTAAGATCCTGAAGATATCGATCTGGATTCTGAGATGGCAATTATAGATGATTACCTGTGTAGATTTTTAGCTTTGAAAATGAAAGTTGAAAATCAGATTAGTTCATTAGCCAGCCGTACACTCATTGGATAAGAATACTCCAAGTACCTCATCTTGTTGCTCTCAAAATTGCTTCAAATCCCAACTGAAGTATCCGCTCGTAGAATTTAGAAAATTTGGTGGTGACATTCGTGAATGGTTGTCATTTTGGAGCCAATTCAAAAGATATCACGAAGATCAGAGACTTCCCAAGGAGGAGAAATTACAGCGTTCAATCCAAGCCACCATTCCTAGGTCACGAGCACGTCAAATCGTTGAAAGCTATCCACCACTGGCAGATAACTATCCAAAAAGTCATCGAGTGCCTAAAGAGACGTTTTGGAAGACAAGATCTACAGATAGAAGTGTACGTACGAGAACTTTTGAAGTTAGTGTTAAACAACGTTAACAAATCATCAAAACTGAGCATTCTCTACGATCAGATTGAAGCACAACTTCGTTCTTTAGAAACCTCAAATATGACATCCGAAACCTGTTCAGCTATGCTGTTTCCCCTAGTCGAATCATGCCTTCCAGAGGAACTGTTACGAATTTGGGAACGATCAACTTGTTTCAACGATGATGCAACCTCAAAGGCACGTCTCGACCAACTTATGATTTTTTTGCGTAAAGAAGTTGAAAGCGAGGAACGAGTTGCTCTGCCTATATCTGGTTTTGGAGATAAATTCCGACGTAAAGAAATTCCGAAAGACGTCCCTACAACTACTGGTCTGCTGACAAATAACACAAGTGAATTGTGATGCTTATTTTGCCATGAAACACACTACAGTTCTGATTGTCCTGAGGCTAAGAAGAAATCTATTACTGATCTGAGGAAGATACTTTCAGCGAAGGGACGGTGTCATGCCTGCCTGAAAATTGGACATATAGCTGTCAAGTGCCAATCCTGTGATGGTAAACACGTGACGTTGATGTGTCCAAAATCTTCCACTTCACCAACTTGAGAAGATTCATCTTTAACAACAGAAGGACTATGTAACACTCTGAGTAACACCATATACAACGAAGGATATTTGCAGACTTTGATGGTCAATCTAAAAGGGAACGGCATCACACGTCCAGTGAGAGTCATTATTGACACAGGATCGCATAGATCATACATCATCAGCGGACTAGCCAAAGAAATGAATTATGAAGTACTGAGACAAAAAGAACTCATTCATGCTCATTTTGGAGGTCTTTCATCTGACGTCACTCCTCATAATTGTTATCGTGTGATTTTGGAAAATCCTGACAAAAGGTACAGTTGCCTTTTTGAAGTTTTGGACCAATCAATCATCTGTTCCAATGTATTTGGTATCCGAAATGGTCCATCGATGAAAGAATTGCAAGACGTCAACATCAAAGTCAATGACACAAGTCAGGCACCTATCGAAATCTTAATTGGTGCTGACATAGCAGGAAAACTCTTTTGTGGTGAACAGTATGAACTACAATGCGGTTTAGTTGCCATAAAAACCAAGCTCGGCTGGACTTTAATGGGCAAAGTTTCAACTCCCACGAAAAATGCACAAAAATCCTGTAGCATGATTTCTTTGTTACCTCTGTCCTCTACAGCGAAATTAACAGATTTATGGACCCTTGATGTTTTGGGCATTAAAAATCCAGAAGAACTGAAATCCAATCAAGAGCACGAACAAGAAATTTTTGACAATTTTCAGAAAACAGTGACACGAATGCCTGATGGAAGGTACGAGGTCTCAATGCCATGGGTTCAGGGACACAGACCATTACGAGATAACCTGAACATTGCCAAGAAAAGACTAGACAACCTCATGAACAAACTTGACAAAGATGGCTACTATAATGAGTATGACCAAGTCTTCAAAGAATGGCTGCAAGAAGGCATCATCGAAAAGGTGAATGACAGCATAAATGTTTCTACAGCACACTACTTACCTCATCGTCATGTGGTAAAACTGTCTAGTGCCACAACTAAGTTACGACCTGTGTTCGATGCATCAGTCAGAGAAAGAGACAGGCCATCACTGAATCAGTGCCTGGAGAAAGGCATAAATTTACTTAGTTTGATACCTTCGATGTTAATCAATTTTCGGAAATCTAAAATTGGCGTCATTTCTGACATAAGAAACGCTTTTCTACAAATCGGCATTCATCCATCAGACAGAGATTTTTTGAAATTTCTCTTATGACAAAGATAAAAACCTTATAGTATACCGGATGTCAGAGTAGTATTTGGCGTTACATGCAGTCCTTTCCTACTGAATGCAGTCATAAAGTATCACTTGAGTAACGTGCTGAAAGGACATCGATGAAACCTACAAGAAACCATTATTTTGAAGCTGATGGACTCTTTTTACGTGGACAACTGTCACTAGCCTTAACACCGAAGAAGAACTGCAAATATTCATCAAAGAATCTACAGAAATATTTGCTGAAGCCCAGTTTGATCTGCGACTATGGGAGTTCACGTTATCTGATCCAATTTACGAAGAAAAATGTCTAACTTCTGTACTGGGAATGAATTGGAATAGAAATTTCGACACGCTACACCTTTATTTGGATAATCTAAAACAAGTTGACATGAGTAACATCACGAAAAAATTGATTTTATCCGTTACCAACAGAATTTTTGATCCACTTGGTTTTGTATCACCAGTACTATTACTACCAAAACTGCTGTTACAAAAAACTTGGATGATACAGTTGAATTGGACTGCAAAAGTTCCTGAATACAGAAGAATCCTTTTTACTATGGTTGAACGATTTGAACTGCCTTTTTTTGATGAGCATTCCTAGATGGTTTTTCACACAAAAAACCACAGGCTGGTCAACTCAGTATCCACACATTTTCGGATGCCAGTAAAGATGCCTACGCAACCGCTATTTTCATCAGATGCGAAACAGAAACAGGTGCCTCTGTTCAACTTGTACAAGCCAAGTCTCGAGTTTCACCAACCAAAATGATTTCGATCCCAAGACTTGAGCTTCTAGCAGCTAATATTGCTGCCAGACTTTCCACAACTGTAAAAGAAATGTTCAAATACCAAGATATACTCACCTATTTCTGGACTGATTCCACAGTCGTTCTTTCTTGGATGAAGCTGAAAGAAAACTGGAAACCATTTGTATGGAACCGCACAGAAGAAATTCGAAAGCTAACCAAGACTACTGACTGAAATTTTGTACCTGGAATCATCAACCCAGCTGATTTGCCGTCCAGGGGCTGTACCGCAACACAATTGCTGAAGTTCTGTTGGCGGGAGGGTCCAAGTTGGTTGAAAGAAAAGATGCAGTTTTGGCCTGAACAAAATTACAACATTGATGAAGAAAAAGTTATGGAAGAGAAGAAAAATGTGTCATAACAATGCTGTCCCAGAACAAAATTGATTTTTTCTGGGCTTACAGAAAATTTTACAAATTTGAGAAAATAGTCAGATTAATTTGTTGGATACGAAGATTTTCTTATAATACAAAAAATCCAGGCAGTAAAAGGAAAAATACTATGTTACAGTTAGAAGAACTGAAAGAAGCAGAGCTGAATTTGTTGAAGTGTGTACAGCAAGAAAGTTTTACAAATGATTCTTTGGAACAGATTGTTTCCATCATACCATTCAGAGATAGCAATGAATTTTTGCGAGTAAAAACAAAAATTACTGAACGATATGACACTGAGATTTTCGTTATCCCATACTTTTGCCAGCTAAACATCCAATAGTAAGAAGACTAATTTTCGACACTCATCAGAAAATGTGCCACGATGGAGTTCAAACTCTTCTGAATTCTTTGAGAGAATCGTATTGGATCATCGGGGGAAGAAATACCGTAAAATCTATCATATCAAAATGCGGCAGATGCCAAAGATTCAATTCAAGGCGGTTGAGTACTCCACCTATATATCTTTACCAAGAAACCGTGTAAAAGATGCTGCCATTTTTGAAGTCACGGGAATTGATCTTTTTGGACCACTATTTCTAAGAAAACACGAGAAAGTTTGGGTTGCAATCTTCACGTGCGCTGTTTATCGAGCTTTGCATCTAGAACTCGTGACAACACTAAGCACCGACAGTTTTACACGAGCTTTTCGAAGATTCATATCAAGACGTGGAAGACCTACAACGATATACTCTGATAACCAAACCAACTGCACTGGATGCCAGAAAGCCTTGAAATCATTGAACTGGAACGAGCTACATGAATTTTATAATTTGGAAAGGATCGAATGGAAGTTCAATCCTCCAACTGCCGCCTGGTGGGGCGGATGGTGGGAAACATTGATTCGTATCATAAAACGAACCTTATTCAAAGTTTTGAGAAAAGCATGTCTGAGTTACGAGGAACAATTTTGTGTGATTGTGAAGCTTTGGTCAATTCAAGACCGCTGACATATGTCTCCGAAGATATCTCAGATTTGGTTCCCTTAACACCTAAAATGTTTCTTCAAGACATTCAACAGTCTGGTGTAGTAGACCTGGATGAAATCGAATCCACACATCTCCAACGGAGACATCAGTATAAGAATAAGTTGAAAACAGATTTGCACAAACGATTTCGAAACGAATACATAGGACAATTAATTTTGAGTAAAAACAAAGGAACACTCAGCAAACCAGTTGAAATTGGAGATATTGTTTTTATTGAAAACGATAATGAAAAGAGAGTAAATTGGCCACTAGCACGAGAAGAAGAAACAATTCCTGGTAAGGATGGTAACGTCAGAGTTATACCGACTGGAAATAAATAACGATGAAGACCAGAAGCTTTTTCAAAATTATACGCACAATATATCAGAACCAGCATCGTCAACGAAAGATGGCGAAACAATCCAGTTGACGAGATCAGGAAGAAGAGTAAACAGGCCCAAGAAGTTGAATTTATAAGTCTACTCTACCAGAGTAGAATTCTCTTTGGCGGCAGAATGGAAGAAATAGCGATTTCCCCTTGTATAATTTTAATTTTAGTTGACGTTAGTCGAAAACAAATGACATATAACAAAAAATAATAAAGTCAGTTTTTCAGTCAAAGTTTTTACTGATTCCCAAAGTTTAGTTTTCACGGCCACAATTCTCTACCAATTAAAATACTGCAATAACAGGTCGTTACTGCGTATTCCGATCACTTACCTAGGGGTGGAGCAACGCCGTTTCCAAGAGGTATTTACAGTTAAGAACTCTCTCCGCGGCAAGTATCAGCATAAACTCCGACAGATCTGGTCATCAGAACTGTCGGGGAAGAACAAAGTTGCTGCAACTAATATGCTTGCCGTTCCGATCCTTCTCAACTCTTTCGGAGTGATGAAGTGGACTAAGGAAGAGCTGCGACAACTCGACGTTAAAACTCGCAAAATGATGCATCGCAATAGGAGCTTGCATCCTAAATCGCCCGTTTCACGGTTATACTTTCCCAGACAACGGGGAGGCCGTGGACTTTTGAGTTTGGAGTGTCTGCATAACAGAATGGTTCTGGATGGGGCCTGTAAAGTCATCAGGAGTTCAGATCCCCTTCTCTGCATGGTCCGCGACCATGAAAAAGCAGGGATTGGAGCATTTCTTTTTAAAGCAGCAACCCGTGCAGCCGATGAACTCGGTCTTATATACGACACTGAACGGGCTAACCCAAACTCTGTCTCCAAGTTGGGACCCGTTCAGCAAAAAGCTCACATCAAAGCTGCGGAGACAGAGTTCCTGCTACAGCTACATGTGGATAGGTCAATGCATGGTGTCTTCTTTCACAACATCGAAGACCTTGGCTTATCCAAAAGCATGACCTTTGCCTTCCTCAGGTCGAGTGAGCTGAAGTCGGAGACCGAGGGATTCATAATGGCCTGCCAGGATGGTGTCTTCAACACCCTTGTCTACCGTAGTCGCGTGATGGGTATAGACGTCCCTGACACCCGATGCAGGGCATGTCGTGGGGCACCTGAGACCGTAATGCATTTTCTATCAGCATGCCCATCTTATGCGGTCTCATCCTATATCCACAGGCATAACGCGCCGCTACAAGTGTTGTACTACCACCTACGACACTCGTACGGTATAGACGAGTCACCGGTGTTGCCTTATGTTCCGGGGGATATTGAGTCCATGGTGGAGAATGAGAGCTGCCGAATCTATTGGAACTACTCATTCCCCACCCTCAGGAAAATACAAGCCAATAAGCCTGATGCTGTCCTCCTCGACCATCAAAGTAGAACGATATTCGTCATGGAGTTTTCCGCTCCAGGCGAAATGAATATAGTTCGAAAAGAGGAAGAAAAACGGACTAAATATCGAGATCTTCTCTTTGAACTCCGCAGGTTTTATCCCGACCATGATGTCAAAATGGTGGTTCTGATCATAGGAGTCCTTGGTGGAATGATGGACACACTGCTCGCCAACTTGAAGATAATACCGGCTTGCCGTAATATGGCAGAAATCTTAGCAGCACGAATGCAGAAGGCCGTAATCCTTGGTTCGCTTCGTCTACTCAGGGCACATGATTCTCGGACCCAATAGTCACTCACCCTACGTACGTAGGGAGTTGTTATTGGGGTTAACGACACCAGCGCGCCCTCCTGATGTATCGGAGTACCGGAGACAGGGCCTGACTGGTACATTCCTTACAGAAAATAATAATAATAACATGTCGTGGGGCACCTGAGACCGTAATGCATTTGCTGTCAGCATGCCCAGCTTATGCGGTCTCAGCCTATATCCACAGGCATAACGCGGCGCTACGAGTGTTGTACTACCATCTAAGGCACTCGTACGGTATAGACGAGACACCGGTGTTGCCTTATGTTCCGGGGGATTTTGAGTCCGTGGTGGAGAATGAGAGGTGCCGAATCTATTGGAACAACTCATTCCCCATCCTAAGGCAAATACAAGCCAATAAGCCTGATGTTGTCCTCCTCGACCATCAAAGTAAAACGATATTCGTCGTGGAGTTTTCTGCTCCAGGCGAGATGAATATCGTTCAGAAAGAGGAGGAAAAACGGACTAAATATCGAGATCTTCTCTTTGACCTCCGCAGGTTGTATCCGGACCATTCTGTCAAAATGGTGGTTCTGATTATAGGAGTCCTTGGTGGAATGATGGACACACTGCTCTCTAGTTTGAAGTTAATACCGGCTTGCCGTAATATGGCGGAAATATCAGCTGTTCGAATGCAGAAGGCCGTCATCCTTGGTTCACTTCGTCTGCTCAGAACACATGACTCTCGGACCCAATAATCACTCACCCTACGGACGTAGGGAGTGGTTATTGAGGTAAACGACACCAGCGCGTCCTCCGGATGAGTCGGAGCACCGGAGACAGGGCCTGACTGGTACACTCCTGAGGGAAAAAATAAAAATAATAATAATAACACTCGTACGGTATAGACGAGACACCAGTGTTGCCATACGCTCCGGGGGATATTTGTTCGTTTTGCAGTGTTTTGGGTGAATAAATATTGTAGTGAAAACCAACAACTTTTTTTAAGTTCAAAAATTACATTGACATATATTCAGTATCTAAAACAACTATCATTTCACTTTTTTTAGCTACAGGGAGTCATAAATGAAACTACATATTAAATAAATGTTAACAAAATATTCCATTCACTTCAACACTCCCTCCTTAACATTTATTATATCTCGAATAGCTAGGAATGCGCATCTTCCAAGTGCTTTGGTAAAAACATCTACTAACTGTTCTTCGCTCTTAACAAATGTCAAAATGAAATCTTTGTTAATTTTGTCTCTCAAAAAATGGACTCGGATATCAATGTGCTTTGTCCTTTTTTGAGCAGTTTCATCAGTTAACATTTTTAGGGCACTCTGATTGTCTATATTCAGAGAGACTGGTCTTGAAGCAACTCCAAGCTCTTCACATAATCTATCCATTATAATGATTTCCTTGATGGCTTCAGTTGCTGCGATGTATTCAGCTTCAGCGGTGGACAAGGATACTATACTCTGCCTTCTCGCATACCAATCAATGGGTGTTCCTGCAAAAAACAACACGAAACCAGATGTTGATTTTCTTGTTTGGCAGTCTCCTGCAAAATCTGCATCGCTGTATCCTACTACAAGTTCTTCATTTGAGATTTTCTTATAGTAGAGGCCTAGTGTTTTTGTCCCACTCAAATATCGCATGACTCTCTTAACTCCCTCTCAATGGATCAAACGAGGAGTTTCCATGAACCTGCTCAGTTTATTGACGGCAAATGCTATATCTGGCCTAGTCACAGATGCCAGAAAAAGTAAACTTCCTATTGCCTCACGATATGGTGCTGTGCATAAAGAGCTTTCATCATTATCCAGATCCTTCGTAGGTCGTGGTATATCAACTGCTGTACAGGATGTCATGTTGAATTTCTCAAGAATTCTTTCTATTTGTATCTTCTGGCTTATGAAAATTTCACTTTCTGTCTTCATAATTTCCATTCCCAGAAAATGTTTCACTTCTTCTCTTATTATTTCGAAATTATTTTCCAAGTGCTCTAATAATATTTCTATATCATTTCTACTATGTGATGCAATTAAACCATCATCCACATAAATTACTAAATATAATTTTTCATCGTCATCCTTGTAGAAAATGCATGGATCATTCATTGACTGGGTCAGTTTGAACTTCTTAAGAGTGTCGACAAATTTAGCATTCCAGTTGCGTGGAGACTGTTTCAAACCGTAAAGGCATTTCCTCAATAAACAAACCCTATTTGTTCCATCGTGGAATCCATCTGGCTGCTCCATGTAAATAATTTCATTTAATTCGCCATTGAGGAACACAGTCTTCACATCGAATTGAGCCAGTTCCATTCCACAGTGGGCTGCCATGCCGAGTATCAATCGAATAGATTTATATTGAGCCACCGGACTGAACGTTTCAAAAACAGTAATTTATGATTTTTATTATGGTTACATCAAAACAAAATATGGCGACAAAGCAAACCTCTGTTACACCGATACCGATTCACGAATTTTGGAGATATTCACAGAAAATGTATACGATGATATCAGGGAAAACATAGAATTCTTTGACACATCAAATTTTAGTCGACAATATCCACAAAATTCCCAAAACAGTATCAGTTGTCGGCAAGATGAAATATGAATTTTCTGGATCACCAATAGAATGTTTTTATGGTACAGGTGCAAAGGCATATTGTGTCAAGACAACAAAAGTGATGAAAAAGGCTAAAGGAGTTTCTAAAAATGTAATAGAGAATGCAATTCAAATTTCAGATTATATTCAAGTTGTTGAAAGAGGTGGCTCTATCTTACGAAAAATGTATATTTTTACTTCTTATTTACACACCATTTACACAGAGCTGAGAAACAAAATTGCGTTATCATCCAGTGATGATAAAAGATTTGTTTTGCCAATAATGTTCAAACATTAGCAGGTTGGATCTCCTACTATTGATGTCTGAGAACTTGATAGATCAATAAATTTTGGCTATTTGTTGTTGAATAAAATGAAATATTGAAAAACATGTCTTTTATTCAAATATACTTAAAAAAATATCACTTCAAACTACTTAAGCATGAATAACATTTTGATTGTGGAGGAGCTGGACCGCCAACATGTTCTTCCCAGTCAGGTCGATTGTGATGAATGAAGCAAGGTAGCTGAACCTGTAGTTCAAAGTTCTGGTAGTTTGTGCCATGCCAAAAGTTCCCCTGGTGTAGCTTTACGAATCAGATAATCTAGTGGAAATTGTCTTAGTTCAACTTCAGTGAACTTGTATAAGGGTTTGAGCTTCTCATGTTTGGTTATAAGATCCATCATTCAGTAAGTACCTTCCATATTTTTTTAAATGTTTCCAACAACGATGAGAGGATGATTACTGAGGAGCACACAGCTATGTAGTAAATCAGAGATTGAACTATTGTAGACTCTGAATCATCTTTTATATCAACTGATGATGGGGAGGGGTATAGCTCAATTCTGTCAGTTTGCTCAGTGGAGTTATTTTTTCTTATCAATAACTTATACTCTGTACTATTGGTGGGTATTGAAGTTTTGAGGGTTCGCACATTATCGATTTCAAATGGAATCATCATCACCCACTTAGATGGCCAGGTTTCTTTCCACGTACCATTAGTATCGAACAAATGAACATTTCTCCAACATCATTGGGTTGGTGTATGAGTAGAATACCATGCCAAATAGCTTGTAGAATTTTTATATTTGTGAACATGTTGAACGCTTCTCATGAACTGAAGGTGAGAGACTATTCATTATACTAATAAATAAATAGCGGAAGAAAGAGGGGAAAATCTTATTGCAACCCATCTCTGCCTCCAGGCGAGTGTTCGGAGCCTCTCCACTTGAGGCAATGGGTGGACACTTATGATATTCAGGTCATGTACGTAAGTACAATATTTCTATCAAACTTCTCCATTTTTTTAGCGGAGCTTAGTACTCCACTGCAGTGAATTTTATATAAATGGATAGTGATATTGTCTGCAAACGGGAGTAACAAAAATCAATGCTGAGTCTTGCACGATTTAAAACCTACGAGCAGGTTCTTCTAACACAATACAAATTTTCAAATACTGAAGTATCTGTAGAATAATGAGACTATTTCTCAAAACCCATTATGAAGAAGGGAACAAACACACACCCAGCAAACGTTGTGCCTATCAATTATTCATAAAAACGCTTATAGTCACCTCAAAACAGTGGATCCAAGGAAACGAAAATTAAAAATTAATGATCATGTAAGAATAAGCAAGTACCGAGAGGCATTTGCTAAAGGGTATACACCAAACTGGTCCAATGAAATTTTCACTGTAAGAAAAGTTCATCAGTCGAATCCTGGAGAAAAGGAGATAAATTGTACATCAAATGGTTAGGTTTAAGCAATAAATATAATTCGTGGATATCGAAAAATGATTTTGTATGATACTTTTTCAAATAAAAATTTTATTAATATAATATTTACATTACAAATTGATCACAAAATGGGGGCGATGATTTTCGGGGTTTCTGCTATTCGCCTCTCGAAGCGAATTCTATCGATTTCTGCATGATTCCAGTACACTTTCCGAGAATCCTTGTATGCAAATTTCCATGTGTACATATAATAAGTTTTGTTATGACTTTCATCAATTGTCACCATTTTTTTCATGGTTTATCAGAGAATTCACTTCTGAAAACTTCCGGGTAAAGATGGATGAATTCCAGAGTTAGATTTATATTTTCACTATTGGGATTCACTTCTGGCTGGAGCAAATCTAAAGCATTTTGCATTACATCACCACTCAGCTTGCAGAGCCCGTTTTTCAAAATTAGAAAATATTGTCCATAATGCTGTCTTTTTAAAATATCTACCCTATATTCAATTAAGGGTTGGAGCTCCCATAGCTTGCAGACTGTTTCAAACCCTAAGTACACTGAGGAGTAATCTTTTTTTATTTTGACTACTCGACCGTTTGTAAATTGGCTAAATTCAATGGTAAACCTATCGTCTTCAACGGTCTCCAGTTCATCGGCCGAGTAAAAATAATTGGCAATGATTCCTTGATATATCAAGAACTTTTTCCACTCATGTTCCGTGAAAATCACTCGATCTCCCTTATTTCCGACAATTTCAATACGAGGAGTGAAATTCAAACCATATGAAAGATTCACAACAACAAATTTACTTTTAGATTTGTTTAATGGAAATTTTCTTTCACTCAACAATACTTTTGATTTTTCTTTACAGAAATATTCACTTGATGACAAGTTGAATTTGAACTCGGTAATACTTAATTTGGCAAGAGAATTCTTGATGTTATATTGTAGTCCGTTTATATATTTTTCAATAGTGGTGGGGGAAATGATCCACTTCAACTTAATATTAGTAGATTAATGACATCCTGGATATCTGGCAACCATGTGAACTTATTAACCTTGAAAGAGGTCGTTGAACTCGTTTCAAGTTTCTACTACTTGTCAAGATCTGTCTATAACCGGAGCTATTACGTCAGCAAATTCTAAGTAATCTGATATCTGACACGTGCACTCATTGAAATAGGTCGTTGAACTAGATTCAAGTTTTTCCTACTTGTCAAGACTTGTCTGTAACCGGAGCTATTACGTCAGCAAATTCTAGGTAATCTGATATATGACACGTGCACTCATTGACCTTGAACGAGGTCGTTGAACTCGTTTCAAATTTCTCCTACTTGTCAAGACTTGTCTGTAACCAGAGCTATTACGTCAGCAAATTTTAGGTAATCTGATATCTGACACGTGCACTTATTGAAAGAGGTCGTTGAACTCGTTTCAAATTTCTCCTACTTGTCAAGACTTGTCTGTAACGTGGCGTCAGCAAATTCTAGGTAATCTGATATCTGACACGTGCACTCATTGACCTTGAACGAGGTCGTTGAACTCGTTTCAAGTTTCTCCTACTTGTCAAGACTTGTCTGTAACCGGAGCTATTACGTCAGCAAATTCTAGGTAATCTGATATCTGACACGTGCACTTATTGAAAGAGGTCGTTGAAGTCGTTTCAAATTTCTCCTACTTGTCAAGACTTGTCTGTAACGTGGCGTCAGCAAATTCTAGGTAATCTGATATCTGACACGTGCACTCATTGGCCTTGAACGAGGTCGTTGAACTCGTTTCAAGTTTCTCCTACTTGTCAAGACTTGTCTGTAACGTGGC